>OZ012657.1:10739864-11339864 GCA_963942575.1 Priocnemis perturbator | reverse complement strand
TCGCGCTCTGGAGCGCCCGGCGAGCGCAGGAGTACGCGTCGTACAGAGCGAGATTCTCCAGCGGCATCCCGCGCTTGCGTCGGCGGCGAAAGCGGGGCAACCGGCGTCGCACTGAGACGCAGGCGCTACTGTAAGCGGGCCCAGGAAACGAGCCCTTCGCTGCTTTCCCTTTTTGACCACCCATACCGTACCGAGGGATACTTTACGACGTCCTGGTAAATAGAAACCACCCGATAGTGAAGGACATGCAGCTGTTGAGACATTTGAGTGTACACAGATGTCTAGATAACCGAAATTCGTAGAGACTCTCTTGCCGAGGAAAGAAACATCTTGGATGACGCCCTCGCCCTTCTCTGGGCTACCGACGCAACCCCCTATTCTCACAAACCGTAGATATAAAAAGCATGTTCTGCGCTGCGAGTTTAGTCTTAGTCTACATTTTAACACCGAATCTCTGCCAGTATCATTATTCATTTGAAATAAAGTATTCACTATTATATATTATTTTATGTCGTCTTTTTGATTCGCGCTATCACGATACTACGTTGCGCCGCGATCTCTGGGGTCCACCAGTACACTTCCCGCTTGCCGTTGAGGTTCGTCTTGGCTCGGGGCATGGAGGCATCGCAGATCCTCATCATCGTGCGCTGAAAGCGCACGGCCGAGTCATCCGGATGCTCCTCCTCCTCCTCATCCCGCGCTGCGGGCGGCGGCTCCGCCCAGTCCTCCATGATGACGACTTTGGCGAGCGCGTCCTCGTCAAGCCCCCGAGGACCCACCTACGGGCCCCGCTCCTTGCGTCCGCGTTGCGGGGGATTCGCAGGTCGCCCTCCCACGGCGATCTCGATCATGATGTAGAGGTGGCCGGAGAGAGACTCTGTACCTTCCGCAACTGACCATCCCCGCAACAAGCGCGCGGCGGAAGGCGTCGCCCACGATACATCGACGATCGAGCCGACGTTCCACCGCACGCAGGTGCACGCGTTGCCAACGTTGAGGAGGCAAAGTCCTCTTGGGGCTGCCCATCCCTCGAGGGTCGCTCCTTCGGTCCGTGGTTCTGTTCCTTCATGCCGCGGACTTCGCATTAAAGTCGCCCAGCACGAACGCACAGGCTCCCGGCAGCCTGTCCAGGCGACTGCCCAGCCACTCGAGGAATGCCTCGAAATCTGCCAGACGTGCGTTGGGGGAGAAGTAACGTCCGACGATGTACATCTTTCCCCATTTCCCTATCGCGAACCCGTCCCCACGCTCTACGAGCGACCACGGTGGGGAATTTGCGACGTGCCGCTGCACGATTGCAAGGGCATCGCACTCGCAGCCAATCCATTCCAGACGGTCCGGCATAGCGTATGGCTCGGATACGACGGCGAGCCGAGCGCATCGCTCCATCATGCTCTGGATTAAGAGATCCTGAGCACGATCGGAGCGGTTCAAGTCCCTACACAGCGCGCTGTGCGGTGTGGCTGTGTAGGCGTTCGTGCGATGATCGGTGCTACCGCAATTGTAGCACCGATTAATGCGATCGATGTCGCTGCAACACGTTGCGCGGACGTGCCCCATACGCAGAAACCGATAGCATTGCAAGGGCCGCCTCGGCAGGGCTTCGACCCTTGTGGCGGCCCATCCTACAGTGAGATTTCCTCCCGCGGCGATCTTCTTAGTCGCCGTGGCAGGGTATCTCACCCAGATCGTGCCCATTCTGGAGGGAGCAGCTCGCACATCGCCGGTGCGAATCTCCTCCTCCGTGCATCCCGTCGCGGCGCGTAACGCGGCGGTGACGTCAGCGGGGGTGGCGGACGCGTCGAGCCTCAGCAGACGTACGTCTCTGGTTGTGGTGGACGTCCGACGCGGACACCCATCGGCCCCATGACCTCGCGGAAACGTTGGGCAAGAGCGTCGGCCGCTGCCGCGCTCTGCGCCCCGCATGATCACCGCCGGCGGTATATCTAAACCGGAAGCCGCCGGTGATGCCGACGGCCGGCAAATCAATTTCCGCGCGCGCCTTCTTCATAACTTCCCCCCACTCGGCGTGAGAGGAGTCGGGACGGTGGACAGTCACCACCGCCACCCTTGGTTTCCTCGCGGGAGGGATGGCGCATCCCATTTTCTTATTTTTAGTAACGGCCTTCCCGCCCGCGTTCGCGACAAAGGGCCAGGTTCACGGGCGGCGACCACAGTAGGGCGAGGGGCGTCGCCACGTACCTTTGGGGTGGCGGTCTCTGCTTGCTCTAATTGCTCGGTGGCTGTACGATAAACGACTGACTGATCGTTGGGTTTAAATCTTGCGAAGAAGGACAACACCTACCTCTCCTCCCCACCCGCGTCCGCTAATTAAACCAATTAGAGGCATTGTTTAGGTGAGGAGAAGAGGCGCGTGAGCCTCGTGTTCCTCACGCGGTCACCTCCAGATTCGGAGCGTCTAAACCGTCACCGGGCGCGTTGTGCGCACGATCCGCACGCCGGCCCCAATCCCAAACAATCGGCTTTTCGCGGGAGACCAATGTCTCGGGAGGCGCAGGTGTAGTTGGGGACAACCCGAGTCCAGATTGAGTAACGGAAACTTAGGTACACACAAGGAGCGGAATCTTGCATAAACAAAAAAAAAAGGAAACTCTCCTGATTAATTTTCAACGCCACTATGTAATTAACGCTATCGATTCGCGGAACGGCCGCACGTCTAATTAATACTACGCGTGAATATGTACAAAAAATAAATAAATAAATAAAGGGGAAGAAGGTAGGAAGCATGGGCGAGCCGGACAAAAGCCGAGCTATCACCCGGAGCACGGATTATATAATAAGCACGCTCTCACCGTGTTATGACGGATTAAATGGTGTTGCAGCGTACTCTATTATGCAGGGTTTAGGACGCTATACTGCGATCATTCTCGATCATTCTCGAACATTCTGGAAACTTCCAGGCATCATCTCTCCTCAATATGGCATGTCAACATCGTGTCGCCCGGCAACCGATCTTGTCCAATTGCCTGCTTTTCTTTGTGCCCTTCCGTCATCGCCTGCCAATCGTGTGCATTCCCCACTCGCGTCTCCCGAATTGTTCGGCGACGTGTCCGAACGCGTTCCGCGAGGGAGCAGATTCCGTAGCGATGTGCAATGACATGCACGCAAGCGTCACATACTGTACTACAATTTATTGTGTATCGCAAGTCAGATAGTTATAATAGTGCAATAAACTCTGTGAATAACCATAACAAGCCAGTCGAATATTCCACGGCGATTGGGATCCTGAACGAGATCTGAAAACGTTAAGTCGTCCACGGATCACCCTTCACGCAACAAATGGTGAAGACTGTACTAGTCGAACGGAGTGGGAGCGAGGGGTCTACGATATCGCGCACGATGTGATTCGCCGCCGTAGATCGGGAAGGAAAGTCGCGAGGTAGGAACGAAGAAACGCGTTACGCGAGTCGTTTTTAAAGGGAGAAACTATCCCCGAACCTCTCCTGTGGTCCTCAGAATCGCAGGCGCTCAAACTGAGGTGTTAAACGGAACACGCCGAAGGCAGTGTATAACAATCGCACTAATATCTTTATCGCACGCACTTGTGTCACTTGTCACGGTCGGAACCTAACAGCCAGAAGAGGAAACCACGCAGCTTCCCTCCGCCGACGGAAAATTTTCTAATTAGCGGCGCTGATTGGTAAATTCACTCATCAGCGATCCATATTGACACGCCTGACACACGAGTGTTGTCCAGAGAGAGAGCACGCGCTCTCTCTCGTGAACAACATATGTGTTGAACGGAGAGAGGGGGGCAAGTCGTGGATCGAGACAACCGTGGCAGTAGGAACCTGAGTTTGAAAACATTCCTGCCAACGGCCGCCCGAATCCACAACAGCTACAGAAAAGTGTGAGCAAAGGCCAACCCGTGCGTGTCCTAAGCATAAATTCTTGTCGTGATATTTCTATCACAGTCATTTTTCGCCACTGAACTCAGTGCAAGGAACAACCTGTGCGTGTTCCAAGCGTCGTATCTTCTTCTTACTTCTCGTCTATAACTTGTACTTATTTCTCGATGTTTATCCTTTCATTTCAAAGTTCCAATTCATACCGTTTTTACATATATTACTAGTCATATTTCGTATTTTAGTATATTGTATCGTAGTGTGTTTTTCCCGTTTTTTATTTATATATATATATATATTAGCAATAGGTGATGTGTTAACGGCGTGATGATCGGTCCAGTGAACTGCAATGGAGAATCTACAGGGTTAATGTCAATTTCCAAACGTTTCGATCCTGGTTGTGGATCCTCATCAGTGGAAGGAAAGTATTCTGTCTGTGAAAATGCACTTAAAGATAGTTAAAACGAAAAAGACAGAATTTTAAACTAAAAAGGGGGGGAAGAAACAAAATTATAATGACTATTGTGTGTATTGTAAACCTAATTCATAAACACCCATCTAATTGAGGGGGCAAACATTAAAGCAAAAAAAAAAGAAAAAGCAATGCCCATATATAGGGGAGAGCATAACGTAGACTGTATGCGTGACATATTACAAGGAAAACAAAAGACAATATTCGAAGCTAGATTGAAGAGAATTTCTCAAGCTAACGAGAGACAGAGGATAACCGCTATATAAAAATCAATAGTACCAAATCTTAATAGTATTTGACCAGGGGAAAGGAAGAAACCAAATTTGATAATAGACCAGGGAAAAAGACAAACAAAAAACCATGGTGTTGGTGTGTTCAACGATATAAGAAGTTATGAACATAAAGTGCAATGTATTGTTGTTATACCAGGAAAAACTATGAAATCAGGGTAAGACGTAGGGTGCCGAACCAGAACCAACGTATAAATGAAGGAAAATTTGAAATAATAGTAAAAATTATGCAACATAAAGAAAATGAAACTTACAGCTCCAGGTGGGTAGTAGCATTAAAGGTTAATGGCCATGTGCTTGTCTATTATTACTATTTACAACATATTTAACTAAAGGTATGATATATATTATTAAATTGATACGGAAGAATATGAAAAAGCTATATATATATAAAGGCAAGTGTCCTGACTGACTGACTGACTGACTGACTGACTGACTGACTGACTGACTGACTGGCTCATCAACGCACAGCCCAAACCGTTCGGTCAAAAAATCGGAATTTTTTTCACAATCTTGCCTCTGTGATTTAAGCATCCACTAAGAAAGGATTTTTCAAAATTCAACCCGTAAGGGGGTGAAAAGGGGTAAAATGTGTATTTAAAAATTCCACGATATCTCTTGAACGCGGCAAGATATCGAGTTGGTTTTATTTCTAAATGTTACCCATTCAAATACGTAACAAAAGATTTTTGAGGATGTTACCCTAATCATTCCCTTTTTTTTTTATCGGATTTTAATTAAAAACCCACTTTTTCCCAAATCGGTCTATATCTCTTAACCCCAATGAGGTATCGAATTGCTCGAAGTTTCAAAATGTTACCCATCCACATGCGTAAAAAAGGATTTCAGGATTTTACCCTAATCATCCCCTATATGTTTTTATCGATTTTTAATTAAAAACCAACTTTTTTCCGAATCGGTCTATATGTCTTAACCCCGATGAGGTATCGAATTGGTCTCAGTTTCTAAATATTACCCATTCAAATGCCTAAAAACTAATTTTAGGATTTAACCCTAATCAACCACCTACATTTTTTTATCGATTTTTGTGTTAAAAACCAACTTTTTCCCATATGGTCCAATATTTCTTAACCCTGATGAGATATCGAATTGGTTTTAGTTCGTAAATGTTACCCATACAATGTCTCAAAATAATTTGTAGAATTCCCTTCTAATCAACCCCTAAAAGTGTAAAGAGAGGACGCAATTAACGCCGCAGATACGGCAATCGCCTTCTCCGGCAAGAGTCCATGCCAGGTTGGAAACCGCTGTTATAATAACTGAAAAGCGTAGTTACACCTGTTTCCGCTATGTGCCGTATAGATGCATAGTATATTAGTAGAGTTCTCGCAAGGAAAAATGGGACTGTGTATCTTTAAGAATAAGTGGCTAGCCAGGAAATTTCGTAGATGCCTTTGTGTATTTGTTCGAGAATCTCGCGATTCCCGGTATGAGGAAATGAGAGGGAATGAAAGGAAAGAGGAAAGGGGGGAAATGAGAAGATCTATTGGCGGTGGAGAGGTTATGTATCCACGTGGTCCTCTTAATGTCCGTTTAACAGAGTCTTTATTCTTTCATAAAATTAGTGGTCACAGGTGTTCTACGGTACTGTAAATAACAGTCAGAATGAGCGAAATAAGCAATTATATGAATTGTATCCGCCTTACAATGATTTATACCTTTGCGGGTGCACGTGCATGATTCGCGCCGCGTACAGAGCCTGAGTCGTCTGGTGTGGATGTACCGTGCGTATTTCTCTGCGTTTAGTCCGGGAATTGTGTGTGTGCGAGTCCGTGATATTGCGAGTCGATTCAATGTAGCGATGTGAGATAAACTAGAAAACCGTGATTGCGAAAGTTCTCGTGGGTTCTCGTTAACTGTTGAGACGATAATGCTGACCGATTCGGCGGGAACGCCGCCCGCGTGCCGCGCGCGTTAAAGGCGCGCTCGCATGAATACCACGTGTGACTCGGCCCTCAGGCCGCCTTGAGGATGCCGCGACGATGATTGGTCGGCGTCGCGACATTCCCAAACAGTATTCTATAAATAATTTCTTCCTTTGAATATAGAAGGAAAGTTTTAGACCAGTTCTTTTCAGAACTCTCTGCCACATATTTTTAAATCTTAACAGTTCTTTTCAGAACTCTTTTAGGTATTCATATATTATAACAGTTTTTCAAACTTTTGTCAATAGTCTGAAAGTTTATTATCTTACTCTTTTATTTTTTTTAAAATAAGGAAACTGAAAATTTGAATATTAATGGTGTGATGACACCATACAGTGTCGTATGAATTACACTGGACAACAAAATTGAACTTTTTTTTTGCCTTTTGAACGAAAATAGCCAATTTCGATCAATCTTGACCCGCTGAAAACGAATCTGAAACCCGTTTTTCGAAATTGGCTGCAGATTTTGAGTAATTGAATTTTGAGAAAAGCAGCCTTTTTTCCACTTTGAACAACAATCAGGCCGTAAGTATACAAGTTAGACTATTTTCATTTGTAGCAAACAATTCCCCAGACTTTTCCGAATAAAACGATATCAAACACTTTTACAATTTGAACTTGCAAACATGTTTAAACATTAACTAAGATTGATCAGTCACGTTTCCCACATCTCTTTTTCGAGATATTCTTCTATTTCATAAGGCAACACTACAATTGCCTTCTAATCGAAAATAGCCAATTTCGACTAATCATGACCCGCTAAAAACGAATCTGAAACCCGTTTTTCAAAATTGGCTCGAGATTTTGAGTAATTCAATTTTGAAAATAAACAGCCTTTTTTCGACTTTGAACAGCAATCAGGCCGTAGGTTTACAAGTTAGACAATTTTCACTTGTTGCAAAAAATTCTCCAGACTTTTCTGAATAAAACGATATCAAACACTTTTACAATTTAAACTTGCAAACATGGTTAAACATTAGTTAAAATGGATAAGACACGTTTCGCGCACCTACTTTTCGAGACGTTTTTCAATTTTTTGAAAAATCTGTGATTCTGCCGTGAATTCCAATGACACTACACGATAGAGCAGACATTTTCCATCGGAAAAGCATCATGATAATATGTAAAACAAATTTCGGCTTCCTACAGGAAAACTAACTAAGACTTTGTGCGCGTCTCGTAGTAACATGCGTTCCGCTGTGGCTTGTTGTCGCCTCGCGTTGCACGGCATTGAGTCGGAGAACCACTGCTGACACTGCGTAACACGCACGAGGTTTTCATTTTCCTGTGCGAAGCAGAAATATAATTTACATAGTGTTAAAGTGGTTTTCCAAAGACAAATGTCTGCTCTATCGCGTAGAGGTATTGGAATCCTCGTCGGACACCCAGTTTTTTGTAAAAATTCGGAAACATCTCGAAAAATAGGTGCGCAAAACGTGTCTTATCCAGTTTAACTAATGTTTAAACATGTTTGCAAGTTTAAATTGTAAAAGTGTTTGATACCGTTTTATTCGGAAAAGTCTGGAGAATTTTTTGCAACCAATAAAAATTGTCTAACTAGTATACTTACGGCCTGATTGTTGTTCAAAGTCGAAAAAAGGCTGATTTTTTTAAAATTGAATTACTCAAAATCTCGAGCCAATTTTCAAAAACGGGTTTCAGATTCGTTTTCAGCGGGTCAAGATTAATCGAAATTGGCTATTTTCGTTCAAAAGGCAAATTTAGTGTTGTGCAGTGTTATAGGCGATGGGGCGTGCCTATTTCGGGCACTATCTTATGTTATGTATGGCAGCCAAGATCTAAATAGGGAGGTACGTGAACAAATAATTGTTGGATTAAGTGTTCGAAACGTTGTATTCACTTGGATACATTGCACACTACTCTCGTGTACACAATTCGGCAGTAGTCCCCACGAGAGAGAGCGCGAACAGAAAAAGAAAAAGGCGGGACTGCGCTTGGCACTTCACCAGTGCGACGCTATCCGCACGTGAGTTCCGGGCGCGGAATATAACATGCGTCAAATCACATCAATAATTCACCACGTATGCAAAAATTGGGATGAATTCTCAATAATGTCCCATGATTGTAACGGTAACAACTATGCGAATGCCGAGGCATACTTTGTCGACATGTCCCGACTACATACTTATGGTGGTTTATGCGAGCTCACAGCGGCTGGACAGATTTTCAAATCAGTTTTTGAAGTTTATCGCAACGGTGAACTATACGAAAAATTTGGTAAAGACGGTAATCCAATAGAAAGGTTACCCATCGAATGGTAATCCGTCATATCGTTGATATCGCTGTAACATGGCGCAAACATCCAATAGAAAGGTTACCCATCGAATGGTAATCCGTGATATCGTTGATATCGCTGTAACATGGCGCAAACAAAGAAACGAAAGATGGCAACAAGCACAGGACGGTTACCAACTTTAGAGGCAATGAATCAACGACCAGCCAACGTTGGTGGAGGCAAAAATATTAAATTTGGGGCATATATCCACCCGTGTCATAATCACCGACTAAAAACGGATTTACCAAAATCCACTCTCTATTGTAGTGAAACTTTTAGCCACGGTAGCGTCAATTTACTTGATCGTGAAACAAAAGTGTTGAAACAAATCTGTGAAGCACGAAAAATCATGAGCAGAAGAAAGAGGAAACGATCACTGTCTCTCTCTTCCCATCCCACAATACGGGCTTGCACTGTGACGTCTCTATCACATGTCACGCGGTTGCTCAGTGGCTACTGGCCATAGGTGGTTGTAGTATTTGATCAGTCCTTTCGCGATTCTTTTTGTTTAAACGCAACGTATTTTAATTTCAATTAAAAAACCTATAAACAGAAATTCGGTTGCGCCATGGGCTCCCCTTTATCTCCAGTTGCCGCAAATATAGTAATGGAAGAACTTGAAAAGCAATGTATCAATAATCTCAATTTTCAGTTACCTTTTTATAAGAGATATGTAGACGATATTATAACAGCTGTGCCAAATGATATGACAGACAAAATTTTAGAAGTTTTTAACAGTTTTTACCCAAGGCTAAAATTCACTATACAAATAGAGGTTAACAATTGCATTAATTTTTTAGATATTTCAGTAATCAGACAGAATAATTGATTGGTCACTAATTGGTACCACAAACCCACTTGGTCTGGTAGATACATTTCGTTTAATTCTTGTCATCCAATACAACATAACACCGGTTTACTTACAGAACTAGTCGACAGAGCGATTCTATTATCACACCCACAATTCAGAAAAGATAACTTACAGCTCATAAAAAATGTTCCTATTAACAATGCTATTTATCATCACGTTATGCACGGGATCGCTTCTGTATTAGCGCACATTAAGCACAAATAATAGCAATTTGTTTGAATATACCATCTGCAACGATTAAATGTGACGCATATTTGTACTCTACCATCTGAGAAATATTAACACTTGTCTTATAAGAAATGAAAATCACCTTTCGTTTTCATCCTCATTGCTTTCTCTCGAAGTTTCTTCACCATACCAGTTGTGCCAGTACGGTTACATTTCAATACCTTAGATCCTTTACGTTTGCCTATATTTTCAATATTTACAATCTTAGTTTCTGTTTAAATTACAATAGATCACTATCATTCATTCCTCATCATCTTTCCTATGCTTTCGGACAGAAGGAGATTGCTGCGGCCTTCGTAGTGGAGTGGCTGCCTTCTCAAAGATAAGATCGATTACAAAATTCCTTGTCTTCGACCTAATCTTACTTCCCTCGTCCATTTGCATATTAATTTAGAGTCGTTTCCTTTTTCTCGGCACCAAGTACATGTGTTGTTTACCTTCTCGATAGCTACACATGTCCTTGTGACTTTCTATCCTACAAATTTAACAAAACTGTTGAGCTTAGCAGGATAGGCAGCGAACATAGGATCACAGATATCACCTTATGCACCGAGTACATGAACCCATTTATTATAGCTTGAGCTTGTAAACCAATAAACTATCACTGGGCTTTCGGAGGCCGACATTATAAAGGGATACTGTTAGAACACAAGTATAAGCTGTACCTCACGCATCGACATCACGTGGAAGAAGAACGGAAGTACGCCGTAGCGAAAACGGATGGCGCAAAAGGAAACAAAAATGAAATAGAGGGGACACCCGAATGTGGTGCGCACACACCAGATGCCACCTACAGGGCAATTCCGAATTCTTAACTTTTTAAACGCCCTTTTTCTGACAAAAACAAACAGGTTCTTGGAATTCTTTCGAATTTCCCGGACAAATATGGCATTCTCTGCCGGTTCCCCTCGGGGGGATCGCCACTCGTGCGCAGGACTTCTTCCCAGTTGCCCTGTTCGCGAGTAGCGGTCTCGCCGCGAGGATCGGTAGTGATGATCCGACCAAAAATTTTTATTTTCTTTATATTGTACATAGTTCTTGCCGCCGATATGGTTATACTTTTCAGTTTATTTCTTATTTTTCATATTCTTCCGTATCAATTTAATAATATATATCATACCTTTAGTTAAATACGTTGTAAATCGTAATAATAGACAAGCGGCGCGACTTCTGGCCACACTGGTGTGTGTTATGATCGGCATACAGAAAAACTTGTACCTAGTGGAGGTGGAAATAGCAGCGTGAGGGGCCCCACTCGTGGACCGCACTGCCCTACGTCTTACCCTGATTTCTTAGTTTTTCCTGGTATAACAACAATACATTGCACTTTATGATCATAACTTCTTATATCGTTGAACACACCAATACCATGATCTTTTGTTTGTCTTTTTCCCTGGTCTATTATCAAATTTGGTTTCTTCCTTTCCCCTGGTCAAATACTATTAAGATTTGGTACTATTGATTTTTATATAGCGGTTATCCTCTGTCTCTCGTTAGCTTGAGAAATTGTCTTCAACCTAGCTTCGAATATTGTCTTTTGTTTTCCTTGAAATATGTCACGCATACAGTCTACGTTATACTCTCCCCTACATATGGGCATTGCGTTTTCTTTTTTTTTTTTTGCTTTAATGCAGTGTTTTCCAAACTTTTCGAAGCCACCGCCCCCCTTCTTGCACAAACGGATGCCCAACGCCCCTCACCCGCAGTTTAAAAAAAAACAGAGCACAGACTACTCTGACTACAGGAACAAATTGGGAAGTTAAACTGTATTTATTTTGCAATAAATAAGGCAACAATTTATTTTGCACGAACTTATATGCGCATAATTGAACAAAAAATAAATTAGCCGAAAATTGTTCTTCATTAGTTTCTTTATTTTTACATTACAATGAAACAACATATTTTTGGGAACCAACGTTTCAATGCGATGGATGGGCTTGATGAGATGATACCAATTCCTTAACGTCCGGTTTGAATTGGGTAAGCAAGAGTCTTAAATCTCCACGTTCACAAATCTGAAGTCGATTTCTTTGCTTCGAAACAAGACGAGTGACTGCACTCAAACCGCGTTCTACCAAATAGGAAGTTGGGAAAGCAATTACAAGTTTTTTTACCACCGTCCATAGTCCAGGATTGCGATCACAAATTTCCTTCTGTAACCAAAATTCTTGATAGCTTTTCCTAAACTTCGGTTTCAGTTCGATATTGTTTTGCAATTCAATTAATTCTTTCTCATGGGCTCCAGCTCCGTCAATATCTCCAAATGGAATAATTACCCAATCTGGAACTTCCATGATAAGAAGATCCTTAAATCGTTCTGACATACCTTTATGCAACATGTCTAAATGATAACAAAATGCTCTCAGATCATCGTCAGTTACACCAACTTTATTTTCTAGCTCATGCAGGGAGGGAAATTGGTGTAGCATACGGCGGCCTATATTATGTTTAAATAAAATTAACTTTGAAATGAAAGTAGATACCGCGGATTTTGCCTTAATTAGGTTGATCTCATTTCCCTGCAACTGTGAATTCAGTTCATTGAATTTTACGAATAGTTCGGATAAATATGCAATATCATGTCTGATATCTTTGAGTTTGTCACTGAGCATAGCATCTTTCTTTTCAAAAAATTCCACGACAGTATCAAAAAGGTTATAAAAACGGCTTATACAATTTCCTTTTGATAGCCAACGAACTTCAGTATGCAGTAGCAAACGTTGAAAATCTTCATCATTTTCCAAGCACAAATCCCGAAATAGTCGATCGTTAAGAGCATGAGCTTTGAATTTGTTAACAGCAGTAATTACAGTGTGTAATGACTTGTGGAGGCGATCACTGAGCTTCTTGGCAACCAGGTGTTGTCGGTGAATGACACAATGAATTGTGAAAACATTTGGTACATATTTCCTCAAGTATGCAATGCACCCATGATAACGACCAGTCATTGATGGAACTCCATCCGTCGCAACGGCAAGTATGTTACTAAGTGGAATTTCCTTGTCTCTGAAGAACTGCTTAACAACACGAAATATTGATTTCCCTTTAGTATCTGTTTCCAATTGTCTTGCAAACAATAAGTCCTGAGTTAAATTTTCATTTTTGATAAAGCGCACATAAGCTTGAAGCAAGGACTCATTGCCTGGTAAAGTTGACTCGTCTAGCTGCAATGCAAATTCAGTTGTTCTTAAGGAGGATTTGGACACATATAAGAAAATCGCAGAATTTCTTGCAATTTTGAGGGATTATGTATTTTAATGTAATAAAGGAGCATACCAAATTTCAGAATTCCCTACTGCATAGTTCAGAAGAAAATAATTTATTATTTTAACACGGTCTCTTATGGAGAAATCGGAATTGAAGCTCTTTTGTCATCAGATTCAGTAGTTGTAGAGTCAATATAAAAAATTCTGCACTGTGTTACTGAATAATGGTAATTTTTACTGTAAAAATGATTTTAAACGGAAAGTCAATCTTTCGTAGCACCAACTACATATTAATCATCCATTTGTCCATGTTAAACATGCACTACATTATCCACATTTGTAAATATGTATGCATTTTCGTCATGTGGCATTAACTTTTGACCAGATTGTCTGTCCCATTCCTCCTTAATATTCTGCACAACATATCGTCCACATTTTCAGCCATTTCATCTATGCGCCTTTGTACTGTAGTGTTGCTCAGAGGAATACTTTTTAATATATCTTGTGGTGACATATGTAGAACAGTGCTCAGGGTTTCACTTATTGCTGGCAATATGAGTTCTTCACCAATTGCATGTGGCTTTCCAGACTTTGCAATCAACATTGAAATATTATATGATGCACGCAAGCCGTCAATGATTTGCTTTGAAGAATTGCACATCATACTTGACAATGTTGGACGATTTAGCAATTTGCCACGAAGAGATTGAAAAACTGTTTAATTTTTTTAGCTTTTTCAGGATGTGCCTTTCTCAAGTGTTCACCTAGTCTGGAAGACTTCATCGCTTCATTAGAAAATACCGTTTCGCATAATAAACACATTGGCATGTGCTTGTTTGTAGGCGATTCTATAAATCCATACTTCAGATAATCGACATTATATTGTCCACATTTCTTCTTTGGTGTTTCAGTACCTGTCATTATTTTTCAGAAACAAGGGTTTAGTTATTAAATTTTGTTAAAAATAAAATATTTCAAATTTAAAAATGGAGTATTTGTATGAGAAGTGGATTTGATCTTTAAGTAGTGGACTTTTTTAAAAAAATGACTAATATCAATAATGAAAATCATTAAAACAGAATGTATGTTATTACAATCAGGCTACATTCTCGGGTTTCGGCCACGTATGTTGCTCATTGGTGACCACAGTTTAGCCAGAGTTTCAGTTGGCGTCTTCAGGCCGGAATTCGAGAATGTAGCCTCATTATTTCCAATAACACGAAATCCTTCACACCTACTCTGTTTGTTTACGAAAATTGTCATCTTTTTAAGTCTATATTTGGAATGATGGGATAAGCATATGTTGGATTTAGGGGTGAAATAAAGTTCACCGGCAAATTAGGAAGCACTCAGAAAAATGTTTGTATTAGATATAAAAATACAATAGGGGTCCTTAGATTTCGTTCATTCGTCCGTCTCGCGCTCTCGTTCGTTCGTTCTTTCGTTCGTGTTCGTTTTTTCGTTCGCTTTCTTTCGACTGCCTCGCACACCTCACGCCTTCCAACCGCTGCCCTTGCACTCTTAATTGTTCGATCGTCACTTTTCTCTCGCCACACCCAGTATTTGAGTATTCAGGCATACACACACGCATACCCATCCAAAACTCACTCGCCTCATCCGCATATGATTCGCACTTATCCGCGTACACGCTACTATATAAAGGTTATGTGTTTATCCCATAATTTCAAATATAGACTTAAAAAACCCAACATTTTTATTTATTTTGCATACGTAGGATGATCTGGATATGGACACAAGAATTTTTTTTATTTTCTTTTTCTGAAACGGTGTGTTTTTTTTAAATTTCGGGTAGCCTGAAATTTTTATGGAAATTATAGAATGGAGAATTTTGTCAATATCACTGGACATATTTAATATGTAAATGCAATAAATAAAAGTCTTAAATAATTAGGGGTCCGTCCCAAAGACCGACTCATCATATTAGGTAGAAATATAGAAAAATACTTAACACGAAATTTAGGACTCTCAAACGTAGGATTAAAAGCGGTCAAGGAAAAATAACGTACCGAATACAGCCTTGATAACACCGTCGGAACCGATCAATTTGTAAAATGAGTAATTCCTTCTTGTAAAATCATTACATCTAATTATTAGATTGATTCTTGTTTAAATTCATACACATTAAATTTAATCCCAACTGCAGAAGGACTCGTAGTACCGAAACTGATTCAATGACGGACGGAATGAATCTGATCTCCTTCAAAGGTTTGCCTTGTGCAAGACGGGTGGAGAACAATGGAGTTTCAAAGTAAAGGAAGATTGCCAAAAACAATCGCTTATAGCCGCTTCGGGGCCTGAGCACGCCGCGAACGAACAGCCTATGCATGAGAGGTTTTGGAAGTGTTTGTGTAGGAGTGTGAAGCGACGTCTTTACGTCTTTAATTGCTCGCCGAACAGTCTGGCATCGATGCCGGCCGTGGTAGTGGCAATATGTCACTGTCATTTTTCACACATCCACATATCCATGCTTATATGTCACCACGGCTCTAACAAACGTCACACATGCATACTTTTACTGCCTCGCGCGGTGCGAATCGCCGAACCAATTCGTCATTCGCGTTCGTACTCAAGTCTGAAGGCACTTTTAGATTACCTTTCAGTGCCCCCCCCCCCCCCCCCCAACGCCCACCTATCGCCTCCTCGTTTGGTTTCGCCCCCCTACATTAAAATATCGCCCCCCAGGGGGCGGTGGCGCCCACTTTGGGAACCACTGCTTTAATGTTTGCCCCCTCAATTAGATCGGTGTTTATGAATTAGGTTTACAATACACACAATGGTCATTATAATTTTGTATCTTCCCCCCTTTTTAGTTTAAAATTCTGTCTTTTTCGTTTTAACTATCTTTAAGTGCATTTTCACAAACAGAATACTTTCCTTCCACTAATGAAGATCCACAACCAGGATCGAAACGTTTGGAAACTGATAGTAACCCTGCAGATGCCCCATTGCAGTTCATTGGACCGATTATCACGCCGTTAACACATCACCTATTACGAAAAGATGGTCGTTATCACTCAACTTCTATATATATTAGCGTTGCATTTTCTATATTTAGTCGTTTTTATTGTATATATTTTATTCAATATAGTTTATTTATTTATTTGCATCACATCAAGGTTATCTCGTTATTTAGCCACCCAGCGGTCAAATTCCACGAACGCGGTTCTCTTTACCGCTCGAGAGAATCGACGAGCCACGATTCAAATTCTCCTTATACCTCAAGTCCGTAGGAGGTGCCCCTGTGCAAAATCAGCTGAGGCCCTTGCCGACAGTCCTCTCGGGTCAATCGACTCAGGGTGCCGATGTGAACGATCAGCTGAGGCCTGGGTTATTGACCTACAAACCGTATCTGCCGAGAGGTGCAGCAGGTAATGCTGCCGGGGCTCAAGGAGATAATCCGTTCCCCCTCTACCCCCTTCTGACCGGTGCCACGAACTCTCATAGTAGAGTACGGAAAGGCGGAAAGAAGGTATCACTAAGGGTGAAGCGAACGCAGGATGCCGCGGTGAAAGACCCGTTAAGGCATGCGTTCAACTACTGACTTCCCACATATATCACCTCCTTCGCGCTGATTTGAAAACCTCACCACGTCAGGGCGTGGCTCGTAACAGATATAAAATATAACTACAATCGAATATAATGAATTGTATTCCTTTCGTAAAACATTTGTAATGTGAACTTTTCATTTTTCAACAAATGACATAGGCAAGCTGATATAAACAAAGAAATGCGGCAGGTACCGCACGAGTCTCCCGTATAGGTACGTGTACATCTGAGCACGAACGCGCACGAGCAGCCTGAGCATGGCGTCATCAGAGGCGCGTCAGCAAGCCGAGGCAAACCGATTCAATGATTTCACGTTGCACTTATCGATCGTTGGCAGGTAGACACACTATTAAAAACCGGCGTAATCCAGCCCTCCACTTCACCCTACAACTCACCGATCTGGATTGTACCAAAAAAGCCAGACCGCCAGAGTAATAAGAAGTGACGGATGGTCATAGATTTTCGCGCATTAAATGAAAAAACAGTAGGAGATAAATACCCGCTCCCTCAAATCGCAGAAATCCTCGACAAACTAGGAGGAGCCAAATACTTTTCAGTATTTGTCTTAACGAATGGATTCCACCACATCAAGATGGACTCAAAAGACCGCCCTACGACGGCATTCACCACGCACCGGGGACACTTCGAGTATGTGCGGATGCCATTTGGGGTAAAAAATACACCTCCCACCTTCCAACGGTTGATGGACCAAGTGTTGACCGGACTCCAAGGTACCGAATTATTTGTCTATCTAGACGGCATCATGGTATACTCATCTTCACTTGAGGAGCACCATATAAATATCACCAAGCCAATGAATCGACTATGGGATAAATATTCATTCTTTGATAAGATTCTTTAAAAAAGTAGGCACATTCGATAATTAACGAAAATAGCGAAGATCTTTCTAAAACTTTATTTGTTGGATCTATGACAACTAAATTTAATGCATCGGCATAACACCATACGTGAATTTGGTTAGGCGTTCTTTCACTAAGCCATTTAGTGAGTCCATTATACGGTCCAAGCATTTTAGAGGCACCATCTGTAGAGCTCCCAATGCATTTCTTGACATATATCTTCTGCTTTTCAAGAAATGTGATAATTAAATTGCATAAATCTTTGCCGGTTGAATCATTGCAATTTAAGGCGCCTAATACTCTTTCACATATATGTTCTTTGTAAAGATTCCTCACAATGACTGAGCATTGATCGTTTTGGTCCACATCTGTAGTCGTATCAACTTGCAAGGAAAAGAAGGTTGCTTCTTGAATTTCTGATAATATTAAACGCCTCATAATAGTTTTAATACTAGATATTATATCATTTATTAGAGTTTTTGATAACAATGTAACGGTGCTATCTGTTGCTTGCATACTACTTTGACTCTCTGCATGTTTGGTAATTGTGTTTACATGTCTTTAAAGAACAGGCTCAATTTGGAAAGTAGCAGAATGGTCTCCAAAAAATTCCCATGATCAACGTTATCATACATAAGACTACGAGTATTTTCGTGTCTGTGACTTCGAAAAGCTAAGCCCCATTTTCCAATAAATTTGAGTCCATCAATCATTATTTTTAAAACTTTTTTTCTTTCAATTGCATTCTTTTGGCGAATTATATTATTGAATGTTCTGACCAAAATATAGTGTATATGTCTTTTCTATTGACTTTCATCAAGTAAGACTCTGTACATTTATTGTGCATTTTGCTATTTTCGTGCTCACAAACTCGTTGGATTGTATAACGCTAATCCCTCATTCCTTCTTTCACAAATGAACTCTCAATTGTAATAGTAGTAATACCGTACGTTAAAGAAACTGTACAGAAGAGTGCGTTCTTTTCTTTGCAGCAACTGAGCCATTATCTGTTACTCCCGTCAGAAGGAATAAATACTAAATGAGGTTGAAATGGCAATTTCCAGAAGGTGACGGTTGACAGGGGAGATTCTTAAAAAATTGAACTAATTTATCGGGAGTTGTTTTCGTAAAATAACTATCTGGCAAATAACTAAATGTTGTCGCATCGATATTTAAAGGTGTCGGATTTGCAATTGCAATATTTTTTCTACAAACATCCTGATTTGGGCTTGAGGAGCCATTATCTGTTACTACCGTCAGAACGAATAAATACTAAATGAGGTTGAATTGGCAATTTCCAGAAGGTGACGGTTGACAGGGGAGATTCTTAAAAAATTTAACTAATTTATCCGGAGTTGTTTTCGTAAAATAACTAGCTGGCAAATAACTAAATGTTGTCGCATCGACATTTAAAGGTGTCGGATTTGCGATTGCAATATTTTTTCTACAAACATCCTGATTTGGGCTTGAGGAGCGTTCTATGATTTCCTCTCGTGTAATAGCACAGATTTTATTATTGGTATCAAAATCACTACCCTGGAAATTTGAAGGGGAGTTTAAGTTTTGCATGCTATCAGGGAAAGTAGTGGCTTTTTAAGGTTTTTAAGCGTAAATTAATTGTAAAATGTATCAGTATATTTTCAATAACCCTGTATATTACTTACGTGATATGAAGTTTGTAAAAGTTTTAAGTATTCAAACTTGGTTGTAGAAAACACAAAGTCGTATTGCTGAGCTAGAGCAATTACGATCTCAGATGCACCGGACTCTGCAGTCACGTCTATCACTCAAGTCGTACTACTTTGACTAATCGGTATACGGGTACATACACAAGGTATGTATTAAACAATATTTGCGAAAGAGAAAGGCACCCAAAAGGTTGATTTTCTGTGTGCTTGCGTTGAAATCGTTACCAAGCAATAGATTCAAACAGTTTCCCTGTGTGCGAGAGATTTATGAACGATTCTTTTGTAGGTTTAAAGTATTTGTATGTAGTGATTGCACTTATGTACATCGACCAAAAAAAACACAGTCATGTAAGGTTCAAATTATAACGGTGCGTACTCCAAAATAGAGCGCATGACCTCCGTACTGCCCTCGAGGCTCGGAGACATTCGGGGAAACGGACGATCTCACATTAGTTCGACGAGAGATCTTGTACAGTAGAGGTGACACGTGAGAATATACATTAGACTGTGAAAATATCCCGCATAATTTAATATAGCCCTACTGCTGCCCTACTACCTAGCCCGGTGCTCCAGTCCGCCACTGGTTAAATACAAAATTCATATAAAACAAAAGAGTGCATATCTTACTTGTAGAAGAATGTATTTAAATGACAAGTTCAATACACTCCTTACAAAAGCTTTTTATGCAGCAAATTCCCTTCTTCTTCCTTTAATATTGCTTACATTAATGTGAGTAAAAACAGACTCCTCTAGCTTATAGACATCATCGAGTAAATGTGTTTTTCCAAGACGCTCCAAAGCTATGTTTTGTAAATGGTGTTGAAGGTTTGGGTAAGGCATTATAGCCTGATGAAAGTCCGGTTTGCGCAATGTGTAGATTTCGCATGTCTCTACAGCAATGACCGACGCAGTCCGTTGTTCATCATTCATCACCAGAGCCATCTCACCAAAATATGCACCATCTTCTAAATGACACACCTAAGTCCCGATAATATAGGTTATGGGGCATGGTCAATTATGCGGAGAGTCAAGGGAAATTTGTGTTTGAAAAGTTTTAATAGATTTTGATATTGCTCATTCATTATTATACTACATCAAAGAAGTCGCACATTAATATTTTTTTAATCATAATATTGTATTAATATCTATCATGCTACATATGTAAAACTTAGTTTGAAGAACACTCGGATGCAATATTACTCTCTATCACACAGTTGTAAATTTTATTAGTACAAAGAGTCATCTTCTAAAGTTCGTCCACTATGTAACACTACTCAAAGACTGAACAAAAATCCTATACCCGTTACGTTGAGCCCGTTTCCTTGGGGAATTGCAAAACTCCCTTTTTTTGACGACAGAATTCACTAAGAATAATTCGTTACAGAAAATAACTAGAGATAATTTCGATCGCTGGACTGATAAAGAGCCAATTGGATTGTCGATCCATGTTAATGTAACCTTTTCTTATCTTAACGATGAATAGAATATGCTGGAGCTTCCGTTTCCGGAGTGCGAGAGACAGTAAGGAGTGCGAGTTGAGTGTGAGTAAAAAGAGGATTTGAGGGCGAGAAAGTGAGTGGAAGGGAGTGAGAAAGAAGTAGAAGGTGGAGGGAAGAGTGGGTAGCGAGAGGGAGCGTGGGTGGTAAAGTTAAAGAAAGGCGAGGGGTGAGAGAAGGGATCAGAAGAGGCGAAAGACAGTAAGGTTAGGAGAGCACGAGGTAGGGGCAGAGGTAAAGAGAAGGAGGCAAGGCGGCAAAGAGGAAGGAAAGAAAGGAGAGGAGAAAGGAGAGGAGTCGGTAAGGAAGGAAGGAAAATAAAGCAAGGAAAGGAATGGATAATGTAGGGAAGATAGAGAAGGAAAGGAGTGTGTGAAGAGGGAGCGAGGGGGGAATTGAGGAGATGTGGGAAAGGAAAAGAGAACTATCGGGGTAGGAAGGAAGGGAAGAGGAGTGGATTTTTAAGGCTGGGAAAAAGGTGCAGAGATCACCGAAGAAGGTGACAGGAGGGGGAGGGGAAGGGCCGGGGGGAAAGGAATGGATGGAATGGAAGGAAGAGATGAGGAGGGAAAGAGAGGGAACCAGAGAAATGCTGAGGGAGGCGATGAAGGAAATGAGGAAGGTGGTAAATGAGGAGCTGGGGAAGCAGAGGAGGGAGTGGAGAAGGAAATAGAAAACGTGAGGAAAGAATGGAAGGAAGGGCTGGAGGAATGGAATAAAGAATGGAGGAAAGAAAGGGAGCAGCTGGAGGTAAGGGTGAAGGGGATAGAGGAGGGAATAGAAGGGTTAAAGGTAGAGAAGGGTGGTAAAGGGGGAGAAAGAGGAAGGAGAAAGGAGGTAGAGGAAAGGGTGAGAAGGATGGAAAGGAGGTTGGAGCAGAAGGAGTGAGAGGATAGAAGGAAGAGTGTAGTCATAAGAGGTCTGAAAAAGGGACTGAAGGAGAGAACAGAGGAAATCAGGGAAATGCTAAGGGAGATGGGGGTTGGGGAAGAGATAGAAGGAATAAAGGAGATGGGAAGAGAAGGGAGGAGGGAGGGGGAGTGTTAGTGAGGCTGAGGAGCAGGGAGCAAAAGAGGGGAGTGATGGAGGTGTGACCGTGCTCTCCTGACGGACACAGGGATCATGGCGGCACAATAGTGTCAGCAACCCCCACCACTAACAAATCTCAGGGGTTACGTCAGGTCGCACGACGCCGGCGGTCCGGTAGGTAGCGTGTGCGTGCGATCTGACAAATTTCTCCCAGATGCCCTCACTTCCCAACGAGTATAAAAGGGGATGGAAATTGCCTATCTCGGCCAATTCAGGTCATATCAGTTAGTAGTATACAGCTAAGCGAAAAACGATATAATCTAGGAAGGCAAACCCGCCTTAGCGAAAAACGAAGCATTGTCTCATCTTCGCTCACTTAATTATATGTGCCCAGTTGGGAGTCGTTTTGACAAACCAGTCCTACGGCACTGCTGTACTGCTGATATTCTGCGAATTATCTGAAAACGGTCAAACGTACCTGGCACTAGAAGCATTGTCACTTGCCAATATTTAAATACCGTAATTGCATACGGACAAGTAATTTCAGAGGTTTACTGGTGCTTCTGACTCCTCCGCCTAAACCCCGGCCGAGTTCGGACTTGCACGTCAGAATCCTCGCCTGCATTGCAGTTTTACCTAGTAGAGTCGTTCACAAGGGAACAACGACCGGCGACTCACCTCCTCCGCTCAAGTACCGGCCGGGGTGATATTCGCATTTGGTCTTAATGCTACGAGGAGAGCAGGCCTCGTAGCACACCCAATCGAGTCAGTCAAATCACGCACAGCATTAGCTAAGTGCAGTAACTGATCGCGCAGTATCAGCAGTACGACAGTAATATATTAAGCTTAGAGGCACGTAAGACCTCCCGTTCTTAGATTCTTAAAATTATATCTTCGTGTTAAGCAGTAAGATCATAAACCGCCGATACATCGTACGTGCGACACAACTTATTTTCATTGTATATATTTTATCTCAATATACACACATTTTGTTTTCACCACACACATAAGTAGAGTTCATTGCCCGAACAGCTGACGCACCTGTCCATCTCCTTCCTCTAAGGAGTACGAACTCCGTCTCAATAACAAAACACGGTGGTAGTCCGTAACCGCTGCCGCCGGGTCAACCGAAATAAAACATTCTTTGAAGTAAATTACGTAACATCTCTATTTCGCGATCTTATGAAAATCAATTCCGTATAATACGAACAATCGCGACCCAACTCGGTTACAGAGGGGAGAAGAAAACTAAGAGAAAGAGGAATAAGAGTTGAGGACGACTTCAAGTGGGAGGAGAGGAGAATTAGATGGAAAATAGAGGAAAACGCATGGGAAGAGAGGAAAAAGGGAAAGAAGGTATGGGTAGGGTACGGAAAGATGCAGGTGGAGCGAAAGCGGTGGAGGTGGGATTAAGAAGAGGAAGAGCTAAAGGAGATGGAGCGTGGTGGGAAGGGTGAACAGGGGGAAGGGAAAAGGAGAACAGGAGAGGGAGGAGGATAGAGGAAGATGGGGAGAGGGAAAGGGAAAGGAGGAGAGGGAAGGGAATAGGGTGGAGAGAGGGGAAGAGGAAAGAAGGACGGAGGAGGGGGAGGGAAAGGGAGGGAGGGGCGAAAGGATAAAGGAAGCAGGGTGGAAATTGTTGTTCTGGAACGTAGCGGGGATGGAGAGCAAAGATAAGGAGTTTTGGAAAGGGGTAAGAGAATGGGATGTAATGTTATTTGCGGAGACGTGGATGGAAGAGAAAGGATGAAATAGGGAGGGGAGTGCGGAAAGGTATAGAGGTGAAAGAGGAAGAAAGAGACAAGAGGGAAGAAGGGTGCTGGGGGCAGAAAAGGACAGTAGGGAAGCAGAAATGGAAGGTAATGGGAGTGTATATAAACGGAGATATGGAAAGGAAGCTGGAGAGAATGAAAGAGTGGTCGGAGGAGGTAGAGGAAGATAGGGCAGCAGTAATAAAGGGGGATTTTAATACAAGAACGGGAGAGGAGGAAGGATGGGTAGATGACGGGGAGGAGGGTGAGGGGGCAGGAGGTCAAAGGACAAAAAGATAAACAGAGAGGTGAAGATGTTGCGGGAATTTGTGGAGGAAAGAGGATGGGCGATCCTGAACAGGGGAACGGAAGGGGACGAGGAGGGGGAATTCACATTCACAGGGGGTAAAGGAAGAACAGTCATAAACTACACGCTGGGGGAGGCGAAAGAGAAGGAAAGGATAAGGAGACTAGAGATAGGGGAGAGGGTGGACTCGGACCACCAGCCGGTGGTGGCGGAGGTGGAAGGAGAGGCGAGGGAGAGAGCGAAGAGGATGGAAGCAAAAGACAAAAGAGCGAACAGGGGAAGATGGGACGAGGGAGGGAGGGAAAGTTTTAGAAGAGCGATGCAAAGCAGCGGAGGAGAGGGTGGGGGCGATGGGGCTGCAGGAAGAGATAAAGGAATTAGAGGAAAAAATAAGAGAGAAGTTAAGGAAGGAGGAAGGAGGGGGGGGGAAGAGGGAAGAAAACAGGAGGAGGTGGTGCGATGAAGAATGCAAGGGCAGAAAGGAAGAAGTGAGAAGCGAGCTGAGAAAATGGAAGAGTGAAGGGGGAGAGTACAGGGAGAGCAGAGGGAGCTACAAGGAGTTATGTGAGAGGAAAAAGAAGGAGGCGTTTTGGACGGCGAGAGGGCTAAGTCCGCTGAGCCCGATGCTCTTCAACATCCTGCTGGCGGACATGGAGGACGACCTGGCGAAAGGGGGGGATCAAGGTACGGGGAGAGAAGGTGTACTCTCTGTCGTACGCGGACGACATGATACTGCTGGCGGAGGACGAGCGGGAAATGAGGGCGGTGCTGGCGAGGCTACAGAGATACCTCAAAAGGAAAGGGCTAGAGGTGATTGAGGCAAAGACGAAGGTTATGAGCTTTAGGAGGGGAGGAGGAAGGAACAGAAAAGTGGATTAGAGATGGAAGGGGAAGAACCTGGAGGAGGTAAATAGAACGAGATAGAACCTGGAGGAGGTAAATAGAAAGAGGAGAGCGGCAGCGGCGATGAGGGAGGTTTGGGGGTGGGGAAGAAGCTGTGGCAGAAGGATTGGGAAAGAAGGACGTATGGATGTATGATGTGCTGGTTTGGACGGTGATGTGATACGGAGCAGAGATATGGGGATGGAAGGAAAGAAAGGAGGCGGAGGCCCTAGGGGAGAGATATGTGAGATCGACATTGGGTCTGGACTGGAGGACACCGGGGTATATGGTGAGGGAGGAGGCGGGAAGGGACAAGATGAGCGTGAGGACAGGGAGGAGGAAGTGGAGGTATGAGAGGAGGTTAGAGGAAGGGAAAGGGGGAGTCATAGGGAGGAGGTGCTGGGAAGAGATGAAGGGAAGGTGAAGGAGGGGAAAGGCGGAGGGAGGGTGGGAGAAAGAAAGGAGGGTGTTTATCGAAGACAGAGGAATATAAGCAGAAGAGGAAGAGGGAGTGCAGTAAGAGGAGCTAGAGAGGGAGAACAAGAGAAGGCAATAGGAGGAGAGGAAAGAAAGAATAGCAGGGACAAGGTACAACGAGTGGTACGGAAAGTTAAGGGAGGGGACGTCGCCACAGGAATACTTAAAGAAGAGTTGGAGGGAGGGAAAAAGGAATAGGCTGGCTAGATTCAGGATGGGGAACGAGATAAGGAAAGGAAGGTATTGGGAGGAGGAGAGGGGGAGGAAATGCAGGTTATGTGATGAAGAGGAGGAAACATGGGAGCATGTCTGGGAGAGATGGAAAGGATGGAGGCCAGAGGGAGATAGGAGGACAGAGTGAAGGAGGTACTGGGAGGAGGGGAAGAAGGGGACAGTTGGCTTTGGAAAATTGAAAGGGCGAGGCTATAGAAGGAGAAGGAGGAGGACAATAGGAGGAGGGATATGGAAAGAGAACTGGAGGAGAGGTGTGAATGAAGAGGAGTAAATGGCAGGAATGAGGGTGAATGAGAGGAAACGGAAGTCCGGGGGAAAGGGAGGGGAAGTAGGAAATAAGGATAAGAATAAGATAGTATAAGGTAATAAAGCTAGGTTAAGAAGCAGCGGGACGAGGCAGAAGAGGAGAGGAGAGAGCGATAAGGATACGGAAAGCGGCGGCGAAAGAGAGAGAGAAGCGAGAGTGAGGCGGAGAGAGAGGAAGGATAATATAAGAGCGGTAGACTAAGATAGGTTAAGGTAGTATAAGAAATACGGCAAGAAGGGATTGTAAAGGGGAATTGTAACCCCAAAGGGAACAAAGACAGATATACATACATACATACATACATAGAATATGCTCCTCAAATTTGGTCCAGTTTGTTAGAACACCCTTTATAGATGCTTAACCTTCGCACAGCCACGTGTGTATTAATTTGACCAAGACACCTGGAGAGCGGCAACCCACTACCCACTGTACCGTGGATAATATATGTATGTAGTGTACGAAAATATGCGAGTTACGGCAAACTCGCGTCGGGCTTTATCTTTCAATCGCATCCTACCGCTGCTTTGTTGTGGTTAGTCGAAGTCGAAATACTGACGAAGATCAACGTATTATGCGCGAACGTCAAAAAGTGCGAATCGATATGCCTCTTCGGGTATAAGTGCGCTGTGTGTAAATCGATTAGAAAAGGAGGCAGTGTTGGTTCCGATAGTCAGTGGCATCGATTAGATTCCTTAAGGCCGCCGCACACGTTCCGGTAGACCTCACAGGTACGCCTGTACAGGCAGACAACCCAGGCCTACCAAAACGTGTATGTGACAAAACTATGCAGTTGTTATAACATGTACAGGCAGATCTGAGTAGTTTCCTCTGTGTTTGCAATACGATTCAACTTCGGAGTGCGTAGACGTCTGCAGTTGCCCTGGAGACGGGCAACGCGCTTGGGTTTACCGTACCTTTTTCCCGCAGGTAGACCTGATCATATTTTGATTCCGATCTGTCAGGTTTACCGTAACGTGTGTGGGGGCTTTTACGTGCAGATATGTGTATATCTTTTTGTTGTGTCTTATTTTCAATGAATACTACAGTCGTTCTGAAATAACGTATTGCGTTTTGACTCTACATATGTATATTTCCGTCCCCTATTAACCATTACCTATAAATTCTATTTTTAGAAGTAAACTCGAAGTTTTAATATGTGTCACAATTATTGACATTGTGCACTTCATTGACAATGCAAAAGTAAGGTTAAATCTAAGTCTTATGCCGAGTAACGTTACCCGCCGTACTGTCTATAGTGGATTGCGGCATTCCAGGCTTTGATCAAATCGACCAAACGAACGACATCAATGGTACTCCGCGTAATTGGGCCATTTGATGGTTGCGCAATCGTTCAGGCTCCCGAAATATATCGAAGTGTTTTACAACCATCCACAAAATAGGGATTGTATCTATTCCTTTCCGAGATCACCTTCATACGTGCCATTTTACGCCAAACCGATCACCAACTGGCACTATGTTATCTGATCTTTATGCAATTGTAATATGTTGTAGTCTATGTGAAATCGTTGGCGCGGCACCCGAAGATTTGAAGCTTTACCCTGACTGAAGTTATAAAATGAGCAAAGCTTTCTTGGTGGGTATTTTTCCAAGTTTGACAAATATGAGTATTTTCCAATTTTTTTTGTATATAATTTTAATATTTAAAAAAAGCACATACAACAAACGTAAAGATATATTTGCAAATATAAATCTTTTGCGATAAGAATTAAAAAAATAAGTCCTCTCCATAGTTTCAGAGATAAAATTCGTTTATACACTCATGTTTGTTTATGTTTGAGAATGCCGCGACGCCAACGAATCATCGTCGCGGCATCCTCAAGGCGGCCTGAAGGCCGATTCACACGCGGATACCGTCCGAACGCGCCTTTAAATTGCGCGGCACGCAGGCGGCTTTCCCGCCGGTTTTCGTCCTTTATCTTCTCAGTGATCATCGAGAATACATCTTTTATTGCGCTTATCACGATTTCGAACATTAAAAACACATTGCAGTCTTATCACATTTATTCGATTTTATCACGGACATTCGTAAACTCACACGTAACTAGGACTCACTCACGCGTAAGCGAAATTGCGGTACATCAACACGCGAACTCAGGCTCTGCACGTGGGGGGATGTAACCCGTACATTCGTATCAGGTACAACTTATTGTAGGCGGATACAATTAATACAATTGACTGTCTCACTTATTATTGTTGTTATGTTTACTACCGCAGAGCACCCTTCACCATTATTTTATAATAAAGACTCTGATAATGCGGACAATGTCAACCACGTGGATACATAACCTCTCCACCGCCAAATGATCTACTCACTTGACCCCCTTATCCCTCCAACTATTTCCCACTCATTTCCCACCAAGAATTCATGCAATTCTTAAACAGTCTAATATCACGTTTTTTTTGCGATTTTAACATGTCATAACTTTTTAATAACTTTGAAACCAGAAAAATAATGACTTTAATTGGTTATTATTTTACATAGACTACAACACGTTACAATTGAATCATGATCAGAAGACATGGTGCCAGCTAGTGATCGGTTTGGGGTGGAATGGCCCACACACATCACAAGGGTGGATAAACATTCGTAACTATTTCTTTCACATCGCCGGAAATCTTAAAACAGTAAGAAAGAATTTCGCCGCTATTCCTAATAATCACCGAGAATGAAGAATCTAACTTATTGCGTGGTCGGCCTATCGTGGTAAACCGCATTTTAACAAAATGTAAATATGCAGGATGTTAAAAAAAAAAAATTTAATATTTACATGGTACATTAGTAAACATGGGTGGCAAACTCAACTGTTTCTTAGATATAAACATTTGTGTCCGTTAGCATTATAACGTGACCTAGTTACGTGCTACGTGGAATTGGAATATATGTGCCTGAGGGTCTGGCCGAAGTAGCGGAAAAATCAAATATGTCAAAGAACAGTGGTCAGAGTTGTTCTGTGGTTGGGCACGTTAATGTGTCCGTGGGTTTGAACCACTGAGCGGTGAGTATGTAGGAAAAGAGATTTCGGTTTGCATGTGTATAACTGGTATAAGGTGAGTATATTCTAACATGAAAATGTATATACAAGGAAAAACAAATAGAATTTCGGTATACGGCAAGGGTATAAAGTCGCGTTACTCTCGTTGTATATCGCGTGTCTGTGTTCATATATGATCTTGCACGAGTTGCTCGAACGCAGCGTCGAACAAGATAAAAATCAACAAAACAAAGATGAATCTCAATAGTTCAAAATCTTTAGATGCGAGAATTCATCTGGCAGGTACTGAAGTTCAGACGGCGCTAGGGTCGAAGGAAAATGCACTTTACTGCAAATATTTGGTATTTATGTTTACGACTACTCCCTCCCAACAAGACTATGAAACAGCGGTAGGACCGTAGCCGCCCGGGTACCCCGTAGCTCTGTTTGAGTTATGTCGTACTACTGTTTTTAAGTGCAGACTGCCAAAAAGGAAAACTGAAGATTGCACTGCTGAGGGCAGAAGCCATTATGAATGCCGTCCGTCTCCTTATCGGTTATTCACTGCGAATTGAAGGGAACACTAAGGTTACACTGCAGGAATAAGGGTCGCGAATATTGCCCAGCCCCCTTCAGTTCCATGACTCTACATTTTTTACTACTTTCAATTCCTCCTATGGAACTATTTTGCTCGACGCTGCGCTTGCTCGTATACACCTCGGCTAAAGGAGTCGACTTGTGAATGGTTTACAACGTGAATGTAATTTTACTACGGATCAGTTTTATCTTCCTTTCGATTCCAAGTCGGTGCCACAGTGCAAAATGAATAACGTGCGTCTGACTCCCCGAGTGAGACGCCTACGATTAGAGCTCGTGCTCGTCCACACAATTTGAACGTAAGACATCAGTGAATATTTAACTCCTCTAAGGTAGCGGTTTCCGCTTAGAATGCTATGAAATCTGTAAACGCTAGTTTTGAATCATATGTTTTCCAGATCGCGAAGTTTAGACATTGATTGGTCCGGCTGTAAGCGGGCTCAGGTACCGAACCCTTCGCCGCTTTCCATTTTTGACCACCTATACCGTATCAAGGGATACTTTACGACGTCCCGGTAGATAGAAACCGACCGATAGTGAAGGACATGCAGCTGTTGGGACATCTGAGTGTACACAGATGTCTAGATAACCCAAATTCCTAGAGACTCCCTTACCAAGACGGGAAACATCGTGAATGATGCCCTCGCCCTTCTCTGAGCTACCGACGCAACCCCCTGTTCTCACAAACGGTAGATATAAGCAGCATGTTCTGCGCTGCGAGTTTAGTCATAGTCTACATTTTAACACCGAAACTCTGCTAGTATCATTATTCACTTTTAAATAAAGTATTCACTCTTATATTTTATTTCATGTCGTCTTTTGATTCGCACTATCACGACACGGCGTTACGGCGTTGCGCTCTTTATTATTCACGAACTATTTCGCGTAGGCGACAGCTGTATGGTGTGCTGTACTACGTATGCAAGATAGAACGCTGCAAACATTCTTTTTTGTTTTTAGTGCTGTGAGTAGACAATCGTAGGGAACAGGCGGGAAAGAGCGACAGATGCCCGCTCCCTGGACTGCATTATATACGTGCCTACAGGCGAGTGCCTCTTTACCGTAGAAAAGAGGGAGAATGGTATTACCTACATAAATTAGCGACTTCTTTATTGTGGCAATGATGTAAGTATCGTGTTGAAAATTTGCAAAAAACCCTTAAATTGGTGTAAAATAAAAGAAAAGTAAAAATCAAGAATAAATGAAAAGTAGTAGCATGAGTAACTAAAGGGTAAATGGAACGCGTTGTGCGAACATAGTGAGATTGCAGGCAATGGTAGAAGAACATAGTACGAAAAGTAGTAGGTTAAGCCATGAATCAGCGCCGTGCCTCGATGCAACGAGGCAGGCAAGAGCAGCGCTTACCTCCAGGAGCGCCGCGGCGGAGAGCCACCGAACTTCTCGCGTGTGCCCTCAGATCACTGTGACCAGATTTTGTCCCCCTGGTACCATACGCGCAAGTGTAATTGATCGGTAATTGATCTTATCACGGTAATTGATCTTATATGGTATTCTTTGTATGTCAAAAGTGTATGTTTCGGTTGGAAAAGGTTTTGTGAAAGTAGAACTAAGATATCAGTTTATCAGGTTATCTAAAAAAGTGCGAATGCACCTCACGCCAGCAGTGCTGTGTGCGTCGCGGGTGGGTGTGCCCATGGGTAAGTTTAGTACCTTTTTAAGAATCTTGTTTTGTGTAATTTGGACTTTTTTCAAATTTGTTGTAGAGGCCGCCTGCCAAACTAAAATGTCATATGTCTGGACAGGCCGCAGACACATTTTATAAAGCAGGACCTTCAGGTTTTTAGAGATATGTCGAGAATAATTCCAAGGTAAATAACTGTTTAGTTCCACGGTATGGAAAAAACGGATAGAGTTAATTGTTGAAGAAACGCGAGTTTTTTTTACTAATGGTCTTGTAAAAACGATAGCCTGAGTTTCGTTGATGCGCTGTATGCGCGTGAGGCATTAAAGGGATAGAAGAAGTGAACTGTATGGGAAGGACTGATTTTACTGGGGGCAGCGATCGGAGTGTAAGTTAAAAACGTAACGGCACAGATTATATTAGTCACTGAGGCACAGCACCGTCATTTATTGATTGAAACTCTCATAATTACTTAACTAATTCGCCACGCGGCGCGACTTTCCTTGCTCATGGTATTCGGGCGCGGGAAGGCGCGCGGAGGTTTGCCTAACGCACCACGTAAGGGGACGAAAACCTGGGGTTATATGGAGGGAAGTAAGGCCGTGGAAACGCCTACGAGTCTTACTCCAGGATGTAGGACGGAAACCGGACAGCTACATGAAAAGGGTATACGCGGAGATCAGTGTGGCCAGATCTGGCGCCCGAGCACCAATGGTGCCCGCGGGAGTGGGGATACGGAAAAGTATGCGTGCTTGTCCGTGAGAGCTGCGCGCCGTTTCTCGCCGAATCGCGCTCGGCTTGGAGAGAAGGACGGAGCTATGCTGCGTCTCCCTTCCACCAACGTCGCGTGACGTCACGTATCGTGACGACACCTAAGAATGACAGAACTATGCTCCGTCCCCTTTCAACCAACATCGCGCGTTTCGTCTTTGTTCGACATGCAGTCGCGGCGTCGCGTCTTCGTTCCGCACACAGGCCGGTGACAGAGGTGCCAGATTTGGCATAAGGCATCGCACGTACCATTGCGTTCTTTCAGCCGGAAGGCAAATCGGGCACTACCGCCCTGAGCAGAGCGCGATGCAGAGAAAAGTGAATCGAGGAAAGTTTGGGATTGATTCGTCGTACTCATCATCGCCCGTCGACGCGTTGGTTTTTTTCGTACGTTCGCGCCCAGTCATGGTTCAATTTTTTTCACAGAATAAATTTTTCTTTTAATTATTTATCACATGACAACAAACGACATTCATTTACAAATATTTTGGTAGTATTGGTTTATAATAGTTATGGGCAAAATATATATTTTAAAAATTTTGGTTGTAGTAACAATAATCTTTCTGTGGTAGTAATAAATAAGAAAGTATATAATAAATGTCAATTATTGCGATCTATGCATTAACCGTGAAACAAGTAATAGGAGCTTCTTGCACTAGAACGTTCTGAGGGATCGTGATCGTACTAACACGTGATTTTAACACACGACAGCGTACGTCAGGAAGAATTTGCTTGACACGGCGCGACGACGACGGTGCGAATGTTTCTATGAGTTGTTCTTTATGATTTGTTTTCCAAATAGAAGGTCACGAAATTGTGCATATATTGTAATAGTTCTCATCAAGTCCCATCACATTGATTTGTAACCTTTTTCTTGCTATGCACGTTTAGTTTAACAACGCTATCCCCATTTCGAGAAAGAAGGTGTTCCTTCTTTGGCAATGCATCATGTATACTGTAATCCATATGTACGTTCATTGTCGCATTCTGCCCACGAAATGTCGCAACGTGCGTATTGTCAAAGAAGGCATGATAAAACACGACAATAATAGCAAAATCCCTGTCAATGGAAAACCGAAACTTGCATTGTGCCGCTCCCGACCGACCGCGAGTCGCGGTTGGACTAATTGAAATATCTGAAAAGTCTAACCGTTCTGAGCGAGTATTTTACGTACCTAGTGCAAATGATTTCCCCGGAACTATAACCGACTTTTCCAATGTCATTTATTCATCATTATGTACGATATGTATTACATTTAAATGCACATGTACAGGGTGCACAGCTTTGTTCCTGTAAACGGTAAGTATTACACAAAATTATAGAGGAAAGGGTTCGATGGGATCGTAATATCTATATTCTACGAGACTTCATTCAATTCGAAAGTGCAACGCTGCACCCGACAAATGCAAAAGCGTATGTAAAGTTTTTGTTTATAAAATTTAAGATACGTGGACTTCCACGCCACCCATGAGGTGCCACGACTAGCGCGTTCGGTTTGTTAACGTGGACCGTCGCCTATAGCCCTATTGTACCACATTTTATGATAATTACGTTATGGTGCTGCCCAAGGCATATCTCTTTCTTTGTTCATGTCAGGTGTGACAATAGCTACACCAGACTGCTTGTTCAAGTCTGACTAACGCCGGACTGCTTGGTCAAGTCTGACTAATGCCAGACTGCCTGTTCAAGTATGACTAACGCCAAACTGCTTGTTCAAGTCTGACTAACGCCAGACTGCTTGTTCAAGTCTGACTAACGCCAGACTGCTTGTTCAAGTCTGACTAACGCCGGACTGCTTGTTCAAGTCTGACTAACGCCGGACTGCTTGTTCAAGTCTGACTAACGGCAGACTGATCTGTCAAGTGTAACTAATGGCAGACTCATTTGGCATTGATTTTACTCATTTGATTTTTGACGCACACGTTATTTGTGCTGTGCGTTGCTTTTTGAAATGAAACGGTACTGTATTCTTACTTATTGAAAAACATTGGACGAGGAGGGACCAGCCATTTCATCAGTATCATATTGTCTCAATTCTTTTGTATTTGGACATGTAGAATATAATATGTTAACCGGCATTCGAGACAAATGCTCGTCATTAACCGTCATATTTATGGCTATTTCCCTTCTCGCTTTCAATGCTGATTTAATGACACAAACAGCATTCATATTTACGGATGACAGCTCATTTCTTTTCTTCGTTTTTAAGTCTGGTAAGTAGGAAAAGATTCTTTCTGAATCGGCATTTGAGTTTGGCAACGATCGAACAGCACTGACAAGAGATTTCAAATTGGGATAATGACGATTACTTGCTAGGATGTCTTTCCACATTTCATCAAATTCCCTTAATGTCAAATGATCAATTTGTGTTTCTGTGAAATCGTTATGTAAAGCAAACCATTCTTCTTTTAAACTAATTTTATCGAAGCCGCCAAACGTTTCAGCGATAAAAGAAACATCATGAAAGGAAGTTTCTCTGTCAATATCGCGTAAAGCTGTGGCCGGTTCAAAAACTTTTAATTTACATAAAAATGGATCATTGATTGGTAGTCTTTTACAAATTTCTTGAGCGGCACATACATAAAATTGCAAACAATTCTGTCGAACATTTGCCACTATATCTGCGTGCCCCTCTGTCATCAATTTGTTTAAATAATCCTCACAATCAATGCCTACTGTGACTTGATTTATTGATATTTGATTATTGTTATCTGCAAAATCTACATTACTACTTTTTAATGCTAAAAGCTCTGGTTTTAAAAAGTTTTTGCATACTACTTGCAATAAATTTAGCGATTTACGCTGCAAAGTATGAACTCTTGTTTCCAAAGCTTGGAAAAATATTGTAAATGCATTGAAGTAATGTAAAATATATTTCAGAAATAATAGGTATGCTTTAACATCAGGAGTATGCATTACTGCTACAAATTCTGCAGCTTTTTCAGACTTTTCTCTACAAATTAACTCTTTTAAAAACTTGTCAATACTGTCCCAGGATTCTAGAATTCGACTGATACATAAATATCGGGAAAGCCATCGTGTTTTAGCCAATTTCAAAATTGTAAGGTCTGTGTCCTCACAACAGTCGCTAAAGATAGCTGATCGCTTGGAACTGCAATTTATAAAACTCGAGATTTGTTTTACAAAGTTTTCACAGTTATTAGGAATCGTTCTGGATGCAGCATTTGCGGCTAACGCGACGGAATGACATGGACATGGCATTGTTAGTACATGTCCACATTTTTCCTGCAATTTTTTTGAAATGATAAATATTTGCCGGTCATAACTCGCGCATTGTCGCACGACAAAGCAACAATATTGGTAAACGGTATTTGTAATCTGTACATTTCCTTTCGGAATGCGTCGAATATCATTTCTGCACCACAATCTTTTGCATCGAGATGGATTAGTTTTACTAACTGCGACATATTTTCTAATGTTTCCGGATGCACATATCGAACATGAAACGTCATCCATTTTGTATTAGTAATGTCTGACGTTTCATCTATAAAAATACTGAACTTTGTATTTCGTAGGATGGCCGAAACACGTTCTGTTTCTACAGGACACAAGACATTTGCAAGTATGTGACCGCATTTGGTCTTGCCCATACTCATATTTTGCAACACGTCACCATCCTTTCCTACTTTTTGGAACAATTTCAATAATTTTCCTGCTGTCGTAAACGAAATGTCGTTTTCGGCGATCAAAGCAGCGTATTGAATTTCCGCTGCTTTCTGTCGCGCATCTAATGACAATTTCGATTTGTCCGTGATATCATTTTGTTGGTCTGTTTCTTGCGTTTGTAAACATGTTACTTTTGCGATATGAACTGCGGATTCTGCGTGACGATGAATATTAACTAATCTCGCCGTTATTGACTTGTTACAATACGAACAAAGAGACAATGTTTCGTTGCCCGACATTTCCTGTAGCCATGGTTGAAATTGCTCAATATCTAACCATTGCTTGCGAAATGTGCGTGCTGACAAACAATTTGTGTCCGATTCTGCATCGCCGCTATTTTTGTCCTCAGAAGACTTTACAATTGTACAACTTATATGACTCGCAGAATTCGCATGTTTAGAAATGCGCGTGTCGCACGAAATATCTTTATTGCATATTAAGCAATGAAATAAACTTGTATCAGAAGGCACATTTCGCACCCATGAATTATATTTTTCATCGCGAAGCCAAGCTTCGCAAAAGCTCCGCTTGCATTTCTTTCTTTGCAAATCGGACATTTATGTGTGAACCCGCAAGAAACAGACAGAAAAAAATTACAAATAATAATAAAAATAACCTACGCTTCTCCCACGCGGACTGCAAACACGAACACGTAACACACACACGCGCACACAAACACAAACTAACACACACGCGTACACAAACACAAATTAACACACACGCGAATACTTAATGAAGACGTTAAAGAACGCACGCGGAAAGTCAGCACGCTCGCTATTACGCCTTCCACGGCGTGCAACTGACTATCCGGTAAGAACACGTTGAGAACACGTTACTTTCCGCGACACGCGGGAACGATGCGCGAACAAAACACTATATATGTACTTTAAGATTGACATATATATGACGCGCGAATACCGTTGGCGAGACCCGATTGTCTACCGACGAGGCAACAAAGCACGTGGAGGACAAGGAAAGGGGGGTAGGGGGGCAATGCGCAACTGCCGAAAGGCGCAGATGGAACGGCACGACGGCAGTTAGCAACAGACAGCCGAGAGTTGCGTGTGTCGCAGAATGGCAGATTCAACCCGTAAGTACATAATACATTTTCTGTTACATTCTATTTTCTTTCGACATGACGTGAGATGAAACCGTTTGTAACCAAATTGTACATTGATGATACAGTTGAGATACATTTATAGCCACAAATATCTGAAATTACATGTTTACGTATATATCCGCCTATCGTATTGTTACAGTAATAAGGTTTCCATAGATTCCTACAATTCGTTCATACCGTTCATACGTACTGCAGAAATGTACTTTGTCATGTACTTTGCTTCTATTCAGAGATTTGTTAATTTTTATAAATTCAAATGAGTAACTTTCGACAGTAGAATCCATGTACAAATATAAGTAAGTAATATAAGTTTATTTACTTACGATTACAATGGGAAGAAGAAAGGAGAGAGTTTTTTAGACAAAGGGGAGTAGAGGAGGGGGAAGAGGGAAAGGAGACGGGGTATGAGGAAATGGAGAAAAAAGACCAGGAGGAACAGAGAAAAGAAAGAGAGGAGAAAGGCAAGGAATCAAGGTACAACGAGGTGTACGTGGCGCTCAGGGGAGAGGACAGGCCGGGATACTTAGGGAAAAGATGGACGGAGGAGAGAAGGAGAAGGTTAGTGAGATTTAGGCTGGGAAATGAGATGAAGCAAGGAAGGTATTGGGAAGAAGAAAGGGAGAGAAGATGCAGGTTATGTGGGATGGAGGAGGAGACATGGGAACATGTATGGAATAGATGTGGGAGATGGGGGTGGGTAGAGGGAAGGGAAAAGGAATGGGGGGAAATGGCGAGGGAGGTGTTGGGAGGAGAGGGGGAGGGAGAAAGATGGATCAAGGAGATAGAAAGGGAAAGAGAGGAAAAGGAAAGGGAATGGAGAGGAGTGGATGAGGATGAATGAAAGAGAAACAGAATGAAAGGCGGAAACGGAAGTCCGAGGGGAAGGTGGAGGGTAGGATATAAGGATAGAAAATAAGATAGAAACATAAGGAATGTAGAAGGCAAAGGGAGGAGGAGAGCGAAGAGAGCGAAGGGAGAGCGAGCGGGCGAACGAGCGAGCGAGCGAGCGAGTCGGGAGGAGAAGGCGGAGAGAGAGAGCGAGCGAGCGAGAGAGCGTGTGAAGGAGGGGAAGAGAAATAGAATAAGAAAAGTAATTTTAAGTTAGGATAAGGAACGAGAGGGGAGAGGGAGGAAGAAAATTGTAAGAAGGAATCTGTAACCCGTAAGGGAACCAGAATAAACATACATACATACATACTTACGATTACAAATATGTACAAATTCATGGCCCTTTGCAGAAAAAAAATAGATTCACCAATAGAGGTGGAGTCCGCCGACACCACCGCCACCGACACCACGGCCACCACCGCCACCACCGCCACCACCGCCACCACCGCCACCACCGCCACCGCCACCGCCACCGCCACCACCACCACCACCACCACCGCGGGGGCGGCGGCCGTGGGGGCAGCAGCAGGGGCAGCAATACTGACCAAAAATACCACATAGTGGTAAATATGAAATAAAATAAAAACAATGGTCTCATTTCTTTTCTAACCCTTATTTCTACTTTCTACAGCGTGGGGCAATAACTCTGTCCACCTTGAACATCTCCGTCGTTGAAGGTGGACAGAGGTATTGCCGCACGCTGTATGATTATCCAAAAATGTGGTACAATAGGGCTATAGGCGACGGTCCACGTTAACAAACCGAACGCGCTAGTCGTGGCACCTCATGGGTGGCGTGGAAGTCCACGTATCTTAAATTTTATAAACAAAAACTTTACATACGCTTTTGCATTTGTCGGGTGCAGCGTTGCACTTTCGAATTGAATGAAGTCTCGTAGAATATAGATATTACGATCCCATCGAACCCTTTCCTCTATAATTTTGTGTAATACTTACCGTTTACAGGAACAAAGCTGTGCACCCTGTACATGTGCATTTAAATGTAATACATATCGTACATAATGATGAATAAATGACATTGGAAAAGTCGGTTATAGTTCCGGGGAAATCATTTGCACTAGGTACGTAAAATACTCGCTCAGAACGGTTAGACTTTTCAGATATTTCAATTAGTCCAACCGCGACTCGCGGTCGGTCGGGAGCGGCACAATGCAAGTTTCGGTTTTCCATTGACAGGGATTTTGCTATTATTGTCGTGTTTTATCATGCCTTCTTTGACAATACGCACGTTGCGACATTTCGTGGGCAGAATGCGACAATGAACGTACATATGGATTACAGTATACATGATGCATTGCCAAAGAAGGAACACCTTCTTTCTCGAAATGGGGATAGCGTTGTTAAACTAAACGTGCATAGCAAGAAAAAGGTTACAAATCAATGTGATGGGACTTGATGAGAACTATTACAATATATGCACAATTTCGTGACCTTCTATTTGGAAAACAAATCATAAAGAACAACTCATAGAAACATTCGCACCGTCGTCGTCGCGCCGTGTCAAGCAAATTCTTCCTGACGTACGCTGTCGTGTGTTAAAATCGCGTGTTAGTACGATCACGATCCCTCAGAACGTTCTAGTGCAAGAAGCTCCTATTACTTGTTTCACGTTTAATGCATAGATCGCAATAATTGACATTTATTATATACTTTCTTATTTATTACTACCACAGAAAGATTAATGTTACTACAACAAAAATTTATGAAATATATATTTTGCCCATAACTATTATAAACCAATACGACACATCTATGCCGCTGACAAAATATTAAAAACTATCCGCAGTAAGTACTAAAATATTTGTAAATGAATGTCGTTTGTTGTCGTGTGATAAATAATTAAAAGAAAAAATTATTCTGTGAAAAAAATTGAACCATGACTGGGCGCGAACGTACGAAAAAACCAACGCGTCGACGGGCGACGATGAGTACGACGAATCAATCCCAAACTCTCCTCGATTCACTTTTCTCTGCATCGCGCTCTGCTCAGGGCGGTGGTGCCCGATTTGCCTTCCGGCTGAAAGAACGCAATGGTACGTGCGATGCCTTATGCGAAATCTGGCACCACTGTCACCGGCCTGTGTGCGGAACGAAGACGCGACGCCGCGACTGCATGTCGAACAAAGACGCAACGCGCGATGTTGGTTGAAAGGGGACGGAGCATAGTTCTGTCCTTCTTATGTGTCGTCACGATACGTGACGTCACGCGACGTTGGTGGAAGGGAGACGCAGCATAGCTCCGTCCTTCTCTCCAAGCCGAGCGCGATTCGGCGAGAAACGGCGCGCGCAGCTCTCACGGACAAGCACGCATACTTTTCCGTATCCCCACTCCCGCGGGCACCATTGGTGCTCGGGCGCCAGATCTGGCCACACTGGCGGAGATACGTCGCCGCAGCCGCCAGGGAAGGCAGGATAATCGGGCGATTAATGGCGAATCTCGGGCGAGCCTATCGTCGGCGACGAAGGGCAGTCGGGATGCGTAAAATGCTATCGTATAATCTATTGGCTGGGCGCCTTAAAGACACGCGATTACAAGCACTCGGGGGTTGTGAGAAAAACTAACGTTTCGGATAGGGAAGCGCGAGATCGCAAGGAAAAAATCCCCACGCGGGCACGTGGCGGAGCGAAACGAGCAACTGCGCGGGAAAGCGAACACGGGCGCGAACGCCGGAACAGCGTGAATTCGCCGTTTCTCACCTAATCCAACCAACGGCGGGATTAATGAGGGGACCAATGCGTGCGAGACACGCGCTCGTCGTAAGTGCGCGAGGCGAATTACGCACTCGCGAGAATCGGTCGTGGTGTGTGAACCGACGCGCGGATGGCACGATCGGCGTGGCGCCAATGTCAAATAGCAGTGTCGTCTGCATAGAGTGCAATCTATGAACATGAAGAGGAAGGAATGTCGTTTATGTACATATTAAAAAGGAACGGACCCAAAATGGAGCCCTGAGGTACACCGGCGAGGACCGCATGCGCGTCGGAGCAGTGTTCGTTTATGTTAACAATGATTTTTCTGTATTGTAGATATGATTGTAGTAGTTTTATAATTTCAGAAGGAACTGAGATTTGATGCAGTTTATAAAGGAAAGCCCCATGCCACACCGAGTCAATGGCCTTAGGTAAATCTAATAGGACCATGATCGTTAATCTATTTAATTATAAATTATTTCCAATATGCTGTGTTATTCTCAGACATTGCTGGATAGTGGAGTGATCTGCTCTAAAACCGAACTGTTGATTAATTAGTATGTAATCTTTTGTTAAGAACGGGGACAAAAAGGAGAAAATTCATTTTTCGAAGAGTTTGCTTAAAATGGATAACAAGCTAATCGGTCTGTTTTCCATGAAATCGGAAAGTAACTGCGTGTTATGCATTCTCTAAACATATAGTAGAGTTGCACCGCTATTTTAATATTTGCACAGGAGAACATCTGCGAGGAGATACGATCCAGGCCCGGAGATTTTTTAGGGATAAGCTTCCTCATGTGTTTGACGATAATGCGGGGGTCAGGAAGGATTGCACGCCGTTGCAAGTTTCGAAGGAGGAATAAGCGGCAGATTTGAAATAAAATTAGCTACTATACCATCGCTGGACGACATTTGAGCAAATGCGTCAGAATGTACCATGGCAAATTGTTGGGCTAAAATTTGTGTTTTCTCATGATGTGAAATGATTTTTTCGTTTTCCACCTTGGAGGGGTGAGGTGTACTTTGTCTCCAACTTGCTTTAATACCGAGTAAGTAGACCAGAAGGTGGGGTCAGGTTTCCTAAAACTATTTAAGATTTCGTTCCAGTGAGCATTTCTAAGAGCAAAGATCTTGTTGTTAATTTTCTACGAAGCCTAATGAGTGCAATGAGTTCTGGATCCGTAGTATACCTGTTTTTTGATGTTGTTACGTCTCGCAAGGTTATCGCGTGAAATAGAACGAATTGATTGAGATTTCGAATATTTTCCTAATAGAACCCATTGCAAGAGATTAAGCAGACTCTTTCCCAGAATATGCCATCCACTCGGGGAAGGCAATAAGTTAAGTCCTAGAGCATTTTACGAGTGAGGTGAACAAGAGACGACTGTCCGTTAGATCGCGACACAGCAAACCCCAATATATAGAAAAATCCACTCGAACCAAACATTTGGAAAGAATCACATAACGCGTACTTTCACCTACCCTCCCACTCAAACTGCGCCCGCGGAAAACGCGAAGGCGGGGATGGCTGTGAGAGGAAACTCAAAGTCACCTCATTCGGAGGATTTTAGGAAACCAAGCCTCCCCCAATGCCCCCGAAAAGTTCATCAGCGAATGACCATCAAGGAAGCATTTTGGAAGGGGTGGACAAAACTGAAACCGCGGCTACTTAGAAAGATTTTTGGAAACCTCTCGTCACTTCTTTGAGTTCCTCAAAACTGTAAAGGTCTCGAATCAGTGACACTATCTCGTAAATCTTTGACCGTTCGAAACACTTAGACCGAATTCAGTAATATACTTGTACCGTTTGTCACAAATCGCATTCACAATAAAATCAGTGAAGTTATATCCGACTACAAACTCCATCAGAAAATTCAGCCTACTGAGAGATTGAATTGACCGAAATCACCGCAAGTAAGTATTCACTCCGAATAACATTCGTAACCTCTGGATCTTAAGGTCAAGGGTAGCGTTCACTAGACCGCCAACCAACTCCGATATTCCCCCTCCCCCAGTCCTTTGATCGCGTCTGGTCCCAGTAAAGTCGCGGATCGCGGTTGACTACAAAACAGACAACTTGTACGGACTCTGATCCAAGTCAGATTCGTACAATTGTTCGGCCCAGATCTGAGTAGAATCGCAAAGTCCATCACCATATCGCGGTTCTCTTCTAGACTCACCTTGGGACGTAACAATGTAATGACACTGGGTGAATTAATGTGGGAGCTCATCCGACACGCTCAAATGAGGTGAGATCATGAATCGTGGTCGATATATTTGGTATTATTAAATTTGGACATCATATGGAAATTTTCTGATTTAAGTTTATAGGCTTCCCAGTCAACGTTTTTAACCCGGACGGGAGCTATGGAATTCTCATCATAAATTTATAAGACTACTCACATATGGTCAGAGGCCAAATCATCTGTCACTCTACAATCAAGCAGCCTCCCGTGATTTCACATAAAGAAGTCAATGATAGATGATGATATGCCACGAGAAAAACAGGTAGGTGAATCAGGTAAAATAATTTTTTAGTTCCTATTTAGGAAATGATCGAAAAGGCGTAAGCTGTGTGTATTTGGCATGGTGTTGTCTCACGCGCGATATGTCGCGTTCCAATCACCCCCGATTAAAAATGGTGATGGTAAATTCATTATTTGATCAAGAAAGAAAGAGTTGTAACCGTACGGTTACATACTGAGGCCTCTGAAGCACCATAACCCACAGGTACCGCGACACACCTCGGGCAGTCCGAAAACAGGCCGCCGCCGCCAGAGGCTGATCACTGGCAATTAGTAGATGCGGAGTTCGCGCAAGCCAAAGTAGTCGCGGCAATATTGATAAAGGCGGACACAAGCCCACATCGTCAGTCGGCCAAGCCGTGAGAGCAAAGCGCCTCCGGTACTCATCGGTCATCAAAGTAGCGAGTGTTATCGCACAGCCCGTCTTGCGTCTTGCAAAACGTCTGCCGTGAAGACTTTTCGTCTACTTCTCCACATACCTAACAGTAGCGAGTGTTATCGCACAGCCCGTCTTGCGTCTTGCAAGACGTCTACCGTAAACACTTTCCGTCTACTCCTACTTACACCACACAGTATCCGAACGTTCTCACGGGACCACTGCATCCTGCAGAGTCCGGGCATCCGACCCGCTGTCGCGCCGATATTACATTTAAAAACAAAATCTTCGCCTAAGTCAAGCGGATCCAAAACGCAGTGATAATCCGGGCTCATTTAAATCGCCTTTGGCCAAGCGTAACGACGATCACCGACACGTAGACGCGACGCGTACGTGAGCTCCGCGCGACCATAACAGCGCTTGTGTAAACATCGCCTTTGAAAATATATACACACATACACAAATAACCATTCCAGTACGATTTGTCACACTTACATCGTACCTCTTTCCTACCAAATACTCACCGCCCAGAGGCCGAACCGACCTCACGACCGTCCGTAACCGCGGTCTGACACTCATCATCACGAAGGTATACGTATCACTACGGCACGGACAGTAGGTATTGAATGCTCCATGCAGCACCATAAAACAACGGTTACAGAGTGAAAACGTTTTTTAGGAGAAGCATATAAAGCGGCAATAGTCAGCGTAAGAGTGCTCAAATGAACTGCAACAAGCTTAACATTTTTAAAGATTGGAGACTCGGTCACAAAAAACAAAAGGTCTTTTTTGATTAGAATGAATACCCCTCCCCCCATCGAGGAAGTCACATGTTCCGTGGTCGGATATCGGAGTTGACCCCGTCGTGGCGTCCACTCCGTTGTTTCGTATCTCGTTATTGATTTGCTTCTCAGAAGAATTACACAAAAAGGATCTTTACTGAACGTTTATTGGTTTTATGCTCACGCACTGATTCTTACAAGAAGAGTGAGCTGAACGCGTTCGCGCACGATCGCTCCGATCGATTGGCGATCGATTACGATACGATTTTTGTTGCTGCAAAGGATTTTCTCCTTGCATAGCTATTTGTCTGTGTATACGTATGTAAGTGTGATCGGTTGCGACAACGCCTCGAGTGCGTACACTCGGGTCGCGCCGACATATTGTGTGGTGACGTATAAATCCACACACATCGAGACACCGTCTCGTATTCGACTTGGGTCGCGATGACGTCTCGAGCGTACTCGGATCGCGACGACGCCTCAAGTCTGAATCGGGTCTTGATCTATCGCATACGCATGCTACAGGTGACTTACACATACCACCTTCGCTAATTATTATTTCGATTATAATAATATTGTTTCGCATGGTCGTGCACGACATCGAGGGATGCTACATAACAAACACGTGTCCAGTCGGTACGAATGGCGCAGTAACCAGGAATATTAAACGAATAACTGGGAGTAAGCTACGTTTCAGTTATAAGAATTATATCAAACGGAGTTCTATGGATTAATAATAAGATTTGTTTACGTCTGCCGACGAAAGAGTTGGCGTTCCACAAAATAATTGATGGTAGGGTAGTCATTTAGGCAAGAGGTAAGAGTAAGGAAATGAATACATTGCATTTTTCAACTTTAGTAGAACAACCTCCAAGGCCTTCAATTCATTTTTGTAGGATTCCCAAAAATTCGTCCATATCAATCAGCTGATTGAGTTCTGCAATAGAAGATTGCATTTTGGAAAACTTGGCGGAGAATTGGGGCGTTTTGTTTAAGTGTGAAACGTAGCGGATGGTTATAAATTGGATTTGAGGTACTGTTCGCTAAGGAAAGACGATTAAGAAGCATACCCGTATAGCATACGTGATGTGTTTATTTGTTTTCGCGGACAATGAGGACGTGGGAATAATAGGTTTATTAGTCGGTTTGTCTGTGATAATTATTAAGAAATGATTCCGACATCCCGCTGGTAACATATCCAGTTGGCAGGAAATATGTATTCCGTAATTTTTATTCGAGACAAAAAAAAATAGAAATAGTTTTACTCTTTTGGAAATTATCTAGTCAGTGAACCTAAAACGATCACAATAAAGTGTAAATTGGCAAACAAACTTCGATTTTAAATAGTAAGTGATAAATTTGGGAGGTAAAAATTTAAATTGCTTTGAAGCGATACGCAACGTCGTTGAATTGAAGTATTCATTGGTATTTTGTGCATGTCCGCCTAAGCATGGAGTGAAGTGTTCTTCTTTGGATAAATCTTCACGAAAAGGTGTAACACTGCAATACATAGCAAAGAATACGATCCTGTCGGCCTAAGTCAGGAACTCGTATCCCTGTATAACACTACTTTCTTATTGGCCCTGCAGCTTCTGAATTATTTCGAATTTTACTCTGATACTTTAGACAAATATTTTCCAAGAGTGTAGATACTAATTAAAGCAGAATAAGAATTGAGTTTTCGGGCTGTATAAACCAGGTTCCCTTTTAAGGCGGATAGGACGTCATAGGCAAACTGCAAGGCCCCCTCAATTCCCTGATTTTACTTCTTCAAACTTTTTTTGTGGTGATATTTGAAAAGTAAAATGTATTCTTTGTCGTTACATAACTAAATCCAGTATGCTTGTCAACTAATTTGATAGGGATGAGGATTTTCGGAGAGAGTTCGCGATTTTGTAAGAAGAAGATACCAAGCGTGTACGGAAATGGAAGGAAAACACATGGAATACCTGCTGTAAATATAAAAAAGCGAGTACTAAGTCCATTATGGTGCTAACGTTAAGAAATGGTCTCCAAAACGTTTGAGGTTTTGACCTACGATTACTAAGATTTTTATCCTCAGTGTGGTGTGACCTATGTACCATGTAAATATTGAGTATCTTTTTTGAACATCCTCTATTTAAGCTGGAACGAAACAGTTACGTAGTAAACAAAATCTGTGACAATACTGCGAGTTGATCAACTTTGCGTGTCATACAACGTAATATATCTACAAATTAAGATAACTGTAAAGTTAAATGTAGTGTACAGAGATAGTTATAAAAAACAAATCCATGAAATTACCTCTCTTCCTAAGCTCGTATAAACCGCAACAGTACCCGAAGCAATATAGTATAATGCATCTCCATGTGTTCCAGCTCTAATAATGACATCGTTTGTCAGATAGATCTCAGAATGCAATGCAAAAATAAGTGTTGGCAGGATTGTTTGTGGAACAGAGTGAAACAGTTCAACACTTTGTACCATCCTTAAGTAATTATACAGGAGCAGCTCCTAAAATAAAATGTACATATTGTAATACTATTTTAAACAGCATATAAAATATCTGATGGTATTAATAATGTTCTGCAAAATATACTTTTTATCTATAACAACGCTTACATATTAGCAATTTATTCATTAATTGTAAGCTATTTACAGTTGTGGATTACAAGATTCAACTTACAGATTCAATTAACAGTTTCAATGAAAATTCACTGATAATGCTTAAAGAAATCAAAGAACTAGAAAATATCAATAAAATAACTAGAAAATAATTTTATGCACAGTGTTTTTTAAATACACATTCATACCTAGCATAACCCCAGTAGCTAATATCGAATAGAGATTCGCTCGTGGAGAACAATGAGAGATGAAAAACCATCAACTCACAATAAGAACAATCCAAAATATCTCTTCATACATACAATGAAAACAGATAATTTTAGAAAGCATTGAATAACACGGTTACGCCCCAGGACGTCACAGCATAAGACAAGAAGAATTTATAGAAACTTCGGAATATTTCCCCAACAATACCCAATGCAAGAGATTAAGCGGGCTCTTTCCCAAAAAGTCCAACCCACTTGGGATACTCGATAAATTAAGCACTAAAATATTTTACGAGCGTGGAGTGAACAAAGGGGGGCCGTTAGACTCGCGAAAATAACGACCCGCATAATATTCCAAAACACTAGAACCGGACATATAGAAAGGATTACATAACCCGAACTTTCTCTTAACCATCCCACTCGATCCGTGCGCGCGAAAAACGGATGGGCAAGGATGTTAGGGAGAACAAATCCAAAACTGTCTCATTCGTGGAAAGCAAAGAAACCAAACTAACCCCAACGCCCACGAAATTTCATCAACGAATGAGAAGCAAGCCAGTGTTCCGGAAGGGGTGATCAAGACTAGAAGCGTGACTGCCTGTTTAGATTTTTCGGGGACTTTCGTCACTTCTTTGAGTTCCTTCGAACTGATTATGAATAGACTATCTCGAGCCTAACTAAAGAAGACAGACAATTCCAATCTGGATTTTATATCCTCCGAGTTTTACCATGGTTCTGATTTGTCTACCAAATTGTACTCGCTTAGTAATTCAGATCATCCAAATGCCAGAATAAATTCCGAGAGTATTAAGCCGACATCCGACAAGAGGAAGTATTCACGCCAGTTGTCATCTGTAGACTCTGAGATTCAAAGTGAAGGGTAATTCTTGTTACAAAACTACACAAAGACCCGGACTTCCATTTCCGGAGTGTATGAGAGTGGACAGGTGCGAGTGGGTAGAGAAAGAAATAGACTGTGTGCGGAGAGAAACGTGGAAAGTACGAGGGAGAGGTGGTGTAAGAGGGTAGAGGAAAGGGAGAGGAGTGTGGGTGAGTGTAGGTGGCGTGAACGGGAGCGTGGGTGTGGAATAGAAGGGAAGGAAAGAAGCGGGCAGGGAAGAGGTTAGGAGAGAGCGTGGTTGAAAGACGGTGACGGAAGGCGGAAGACGGTGTAGGGCGAGAGAGGGAGACACCTAGCGGAAAGAAACAGAGGAAGAGAGTCGGTAAGGAAGAAGGCAGGTAGGAAAGATGGCAGAGGGAGACGGAAGGAAGCAGGGGGAAACGGCATGGGAAGAGGCAGTAAAGAGGAAGAGGGAAAGCTGGGAGAAGGCGAGGACAGGAGGAAATAAAGAAAAGGAGGGAATTTACAAGCCGATGAAAAGGCTACAAAGGTCGCCGGGGAAAGGATGGTGGACGAAAAAGGGGGAGGGAGAGGGGACGGAGTGAAGGAAAGAGATAAGGGAGATGAGAGAGGAAATGAAGGAGGGAATGAGGGTAATGATGGAGATGAAGGTGGAGGAAATGAAGGAGCTTGGGGGAGGTGGGAGGGAAGGAGAGGGAGGGACAGTGATAGTCGATATGAAGGACAGGAAGAAAAAGAAGGAAGTGATGATGGGAAGGAGGGAGATAAGAGAGAGGAAGATAATGATAGATGACGATCTAACGTGGGAGGAGAGAAACAAGGGAAAGCCGGTGTGGGTGGGATATGGGAAGGTGAGGATTGAAGGGAAATGGTGGAAAAGGGACGAGGTGGAGGAGAGGGGGAAGGGGTGAGGGGAAGGGTGAGGGAGGGGAGAAGAAAGAGAGGGGAAATAGAAAGGAGAGGGGGGAGGAACAGACGGGATGGAGGAGAGGAGAAGGGGAGGGGTGGAAGCTAGCATTCTGGAACGTGGCGGGGATAGGGAATAAAGATAGGGAGTTCTGGGAGGGGATGAGGGAGTGGGATGTGGTGTTATGGGTGGAGACGTGGATAGTGGAGAAAGGATGGGAAAGGACAAAAGAAAGGCTGCCGACAGAGTACGACTAGGAAGTAAGGTCTGCCAGGAAATGGAACAAAAAAGGAAGAGCGTGCGGGGGAATAAGGGGGTCAAGGAGGGGGATAGTGGTAGAGGAGGAGGAGAGGGGAGGGGAGGATGAGGAGAAGTATCTGGGGTACTGGGTGGAGCAAGGAGGGGGGTGAAAAAAATGTGAGGGAGAGAGGAAGAAGGGCGGCGGCGGCAATGAAAGAGGTTTGGGGGATGGGAAAGAGATTGTGGAACAAGGATTGGGAAAGGAGGGTTTGGTTATTTGACGTAATGGTATGGACGGTGGCGGAGTATGGGGTGGAGGTGTGGGGGTGGAAGGAGAGGAAAAGTGTGGAGGCGATGCAAGAGAGATATTTGAGGTGGATAATGGGAGCGGATTGGAGGACAGCGGGATACATGGTAAGAGAGGAGAAGTGTAGAGGGAAGATGAGGATAAGGGCAGGAAGAATAGCAACGGGTTATGAGAGGAAACTGGAGGAAGGGCAAGGAGGAATGGTTGCAAGGATGTGCTGGAGGGAAATGAGGGAGAGATGGAGGAGAGGCAAAATAGTGGGAAAATGGGAGGAGGAGGGAAGGGAGTTTTTCAGGGAAAGGGGGGTGGAGGAGGGTGAGGAGGGGGGGGATGGAGTTATAAAAAACTTTAAAACCATTTTCAGATAAAATATAGTAGGAAAATTGTATGTAAACTGCCGCACAAACAATACCTCAACACAGTAATGTCATCTTAAAAACATATCTCTAACATCTTCAGATTAACATATTTATAATAAAAATACGTATCCCAAGTAGCCAAACCTGCAATAGCAAATTTGGACCAAATCCTTTAATAAGCGGCTGTACCCAACATGGCTACAGATTTGATGCAACATCTGTTATGTCGGGATATGTTTTGCAAATTGGGGCCAAGGAGGTATAAAAATCTGCTAAGCAGACTCGTTTACAAATGCCGCCTCGAACAAATGTTACCGAACTGGTAGCAAACCCAGGGCAGGATCTGTATAGAGTATTCCGATGTAAAATTGGCACTTAACCACAGCAGATCCTCCAAGTTCAGCCATCTTTTAAATAGAAGACGCATACATAAGGTTATGTTAGTGTGATGTATTGGCGTGAGGATCTCGCGGTTCAAGGAGTGGGGCTCTGGAGTGCGTAATGGGGCTACCGTTTCGTAAGAGAGCAAAAATGAGTCAGTCTTACGAGAGCTCTGGTAGATACACCTGTAACTAAAATAAAGTGTGATTTGTTTCCCAAAAGCCTCCTGAATACATGACAGTTAGAGAATCTCCTACAGATTTGCTGCCAATTTAATATCACGACCTGTGCACACGCTTTGGATACAAAACCATAATCAGATGCAGAAACAGATGACTACGAATTGTAGGCAGAGCTGTCATTCTTGCTGCCAATTTAGTGCCAATCTTCATGCAACTGGCTATCTGGATAAAAAATGGATAACTTATAAACATTTATTAATTTTACTGTTGTTGAGAAACATGTAGAGTACAAGCGAAATAAATTTTATGATTTCTATACATCAACAATAAATACGCATATGTTCCAATAATCATTCCATAATGATAACACTTTCAGATGCACATTCTTTTGTTTTCTATTATAGACTTTTCCAGTCTCTTATTCCATCCTTCGGAATCGTACGTGACTTTTCTCGGGTTGATAAAAATTAGAGCCTACGACTCTACGAGTATGTTACGATTTTCGTAACATTTGCCTTCACATTATGACCTTGAAAATTGATTACCAACGAGCCTAACGAAGTTCTACTTTAAAAAAATGTAAAAGTTATGTATTCTGTTCACAATGACGAAGGTGGCCTTGAAACATCCAAAAAGTCCCCATCTATAAAAAAAGTACATGCACTACATAATTTGCCTCTGCAAATCACGTAATTCTTGAATAAGACGTTTTTCTTCAACGCATGTTTGGAAGCCATTCCACAAGATTGCACAAGATTCAGCGGAATTGCCGCATAAAATGATATAAGTCAGTTCTGCAAAATGAATTTGCAAATGTGTTTAAACATTAATTCAAGATGGTGATACATGTTTCGCGCACCTATTTTTGGCACTTTTTCTAAATTTATATCAAAACCGCGGGTCTGGCGTGAATTCGAATGACACGAAGCGGATAATCAAAAGACTTTTTTATGGTAAGCCATCATTAGATCACGCAGTGCATATTTTAGTTTCACACAGGAAAATGTAAATATTTGAGAAAAAGGTCTTAATAAGGCCTGCGCAGTGTGTTTTTCTAACTTCAACCAATGTTTAAACATGTTTACATGTTTATATTACAAAACTGACCTATAGCATTTTATTCAAAAAAGTTCGCTGAATAATTTTCCAGCAATAGAAATGGTCTATCTTTTATCTTTAGCAAAATCTTTAAGGATTACCGCACAGATTTTGAAACGCAAGTTTTGTGTTGGACAGTGTTGGACAGAGCGAATAAGCGTGTAATCACCTTTACGGCATTGCCTCTTATTTAAGTAAATAAGGAGTCGGAATAATGGGTTCTGGAAGACCGTTAAATGAGACCGAAACAGCCATCATGTTACTCCTAAACCATGAGAAATATTTTATTAAAACTATGGCAAAATTTGTTAACAGAAGTCGTAAAGTAGTAGTTAAATCATTGAACAAACCCAATTACTTTAGCGAAACAAAACGAACGGCATGGACACAGGCAGTAACAAATCCCTAAACATCGATAGTATTACAAGTGATTTCTGATTCTATACGCACAGCTAAAAAAATTTTCCGAAAAAGCAGAGTTACAACCTAGAATATTTAATATATATAACAATATTTAGCATATTCTGCAAGACACAGAAAATCTTATGAGGATGAAATTGAATCAACAAACATCTTCAACAAAGTTATACAAAGGACATCGCTGTCTGCAATTTGCTCGATGACATGTTGAATTGAAGAAAAAAGTGTAGAAATATGAGTTTCTGACAGTTATTGTCTTAATGCACTGTATTTTTGAAGATTGGAATGAACTTTGAAATAACTGGGTAATACAGTGCATAAGTAGGGGGACTTCCGTTTCCGGAGCGTGAGAGAGTGGACGAGAGAGAGTGTGTGGAAAGAGGAAAGTGTGCGGAGAGTGAGGAAAAGTGAACGTAGGAGACAGAGAGGGCGGGAGAGGGTAGAGGAAAGGGAGAGGTGCATGGGTGAGTGTTGGTGGGTTGAACGGGTGAGTGGGTGAGGTGTAATAAGGAAGGAAAGAAGCGGGCAGGGAAGAGGTTAGGAGAGAACGTGACAGGAAAAGCGGGAAGACGGTGCAGGGCGGCGGGAGAGACACCTGGCGGAGAGGAAGGGAATTAGGAATTAGGGTCGGTAAAGCAGGGAAGTAGAGAGGTAGGAAAGAAAAGGAAGAAATTGAAGAAGGAGCAGAGAGAGGGCAGAGCGATAGAGGACAGGGGGAGGCAGGATGGGAGGAAGTGACGAAAAGGAAAAGAGTAAGCCCTGGGGAAGTGAAGGGGGAGGAAAAGAGAGAAAAAAAGGGCGAGGGCGAGGAGGCGATTTTCAAGCCCTCCAGAAAATTGCAGAGGTAGCCGGGGAAGGGAGCGGAAAAGAAAGAAGGGGAGGGGGAAGAGAAGGAACTGAGAAAGGAGGTACGGGAAATGGGACAGGAATGGAGGGATGGGGTGAGGAGTATGATGGAGATGATCGCTAGGCAAGGAGGGGGGATAAGGGGGGAAGTCAAGGAATTGAAGGAGACGGTGAGAGGGGAGATAGAGGAACTGAGGAGACAAATGAAGGAGGGGGAGGAGAAATGGGGAAGGGAGAAAAGGGAACTGGAGAAAAGGATAAAGGAATTGGAGGGGGAAAGGAGGAAAGAGATAGAGGAAGGAAGGAAGGGGAGGGGGAGAAAGGAAGGAAATGAAGAAGGGGACAAAGTGGAGGAGGTAATGAGGAGGGTTAAAGGAATGGAATGGAGGGAAGAAAGGAAGGAGAGAGAGGAAAGAAGGAATAACATACTGATGAGAGGGCTGAAGAAAAGAGGGATGGAGAGATGGGAGGAGATAGAGGGATTGTTAGGGGAAATGGGGGTTGGGATGAAGATAGAGGGAATGAGGGAGATCGGAGGAGGGGTGAGGGAAGGAGAGGGGAGAACGGTAATAGTGGACTTGAAGGACAGGGAGCGAAAGAGGGAGGTGATGATGGGAAGGAGGAAAATAAAGGACAAAGGAATAAGGATAGATGACGATCTGACATGGAGAGAGAGAAAGATGAGGTGGAGGCTAGAGGAAATAGCGACGGAGGAAAGGAACAAAGGAAAGAAGGTATGGGTGGGATACGGGAAAGTAAGGATAGAGGGGAAATGGTGGAGGTGGGATGAGGAAGAGGAGAGACTGAAGGAGGGGATGAAAGGGGGTGAGGGGGAAGGGAAGCGCGGGGGGAAAGGGAGGAAGGATAGGTGGAAGGGAGGAGGAGGAAAGAATAGGAACGGGTGGAAAGGAAGGGGTGGTGGACGGGGGGAGGGGGGTAGACAGAGCGGAAGGATGGAAATTAGTGTTTTGGAACGTGGTGGGGGTAGGAAATAAGGACAAGGAATTCTGGGAGGGGGTGAAGGAATGGGATGTGGTGCTATGGGTAGAGACGTGGATAGAGGAAAAAGGGTGGGAAAGATTAAAGGAAAGGCTACCGAAAGAATTTGAGTGGGAGGCAAGGTATGCGAAGAGGTGGAATGCAAAAGGTAGAGCGTGCGGGGGAATGATTAGGGGGACGAGGAAGGGCATAATGATTGAAGAGAAGGAGATGGGGAGAAGGAAGACGGGAAATGGGAGTGGGTGATGAGAGTAGGAGGAGAGAGATGGAGAGTGATAGGAATTTATGTGAGGGGGGATATAGAGAGAAAGCTAGAGGGGTTGAGGAACAGGATGGAAGGGGGGGAAGAGGAGGGAACGTCCATAATAGTGGTAGGGGATTTTAATGCCAGGACAGGAAGGAGGGGGGGGATGGATAGAGGGGGATGAGGAAGAGGAAGAGAAGGAGGGAAGAAGATCGAAGGATGGGAAAGTGAACAGGGAGGGAAGGCTATTAGCAGAGTGTGTGGAAGAGGGGGGATGGGCAATAATGAATGGATGCACAAAGGGGGACGAGGAGGGGGAATTCACGTATATCGGGACATGGGGCAGGTCGGTGATAGACTATGTGATTAGGGACAGTAGAACGAAGGAGAAGGTGGAGAGCATAGAGGTGGGAGAAAAAGTGGACTCAGACCATCAGCCACTAGTGGTAGAGATGAAGGGAAAGATGGAAAGGAGGGGGGGAGGAAGAAGAGGGAGGAAGGGGAGATGTAGGGGGAGATGGGACGAGGAGGGAAGGGAAAGGTTTAGAGAAAGCATGAGGAATAGGGGGGAGGAAGGGTGAGGGGGAGGGACACCAGAGGAGGACTTGAAGAGGCTGGGGGATAAGATAAGATTGGCGGTGGAAGAAGGAGGGGAGGAGGTGAAGATAGGGGGGAGGAGGAGGGGTTGGTGGGATGAGGATTGTAGGGAAGCGAAGAGCGAGCTGAGAAGGGAATTGAGAAAGTGGAAGAGAGAGGAAGGGGGAGGGAAAGAGTATAGGGAAAAAAAGAAGGAATATAAGGGACTATGCGAGAGGAAGAAGGAGGAGGAAAGAGAGAGGGTTCTAAGAGAAGTAGGAGAGGCAAGGACGGAGAGGGATGTGCGGGGGGTTATAAGGAGTAACAGGAGGGGAAGGAAGGGGATCTGCGAGGAAATTACGGGGGAGGAGTGGAAGGAGCACTTCATGGGGTTGCTGGGAGGGGTGGAAAGGAAGGTGGTGTGTGGAGGGGGGACAAGGGAGAGGGAAGGGGATGAGGAGAGTCAGTTAACTATGGAGGAAATAGGGGGGGTGATGAATGGGATGAAGGAGGGAAAGGCGGTGGGGGGGGGGGATGGGATCCCAAATGAGGTGTGGGAGTTTGGGGGAGCAGAGGTGAGAGAGTGGGGAGGGGAAATATGCAGGAGGGTGTGGGTTGGGGAGGGGTGGCCGGAGGAGTGGTGCGAAGGGGAAATAGTGCCAATTGTAAAGAAAGGGGAGGGGAAGAAGGCGGGGGACTATAGGGGTGTCACGCTAATGCCTTCGCTATACAGGATATACGTGAAGGTATTAGCGGACAGGCTGAGGGAGGAGGTAGAGGGCAAAGGGTTGCTAGGGGAAACACAGACTGGATTCAGGAAAGGGATGGGAACGAGGGACCAGTTCTATGCCTTAAACTACCTAATAAACAGAGAAATAGGGAAGAAAGGAGGAAGAATGGTAGCGCTATTTTTAGATCTAAAAGCGGCTTTTGACTCGGTGGGGAAGAGAAAAGTGGGCGAAGCGATGAGAGAGAGGGGGGTTAGGGAGGGACTGGTGGAAATAGTAGAGGAAATGATGAAGGAGACAAAGAGCAGGGTGAGAGTAGGGGGGGAGCAGGGGGAGGTGTTTTGGACGGCGAGAGGGCTGAGGCAGGGGTGCCCGCTCAGCCCGATTTTGTTTAACATCCTGATGGCGGACTTGGAAGAGGACCTAAGAAGGGGGGGGGGGGGGGGGATAAAGGTGGGGGGAAAAAAGGTTTTCTCGCTGTCATACGCTGACGACGTAGTGTTAATGGCAAAGGACGAAGGAGAGATGAGGACGATGATGGCGAGGCTGAAAAGGTATATGGAAAGGAAGGGACTGGAAGTGAACACGGAGAAAACGAAGGTCATGAGGTTTAGAAAGGGGGGAGGGAGGAAGAGAAGAATAGACTGGAGGTGGGGGGGTAAGAAATTGGAGGAGGTAAGGGAAATGAAGTATTTGGGATATTGGGTAGAGCAGGGGGGGGGGGGGAGTGAGAAAAATGTGAGGGAAAGAGTTAGAAGGGCGGCGGCGGCGATGAGGGAGGTATGGGGAATGGGGAAGAGATTGTGGAGCAAGGATTGGGAGAGAAGATTGTGGCTGTTCGACACGCTGGTGTGGACGGTGGCGGAATATGGGGTGGAGCTATGGGGATGGAGGGAAAGGAGGTTAGTGGAGGCTTTGCAGGAGAGGTACATGAGATGGGTACTAGGGCTAGGGTGGAGAACGCCAGGGTATATGGTGAGGGAAGAGTCGGACAGGGGAAAGATGAGGGTAAGGGCGGGAAGAAGGGCATGGAACTACGAGAAGGGATTGGAGGAGGGGAAAGGGGGGGCGATAGCGAGAGAATGTTGGGGAGAGATGGTGGAGAGATGGAAAAAGGGAAAGGTGATAGGGAAGTGGGAGGAGGAGAGAAGGGAGTTCCTGAGGGAAAGAGGGATAAAGATGGGGGAGGAACAAGGGGTGGAATATGGAGACATGGAGAAGAAGGATGAGGAAGAACAGAAAAGGGAAAGGGAGAAAAGAATAAAAGAATCGAGGTCGAATAGGTGGTATAGGGAAGTAGTTGGGAAAGGAGAGAAAGGATACCTGAGGAAGGGGTGGAATGAAAGAAGAGTGAGTAGAGTGGCAACGTTTAGGATGGGAAATGAAATGAGAGAAGGATTATACTGGGCAAAGGAGGAGGAGAGGAAATGCAGATTGTGCGGGGAAGAGGAAGAGACGTGGGAGCACGTGTGGGAGAGGTGCGAAGGTTGGGGGGAAATAGAGGAGAGAAAGGAGGGATGGGAGGTGAAGGTAAAGGAAATACTAGATGGGGAAGGAGGGGGAGAGGAATGGTTGAAGAAACTAGAGAGAGCGATATGGGAGAAAGAGGCTAGAGAAGGGGAGGGTGGGAGGGAAAGAAGGGAAGGGAGGAGAGGTATGAATGAGAAAAGGAATGGATGAACCGGGAGAAACGGATGGGTGGAAGAATGAGAACGGGAGAAGTGTGAGGAAGAAACAATGGGCGGAAACGGAAGTCCGAAAGGGGAAGGGGGGGGGGAGGGAGAGAGAGGGCGGGAGAAAGGAAATTGTAAGATAGCGAGCGGGCGAGAGGGGGCGAGTAGGAGAGTAAGCGAGCGACCAAGCGAGCGAGTAAGCGAGCGAGCGAGCGTGCGAGGTAGAGGGCGTGCGTGAAGGAGAAGTAGGGTGATGACGGAGGAAGTAGGAAATAAGACAAGTTTAGAATAAGCTAGAATAAGATAGTGTTAAGTAGTTGTAAGGAGCGGTGAAATGCGTGGATTGGATGAGAAGGAGGCAAAAATGGAATTTGTAACCCGACAGGGAACAAAATAAAGATACATACATACATACATACATACAGTGCATCAGTAACTGTCAAAATTTACGGTAGACGTGATTTTAAATAAGGCGAATCGGAAAAATATTTCAAAATAATATATCGTTTTTCTATATATACTATAGGAAAGAGTAAGCAGGATAGAATCCGCGTCCTTTGGCTCCTCAGGCTGGCGCTAACACACTGCGTCACCGATGAATTGCGTCTTCTTGCCTTATTTGTGCGTCTAATGCGCGCAGCGCGCGCTTCTCTTGTTCCCGACCCTCTCTCTGTTTTTTATAGGGGACTCTGATCCCCACACAAAGTTTTTGTCATGGTAAGACACAAGAGATCTTTTCATTTCCCGTAGGCCAGACGCGTACTTACGATTTTGTGTCACGCGATTATTTAATTGCGAGAATAAAACACAGTTTTTTATCTAAATCATCGCGTAACACAAAATCAAAAGTGCGCGTCAGACCTATATGCGTACTGTTTACTTGTAATATATATGCTATACAAAATTTTATTTCTACAAAATTGCAACACTTTATTTTAAGTCCGATAAGAAATTAATGGTTTCAAAATATTTAGTTTGTGTTGAGGTAAAATATTGTTTTGGCCCGCACTGTATGTATGTAGAAACGGATTGTGCCGCTCGCCATAGTGTGTGTGCGTGTGTGTGCGAGCGCGTATGCCAGCGTGAGTGTGGATGCGAGTGACCGTGCGAGTTTCACGCAGTGCGTTGGACGACGGGCGGGTGTTTTAAAAAGGTAGACGCGATGTGACGTGGATGGCAACGAACAAGACGAAGACAGTGACGAACGGTACGGAAACACGGAAGAACGAAACAGAGGGTTCAGACGGAACCCCTGTTGCAACGACCAAAACCGCAAAGACGGATAATAGGACGAAGGCGTGCGTGACGTTTATTGTTAATGCGTTTTGTTCGCTTCGTTCAGTATAGTTGTTCGTTCTGTTCAGTATAGTATAGTTTTGTTGTGTGTCGTGTGCCTTGCTTAATAAAAGCTAATAATTTAAGTGTGTTGTTCCGGACGTGTTAACTCACCTCTCGTTCATTCCAACCGCTGTAGCCGGTCTCCTGAAAGATCCTATATGTATAAGTACATGATCGTTATGACATATAGACTTTCCATACATGATCAGCGCTAACCTTATCCCGGCACTGCAGAACACATGGCTCCATATAGAAGATCAGATGTATTATCTTTTATCTCTTGTCTTGGTTTATATCGGCAACACCGGATTGTAGTGCACATGCTCCGCGCAGAGGCTGAGCATGGCTGCATTGCCTGCGTTGCGCATATAAAGGAAGAAAACAGAAGAAAGACATATCTTCAGTCTTTCTATGTTGGACCCTATCTGGCGCAGTAAGCGCTGTCCATGTATAAAATGTCTATGCTATAAGTATACACAGTAAAACAAGCACTTCATTGATAGAGTAAATTAAATAGTTACCGTCGCGTTCTTACAAAATATAACTTGTAAATAATACTTTAACGCCATTGCACTGTGTTGTAATGTGTTTTATCTCATAATTATTTTGGTGAAGTGCTATATTCCACCGATCATATTATTTCACTCCCTCTATTGAAAAAAAGTTGATTTGACATAATTGATATATAATTTTAGAGTTCCACATAATTTCAACATGCATGTATGAATAAATGAAATCGCACGCTCGCTCGCTCGCACGCACACACACACACACACACACTCACACACACACACACGCACACACACACACGCACACACGCACACACGCACACACACACACATCTACCTCTGCCCCTATATCTACCGCCGATGAATTTTATTTCTTCAAATATTTGCATGGTACAATAATAAGAATAACTATGCGACTGCAAAGAATGACTGACCTCTCGCAAGTAGGGTGACACTTGATTAATAATCTGTTTATCTCTGTCAAATGCTTTTCTATTACTGTAATTGCAAAACACTAAAAGACGACGTAATAACCATTGCGGAAGTTCTTTATATCGTGTGTACTCTTGTAATTGTTGAATCATTCGAAAGTGTCTCTTGCTGGTTGAATGAAATGTTGTCATTAATTGCAGTAGTTGCCCTGCAAACATAAAATATACTGTTAGCAAATAATAACCCTCACAAAATATAAATACCTTTTTAGAGTGTATTAAAAAAGATTTGATTTTCTAGGACTTGCTGCTGTATTTATTACCGATTGTATTAAGAGGTATATCATGTGTGATAATTTGATTACCAATTCAAAAGCAACATGACAAGTATTTTAACATTTGTATGAAACTTTTCTTGCAATCTACATAGTTAAAGAATTATGGAAAAAATATTGGTTGTGAGAACTTGGACGCAGCGACAAATTGTATTAAAATAAATATATATTATTTTATATCATATTATTATTTATATTTTACAATGAGAATCATGTTATTAATATGATCATATGTAAATTGATTATAGAAAAAATAGCTTTAACTTAGAATTAGGACAAGTCATTACATTGAGAATCAGTATTTGGAAATAATTTGAATAGTCGATTTGAAACATAGGAAGGAGGGTATTTTTGAACAAACACTTTGACTTTTTATTATTACTAGTACCATCTGTGTGTTACACGCGTATCTGTCGGAACGATAATCCGGTAAGAAAAATCTAGAATGTTCTTTCGTGTGCCGCGTTACCATATTATAAGGGTGCATCATTCAGAACCATTCTGTTCCAGGAATAGATCCTGTACCAAAAGGAACCTATAGAATGTAAGAATTTCTTACACTTATTTTGCTTTGTATTCAATTTATAATGAGTTTTAGATCGCGACAATTCTATCAAGAAACAAAGCCAGTCTAATAATATCTGTATTTATTGGCTTTTTTGCAATCACTGCGTGTTATTTTACGCAGAATTTTGTTATCTAATTCTGTCACAGTATTTCATGAAAGAATTCGGTGTTAGATCCTCAGAATTCGTTGAATCTAAATCTAAACGATACCTGAATGTGCAGAGATAATAAGGGTACGATGTCTACAGGGTTGTATTTAGATGCTGGACGGTTTCAATATCTTTTGTAAAGTTAAGCTGATACAGATTTGTCAGAAAACAAAACTAAAACTAGGAAACGAGAATAAGTGGAACATACATTTACATAAATATATCTAAAATAATTTTTATGTTCAAATTCAATTTCGAAAGGGACCCTTTCCAGAACGTGTGAGAGTAGGGCGAAAGGAGTAGAGCGAACGGGAGAAAGAAGATGTGTGTGAGAAGGTCTGAGTGAAAGGGACTGGAAACGAGCAGGAGATAGATGGAAGGAGGAGGAAAGCAGGGGAGCGTAGGTGGAAAGTATAGGGAGGGATGAGAGGTGCAAAAGGTGAGCAAAGGGAGGGAAGGGAAAGTAAGGTTAGGAGATTACGTGGTTAGGAAATAAGACAGAGAGGCAAAGCGACACCTGGTGGAAGCGAGGGAAAGAGAAAGAATAGAGAGAGAGGCAGGGTAGGTAAAGAAAGACAGGAAAGAATGGATAAGGTAGGCTAGATACGAAAGGAGAGAAGAGTGATAAGGTGGAGTGAAGGGGGATTAGAGGAATTGTGGAAGAGGAACAGGGAAATAGTTGGGGAGGACGGTAGGGACGAGGAATGGATTTTTAAGACAGGAAAGAAAGGTTCAAAGTACACCGCAAAAGGAGATGAGGGCGAAGGAGGCAATAAAAGGGCGGAGGGGGGGTCTGTGGATAGAATGGAGAGACGAGTTCAAAAGGAGGAGAAAGGGAACTAGAGAGATGCTGAAGGAGGTGGTGGAGGACATGAAGAAGGCGGTGACGGAAGAGTGGGGAGACAAACGAAAGGAAGGAGGAGGAAGAGAAGAGGAAAGCGAGGTGGAGGAAAGGGTAAGAAAGATAGAAAGGATGGAGCATGGAGGGTATAAAATCCTGAAGGAGATGGGAGTGCAGATGGAGGTGGATGGTATAAAGGAGATGAAAAGAGAAGGGAAGGAAAGAAAGTACGGGTAGGTTAGGTTAGGATGCTGGTAGAGGGGTGACGGTGGAGGTGGGACGAGGGAGAGGGGGAGTTGAAGGAAGAAGACAGAAGAGAGAAAATGGAGCAGGGGGAAGAAAGGAGGAAGATAGAAGAAGAGGGGGTACAGGGGGGAGAGGACAGACCGAGGGGGGAGAGGAATGTAAAGGAGGAGGAAAAGGGAGGGCAAGGGGGAGGGAGGGGATGAGAAAGGAAAGGGCAGTAGCAGAGAAGGGAAGGAGACGGGAAAGAAGATTGTCGGAAAGGGCGGGAGAGAAATTAAGGGAAAGTAGGAAGGGTGGAAGCTGGCTTATTGGAATGTGGCGGGGGTGGAAAATAAACATAAGGAATTATGGGAAAGCATAAGAGAATGGGACGTCATGATCTTGGCACGGACGTGGTTGGAAAAGAAGGGATGGGAAAGACTGAGGGATAGGTTGCCGAAAGAATATGAATAGATGGCACAGTTGGCGAGCAGAAGGAACGGGAAGGGGAGGATATGCGGTGGATTGTTGAGGGGGGTAAGAAAGGGGATAGAGATTGAGGAAGAACATAGAGGTAGCAGGGAGCAGGGATGTTGAGGTTGGAGAATGATGATAAGGAAAGTGAAATGGAGGGTCTGAGAGTACATGTAAACAGGGATATTAAGAATAAACTAGAGGGATTGAAGGAGTGGATGAAGGAGGAAGAGCACGAAAGGATAACAATTATAATGAGGGATTCTAACGCCAGGACGGGGGAATGCGGAGGTTGGGTAGAGGAAGGGGATGAGGAGGAACGAAGGAGGAGAACGAAAGACGGAAATGTGAATAGCGAGGGTATGATGCTAGCGGAGCTTGTGCAAAAGGGAGGATGGGCCATTATGAACGGGTGCACGAAAGAAGATGAGGAAGGGGAGTAAACCTATACGGGAGGGACAGGGAGAACAGTGATAGATTATGTGTTGGGTGACGCAAAGGAGAGGGAAAAGGCAAAGATTCTGGAGATAGGAAAGAAGGTGGACTCAGATCATCAACCGATAGTGGCGGAGATGAAAGGAGAGATGAAGAGAGTGGAACAGATAGAAGCTGGAAGGGTGACAATAAACAGGCGGAGATCGGATGAGGAAGGGAGAGGGAGGTTTAGGAAAGTGTTGGGGACGGGGAAGGATACAGGGAAAGGAATACAGTAGGAAATTGAGGATCTAGATGGGATAATAAGGGAAATTTTAGGGAGGGATGACAAGGGGGGAAGGCAAGGAGCAAGTGCAGGGAGAGGAAGAGGGAATTGAGGCAGGAGCTGAGGAAGTGGAAGAGAGAGGGGGGAGAAGGGGGAATATAGGGAAAAAAGAAGAAGGTACAAGGAGTTGTGCGATGGAAAAAAAGGGAGGAAAGGGAGAGCATGGTAAGAGAGGCGGGGGAGGCGAGAACAGAGGGAGAGGTATGGGACGCGATTGATCGATTGTTCCGTTAATTTAGAATTCGCGCGCGACATGACGCGCCGATGACGTCGCCACGAACGGCTGGGCGGTCGGACGCTCTCGCCGATCCTCGGCTGCCGCCGGGCGGACCGAGCAGTTCCGTGGGCAGCCCGGGGGGAGGCGGAGGGGGTCCGAACAGGTGAGAGACGACACTCACGGCTCCTTCTCCACACTTGCTTTTCTCGGTAAAGTTTTCGTCCTTCTCGGAACTCAATACAGCGCGAACAATGGCATTGTGTCAAGGCCGCGTCCGGCCGCGACCTTGTGCGGAGTTTTGAGTCAGTGAACAGTGGTCCATAACGTGCCTTCGGTCTTCGCGTTCTGAAATGGAAGACCTTATAACGGAGCAGATGGCCACCGCAGGCTTCATACAGCGCATGTGGCAAAACGTTTTAAAATTAGGGCGAGATAACATTACCGTAGCCGTGCTGCAATCGATAAAGGAGAAGCTAGACCAGTACTGGGACATGTTTTTGACTCGTCACTTCTCCATCGTTAGTCGCGGCCGGACGCGACCGAGCCCCCGGCCCTCAGAATGTCACGAAGAAGAAAAAGGGGAAAAAGTTGAACGAGGAAATAGGGATGAAGGAATGGAGGGAATATTTTATGGGGTTACTGGAAGGGGTAGAGGAAAAGTTACTGTTGGGGGGACTGGAAGGCAGGAGGAGGGAGGATAGGGAAGAAGGCATAGGACTGGAAAAGGCAAAGAATGTAGTGGGAAAGATAAAAGAGTGAAAGGCGGTAGGGAAGGACGGCGCACTGAATGAGGTAAGGAAGAACGGAGGGGAGGAGGCGGTGAAGATGGGGTGGGATATATTCAAGAGAGTTCGGAAGGGGGAAGGATGGCCGGTGGGATGTAAGGAGGGTGCGATTGTACTAATTGTGAAGAAAGGAGAAGGGAGATGAATGTAGGAGTACAGGGGGGTAATAATTACACCGTCATTGTATAAGATATATGTGGCAGTGCAGCCGGAGAGGGTGAGAGAAGAAGTGGAAAGGAAGGGAGTGTTGTCGGAGTCACAGGCGCGATTTAGTAAAGGAATGGGGAGGGTGGATCATATCTTTGCGCTGAAATATTTGATACACAGGCAGATAGAAAGGGAAAAAGGAAAAATAGTGTCGTTCTTCATAGACCTGAAGGCGGCCTTCGACTCTGTGAGCAGGAAAAAAGTGATGGAGGCAATGAGGAAGAGAGTGTGGAGGAGCTGCTGAAGGAGACTAAGAGTAGAGTCAAGATAGGTAATGTTTGGGGGGCAGGCCTCTGGACAGCTAGGGGGTTGAGGCGGGGGTGCCCGCTAAGCCTGATATTATTTAATATTTTGCTGGCCGACATAAAGGAAGACTTGGCTAAAGGAGGGTGGGAAGGAGTGAAGGTGAGGGGACAGAAGATATACTCTCTAGCGTATGCAGACGATGTGGTACTAATGGCGGAGATGACAGCGATGGTAAAGAGCTCAGAGAAATAGGGGACTAAGATTGAACCCAGAAAAGTCCAAGATAATGTTGAGGGGAGGAAGAGGAAGGCGAACCGGAGGTGGAAGGGGAGGAACCTGGAGGAGGTAAAAAGAATGAAATATTTGGGATAGATAATAACGCAGAACCAGGATAAGGGCAGATAAGGGCAGTTTTAAAAGAGGTGGGGGGAGGAAGAGGAAGGCGAACCGGAGGTGGACGGGGAGGAAACTGGAGGAGGTAAAAAGAATGATATAATTGGGATAGATAATAACGCAGAACCAGGATAAAGGCAGTGAGGAGGGCTTGGAAGTACGAAAAAAGATTAGAGGAAGGGAAGGGGGGAGCGTAGCGAGGAGGTGTTGGGAGGAGATAAGGGGAAGATGGAGGAGGGGAATGATAATAGGAAAATGAGAACAGGAAAGGAGGGAATTCTTCAGGAAAAGAGGAACGAAGGAGGGAGAGGAGGTGGAAATGCAATTCAAAGTATTGGAAGAAGCAGACAGAGAGTTGCAGAGGAAGGAAAAGGAAGAAAAGATAAGTGATTCGAGGTATAATGAATGGTATAAAAGGATAAAGGAGGTAGGAAGATCGGAATACCTACGGAAAGGATGAAGAGAGGGGAAGGTATTGGCAGAAGGAGAGGGGGAGGTATTGCAGGATATGCAAGGAGGAAGAGGACTCATGGAAGCATGTTTCGCAAAGGTGCAAATAATAAATGGCTAAGGGAGATTGAGTGGGCGACAGTTGAGGGGGAGAAAGAGGAGGGGATGAAACGGGAGCAGACTGAAGCAAAGGGGAAGAGGTGTGAATGGAAAGAATGAGAGCGAAAGGAAGGAAACGGAAGTCGAAGGAAGTCGCGGGAGAAAGAGAGGTAGCGGCTAAGTTAAATTGTGCAATAGGATACATTAGAATAAGAGAAGAGAACGGTAGAGATAGGCTAACAATGCGTCCGTAAAGGTGGATGTAAGGGAACGTAGAATAAGATAGATTAATGTAGAGATAAGGAAAGAAGGGGAAGGCGTTGTAACCCGTAAGGGAACAATAAGTACATACAATGCAATCAATTTCGAAAGGTGTTTGTATACATTTTGCATGATACCCTCTACATATCTATGTAATATAAATCGATCGCGATTGACGGTTAGCTGTTTACAGATGTACAGTTTGCTTTGCGTAGTATGGACGGGCTAGATACTTCTTTAGACTTAAAATAAAAAAATAAATAGCACAGACAAAAAATTATTGTTTTTTAAATTTCAACTGCATCACTCGTAATATAAAAACAATATTATTATTTCTAATCAGCTTTATACGTTTTGTGCAATTTTTAATTCGAACCTGTTATCTTGTTACATTTAAGCATACCATGAGTTTACAATAAAATATAATTTATAATAGATATAGCTTTATTACACAGATAGCCCGGTGAATTGTGCTGGAAAGAATATTACCTAAACTGTCATTATTGAGAACAAATTGCGTTCGAATTTTCAACATTATGCTGTGTGGCGTCGTTGCAAACTCTGATTGGTTCCTGTACTATAATTCTACAGAAACCTGAATATTGTATACCATTGAAAGATATGGCGGTAACCCTAAACTGCCCTGAGAAAAAAAGGATCCATCAAATTTGTTTATATCGTGTCAAATTTTGTCTATATAACACTCTGTTGAAGAAAGTAGTATGACGTACATCTGGATATATGACAGCTTGGGTAGTATTTTATTCGACACCTTTCTTGGGACATCCTAGAGATTTAATGCAACTCAACGATACATGCCTAACATGTAAATGAAACCCATACTTCCGAGAACAGTAAATATCAGATTGAGAATTATGTCTTCGGGTGTCTTCACATCCAGATAATGAGCTGAGCAGATTAATGCTATCATTGCTCTATTCACGCAAACTAAATACTTTTTTAACTTTGTTCTCCTATTTTGAATGTAACTAGAAAGAATCCACGACCTATAACAACATAGAGCAGTTCATGTTTATATACATGGTAGAGGACGATTCAGATTAACTTTGTTTTATGTGTTTTTATTTAGACTGTATAACTTACTCTTTGTTCTGTCCAAAAATGTGAGATACGGCAAGGGGTACATAATATTCTAGGCAAGCAGCCCAATGAACACACATTGTTATCACCATCGCCATTTCTATCATCTTATATTGTTGAAAATTTATTTTGTAAACCTGTAAACCATATTTTAATTATTCCCAAACTTATACAAACTTATGATATTTGATCGGTTGAACAAGTGTTGTACTTAACAAATATTTTCCAGTTCACATTATTGAAACATGGAACTGTTCATTCTACACGTACAAGGCATTGATTCGCTGCTCATGTAATTCATATAACACGAAACAGAGTCGCTTAATGTGTTACATACCTTTGGTAGACTCAGAAAAATCAATTATACAGCTAAATTTATTTTCGATAGTATTATGCTTGAAAAGTATTCACCAAAATATTAATTAATAAATTGACAAATATAACAAAGTAATAGTCTGGGAAAGTTGGACACTCTATTGAAGACGAGGAGAAATTGGTGCCTGGGTATAGGAAAGATGTGACAAAAAATATTTCCCGAAAAAAGTTGGAATAGCAAAAATTGGATATCTGTTAAGGTTTAGTAATTACAGGAAATTGTGACTCTATCGAAAAGATGACAGATGCAAGCTGGACCACGATGTACCGCTATCTCTCTTGGTTGTATAATAAATGTGCTGTTAGTTATTTAAAAATAAGGCAATGCAAATTGGAACAGGATATAACGCTTAACAGTAAGGACGGATGAATGGACCAGACTCAAAGAACAAGAAATGGATTATGAGAACGGTTCTGCATTAACCCTCGCACTACGGACGACACGAAATACGGACGAGGGTCAATTCTACCCAGCGCCAAAAGTGCCGCAACCCGCCATACACAGTACGGTGGGTAACGTCACTCGATTCATAGGTAATGGTTTATAGAGGAAGGAAACATTTATCGACCCAGAAGGCAACACGTTATTTCAGCACAACTAAATTATTTATTGAAAATAAAACACAAGAAACATATATACGCACGTAAGGAATATAATGATGCTAGTGACTATCGAAACAGATACTGCTTCCTTTTCTAATCGATTTATACGCATTTTATACACATTATATCACAAATATGTTTATTTATTCGCACTTTTTCACGATTGCACACAGCACGCATGATGTGGACAGTCTCACCATACTCCGCACTTTCCCTAAGACTTAACTGACAGATAAAGGCCGGTGCGGCCTATCGCCGCTCGTTTACCGCCGCTCAACTGCCTAGGTGCCAGTAGCATTCTTTATACGACATTTTTTGTCATGTTCCGGCACGGAAAAAACCTCCCTGCCGTTCATTCGGGTTTTTATGTTACAAGTGTATGTATGACTACAAAGAATGTTGCAAAGAAAAATGTTGAGAAATCGCGAGATTCTCATTGGGAAGTGAGAGGAAATAAAAGGAGAGAGGAAGGGGGGGGGGGGGGGTGAAGTGAGTAGATCTTTTGGGGGTGGAGAGGTCACATATCCACGTGGTCGGCATTGTCCGTTTAACAGGGTCCTTATTGTCCAAAATTATGATCAAAGGTGCTCTACGGTAGTCAGCGTAACAACAAAATGAATGAGATAATCAAGTTATATGAATTGTATCCGCCTACAATGATTTATACCTGTTACGGGTACACGTGCTCGTTCGCGCCGCGTGCAGAGGCTGAGCTGCCGATGTTGATGTACCATGAGTGGTCGAAACGAGTATGGAATGTGCGTGTGCTGTAGGTGAGAGAGTCCGTGATAACGTGCCGATGCACAGATACTAGCAATGCGTAAACTTTATCTGATCGTGATATTTGAACAGAGCTATACGTTTTCGTTGATCACTGAGAAAACAATAGCCGAAACAGGCGGGAAGGCCGCCCACGTGCGGCGCGCGTGTTAAAGGTGCGTCCGCACGGAAACCGCGTATGTCTCGGCCCTCAAGCCGCCTTGAGGATGCCACGACGACAATTGAGCGGCGTCGCGGCATTTCCAAACAAAATGTTACGGGGCTTTTCTTTTGGGACGAAAGTCATCACGTATAAAAATAATTATTTTCGGATGAGCGTAACTGTTAACTCTCCAATGCGCGCTGACGTGTCTTTCGGCATTTCTTTCATGCCTCCATAGATTATATTTGGTACTCCATGTGACAGTACGCGAGACGCGTTCGACAGTCACCGTGGATTGTAGTAGGGGAAAAAAAATGAAAATATCGCTAATGGCGCAACGCTAATGTCAGTAAGAGATTCTCTGCACTGATGTTGCAGCGAGTGAGGTTACCCATCGTACCGTTTATGACGGGTTGCAACACTTTTGGCATCTGGGTTAAATTGACCCTCGTCCAGAATGCGAGGGTTAAAGGAAGAACTAGTACATAGCCCATGCATAAGCTCTGTTACGTCCCAGGACGTTAAGATAGAGAAATACGATAACTTATTAGAAAAAACTTAGAAAAAAGGTAACATCATGTTCAATCATGCACTAAAATGTATAAAATAATTTACAATTTTTGAGGTCGGTGCCGTGATTAAAACGAAAGGACCCATGAGTTAACGATAGAAATGTTTATAATTTGTTTCGTTTATCGAATGACTAGAATGTAAAGTGCACAGTGTGCTTACAGGCTAATTTAACTTTGAGGCATCCCTCCCCCCTCTCCCTGCATTTGTTGGCGCCCCTTGCTATCCCCGCCTTCACTAGCCTCCCTTGCACCGACGCACCGTCACCCTCTCGTCCCTTTAGAAATCGATGTTACTGTTCTTCTGTTTCTCCCCGCAGGGGGGTCCCGCCCTTGGTGGTGGGGACCTTTGGGGCTTGGCGTACCCACGGACCTCACATACGCTTGTACTGGACCCTTAATCGGCTGCTGGTCTGTGGGTCCACTCGACCGGAGGATAATCGGTAGACGGGGTGGGGGGCCCACCGGTGGTAGTGGTAGGGTAGCGTGTGGGAACGTCCCACCCGCGTTGCCCTTAGCTGCCACCGATCCCCCACATTTGGGACGGCACCCTGGGTACTAACTATGTATACTATCTAAGGCACCGGGGTTGCAATCGTCGTGGCAGTGGTGAAGCAATAGCTTGCTAGGGGTTTTACCCCGGTGTGGGAGCTGCACTTAATCAGCTCGCCTTACCATGGTTGGCAGAACTATGGGAGAGGTTTAGAAAGGCCTCGCCTCCACCAGTAAGATGAGGGGCCAGCAACCCGTATAGACTGGTAGCAGTTTACTGCGCGCTGATCGGGCGAGATCTCGATCATTTGAAAGGGTGTGTGCGGAATATGACCATAGAGTCGAGGTATCCGTCGGCCTGCGGGCCCACCCGAGCGAGCACATCAGATGTTCTTCTGTTTCTATCTAGGGACCGACCTCAAAAATTTTAAATTATTTCATACTTCATGTTTCTTGTTTTATTATTTTTAGTTTGTTTAATAATATAGACTCCTGAAGAGGGCGCTCAGGTTCCGAAAGATGTAAAATTACAAATAAATCTAATCATTATTCTCAACCCAGAAGAGGGCTTACGATATTCAATAATTAAATACGGTTGAGTTTTGAACAATATATTTTTAGTTATATTTCAAAGTAACCCGACGAACGCGGGACCGTCCTCCTCCAAACGTATCCAAAATTATCAAAATCGGTCAACCCAGTGGATAGTTACGCATGAACATGTTGAATCTACTCTCAACATTTTGTGAAAAAGCGGTTGAAAAATTGGGTTTTCGTTACTGAAATTTTTAAAAACTGAAATGGGACCTATGGCACTATAGGCCCCTTTACACGAACCAAGAAGCATCAAGATCCGTCAACCCGTTTGTTGGAGATAGATGCTGCTTCGTTCGGAAATTGCCTCCCTGTTAATTTGTTTTGCTGCAGCCGCCCTTGCTTCCCGACCGCCTCATTTCTCAGAATTTTTTTTTGGTTTCGCGGAATTCCCGATCTGGGTCAACACGAGAGTGTTGGTGCGTGCGTGTAACCCACGTGACGCCTTTTCTTGATTTTGATTGGCGCAGGCAATCTTGCGATTTTTGGGGAGGAATCGTCTCACCAGTGATAGAAGATTTGGCCCGTTTGCACCATCGGTGCACCTGGGAGTGGGGATACGGAAAAGTGTGCGTGCCCTGTCCGTGAGAGCTGCGCGCGCCGTTTCTCACCGAATCGCGCTCGGCTTGGTGAGAAGGACGGAACTATGCTGCGTCTCCCTTCCACCAACGTCACGTGACGTCACGTATCGTGACGACACATAAGAAGGACAGAACTATGCTCCGTCCCCTTTGAACGAACATCACGCGTTGCGTCTTTGTTCGACATGCAGTCGCGGCGTCGCGTCTTCGTTCCGCACACAGGCCGGTGACAGTGGTGCCAGATTTCGCATAAGGCATCGCACGTACCATTGCGTTCTTTCAGCCGGAAGGCAAATCGGGCACCACCGCGTTGAGCAGAGCGCAATCCAGCGAAAAGTGAATCCCGGAGAGTTTGAGATTGACTCGTCGTCGCTCGTCAACGCGGTCGAGTTATTTTTTTCGTAGGTTCGCGGTACGCCATGGTTCCATTTTTTTTTCACAAAATAATTTTTTGTTTAATTATTCATCACACAGCAACAAACGATATTCATTTAAAAATGTTTTAGTACTTACTACGGATAGTTTTTAATATTTTGTCAACGGAATAGATGTGTCGTATTGGTTTATAATAGATATGGGCAAAATATATATTTCATAAATTTTGGTTTCAGTAGCATTACTCTTTCTATGGTAGTAATAAATAAGAAAGTATATAATAAATGTCAATTATTGCGGATTATGCATTAACCGTGAAACAAGTAACAGGAGCTTCTTGCATTAGAACGTTCTGAGGGATCGTACTAACACGCGATTTTAACACACGACAGCGTACGTCAGGAAGAATTTGCTTGACACGACGCGACGACGGTGCGAATGTTTTTATGAGTTGTTCTCTATGATTTGTTCTGCATGATTTCTTTTCTAAATAGAAGGTGATCAAATTGTGTATATATTCTAACAGTTCTCAGCAAGTCCCATCACATCGATTTGAAACGTTTTTCTTACTTCGCACGTTTAGTTTAAGAACGCTCTCCCCATTTCGTGAAAGAAAAAGTTGTTCGGTTGAAGGCAATTCACCGTTCATACTGTAATCCATATGTACGTCCATTGTCGCATTCTGCCCACGAAATATTGCAACGTGCGTATTGTCAAAGAAGGCATGATAAAACAGGACAATAATAACAAAATCCCTGTGAATTGAAAACCGAAACTTTCATTGTGCCGCTGCCGACCGACCGCGGGTCCCGGTTGGACTAATTGAAATATCTGAAAAGTCTAACCATTCTTAGCACGTATTTCACGTACGTTCGTACGTACTAGAAATGATTCCCCCGGAACTGTAACCGACTTTTCCAATGTCATTTATTCATCATTATGTACGATATGTATTACATTTAAATGCACATGTACAGGGTGCACAGGTTGTGATAGTCAGGTTTGTTCGTGTAAACGGTAAGTATTACGCAAAGTTATAGAGGAAAGGGTACGATGGGATCGTAATATCTATATTCTACGAGACTTCATTCAATTCGAAAGTGCAACGCTGCACCCGACAAATGCAAATGCGTATGTAAGGTTGTTGTTTCTAAAATTTAAGATACGTGAACTTCCACCCCACCCATGAGGTGCCACGACTAGCGCGTTCGGTTTTTTTAACGTGGACCGTCGCCTATAGCCCTATTATACCACATTTTATGATAATCATACAGCGTGCGGCAATACCTCTGTCCACTTTGAACGACGGAGATATTCAAGTGGACAGAGTTATTGCCCCACGCTGTAGAAGTAAGGGTTAAAAAGAAATGAGAGCATTTTTTTTTGTTTGTTCATTTTATTTAATACTAATGTTGACATTGTATTTTTGTGTGGCGGCCTCCCCGCTGGGGCCCCCACACAAAAATGCTCTCATTTCTTTTCTAACCCTTACTTCTACAGCGTGGGGCAGTAACTCTGTCCACCTTCAATATATCCGTCGTTCAAAGTGGACAGAGGTATTGCCGCACGCTGTATGATTATCATAAAATGTGGTACAATAGGGCTATAGGCGACGGTCCACGTTAAAAAACCGAACGCGCTAGTCGTGGCACCTCATGGGTGGCGTGGAAGTTCACGTATCTGAAATTATATAAACTACAACCTTACATACGCATTTGCAATTGTCGGGTGCAGCGTTGGACTTTTCAATAGAATGAAGTCTCGTAGAAGATAGATATTACGATCCCATTGAACCCTTTCCTCTGTAATTGTGTCTAATACTTACCGTTTACAGGAAAAAAGCTGACTAGCGCAACCTGTGGATCCTGTACATGTGCATTTAAAAGTAATACATATCGTACAATTGGTTGCAAAGTAATGATGAATAAATGACATTGGAAAAGTCAGTTAGAGTCCCGGGGAAATAATTTGCAGTAGGTACGTAAAATCCGCGCTCAGAATGGTTTGACTTTTCAGATATTTCAATTAGTCGGGAGCGGCACAATGTGAGTTTCGGTTTTCCATTGACAGGGTTTTTGCTATTATTGTCGTCTTTTATCATGCCTTCTTCGACAATACGCACGTTGCGACATTTCGTGGGCAGAATACGACAATGGACGTACATATGGATTACAGTATGCATGGTGCATTGCCAAAGAAGGAACACCTTCTTCTTTCTCGAAATGAGGATAGCGTTGTTAAACTAAACGTGCGTAGTAAGAAAAAGGTTTCAAATCAATGTGATGGGACTTGATGAGAACTGTTAGAATATATGCACAATTTGGTCACCTTCTATTTAGAAAACAAATCATAAAGAACAACTCATAGAAACATTCACACCGTCGTCGCGTCGTGTCAAGCAAATTCTTCCTGACGTACGCTGTCGTGTGTTAAAATAGCGTGTTAGTACGATCCCTCAGAACGTTCTAGTGCAAGAAGCTCCTGTTACTTGTTTCACGGTTAATGCATAATCCGCAATAATTGACATTTATTATATACTTTCTTATTTATTACTACCATAGAAAGAGTAATGCTACTGAAACCAAAATTTATGAAATATATATTTTGCCCATATCTATTATAAACCAATACGACACATCTATTCCATTGACAAAATATTAAAAACTATCCGTAGTAAGTACTAAAACATTTTTAAATGAATATCGTTTGTTGCTGTGTGATGAATAATTAAAAAAAAAAATTACTCTGTGAAAAAAAAATGGAACCATGGCGTACCGCGAACCTACGAAAAAACTAACTCGACCGCGTCGACGAGCGACGACGAGTCAATCTCAAACTCTCCTGGATTCACTTTTCGCTGGATCGCGCTCTGCTCAGGGCGGTGGTGCCCGATTTGCCTTCCGGCTGACTGAACGCAATGGTACGTGCGATGCCTTATGCGAAATCTGGCACCACTGTCACCGGCCTGTGTGCGGAACGAAGACGCGACGCCGCGACTGCATGTTCAACAAAGACGCAACGCGCGATGTTGGTTGAAAGGGGACGGAGCATAGTTCTGTCCCTCTTACGTGTCGTCACGATACCTGACGTCACGCGACGTTGGTGGAAGGGAGACGCGGCATAGCTCCGTCCTTCTCTCCAAGCCGAGCTCGATTCGGTGAGAAACGGCGCGCGCAGCTCTCACGGACACGGCACGCACACTTTTCCGTATCCCCACTCCCAGGTGCACCGATGGTGCAAACGGGCCAAATCTTCTATCACTGCGTCTCACCGTTTCAGAGACCCGTTCGCTCCGATTCCCCATTCAGGTACGACCTGAAAGTGCAGTGTGCGATAATAGATTTCTCAGCCACGTTCTGCAAGTGTAGACTAATGAAGAGAGATTGAGGTTGCTTCTTCGGGACGCCTCATCTCGCAAACTACACGCGCTCCTTTGTTTTCCATCCTCGTGGCCTTCCTGCCCGAATCGCGGCGACGAATCCCATCGTGCGCAGTTACGCGGTTCTTCTCTCACTGCTCCTCCGCTTTACGTAATCCGGGATTTAAATCGTGATCGTTATGATCATAGGTGCCCTTCCATTCTGGCTGCCTTCCCTACGCGTGTCTTCTTTTGTTAATGCGTCAAGTAATTTTACAGTGAATAAGTGTAACGGGCAATCAAAATAAAACAAAGTGTTTTGTGCCATACAACTCGAGCTGTACCCAGCGAATTTAGCGACCTAACCGCCAAAGTTCCCATTCCTATATACCGTTCACGAATTATGCGCGAACATACGCACCAAGTTAAATGTACATGTTGAACCAACCGCTTTTTTTTAAAGTCGATTAAAAAGTGAAGCATATTCTTTCGAAGCAATCTAACATCGAGAAATCTCTTTAACCCACCCTCTTTACCATATCTGCTCCCAGTAAAGCCGCGGAATCGCGGTTAAGTGACTAAAAGCAGACAACTGGTACGAATTCTGATCTAGGTCAAATTCGTACAATTATTCGCTGCGGAGCTGAGTAGAAATTGCGAAGTCCGTTACCATATCGCGGTTCCGTCTTAAACTCACTTCGGGACATAACACTACGTTGTATTGCGAAGACTCCCTCTCGCAATGTACGTTTTCCTTAGGTTTAATAAGTTAAGCGAAAAGTAGCCGTGTGCCGTTTAAATAGACCCAAGCGAGATGGATACCCGACAAACACGTACGCATTAGTAATATTTGTAATAAATAGACGGCCAGATGCTGCAGTGTTAAACTTAATTAACTTTTCTGAGTTAATCTCCCATGTATGTTCCCAGTTAAGAACTTCCTTTTGTTTTCATTTCCGTTAGAGAAGTGCAGTGGTGCGGTAGTACCACACCAATTTCGTGTATCGCGGGAGTCTTGCAGCCGCTCGCGGTCACATCAGCAAACGAAACACTATAAAACAAAAAATGTTATTCACGAAATCGGTGTCGCGATGTTGTCGCGCCGCTGCAGCGTGCTACTTGCAACACGTTGCATCGGGTGAAGGGCTCTTAAGATTCTTGACGTGTAATAAGGTCTTTTACATATTACGAGACGACCTGAATATTTATAATACCACATTATTACAGACATTGTAAATTATCAATAATTTTAATGAGGAAGTCGACCGTATTAATCACTTAATTAGATACAAAATTGTGCCACGTTTTTTCCGATAGACAGTAGATTTCGTAAGTATAGAAAATAATCGTCGAACGTGACTACGGATACAGCCCTTAATAGGACGATGTAATGTAGCAATAATGGAGTTGCTTCACTTAGACGAGAAATAAGCACAGTATACTAATTGTAATATATCGGCATAGATCCACGCCTTTAACGGCAAAGAAAATAAATTACACAGCATTGAATATTTTAAATTATAACATTTAACGAATAAAGCAGTAACCCTCTATACATTTAGAATAGGAGTCTCCAAACCTTCTTAAACGCGGGCCTCATCGTATACTTTACATGCCGATTAATACAAAAAATCAGTTGCATACATTAATGAGTAACTTTTATTATGATCTTTATGCACTTATTTTGATACTTTACTGTTGAGTGCTGTAAGACACAGGCCGAACAAAGTTTGTGTGATTGGGATTCGGATTAAACAGTATTCTGTACAAGAACCCACGACGGCTATGCGTCGGGTGGTTTGATCAAGAACACTGGATTTGGATAAGGGCAAGTGACTCGTAGTTGATTCTCCTCGGGCGGTTGCGGAGAACTTAAGATTAAATGAAAGGAAAAGAATTTGGTACAGACTAGCACAATCGCTACAGTTGACTTTGGTATATTGCAAGAGTAACATACTTTACAAATAATATTTATGGATGAGAAAATATATATATAATCCAGTACTTACAATCTACTAGGGTGCAAGCTAGGCAGTTCCATTATTAAATTAAGTCGTGTGCGAAAGGCAACTTGAGCCCGATCTGGCAATGAGTTTTTAAAATAAAGGACTCTACTTTACAATGCTTGAAAGAGTCTGAGCTCGATCTTGCTACAGAATTCTCAATCCAGAGGTCTCACGAAAACTATGCTCGAAAGAGACGCGCTCGATCTTGCTGCGTTTATTCCCAAAATGAAACTGCCCGAGCTCGCTCCAGTTCGCCTTTTTATACGGAAAATTCTGAGAAATACACGTGTGTATGACAGGGAGATAAGATAGAAGAGGATAGATGAAGTTAATAGCGGAAACTAGTCTCACTCCCAGACCGTTCTCAAGTGACACTTATCTCCATGTCTAAACAAGGGCGGTAGGGACTCCAAGAGGAGGCTACGTGAAATCCGTGGGAAACGGAGGAAAACGGAGAGTCCGTATGTAACAGGACAATCAGTACAATATATTTTATAATAATAGCTAAATGTAATAATTACATATATGATATACTACGCCTGCATTGTCAATTTCGTCATTGTGAAGCACTGGCTCATGTAACACTGTTCAACAAATTCTAAAGAAAACAAAAATTTTTAAAATATACCTTTTTCCGATTTGAACAACACTTGCGTTGAAACTATAAACGCTAGACCTTTTTTATCGATTGCGCATGATTCTGCGGACTCTTCTGCAAGGAATGATGCAAGTGACTTCTGCAAAACAAATTTAAAAATATGTCTAAGGATTAATTGAAGTTTTTGTTTTACACATTTTCCAAATATACATCAAAACCGTGAGTCTGATGTTACGTCCTACGTCCTCCACCCGCCTTATTCTAAGAATATTCTCGCAACGGTTCACCGCATCGCGTATCCTCCCACTAGCCGTAAGTCATAGACCCGCGAAACGAGAGCCGAGGCACGACGCCACCGGAATTCCTTCACGTACGATGAGTGCTCATCGGGAACGTAACCCGCGCCACGCGGAGGAATGACCTAACGACCGCGCACAATAGTAATGAAACTAAAACCATAAGAACGCTGACGCCGATTCAGCCACGACAACCCGATCATCGAACCGAAACGATCGATTGGTGATCTGTAACGAAATAGAGACATAAGAATGCCGACGCCGAATCGACAGCTAGGCCGCCGCTTTTACGAAGCGCCCAACGACGCTCAGCAGAACTCACCATTTAAATAGGCGCATAGCCATTGAGCGAGCACTTCACATCCAGCTCAAAGTTCGACCACGGTCAACCTACGTTCGGCAATTCATTATTCAACCAAGTTCGACTACGTTAAAACAGTTGCTCTCAGGCTCGCAGCAGCCAAGTCTTAGTCAAATAAGTGAACATTTGTAACCAAACTAAGTGTATCTCAACATAATACCACCTACACCAACCACAAGGCAACTAAGCAAATATCATTCTCCTCTCACCCTAAACACCCTGCACAAAAGCGGTTAGTTGTCTTTCAATACACTACAGCTAACCGGTCACCGCAATCGCATGAACCCGCTGCGACAACTAACTCAGGCGCCCAGTGCGCACCTTGCTTGGCAATTTCGACAATATTTCCGTTCCAACCCAGGGACCCGAGCGACTCGTCGAGCCGATCGGCATCCTCCGTGACAGCTCCCGCCACTGGACCAAGGTCGGGCCCATCAAGTCGGAGTGGCGAGTAGTTGAGGTACGATAGAGTGTGGAAGCCCTCCTGGCTTCCTCTGTCGAACTCCCACCGCCCCCAACGATCGCTCCCATTGGTATGGGAAAACCCCAGGGAAAGTGAAGCAGAAATCAGCCGAAATCGCCACAGATTCTGCCGTTTATGATCCGGCACTAAAAAACAACCCGTCGCACAGGTTCCAACCATAGCTCACGGCGTAAGAGGCGCCGAGGTGGACGCAAAGCACGGGGCCGCAGAGTACGAGCCAGACTCCGCGAACGCCTGGCTTGGAACCGAGAACTAGACCCCCATAACCAACCCCACTCCCTCCTACTGTCCCACGACGACTCACCCCTTTTCCCCCAGTCCAGATTACTCACCCCCCCCCCCCCACCCCAGGGGCTGGATGATTGCAAGGTCTCCAGTACGGGTCTGGCGCACCCGGGGTTCCCTAGCTGGGGGCGGATGAGAGCTGTCTGTCTCCTAATACCGTAAGCCTTCTGGCGGCTTCAACGACCATTACTAAGCGTAGTAGTGGAACGTTGTCGTCAGAGGGCCCGGGGGTCAAGGCTTAATTGCCTGGATCGTGAGGAAGAAAACCTCTATAAAAAATTAACCCCAATCCTAAGGTGTGATGCGCGCCGAAAGGATGGATAGCTGGTGGGTAAACCGGTTGTTAGCGGTCATCCCCCGGGGTACTTGCCGAACCCTGGGGTGTATTAGGCCTACCCGTACAAAAGGGGCTCTGTGCGGGTCGAGAAATACTTCCTCCGTACTCGTGGGAACAGAAATGGAAAAAACAGAACAAACACAAATACCAAAAAATAAAAATAAAGAAAAACAAAAAAAAAACACGACGGATGAACAGATGGAAACGGATGTATGCGAAACACCTGAGACTGGAACCAGTAGGAGAGGATCTATGTCATCTTGTTCCGAGAACCCGTCTCTTCGGGAGATAAGGAAAGCTGCAAAGCGAAGAAAGAAAGGAAGTGATGAAGATGAAGGAAGGAATACACTCTAGAAGCGGAGAAAGAGTTACAGTTTATTAGAAATGAACGTGAAGCTTTAGAAGCATATCTATTGAATGAAACAAATAAAGTAGCGAAACAGGCAGCGAAATTTATACTGGGTAAGTGGAGCGTTATGGAGAGCAAGATGATGGAACTTTTTATGAAATCCGAAAGGTTAGTTGGTAGATTGGAAGAGATTAAAGCGAGCAATAATTCCCAGGCTGCGCAAAGTGCAGTCAGGACTTATGCAAGCGTAGCAGCCGGAAGAATTACTGGTGGTAATATTAGCGGTAATATTACTGATAGGGAAAGAAGCCGGACAAGAGAAAGAAAACCCGCTAAGGCAGTAATTATAAAGCCTGTACATCCAGATAAAATTGAGACAAGTGATGTGATTAAAGAAAAGGTATTGGATGTTTTGAAGCCAAAGAAAGGAGAGATCAGAATTAGGAATATAAGGAAAATAAGGGATAAAGGTGTAGTAATAGAAACGGAGGATGACGAAGATCTGTTAGTAATTAAAAGTATGAATGAATGAAAGATGGGCCCAAATATAATAATCTTTCATGTCGATAAGGATAAAACTCAGGATGAGATTAGGGATGATTTATGGAAAAAGAATTTTAATAAGACAGGTCTTGAACGAGGAAAATTAGATGATGATGATATTAGATTTAAATTTAACACTAAAAATAAAGATAAGAATTTAGTAAATTGGATTGTTGAGGTACCGGGACAATTATATGATGTTTTAATGAATAGAGGAAGAGTGTTTATTGAGTGGAAAGCTCACAAAGTAAGAGAATTCTTAAGCGTAAGTAGGTGCTTCAAATGCTTAGGGTATGGGCACTCGGCTAAGCGGTGCAGTAGTGAGTCCCCATTATGCGAGCATTGTGGTGAACCTGGGCATATCCGAAAGGACTGCCCAAAGTCAAGACAAAAGCCAGTTTGTGTATGCTGCAAGCGGAACAAGAGGAAAAATATAGAACATAGCGTAAGAGATTCTAAGTGTCCGGAATATATAAGGCAGATGGAGGTGTTAAAAAATCGAATAAATTATTAAAATGGATCTAAAATTAAAATCTTTAAAAGTTAATGGACAGAGATCTGCTGCTGTTGCTTCGGAGATTAGAGTTAAAATAGAAGAAGAAGGAATAGATGTGTTACTGGTACAGGAGCCTTATGTGTTTAGAGGAAAAGTGACTGGATATGCGACAAGAGCGGCGAGGATTGTGCAGTTCAGGAAAGGTCTGGAAGTTAAGGCTGCTGTAATTGTTATAAACGGCGAAGCAACAGTGACGCAGATAGAACAATTATGCTCCGAACATGTAGCATGCGCACATATACAAGCACGGCAAGGAGAATTTTATGCAGTATCTATATATTGTCAGTTTGCGCACGATATAGACCGGTATATAACAAGATTGGAAGAGATAATAGATAGGTTAGGAAATGTTAAAATAATTATAGGCGGAGATTTTAATGCTAAGTCAACAACTTGGTACAGTAAACAAACGGACCGAAAGGGTGAGCTACTTGAAGAATTTATAAATACAAAAGACCTGATTATCCTAAATGCGTCGAATAATCCACCAACTTTTGATAGCATTAACGGGACGGAAAATATTGACCTTACATTGATATCCTTACCTTTAAGGTACTGTATAGTAAATTGGAATGTGAAACCTGACAGGTGCAATAGTGATCATAATTGTATTTACTTTGAGTGGATAGGACAGGGTGAAAAGATTCGACAAGTCTCCCCAACTGATAGATATCATTTAAAAACGGCTGACTGGGATAAATTTGGACAAATGTTACGGGAAAGCTTTAGTGAGAGCAAGATAAAGGAATTAGAGCAATTAAATTCAGAAATAATGGTTCAAACTTTTAACGAAAATCTCAAAATTGTTAGCGATAAATGCATACGGAAGAAAATGATTGTAACAAATTCAGTGCCTTGTTGGAGTCCAGAAATACAGAAAATGAGAGAAGGCGTGAATAAGAGTAGGAAAAATCTACGGAGATGCAAAAAATTAGATCTTAGTGACGAGGTGCAGTTTTATAGAGAAGAATATAAAAGGAAAAAAAGTGCCTATGTCAATGCGATAAAGATAGCTAAGAAGGAGTCATGGAAAAATTTTGTTCAGGAAAACGCTAATACAGATCCTTGGCGGTTAGTTTATAAAATATGTTCGGGGAAAGTGAGGAATAGCGAACTATACCACTCAATCAACACTGAAGAATGTACTGCAATAGATTGGAAGACTTCAATAGGAAAAATTATGGAACGACTAATACCCCCCAATGTGACTGAATACGAAACGGAATATCATAGAGATATTGTTGAGAAGTGTGATAAATATGTAAATCAAAATGTTGAAAGTAGTATCTGTAATGCGGAGGTTACTGTAGCAATAGGAAAACTAAAATGTAAGAAGTCTCCTGGAATAGATGGAATCAATCCGGAAATAATTAAAGCGGTGCATGCCTATACTAATGATAGGGGTCTACTTCAAAGAATGTTTAACAATTGCCTTAAGCATGGTTATTTCCCCAAACAATGGAAGGTCGCAAAGTTGAAGTTGATTATTAAAGATGTGGATAAGGATCCTACAGATCCGTCGTCATATCGACCGATATCGTTGCTGGCAATTTTAGGAAAAGTTTTTGAGAGAGTAATTATAAACAGAGTCAATTTATTATATCAAGAAAATCAATTTGAAAGTCCGTACCAGTTTGGTTTTAAGAAAAATAATTCAACTGAGGATGCACTTTACAGGGCGGTATGGAAGATCAGAGACTCGAATAAAAAATATGTGGTAGCAATCTTTATCGATATAAAGGGTGCATTTGACAATTTGTGGTGGTACGCAATTCTTGATAGAATTAGGAAAACAAACTGCTCCCAAGAAATCTATCGTGTAATCCAAGATTATTTCAAACATAGAACAGCTATAGTTAATACGAAATTTGAATCTGTACAGCGTGAATTGCAAAAAGGATGGCCGCAAGGATCAATAATAGGCCCGATAGCTTGGAACATGGTCATGGATGACTTATTGAATGAACCCACGGAGAATTGTGACTTAACAGCTTATGCTGATGATTTGCTAATATTGATTCATGGGAACTCGAGGAATCAGATAGAAGAAACTGGTAGAATAATATTAAAACATGTTTCAAATTGGTGTGGAAAGCAAAAACTAGAAATATATACGGCAAAAACTAAAGCTATGTTGGTGAAGGGATCTATGGGAAAATCGAAATTACCGGTGATGAAATATGAAAATAGCAAAATAAAGTATGTAAATGAAATAAAATATTTAGGAATAATTCTTGATGAAAAACTGACCTTTGTACCGCATGCTAACTATATTAAAGAAAAAACACGAAAAATATGTGCTAAATTTGCTCGGATAGCGAGAGCAGAATGGGGACTGAATAGGAGAAGCATGAACTTCATTTACGATGGTGTGGTCTGCCCCATATTAACGTACGGTGCGGGTGCCTGGTATGATAGTGTCTCTAAAATACATGTGAGGAGAAAAATTGAGTCAGCGCAAAGGTTCGCCCTATTGTGGTTATCAAAAGCATGCAGAACTGTATCAACGGTGGCACTACAAGTGTTAACAGGCAAGTTGCCAATGGACTTATTAATAATTATGACAGGGATGAATTATATGATTAGAACAGCTAAGGAAGCACGGTACAGGGGGTATGCAGCGCCACGTAATATGGAGGATATGGAGACAAGTGAGTTAGCTTTGGAAAAGAAGAAGTTCGAATCTATTGTAGTGCAGGAATGGCAGGAAAGTTGGAATGGTGATCATAGAGGAAGAGTAACGTATAAATTTATAAAGAACGTATAATTTACTGAAAATAAAAAATGGTTCCAACCTGGCATGAAGACGACATTTATGTTAACAGGGAAAGGGTCAATAAATAGTAATCTTTATGAAATTCAGGCTAGCGATACACCCAATTATCCTTTTTGCGAAAATCAAATAGAGAATATAACACATATGATCCTGAGATGTGATGAATATAAGGACATACGAAAAGGAAAAATTAGAGAATTAATAGAAAAAGAAAATGATGAAGACGTTTTTGCTAAAATGATAGAAGAGAAGTCAGTGTACGAGCAATTCTCACAATTCACAAAAGAAATCTTTGAAAGCCGAGCGCAAAGGATGGTAGAATAGACCAGTCCGCCTCCACGTGGCAGGGACGGATAACGTGACCAATTATTCACGGCTAAGAGACTGGTTAAAGTTGATATAAGGTAAAGGTAAAGGTAAAGGTAAAGGTAAAGGTAAAGGTAAAGGTAAAGGTAAAGGTAAAGGTAAAGGTAAAGGTAACGGTAACGGTAACGGTAACGGTAACGGTAACGGTAACGGTAAAGGTAAAGGTAAAGGTAACGGTAAAGGTAAAGGTAAAGGTAAAGGTACGAGTAAAATGAATTCAATAGAACCACTTTAAATTAAAAGAATTATATAGTAAAGAAAAGTAAAAAGTAAATAGTTAAATAGTTAATAGTAAATAATAATACAGTAACGTAGCGATAGAAATTTTCTCTTTTTTTCAAGAGTATTTGCATCATATACATTTTGGACTAATATTTTTGAACTATTGAACTTAAGCGGAGATGAGCGAAAGCTCCGGGGCCGCATCGATTAGAGTAACAAATGAAAAAAGTCCAGATTACTCCCCTATGTCCACCCCCGAACGAACCCTTCCTCCCGAGCCAGCCCCGCCGGAGTACCTGGCCTACCCATATATATTCGACGACGACCGCGGCAGGCGGCACTATCTGCACCCATCCGCGAAGTATCTCCGTGACCTTTCCGAGGGAGTTCCGTCCATCGTTACGGTGACGGATATCCACGAAGACCCTGACGTCGATATATTAAACTAGTTCATAAGTGTAACTCAATAATAAACCGTGTTTAAGACAATCATAACGCTAACGTTTTCTCCCCCTCTCCCTCCAAAACACTTACACTCAGAGCCGTGACCATTCGGACACACTTACACACAGAGCCGTAACCATTCGGACACACTTACGCACGGAGCCGTAGCCATTTGGACGCACCCACACTTATAGAGCCGTAACCATTCGGACGCCTTTACTTACAGAGCCTTTACCATTCGGACGCATTTACTTATAGAGCCGTAAACATTCGGACGCATTTAGAGCCGTAACCATTCGGACGCATTTACCTATAGAGCCGTAACCTTTCGGACAGAGCCGTAACCATTCGGACACTCACACACACACACACGCATACATCCAGAGCCGTAACCATTCAGACGCCTCTACACACACACCGTAACCAGTAGGCCGGTTAATTACGGATCGAAACCCCTTTTCGATACGATCCCTCCTTCCGTCCGTCCTCGATCACAGGTATACCCAGTGCACGCAGAGTGTCAAAAACTGAGGACGTAACACTGGCGTGAATTTAAATTACACGAAGCGCTAGAGCAGACGTTTTTCTATGGGAATACATCATAAGATTATAGAAGTCAGATTTTTATTTCCGTTATCTCTGTTTGAAAAACCCACCATTTCTACGAAAACTGGACAAAGGTATCGTAAAAAAAGCCAGCGATGCGTATCTCACCAAACTCAACCAACGTTTAAACATATTTACATGTTTAGATTACAAACCTTACCTATTCTGAAATATCTATCTTTTATACTTTCTACGCAATTATTGTTCAAAGATCAAAAAGGAACCACTTTTTCTAAATTAATTTGTTTGAAAACTGATAACGATGCAGACAAATGGGGTTCAGATTTGTGTTTAGACCATAAAAATCTGGAAGAATCACCTAACACAATTTGAATCGCAAAATATGTGTTGGGCAGTGTGGTTAACCCTCTGTATAATCTGTTGGAGTCACAGTCTTTTCAGAGCAATAACTGTTGCTGTTACGTCTTCCGAGTAGTCCGAGGGTTAAGTACACCCCAGAAAGACAAACTGGTCATTCTTTCATTAAGCTGACAATAAGAGATAAAAACATGCCTTTTGACAAATACATTCAGTAAGAGCAATTCATAATAATCTTCCAGCAAACAAAAAAAGTTGAATATTAATAAATTCAATTTGCACCGGTACTCAAATAACACATAGTTGCTTTTAGTTTTCATATTCATATGTATTTGAGGGTGCTGCTAACGGGATAGCCTGTTGTGACCAGCTGTAGTTTGGAGACTCCCAAGTTACAACTTACAGAGTTTGCGTTATGTTTATTGGGATAAGAGAAGCAACGTCATTAGTTATGGAGGTATTTTATACATTTCGTCTCCGTAGTAGTAATATAATACGAAACTAACCCAACGGAGTCTCCGGGAGTAAACGATAATAGCCCGCATTCGAAATATTTTCAACAGGTTAAGCGTAGCACAGTACCAAGATGTTTCTGTAGCCATGATATCGACGATTTCTAGCGGCAATGCAGGCAAGACATCCACTATGAAAAATCCTTTTAAATACTTCCTGGTTCAGATACGCATATGAAACAAAATTAAGAAAATCAAAATAAGTAGTTCATCGTAACATAGGTGATTTGAAATTGATATATCTTATCCCTATTTATGAACTAATGTTTACAGAATTATATACAAAAGGGGTATATTTACATGAATTAACAAAACATAGGTAAAGTACATAATGTGGGCAAACAAAGGAGGGTTACAATCTGATTTTTTCCAAAACCCATAATAATTTTAAACTTAATTTCTTGTGCAAACAAATAAGAAAAAATACGACAACCAGTAACAAGGACAACAGGAAATTACAAAAATATAGATATAATTGTAGGTGAAGTAAGTTTATAACGCAGGATATACAAGTTCCTAGATCGTAGTCCGCACTCTCATCGGCTCCATCGTCTAACGGCCCCCCTCCCCTGCCGCCTTAAATGCTTTACTAAAATTTAATTTGTTTTCCCATTGCGTAATATACACATTGTTTGAGGCACGTATCACGATTTTTCTCTGCTCTATTTCAGAAAGAGGTGTCCGTCACCCTACCGACGGATTTACTACGCCTAACAAACTGTAAGAGATGGGGGGAGAGCAGTGCAAAGAGTTGCATGAGGAGTTTAGAGAGCCTGTATGCGCAAAGGAGAAGAGAGAAGGACGAGGCAAAGACGCAGAAATTGAGGAAGGAAACGAAAGTATTTAAAAGGAGCGCAGTGACGGCGACGTTGTCGAAGGAAGAGCACGGAACGGGGTGCCTGGAAAGGATCATAGGGGAGCTGGTGCAGGAGTTGAAATGGGATATGAGAATGGAAAGGAAGGTGAGAAGGATGGAGGAGGAGCAGAGGGGGTAGAGAAAGAAATGGGAGGAAGAGATGAGGCACGCGAGGAGGGTAAGGGAGAGGATAGAGAAGTTGGACGAAAGCAAAGAGGATGGAGGAGGCGGTAACGAGAATAGAGGTAAGGGAACTGGTAAGTGTAGGTGTAGAGGTTAGAGAATAAGTAGGACGAGGAAATTGAACGGGAAGGTGTTTGACGCAAAGACAAAGTTCAGAGGAAAGGTGGTAAGGATACATGGACGATCTGATGGAGGAGAAGAGGAAGGCGAGGGTGATAATAGAGAGGGAGGCAGATAAGCAGAAGCAGGACGGAAAAAATCTGCAGGTGGGATATATGAAGATATGGATGAAAATGGGAAAATGAGCAGGTGTGACAAAATTAAAAAGTGATGGATTGACCAGCACGGAAACGAATAAGGGAAAAGGGAGGCATATAAAACTGCAATTAAAAGTGTACCGGGATTGACGAACAAACATATGGAGTTTTGGAAAAGATTGGAGGTAGGGTAAGTGGGCGAGAAGGGATAGTAACAAAGGAAAAGCAAGGGCAGGGAAGGGGAAGGAGTGCTGGAGGGTGGTACCAGGGTATGTAAATAGGGAGCTGCAAACGAAATTGGAGGGGGTGAGTGAGTTGGCTGAGGCAAAAGTGGGGGTAGAAGAAGAAGAGGGTGAGAGGATGAATGAGAAGTCGAACGATGGGAAGGTGAACGCGGAAGGAAGCAAACTATGTATTTACTTGGGGTTGGGGGTAGGATGAACGGGTGTATGAGGGAAGATGAGGAAGTGGAGTGGACATAGATAGCGCGATGGGCAAATTCAGTAAGGGTTATTCCACGTCAAACCTATTACCAAATGGCAGCATGTCTTCCAATTTTAATGTAATTGCAATATGTTGTGGTAATTATGGTACGTTGAAAATCGCTTAAAAGCGTGTTTTTAGTCAAACATGACTACATAAACGAATTTTTATCTCAGAAACTATTACACTTACAGAGGACATATTTGTTTAATTCTCATCGTAAAAGGTTGAAATTTTCAAATTATTTTTAGTGTTGTTATACCTTTTTTATGTTTTTTTTTCAATATGAGAAGTATATACAAAACATTATATTGCAAAAACGGAGAAATACTCATATTTCCAAAAATCAGAAAAAAATATACATTGTTCGTAGGGCATTTCTGAAAGAAAAGCGATTAATTGCGGGCCGCGCGGCGCGTCGTAACGGTTCCCGATGCTTTTGAAGCGTTAGCCTGACCACAATTATAAAATGAGCAAAGATTTCTTTGCAGGTATTTATTTGGAAACATCCCACGAACAACATAAGTTATTTACAGATTTTTAAAAAATGTGTATTTTTCCGTCCTTGCAATATAATATTTTGATTTTAATTTACATATTGAAATAAAGGACGTACAAAAAAACTAAAAATACATTTGAAAATATCAACCTTTTGCGATGGGAATTGAAAAAAAAAGTCCGCTGTAAGTGCAACTGTTCCGGAGATAAAAATTCTTTTACGTAGACGTGTTTGTCTAAAAGACACGCTTTTTCGCGAATTTCAACATGCCATAACTTGTTAATAACTTTGATGCCAGCAAAATGATGACTTAAACACATTATTATCTCACATAGATTACAACATATTACAAATGCATAAAAATCGGAAAAAATACTGCTATTTGGTTCTCGATTTCGCGTGAAATGGTCCGTACTTGACTATGTACTGGAGAACGACGAAACAAGAAGACGAATAGAGAAAATAATTGTGGAGACAAGGATGTACTAGGACCATCAGCTGCGGGTAGTCCAGGTAAAAGAAGAAAGAGGGTAAGGAGGCGAGTGACGAAGAATGGAGCAGTGGAAAAATAGGTGTTTAGACGGACGAGGGAAAAAAGCAATTTTCAGAAATTTTTGAGTGATGGAAAAGGAAAAGATGAAATGAGAAGAAGAACGGAGAGGTCTGAAAACAGGGGGAAGGAGGAAAAGTGGTGGGTGTGGTGGGGTGAAGAATGCAAAGTGGAAAAGGAAAAGATGAGAAGGGAAGTTGGGAAAATGGAAGAAGGGGAAGGAGTATAAAGAGGAGGAAAGAAGTAGATGAAAATATGTGATGAAAAGAAGATGAAAGAGGTGGCGAGATGGGAGAAGGAGGTGGAAAGAATTGGAAACGAAGCGGAGGTGAAGAGATGAAAAATGTGTTGAAAGGAACAAGAAATAGGAGGAGAGGTGAGAGAAGGAGGTGGAAGGAATCAGAAATGAAGCGGAGGTATGAAAAGTGGTGAATTGAAAGAGGAAGAGGGGAAGGAGGATAGATGAGGAAGTCAAATTGGAGGAACGGGAGGAATATTTCAAAGGGCTTATAATGTGGAGTGCAAAGTGAGAAAGGGAGAGAAGAGGAGGGAATAAAGATAGGAACAATAAGGTAGGTTTTAAGGGAACTGGAAGAGGGGAAGGCGGTAGGGAAGATGGAGGGTGGGCAATAGGGTGTGGAGAGGGGAAGGATGGTCGGCGAAATAAACAGAGGGGATGGTGGTGCCAGCATTAAAGAATGGGGACGGAAGAAAGATGGAGGATTTCAGAAGGATGACTCAATGGTTTAACGTTGCTCTCATTGATCAATCTATTCGCCACACACTCTTCGGCGTACGAGAAATCATTAGGGTGTTGGAGATTTATTCTAGTGTTAGAGAATCGGTGTAGCTTGCTTAGCTCTAGTCCGTTCACTCTACTACTAGCGGATTTCGGTGAAGAGTTGAACCAACGGAGGTTGGTGATGGGCGAAGGGAGGAGGGGATATACACATTAGCATGGTGCAGGAGGTAGGAAAATTCAAATACCTGGGATATACCTACGCTAACGAGGGGAGGGGGGGATCCCAGGTTGCTCAAGTGAAAGAAAGGGTAAGAAGGGGGCAGCGGTAAGGGGGGAAATATGGGGAATGGTAAAGTGGAGATTCGGAAAAGACTGGGCAAGGAGGGTGTGGCTATTTATTTGTCAGAATGGTGTGCGCGATAGTTGGCTATGTGGCCAAAATTTGGGGGTGTCGAGGATGTAGAAATGGTATCTCAGATGGTTACTAGAGATAAAGAAGTAGCGGGGTACATGGCGAGGAACTGATGCGGCAGAACATGGGGATATCAACGGAAATTCAGGAAATTAGGGGATGAGCTGACGAGCCTTTGCTGGAAGGAGATGAAGGAAAAGATGAGGAGAGGGGAATATATCGAATGGTGCGAAAAGGAGAAGAGGAAATTCTTTAGGGCAAGGGAGTGATCAATAGAGGCGATGGAAAGAGCTACTCATATGGGAGGGGTAAGCAGGGAGGGTTTTGTGGAATGGGAGAGAAAAATGCAAGAGGGGAGAACGTGGGGGAGCATTTGGGAGTCAAAACATAGCAGGTGGAGCGGGAGTACAATGGGACAAGGGGCACTGAGGTACCTGAAGAACGAGTGGGCAGAGATGTTGCAGAGGGGGCAAAATTCTCTCTGGGTAGTGGGAAGAGGGGTGGGAGGTACTTGACGGTTAAAGCTAAGAAGAGGTGTCTTGGATGGGGTGCGGGAGGGCAAACGAGGGTACGATAAGGAGAACATACGGTTAGGTAAAATTTAGGTTAAGAGGAGGGGATGGTGGGTAGATTTGCAATCCCTAGGACAGCGTGGACCATACTTGGCTCCCGAGAGCTCCTTGAGAGCACGTAGGTTCCTCTAGTCGATTACCGTTGTCCTGCTTTATATTTCACATCATCAGCATAAACAGAGAAACGCGATGCGACAGCAAGGACAATCCTACTTGTAGGTAGTAATGGTGGAAGTAGCTACGTGAGGGCCCCACCCGTCAACCACACTGCCCTAGGAGATCAAATCAAGATTTATATATAGACGAAATTCTGCGGTGCGTATAATAATTGTAATTCATAGTTTTCCATACACTCCATGTAAATATCAACAAATTCTGTTGAACGGGTTATACCGTTATTACACTACAATAAAAACACAGAATACCGGTATTGCGTGTTTGGTCCGGTATTGCAATCACTATGGGCAACATTTTCTTTCGATCTGTATAGCTAACAGGTCAGGTTGACGAATTTTCAACAAGAAACTCATTAGCGCTGCAACTAAAAATATCAAGATAAATGTGTCCTGAATTCAATATCATTTTATTAAATGTTCCATTGATTCTGTTTCAGATTCATTTATGATTATTCTAGTTATTGCATCGTGTTAACAAAGAACATGTACATTTCTCATGAATGTTTTCACCGAATGTTTTCTAAGTCTGAATTATAACAATATTGAAAACTATGCCTTGTAGTAGTTATGAAAATGTATTGTGAATGTCATCCTTATTATTATATTCTAACTCTTTCATCAAATGTATTCTTAGGAGTAAGTAAATATAGTCTTACAATGAAATCTAACCCGCGTCCGCGAAAAAAAAACAATTTGAAGTTCCGGAAAAAACCGGCCTATTTTACATTGTGTCTTCCCCTGCCAGTTTCAAACAGATTTAGCATTGTTGTGTTATGGAATTCTGTAGATTTCATAATACACCTGTCTCAATTCAAACTCATCGGCTAACATTCCTTTCTCGCCTTTGTATCTCTGATAAATCTCTTCAAGATAAGTACCCTAAATTTTCAACATGTGGCCAAAAGACCAAATACGAAAAAGTGCCTTATGAACAACTTGCTTGATTAAAGGGGATGAATATGTTTGTACCACTAATATACGTTTCAAGCTGATGGCTTTCAAGATTACAAGGTCGTCGATATTGTTTTATAGGTATGGGAGTGCTATAGTGGGATTGGAGGGAACACGATAACGTTTCTTATAACGTACATGATTTTAGTGACGCTATTACAAACGTAAAGTGGTGCAGCGGCGAAAGCACCTACGATGCTTTAGACCGTAGAGAGCGGCACGCGCTAGTGTGCTATGCGGATTCCGTGGGTAGTGTCAGAAGACTGATTGTACACTTTCAGACTGTAAAATGATTAACACACTATTATCAACGAAAAAATAAACTCTAGAAAATTAATCTCAGTTTCTGCTTTCCATTCGACCCGTGTGTCCCTACCAAATCTGGAAAACCTCCCACCACGCGTGAGATTTTCCTGCAAATCCCATAGCGCGCGGCCAGCCACTTATTGGACGTCGCACTACCTCGTCCGACGTAGTGGTTTGCGTTTCCCCATGATCCGACTAGGTGGGTCCCCAAAGCCCCCCCCCCCCCCCCCCCCCAGCGTCTTGATTGCGCGTGTATGACGTGAATTTTCGGATTTTCCATTTACCTAGATGGTGTAAAACCGGTGATTATTTCGTTCCGCAATTAGGTCTGACCCGCTGTAAGGTGAATGTAACGGCTTCTTCGCTTTATTCACCCGTAGGAAAACGTGTATGCACGTTGCCAAGTCCTTGTGCACGAAAGCAGTGGGCCCTATGTGATGTGCTGTAGGTTGTGGCCACAATGCTCTCATCGTTCCCGGTGTTGGCTGATGAAGTTCTTGGTTTTGCGATTCTGCGGTTCTCGGGTTCTCCAGTCGTCAACGAATTCACCTGGAATTCGAAGTGTTGTGCCATATAGCACTTCAGCGACCGGGCATTTTAAATCGACTTTGTAACTCGTCTTGAGGCCAAGGCGTACAGTAGGTAAAGCATCTGGCCGCAAACGGGCTCTTCATTTTGGACATGATTGCCACCTTCAATGTTCTGTGCCAATTCACATCAACACAACTCATTCGAAGCAGAATAGTAAGGCATTGTTCTTGTCGTCTCACATCTCAGTAGATTGGTGAGCGATGTAAAGAGGGTTGTTGCAAATTGTGGGGCCTGATCCGTGGCCACCGTGATGGGAGCACCGTACCTGGAGACTTAAGCGTCCATAAACGCTTTCGCCACTGTTTCTGCGGTTGCATCGGCCAGTTGCACAGTTTTCGGCCAACAAGAAAATCCCTCAATGGTCGTTGGGCAGTGTTTCAACGCTTTCACCACGGGCAATGGCTCAATAAGACCCAGGCGTACCTGCTCGAAACGATAATCTGGTGCTGGCATTGAATACGGAACGTTCTTGGTGTGTCTGCCGATCTTTGCTTGTTGACATCGTAGACATGTTTTTGCCCAACAAGCGATGTCCTGGCTCGTGCCTGGCCATATGAAGTTTTACCGAATTTGTCTACTTGTCGTCCTTCCGCTGGAATGTGCTCACCAATGTACAGCGTCGACAATTTTTCGCCGTAAGGAAACAGGAATATACTGTTCGATATGATTGATCGACGTGTTTGCAAAGAGTACACCCTTGTTCCCTGATAGGGGGAATTGAAATAGATCCAGTCATGTATCTCCTGAAGTATTTGCGCCATTTGGATTGTTCGGAAGAGGGCTACTCCGCGCTTACAATGACCGTGCAAATCTCCACCCTCGACTAAATATCGGAAATACCTGACGGCTTCGTTAATTGCGAGAAGTTCACGATCGTAGGCGCCATACCTCCTATCGTTCATGTCTAGTTTCCTAAAGAAACATGCCCGCGATTGTGGCCGTCAGCTTTCCTGTTGTTCGAGGGTGGCTCCAATGGCTATGTCGGACGCGTGAGTTGTCAGAGTAAGTGGAATTGTTGGTTTCCGCTTGGTTCGTTCGGACGCGGTTTCGCCCGCTGTCGTCCAGTTGATAGGTTTCTTGTCATTCTTTTTGCTATCTTTGAGATAACCATTGAGTGCTGCCTTGCTCTGCGCAGGGTTTTTTATGGAACGTCTGTAGTAGTTAACTACACCAAGAAAACTGAGTAGCTGGAGAACCGGCCTAGGTTTTTTGTAGTCCAGTATGGTATGTACCTTTTGTGGCAACAGTCGTAAGCCTTCGGCTGAAATCTCGTATCCCAGGCAGAAGGCTTCTGTTTTCGTGGATACACCGTGTTCGCGACAATACCTGCCTCCTGGAGTCGTTCAAAAACCTATCGTACGCGATGACGGTGTTCTACAGGGCTGGCAATTCTACCAGTATATCGCCAACGTAGTAAAAACAACAATCTAATCCTTGTCGGACCGAGTTCATCAGCCTTTGAAACGTTTGTGCGGCGTTTCTTAGTCCATAGAGCGTGACCACGAATTCAAAGAGTTTCATGGGCGTGATGACCGCCACTTTTCGGATATCCTGTTCCGTTACAGATACCTAGTTGTAGGCTCGCACAAGGTCCAAGGTGGAAAATATCGTGCGTCCATATTGCCCGTACGCGTAGCCGTGTATGTGCCGCAGGGGATATCTATCTGGCACGGTGACTGTGTTCAAAGTCCTATAGTCCCCACACGCTCACCATTCACCCAACAGTTTCTTTTGGCGTCAAATAAAGGGGTGACGCTGAAGGACCACTCAACGGAGGGCAGATCGCGTTCTCGATCATGGAGGTAATTTCCGCCCTCGCTACGCGTAACTACTATGTCAGTGAAAGGTGGTAACATCAGCTGGCCACTGGCGGTCCCTTCGTCAGTATATCGTGACGTACTCCATGCGACTTCTTCGAGGTGGTTTGTGGAGTCGCCGTGAGTGTGGGGAATTCCGCCAACAGTTGGTCATAAGGCGATTCCGACTTGATGGTGGACGCCGTGCTTCCTGGGGCTTCATTCAATACAGCCTAGACCGCAACCTTGATGATGTCATCCACGAGCTTTCTCGCTTTTAGGTCGACCAGAATACCGTAGTGTCTAATTAGGTCGGCGCCAATTATTTGGCGGGATACATGCACAAGAGCCAGTTCAGCGATCTTCCTAGCCCCAGGGTCTAGGGTGAGCAGCCTTTCTCCGATTGTGAATATTTTTGTGTTATGAGATGCAAAAAGTCGCAATATATCTGTTTGGACACGTTCACTTATGCGAGATCTTGGTATGCCAGATATGTCTGCGCCAGAGTCCACCAGGAACATCAGTCCTGAGTTCTTATCCGATATACGAAGCCTATTTACGGTTATTACGTCCCGACGTAGCTTTCAAAATTTTCTAAGCACTCGGATGAGTGTAACGTATTGTATATTGTGGAGCAATTCCTTCGTCTCATACGAGAACGGATGTTTTCGATATTTTCCTTTCATTTTCACACTCCGGTCTGCGAATGCGATAATATAATCTTATGGTTTGGGTATATCCCTCTTGTATTTGCAGTACTGTTTGAAGAGTAAATATCTTCGCACCTTTTCCTTCACCTTGGAGTCCCCATCGTCCTCCGGAATGCCAGCAAGCGTGCGAATGTGTGTATATACGATGCAATTCGCAATTATCCCGTCTAAAGTGAGTGGCTGCATGTGTATTTCCGGTGTGACGAACTGAAATAATGTGTATGAAAATGCTCTGCGTACATCTGCGTATTTCTTCCAATTTCCCTCATTTCGCGTTCCCGTCACTGTCCCTTGTCGAAACGGTGTTTCATTCAAACTCTAACAAGTCATTTTAAAGAAATGCCCATGTTCTTGTAATCACAGAAATCTTTATCTTGTCTAAAATATTGATGCAAGAAAAATATTTTCCACCTCGAATCAGATAACTTCATCCGGACAAACTTTTCGTATCGTCGAAAACAGCATTAATATTTTGCCATCTCAGATGCGTCAACCTATACAATATACCGTACCAGACCTTGGAAGACCAGGTTTTGCTTGCTCGGTTTATAATTTAACAATATATTATTCTTTATTAGAAGCATTATTATAATAACTAATAACTCAACCTACCGGCTTACGATCCTTGGATCTAGTACTACAATTTTTGTTCGGTAGTCATAATATCCGGTGAGAAACCACACTATTATGTCACAAAGAAACACACTGTCCATCATATTACCAAATGCATGCCATTTTTCGCCTTCGTTGAAGTAAAATGCCAGGAACACTGGAGTGATCAGAAGGGCTACAAAACTGAAGATCACCATTGCAGATTCCCAAAATATTCTGTAAGGAATGCACCACAGATTGTTACCACTAACTGAAATACCAGGTAAGAAAAACAGTTTCTATGGTAGCAGGCAATACAATACAATGTGCTATGATCTAATGATTGTGCGTTGCAACGAGCAGGTTCCCTTCCACTTCATAATTCATCTAAGCCGTTCAAATACAAAAGAACGATCTATACTCAATTTGATTATTCGGACCAAGCCGAGTACTCGAATATTTCGAGTAGTTTGAAAGTTCGGTTTGGCTTGATTGATTCGGATAGCTCAAAAATTCGAGTTTCAGGGGGGAGCCTTGTGTAACCGGACGAAAAGATGTGATTATTAGGCATTTTTTTTCTGAGAACACTTGGTTTCTGATGTTTTGGAGGATATGAAGAGATATCCTTAGGGAAGAATATCACATTTATGTTTTTTAAGTTTGGTCCTTTTCGCCCTGTTGGCCTACAACTTTGTTATAGCATGTAAAAAATCCAAATTTCCCTTGAAAGGGAAGGCAATTACGTGGGTACTGATCATTTGCCCAATCGCAATCGAGAAAAATAACCGATTTTTGACTCGAGAAAACGATGTTTCTCTGTTAATAAAAGTGTTATAAACAGTCAATCGAATTTTAGATTTAGGTTGAAGTTCTCTATAAAACTATTAGGAATCGAACCAGCTTTGGAAAAAGTGATTTGGTTGATTCGGTTTTGACTTATCCTGCCCACCATTTTAGAATATTTGGTTCCGAAACAAACAAGTATAAAGTTTCGGTAGAGAAAAATAAGACTTTTTGGTTACTTACAGTTGTTTTATTTTACACTGTTATACCAGATCCATACATTGAACCATCGTCTTCGTCAAAATATATTAGTGTTTGAGAATGCCGCGTTCGGACGAATCATCGTCGCAGCATTCTCAAGGCGGCCTGAGAGCCGATCGACACACAGTCACCATGCGCACGCGCCTTGAAAATGGGCGGCACGCGGGCGGCTTTCCCGTTGGATTCCCGCCATTATCGTCTCATTATTCACCGAGAACACATGTGTGTACAGTGCGCTTATCACGGTTTTTACTAGTTGGTATATTCACATTGTAGTCACATCAGCTTTCATACGATCTTATCACGGACATGTACACACACATACACCCATCCCGGATTTACTCACGTGGTAGAAAATCAATGTATGTCAACACGAAATATTAGGCTCTGCACGTGGTGTGAACTAACGTGTATCCGAAACAGGTACTAATCATTCTTAGGCGGATACATTTAATAGAATTGTTATCCTTATCATTCTTGTCACGCTGACGACAATAGAGCACCCTCGACCTTATCTTTTTTACAATAAAGACTCTACTATTACGGAACATTTTCGGCCACGTGGACTAATAACCTATCTACCACCAAATGATCTTCTCACCTCAGTGGAGAATATTCCTCGCCTTCCCGCGCTCCGTTTTTCCCGCGCTCCGTTTTTCGCACGCTCATTTCGCCACAAGACTGAGTCCTTGCATCATTTAAAGGACAAAGGCATAGCCTTCATTATAAATGCCAGGAGCCAAGAATGCAATTATTTCTACGACTTTTAGACCACAATTCAAATGTTTTGGAGCCAATTTCCAAACTGTAGAATTAAAGCCTTGTTTGCGTTTTACGTGTGTCCTAAACATCGGTCTAATAAATCACAACGCGACAAATCTTCATATATGGGCAAAATATGATTGTGTGCTTCCGCCAGCAGTGGTGGTGCATGCTTGTAACATCCTGTGTCACGTGCCTCTGCAACGCGCCATCTGCACCATGAATCGACACCTATAGGACAATTTTGGTGTTGTGGCTTTTCATCGGTGGAAATCATGCGGTAGACTGCGGCCATCACAGCCTTGCGCATTTCGTCGACCGATTCCGGGGTTCGTCAGATGACTAAACCGTAATATTGAGGACATCGTTTTATGGGAGCCTTGGTTAGCTTTTCTTTGTCTCCAAGGTTTCCAGACTTCTTTGCTTGACGTAAACGACTTCCGATCCTTTTTTCGACGTGGCAGACCCATTTACAATTTATTATGGTAAAATCAGGGCCGTGAAGTTGTAAATTTAACATGACTTTAAAGGTTTTTGTGTCACCGTCCCAAATATAATTGCTGTATTTTGCATGGAACCTTTCTTCTGATCGGACCAACAACTCTATTACGGAATCAACCTCCATTTTCCCTGCGCAGCCCTGATGATTTATTGCACATTCGTGTGCATGGTCTTCCACTCGCGCACGTTAATCTTCATTGTTTTTGTTCTGTTTCCAATAGATACATGCTTGGTAATAGCTCCCTTTAACAACAATATCTATTACTTTGCCAGTGTAAGAACAAATAATTGTAGCGACACACACTAGGGAAGGAAAGCCGCGTTTTTTCCACGATCCATCTCAGAAAACTTCTAAAACATTTGCAGATCTTACATTTCTTTCATTTTGAGCTTTCTTCTCTTCAATCGCCTGTATGCAGTAGGGGTAAAATAAATTTTTCGCCACCTCGTGAAGTTGTTTTACAACCTCATATAAGCTTTTGGTCAGATCTTGTCCGAGATCCATTATACCCCCCGAAGAAAGGTTAATTCCTCCTCTAGCTGTGCTTAATAGTCTCATAACGCAGATAATTCTTCGATTAATTTCATAGCCGTTGTGTATCAAAGAGCCAGAACTGATTTCTGAAGTCCCACACTTGCACTTGTAACCATACGCGGTCTAACCGTTTGCGCGTGTACGCACATACCACGCGCCGTCTCGCTGCTTCCCTTTCGAGCAGTAGTCACCGCCAGAGGAGAAGAACGACCTCTCATTCCTAATCACATATGCAATGTTTCTCGCAAGCCTCCCAACGTGTGGCGGTGTATAAAATGGAGGGCTCACTAACTAGACTTCACTCTTTGGTCGATCAAGCCTGGCATCAGCGGTCGACACCACTAGTTTGGCAACAGCCGGTATCTTTTTATATCCGCTTCTTGGGAAGAATCGCACAGTAGAGACAAGCATTTGTCAGGAAAAATCGAACACGTGCACAACCCGCAGTCGAAGCCGCTACGTGCTACTGTTTGTACCACTTGCTCTCGGGTTATTAGTAGGAAGTTCTCTCGGTGACCAGACGAGTGCACGGGAGGTTGCGCCTGCAATTCCTACCACGAGTCGTCCGCCTGCCGCGAGTAGAACAGGGTTTGAGGAGCAAAGGACGGCAGGTAAATTTGCGCGAACGCTCGCCTATACGAGTCTGCTGCTGCTGTACATCGGACAACCCCAACAATAGAAAGTACTGCGGACCCAGGCCTACCCGCGGCACTCGCCCGTACAGTGTTCCTGCCGAGACGTAGTGCGTCATTCTACCGTACTGCGACCAACTGGCGGACGCCGCCGGCACTCTGCAATCGTCAGGACTGAACCGCGTACACCGAAATGCGCGCTATGAGCCGATTATCCATCATAAATCTTTAATCGCGCATCTATCCATGACATGCACGACTAACCATCTCTAGCCAAGAGCGAAATCGCACGCGCACGGGACCAACACTCACACACACGGGTGAAACACATCAGCTGTAAACAACGACAACACGATTGAAAATATACTCTACCTCTACCAGATTAACCGTGTATTCGAAACGCCTGCCATACTTCCTTTCTAACAGCGACTCATTGCCCAGAGCTCGGACCTGCTCACGCTGTGAGCTACTTACATTAAGGGGTACGTCTGTCCGCGTGCAGACTTACCCGAAAAGACGAGTGATTACGCACGTAACTGTTATTTTAAAACCGAGGACATGATTTCCCTTTCTCCAAATGTTATTTGTTGCTTGCCCTCTTTATAAATAACCATATCTGCAATTGCAGTAAAAACACCAATAAACTCTATAAGTCTGTAACAATGATATAGAGTCACCAACATATCACTGGTATCGCTGCATTTCAATTATTTTTGCTGAAGCATTCGCTACTGCCTCACAATTCACTTGCAAAACCTGGCACCCCGCAAACTTCCTTCGACGCGCTCTATTAACAGGAAAAGTTTTCTGTGTATTTCCATTTGACGGACCCATTACTATTAGCAGACGATATTTCGCAGTTCAAAAATGCCGCCAGTACCGAATAAAACTAGGCGATCACCGAACTGTTTTGGATCGACTAATTAATGTTTTTCGAAGCTGTTCTACAAGTTTGGTTTCTAATATATGCAGTTGCTGTGAAGATTCAAATGTAACTGGCTGAAGAAAAATGAGACATGGCTAAATTTCAAAATGGGTAGCATAGTGGGGTGTTCCACATCATTCTTCATTTGTCGGATTGGGTCTTTTTTACCTATTTCTAAAGTATGAGATGGAAGTATTTCTATTATTGATCCACTGCGAAGACCACACGTGTTACTACAATGGAACTCACCTCAAATAATGAACAATATAATCGTACTGATATAATTCTTGAGGGATTAAACGTGCGGTTTATCGCTATGTAGGCTTGATGAAAACTCAAACGGAGTCTTAACAACAGCTGCTCAAGGAAAAGTATACAGCAGCACTAAAGGCAGTTATAATGTATTTCAGGAAAATACTTTCATATTGATTGTTTCATCGCAATAGCATCCATAAAATATTATATTGTTACAATAGAAATATTGTTACGGCCGTGAACGACGTCATGAAGTTCGCAAGAAGATTAATAAATATACTGATTTTATAAAAACGTTATTGTTATATTGTTGTTAATGGTTACCGAACCGTCAAGACGCGTTATTAGAACCTCGTGTTATCGTTTTGATCCGTGTGTTGTTTAATTTCTGCAATGTCGAGACCTCGCCCACATAACAGTATACCTATATAGTTAATGGCCTGATCAATCATACAGATGCATACCCGCCGAAACCTTCAAGTTATTGTGCCGATCATCTCGTGGTGAAGGTATCGAAAGCGTGGACGCGGCGCATGAGTGCTTGTGTACCTGCCTTGCACGCTCGACATCAGAAGCAATTTTGGCTACATCTTCCTCACTTTTTCGAATTCTGTTCTACGGTTTCAGGAGCATAATTTGATAATGTCAAACTATCGATTTATGCAAATAAAAACGATGTTTTTGACCGGCTACACAAGGCTTCCCCCTTAAGAAATTAGAGCTATCCGAATCTATGTTTCGTACTGCATGTGCCAATGAAATAAAAACCTTCAAAAGTGGACTAAGTAGTATAAAATAATTTTCTATTTTGAGCTCGGTGACCTAATCGAGACCAAGGATGATTTGTTTACATTTTGACACTTCCCTCAAAAAGACAATTTTTCATACTTTGTAGTGCGGTTCTGCGGTCTATTTCTACTTTTTTTTTAAAGTGTTCTATTTTTTAATTTTCATTTACATTTTTTGTCTATGCTAACTGGCCATTGCTGGGCTTGTAAATAAAGTTGGTTAAAAGTGGGTACTCTATTATAATTATTTAAAATTGGCACGTTGCCCCCGCGGGAATGTTCTCTTCCAATCATCATCAAAATCCGTCAACCAGATGGAAAGTTATGCTTGAACATGGAGCAATTCCGCTAAAAATTTGTGAAAAAATTGTTTTATAAATGAGTTTTTCACAACTTTCCAAAAAAGGGATGGTTCTTTAGTTGACATGTATATTAATTTATTTCTATCATATGTGTTCGCGTATAACATACGAACGGGTGGACGGATCCAGATGGTTCGTGTTTTATATGAAAGGGTCTATTCTCCCATTAATCCCGTTTAAATTTCTAAAAATTCCAGTAAATAAAACCTAATTTTTTATTCATCTTTTACGCAAAAGTAGTACTGGCTGTGGAAGGTTGGAGTGGATATCCGGTCATCCAGAGATAACAATCATAACATCTATTGATAAGGTATTTCATCATATGGTATTGACGTCACTAGCCTAGAACACCGGTGGTCATTTCCCTTATAATTTCTTTTGCCATCGAGTACTGACGTCACAGGTCCACAGGGGCGCGCCACCTCGAGTATTAAGAGGTGCACCGAACCCGGGCGGAGGCAAATAGGAGCAGCAAGAAGTCCAGTATTCATGCATAAATAAAAGTAAATCTAGAAAAAAATGTAAAGAAAGATGGAAAACATCCAATAGTAATCGTGGTGCTTTTGGACTTCCTATGTTTATATTTAATGAGCATCTTGTCTGGCCAACTGCCGCATCAAACGTAGAAATATTTATATACATATGTTATAAAGTAGGACCTTCATTGCAAAGATCTGTTTTAGTCAAGACGTTGGACGAAATGCAATTTTTATTGTACACAATGTTGCGACTTAGGATCCTGGTTCGACCTACGGTTGCAGGTTGACTGTCTGCCGAAAAACAATTGCGTATTGAGGTATGGTCTCGATTTTTCACGAAATTTTCGTCGTTGCTAGGTGACCAAGCTTACTTACTGCGTCATAAACAATCAGAGGCCCTTCATTCATATTACGACTTTGTATTTCAGAGCACGTTTTACTTGGTGTATATTCGCGTTGGAACGAGTAAGCTAGTTCACTGGGGGTGTGGGGATAGTTAAGGGATCGTGTGGGGGTGTAACTTTGATAAATAGAGGCTTCACAGAATTTATTACTATCACAGCCACGAACTGATTTTTAAACTGAACTTCTACAAATCGTTCGTTTACAAGACTGCGGTGCTTTGAGCACGTGGTGCGCCGTACGTCGTAGTTTCTCGTGTTCACAGCTCTAAGAGAGCGGGGGCCACGACTAGCGTTCCCGCAAGCGACGAATTGCAGTCGTGGGGGAAGAGACAAGGGACAGATCCTCTGACCCTGAGAAGGACTCGCACGGGAACACCGTTGCGGTCCGTAGAAAGGAAGGAATCCGAAAGGTCGCCTAGCGCGCACGATGGGATTCGTCGTAGCAACCCAGAAGAAGGATTTACTGGAGAAGCAAAGCTTCGGTTCAGCAATGGAAACTCGAAGGACTACCAGAGTATAATTGAGGTGGAATAACACAGATTCTCAACTTGAGAAACCAAGATGGCTACTCACTCGTTAGGGGTACGATGCACGGCGGCACACACGTGTTGATCTCTCAACGGACGGAAGAAGACGCAGGAAGAAGGAAGCGGGTCATGCCCCCGCTGCTCCTTCATTAGTCACGCACGTAAACGGCGGATGGCGTCACTGATCGGCCGCAACGCCAATCAGAGGAAAGTCGCAACATAGCCTACACGCCAAAGCCCTATTGTCTACGCGCGCGGTAACGCGAATTAGCCTTAAAATTAAACTATATACAAGTAGACCGCTCTGCCTATACGCAATCGGGTCCCGCTACACGCAAGTAGCGAGGCCAACGCGCCAGCGACTTTAGAGCCCCAACAGTGTAGTTTGTGTTAAAGTAAAATGTGTCAAGTGTGAAAAGCAAAGGTGTTCATGACCGATTAAGTGAGTGTGGATTTTTAAAAAATTTACCACACAGTGTACAATTTTTTCTCTCGTTCAGTCAATCTCTGTCCTTCCTGGTGTCCTGAAGGCAAGGCAAGTTCTTCATCCGTCGTACTAGGGGCATAATGCCTTGACGGTGTCACAATTGGCGAGCCTCATTCCTCTTACCTTTACCTTAGATTTAGCTATCTAGCACGTTTGAGTTGCCTCTTCTTCTCTTTTGTCCTCTTTACGCGGAAGGCGTACAGCGCGAGTCTCTAGACGTTGGTGTAGTTTATAATTTTATGCGGTGCAAGTGAACAATTGTGTTAATAAACGGCGGTGCTTAGCCAAATGCAAAGTAACGGCTTTCACTTCACCCGATATACTGTCTCCAGTATTCCAGCGCTTTTCCTTCTTTGCCTGAGTCGCATACACAGGAAGAAAACGATTATGATTTTTGCAATCCAGCCTTATGACCTAAAATAATGATTGATCCTGTTAGAATGTCTCTATTTATAGTGGGTTAGGTCCCATTCAATGCACGGATTACAATTTTCCACGAGATGATAGTAACCAGTCATTCTCCACCTTATATAATTATTAGAAAATTAGTAATAGAAAAAAGTTTCATAGAAGTTGAATAATTTATTCAAAGGCTCGAGATTCTGTATTTTGTTTTTGTAAAATATGTGATCATAGTAATAATAAAAGTTGCTTCGTTGATGGTATTGGATACGACAATTGGTATCATTTGTCCAAAAGTTTAGAAAGACGTGAATAAATGAATTTTGCCACGTTTTTCTTTCTTTAAATAGCTTGTTACGAGCCACGGCTTGACATGGTGAGGATTTTGTGTTATTGTCAGTGCCGGTAGGATAGAGATTTTGTGAGAGGAGTGAGCTCGCGAAACACAGGCCTTAACTGATATTGCACAGCGCCACCCCTTGCAGATTTGAGGTTAGAGGAAATTATGATTTCTTTTGGGTCGTTGGTTCCCTTGAGCGGTAAAGAGAGACCTTGTTCGTAGGATTCGAGATCTAGGCGATCAAATAACGAGATGTCAAAGAAGTATGGAAAACAATTAAGTAAATTATATTGAATAAAATAAATACACACAAAGCAGTTAAATATAACAAACACAACGATAATTCAACTACTATTGGTAATAACGTTATTAAAATATGACACGTATAAATTAACAGAATACGATTAATGACCAGAAATGTATGTTTTTGATTTGAAGGAAAAGAGCTAACAAGGGAACATAGGCAACCCGGAAATTCAAAAAATCTGAAATTTGGCACACATGTAGAGTAGTCCATCCGTAACACAACCATATTTTTTATTAGTGCCATAATTCGTTTTTAGGGGGTGAAAACACCCTTGAAAAAAAATCAGATTTTTCTTCTTCGTCAAATATCTCAAGAACGATAAGAGATATCGGAAAAAAGTTTAATCAAAAACCAAATCGCTTGTTGGCGTCTCCGAAACTGCGTTATTTTTTATTTTATTTAATCCATATTTTTTTTGTTACGCCACCCCCTCACCCCCTTTTTTCAAATTTTTGTCTTTTGCTGGCCGCCATGAAATACTTCTTGACACCGTCTTTTCATACCTGTAAATGATTTTTGCGTTAAAATTTTTGTTGGTATGTATAACCGAATGTTGAAGTGAAAATGCACGCGATATAAGAGAGATTGTAGGGATAATAAGGCGTAGGCGTATTAAAGCTATTTAGAGATGACAATTTAAAATACATCTTTATTATATTATTCTGTACACGGAACAAATACTGTTAAAATTATGGGCTGTAATTGGTACAATAATGATATTCTTCGTAGAAATGTTTGAAACAAAGGTACTGGCCGCACCACGCACATCGCAGAAAAGCTGGCGCTCCACAAATACTACATTTAGGTACGTGCTTTACACTCTTAAAGTAAGAGAAATCTACTGGATTTTGGAACTCGCCGGAATGGGTTTCTAAATACCCACTTTTAAACCAAACATATTGGAAAAGATTTGTGAATATGGGTGAAGAAAGCTGATTATTAGTTAACAACTGTAATTTCGTCTAGTAGAATTACATTGTCCGAAAATATCCGTACAAAATTTTTCCAGATTCTGAAACCAAACACATCCAAAGGTTGAATCATGCCCCTGATCTTCTTTGGAATGATTGAAAATGTCACTTCTTTGTTTTCTGGAATCAACTGATTCAACTGATCTGGACAGTGCGAGACCGATCACGAATCGAGTAATAGAATCGTGTTATCGCTAGTATTTTTCAGATATACTTCGCTGAACCAAGTTTTGAAATGGCTTGACGTGAGTTTTCCTGATTTTGAAGCTTCGATATACATATTTTGTGGACGGAACAAAGTTTCCCAAACTCTTGGACCAAATGTTCCCGTGGGCTCCTTTAAAATGATGTATAAAGGTGAAAGAAGACGTCCGCTTGCCGAAATAGTAGGCATGATTGTTTAACTGTATGTCACAGAGGATACCGATTGAATCGCTGCTTCCACTATTTTCACGCCAGACTATGACAATGTTCGTCCAGAATGAACTTGGAGGTTGAAGCCTCTCTCGTCTGCGTTATAAATTTCTTCAATTCCGACAGTTGGGATGTTGATCCTTATACTTGCGACAAAAGATTTTGCGATATTATGTAAATTATCAATGCCTTGAAACGTAGATCGCGTTTTGAAAGTTGTTAACTTCCGAGACACGATTCCATGTACATTTTTGAATTTCCATATCCACCAGGTATTTGCTTTGAAATCGGGTAGGTCCACCAGGTCTTTTGCCTCCAAAGCCCACAATCTCAAATTCATGTCATGGACAAAAGATTTTCTGTCAAAAGCCACTTCAAACTCTTCCAATACATATTTTGCAATCCATGTGAATTTCTCTGCATTTGTTGCACCCTTCTCAACACTTGCAGCCCACCTGTGTAGCTGCTGTACGGATTTTACGTTTCGAAAGTTCCTCTGTACGCTGGTAAGCGGCCGATGAGTTATTCTTCCGGATTTCCAAAATTCAACGGCTCTCTTCTTGTAGCTTATATCGACTTTTCCTCCTTCGTCATCAACAGTACACTCTTCAAGATAATAATTATCTTCTTCCGTTTCTGTAGGCGTAAGGTACTCTACAAATTGCGGAACATGTGGTTCCGATGGATCGGCAAAGTCAAGTACGTAATCATGTTCAATTGACGTTACGCAATCCGTATCTTGAAACTTTGCAATAATATCGCGCAGCTCGTTGTGCAAGTCAACTTCTTTCGAATTCATTGGAGTCTGCGTTATACTTGCAATTTGAAACGTTGCGGCTAACATGTTTATTATGTTAGCAACATTATGCAAATGCATTTTGAAGAAGAAGTTTTAACGTACCACACTTCTTTTACTCGAATGACACCATGTGCACTGACTGTTCTCGTAAGCGTAGCTATTCGTAAAAAGAACACCCACAGGAGTATTTATACCAAGTTATCGTATGAATAACAAATGTATTAATATTTCGTGTTTATAACATCTTTGTGCCCTCCGTGGAATATAAGCCTGTCCTCGTCGATGTCGCTAAATGACGCGTATATTGCATTATTTTCCGATCATCGCACATGTGAACTTTGTTCCTCGTTACGATTTCATTACAGACGACAAAGAAGTGACATTTTCAATCATTCCAAAGAAGATCACGGGCATGATTCAACCTTTGGATGTGTTTGGTTTCAGAATCTGGAAAAGTTTTGTACGGATATTTTCGGACAATGTAATTCTACTAGACGAAAATATCAATCTGCATGCACGCAATAATATAATTAAATTACAGTTGTTAATTAATAATCAGCTTTCTTCACCCAGATTCACAAATCTTTTCCAATATGTTTGGTTTAAAAGTGGGTATTTAGAAACCCATTCCGGCGAGTTCCAAAATCCAGTAGATTTCTGTTACTTTAAGAGTGTAAAGCACGTACCTAAATGTAGTATTTGTGGAGCGCCAGCTTTTATGCGATGTGCGTGGTGCGGCCAGTACCTTTGTTTCAAACATTTCTATGAAGAATATCATTATTGTACCAATTACATCCCATAATTTTAACAGTATTTGTTCCGTGTACAGAATAATATAATAAAGATGTATTTGAAATTGTCATCTCTGAATAGCTTTAATACGCCTACGCCTTATTATCCCTACAATCTCTCTTATGTCGCGTGCATTTTCACTTCAACATTCGGTTATACACACCAAAAAAAATTTTAACGCGAAAATCATTTACAGGTATGAAAAGACGGTGTTAAGAGGTATTTCGTGGCTGCCAGCAAAAGACAAAAATTTGAAAAAAGGGGGTGAGGGGGCGGCGTAACAAAAAAAATATGAATTAAATAAAATAAAAAATAACGCAGTTTCGTAGACGCGAACAAGCGATTTGGTTTTTGATTAAACTTTTTTCCGATATCTCTTACCGTTCTTGAGATATTTGACGAAGAAGAAAAATCTGATTTTTTTCAAAGGGTATTTTCACCCCCTAAATACGAGTTATAGCACCAATAAAAAATATGGTTGTGTTACGGATGGAGTACTCTACATGTGTGCCAAATTTCAGAATTTTTTGAATTTCCGGGTTGCCTATGTTCCCTTGTAAGTTGAGAATTTAAAACTACACACAGAAGTGTGGCAAGACGACTAAGACTAGAGTCGCTCGGAACACGCACAAGTTATTCCTTGCAGTGAGCACGGTCAGCGAAAAGATACTCTTTCCTGAAGCTACCGGACTCTGATTTATGACTAAAGACGCTCGGAACACGCTCAAGTTGTTCCTTGCAAATGAGAACAAACTGCGAAAAAGATACTCTGGTGATCTTTCAATCACTCTTTTCTCTAAGTACGAAACGCTCGGGAATTTCTAATGCAGACCCTTGCACGGTCTTTTTCTGTAGCAGTCTGAACTCGAGAGGCCGGTCGGACGCCTCTTTTATACGATAGGATCTTAGGCAAGGGGTCTCGAGATGCGAGGAAGTAGTGCATCGAGGTGGGGCGCATTTGCGGTGGGGCATCACGTTCTCAACCGTCGTTATGCCCGCGCTGTGCACGTGATCGCGCGTGGCCACTGCGCTTTGTTGGGGTCTACGTCACTAGATCGGGCGCATCACTGGTGGGGGCTACGTCACTACATTGGGCGCGTCACTACGTTCCTCAATGCATGCCGACGTCACGGTAGGCAGGCAGGCACGACGTCATGGGCCGCAGCGCTGGTCGGCGGCGCGGTACGTTACAAGCTCCGTTATAGAAGATGGCAATTTCGTACCGTGATCGGGTTTTTTTAATTGATATTGTTTCTTGTATGGCTTCTGTGAGCTTGCTGATGTTTGGGTGCTGCACATTCTGATCGCCTACTATAAGGACTATGTTTAATACTCTGACGATATTTTCTACATCCCTTGAGGTGAAATTATTTTAAAGTTTATTGTAAGTTGTTATTATGTTCATATTGTTTCTAAGTGTAATACCTATGTGTTCTGTCGCTGAGTTTGTAATATACTGGTATAATGTGAAGTAATTCGTTCGTTTGATTCGTGGACGCATGTTTTTCGATATTTTCCTTTCATTATTACTTTCTGGCCTATGAATGCATTAATATAATGTCATATTGTCCGATTATCCCTCTCGTATTCACAATGCTGTTTGAGGAATAAACAATGTCGCGCGTTTTCCTTCACCTTGGGATCATCATCGTTCTGCGAAGTGCGGGCGTGTGAGTGTATGTGTGCGTATGGACTCGAGCGTATGCGTTCGCACGGAAATGCGTGCCGAAACTACGAAGGTTCAATTATCTCTCGCTTACTTAAATTAACATCAATGTTTAAACACATGTTACAATTTTCATAATTAGTAAACCGCCCAAGTAATTTGTAGGATATAATAATTATCGTAGACTTCCGTTTCCGGAGCGTGAGAATGCAGGAAGAGAGCAGAAGAGTAGAAAGTTAAAAGAGGAGCGGAGTGTAAGGGAGTGAGTGAAAGGGGGTGAAAAAGGAGTAGCAGGCGGACGGAAGGTCGGGGAAGGCAGGGGAGCGTTGATGGAAAGGATAGAGAGAGGGGAGAGGTGGGAGAGGTGAACAAAAAGAGGAAGGGAAAGTGAGGTTAGGAGGACACGTGGCAAAGGTATAGAGCAGGGTTCGGCAACTCAGGATTCAGAAGAGCTAAAAAGTCATCCAAAACAGTGTGACCGCGCACTTTTAATAAATCGAAAGTGCGTGAGATCGCGATCGCGATCTATTTTATCGCCGCGTGATTCTATTCGCGTGTCTCTTGTGCGCGCGAATGTATCCCGGCTGACCGTGTGGTGTCACGCGTCCGCACGGTTTGTTTACTTTAAAGAGGTTCGGACTCTAGAAGAGAGAGACGAACATATTTTACAGCTGGGCAGGGCACTGAACTCGCTTACTTTAGGTAAAATAAATGTATATTCTGTTATAGGAAAAATGTATATAAAGTGTCTTTAGCCGCACGTTTTATCGGAGTGTCATGACACGCGCGCGTTCGCAAATATAATTCGGACGCCCAATATGTATCTATCTTCGCGATATGCGGACTGCGAGACTTTTGCTCTTTTTAGTGTCCTGATGCTGCTAGTTAAATATATATATTGATTCTAATAGGGTTATCAGTAGGCCTCAGCTCCTACTGATTTAGACAGACCTCGTGTAATCCTGGCCGGTGTTTGGGCGGTGCGGGCACTCGAGTCGTCGTTGTTCCCTTTTTCAACAAAATAACTCTGAGGAGAATACTGATCGTAGGTGTTGACTCGGCCGGAGTTTAGGCGGAGGAGGAAACGCCACGATAGTCACTCTCTACTGATTCTACGTATCAATGACTCTGTGCAATAGGTACGTTTTTTGACCGTTTCCTGACTGTACAAGTGAGTGTTTTCTCGCAGTGCCGCAGGTCGGTCTTAACCAAACGACTCCCCGTTTCGAGGCGCGTATCAAAAAGGTGGACGTGTGGACGCTTTTGTCTCGTCACGTAAGGCGCGTTTGCCTTCCTTTATGATACCGTTTTTAGCGATACTTGTGACTCTATCTGTGTAACACCAGAATTGGTACTGAGCCTGTGCTTTGCGTCCCCTTTTATACCCCTTCAGCAGTGGAGGCCCTCGCGAGAGCTGATTTGTCCGATGAACACGGGCGCTCCCTACTGGATCGTGACATGACCTGACACGATCCCTCGCGGTGCTAGTGGTGGGGAGGACCTTCACTGCTGTTGTGTTTTAGGTTGGCTGGGAATAGGCGACACGGGTAAATGTACGGTTACAACAGATTCTTTGTTTATAGAAGAGCCATAGAACTTTAATAACACAAAAACACATACTTATGTTGGAGAGTGAGGCGCCAGTCGGTAATTACTTGTTTGTTTCATACTTTGCCCTACCGCTGACGCCTCGGTTTCAGTACCCTCGCCCTCTGGCCCGCGGCCGCCGGAGAGCTCCTGAGCGTCCGAAGGCTGCCGCGGACAGACTTTTTATGTGCCCTGCGATGTCGGCTAGCGTCCGAATCACCGAGCATATGTCAGTGATACCAGAAAGCGAAAAAGCAGCAGTAGCACGCCGAGTGGTGGGGGCCATGCATGTGATATGTGACAATTGTCACAGTTGAACGTCGCGAAAGACGCTCGCAGACACGGCACGCACACACTTGCCGCATGGCCCCCACCACTCGGCGTGCTGCTGCTGCTTTTTCGCTTTCTGACATCACTGGCATATGTGTGATTTGTCCTCTCGCACCTTCGGAACGAATTGAGTCGCTAATTGGTTCCCACACCAATTAGCGGCCCACGTACGTGTGCGAGAGGACAATTCTATATAGGGACGGATGACCCGCGGCTCGCTCTTATTGTTGGGATACGAAGTCGGTTAGCGTGCGAGAAAAGAGAGCGAGTGCAAATTATCTTAGAGACGGTGTAAGTTTTATAGAAGCTTTTGCAATTCGGAGAGTACAAATTTCATTTCCATCCCGCAGGCCTTCCTGCCTGAACTATCGACGACGAATCCCATCGTGCGTCTAAGGCAGTGTTTCTTAACCTGGGGTGCGCGCACCCCTTGGAGTGCGAGTAAACATTTCCAGGGGTGCGAGAGAGGTTTCTAATGTTGCAATAATTGTCATCTCCTAAATAAAAACATCTGAACATATTTTTCAAGGGGGTGCGGGAGCGTATTTTCAGATTCAAGGGGGTCCCGATCACCAAAAAGTTTAAGAAACACTGGTCTAAGGGGTAGTTCTTTGTTCCTTTCCTCGTCCGACCAGTAGGGTCTTCCTCAATCGTTCCCGTCGAAGGATATTGCGCCGCTTGTCCGGTAGCTTCTTCTGTCCTTCTTTCTCTTCTCCTTTCTCGTATAGAGAAGGAGATTCCTTCCTTCATTCGTCTCCGTCCATAAGGTAAGTGCAGTGCCGTCTCGTCTCTAATCATTGTACATATTGTGAAGCTTAATTCTTAAGAGTGTTGTCCTCCGCACGTCCGTCCCCTTAGCATAGGTAATTTTAAATAGCGTTACGGTTAGAATAGCATAAGATTGACGGCAAAATGAAATAAAGAAGTGACGGCTAAAAATCGGAATTAATTCCCCCATCGCGCTTCCTACATTTTCGCGGCGGTTTCCCGCCTCCCCGGCGCAATGTACACACCATCGTACAACTTATTCAATTAAAATGTTAACAAGTATGAAGAGGTTGCTTTTAAAGGCATGTAAAATTTATTCGTTGTGTGAGATAATAGCTCGTGCGTGGAATGGATACGGCAAAACGAAATCTATCGATCGATAGAACAAACAAATCTTTATTTTAGTCACTCAATTACGCTACATACGCTTTGCTATTTCTCTTGCACGCATTCACTCACACGTATGCACACACATACAATCGCTCTCACACCGCACTCCTACAGTTATTACAATATGGATAAGATTAAATATATTCAAAGTGAAATATAAAACAATTGTTACAATATGAAACAACTTTAGCGACTACTGCTAATCTGTCCTCGGATTTCGCTTGCTAGACTTTCAATGTCCGGTTGGTACTTCGTTATTTTTATTTTCAGACAAGCCTGGAGACTCTCATCTGTCAGTGAATTTCACAATTTGCTTTTTATAAAATTCATGCTCGAAAAAGTTTGCTCGCAACAATAAGTTGAACCAAATATTGTCAATACGCCATATGCGTATTTTTTCAAAGCAGAATATGATTGAGGAAGACTGTTCCAGGTTTCAAAAACAATTTTTTCAATAGAAGTAATATTTTTAAGTTCAATCCACTTGTGTTGTGAAATTAGTTTACTGCATTCTTGATCATGTTCTTCCAATTTGCGGCCCAAATCAGAGAATTTTGATGCCCATATGTCCTTACATTTCAGATCAATAAATTGTAATTCAAATTCGGCACGATCAAAATTAAAAAATATTGCAAAATCTAAAGATTCCGAATCGCATATCAGCGGTTTTGTCAAAAAGGACAATATATTCTTATAATTCCGAAACTTTGGAACCTCTTGAGGAAGAATTTCACATTCCGAATTTTTACGTGGTCTTCCACGCCACCCATGAGGTGCCACGACTAGCGCGTTCGGTTTTTTATTATGGACCTTCGACAATAGCCCTATTGTACCACATTTTCTAAGTTGTCATTAGCGACTACTTTTAACGCGCTTCATGGGTGGCGTGAAAGACCACGTCAAAATTGTTCTCATAACGTAAATTCGATCACATATGCAATAATATACAAATGCACACGTCGGCACGTCGGCAAACCGTGTGCATATTAAAAAAAAAATGTTCGAACAAAATAGTAATATACACGCGCGTCGGTGCGGAGACTCGAACACGTAACACCTTCGGATTCTGAGGTCGGCACCATACGCACTTCGCCACCGTTCGCTTCGATGATTTAGGTGCGCTTCAATTACCTGCGGGACCTGGTGGCATCTTTCCCCTCTCTGTCACGTTACTCACCGAACCTGTCACCGTATTCGTGGTAGGGGACCACGGATCGCCATATACATATCAATAAAAAAATCAAATGCATCCCTGGGGTGGGATCCTTTTAAATGCTTTCGGAAATATGGGATAAGAAATGTTGCACTTCCCAGCCGGTTGAACTAGTTGAAATGCGACCCCGGGTCAGTAGGTAGGCTATGTAATCCATTTCAATCGAATTTTTCATTTTGTATGAGTTTATTACTGATGGTAGTGTGTCGAACATTATTTGTAAGGGAATGTGGCTCATCGTCGTGTGATTTAAGCAAGAAAAAACAACTATCGCAAAGAAAACAAATTTATCAATAGGGGGCGCGAACCTGCCACACGAAAGCTCTTAACCGCTGCGCTAGCCGCACTCTTTAAAAGGTATTTAATATTTCTGAAGGTAAGGTGCGCACGCTCTCAATTAAATCGAAACGATTAAATTCCCTTGATATGTATATTATTCGCTTGTGTGCAGACGTACGAAGAATCGTCCAATTCAGTGACTATATGAAGGTGATGCAAATATTTAAAGTATTCATTCGATTAGCGCTCAAAATACGCCGAAAACATCGGTTTTTATTTATTTCAACTGCAACGGACACTACCAAAAAATCTGAAAAAAATTTGAGATAATAGTCATGACAATACTTAACTACAGAATTTGTAAAAATCCAGTCGGTCGAAAACTTCAACACGTAATCGAAATTGTTCGTGTTTTTTTTTTAAGTTTTTCATTTTTTATGCTTAGGTTTTGCAAGAAAAAAATCTGTAAAAATTCTCAACCGTAAATACACATGTTCAGAATATTCAGGATTTTTTGCAGAATTTTTGTGTACCGTTAAATACGGAAAATGTGCAAAAAAACGGTATTTTATTTTACCCTATAACTACCCGTCTGATGGAGATAGAGGGCTCAAACTTGGCAAAGCACGATTTCTTTTAATTACCTATCGAATGACGTCTTGCGAGATAAATATGGTGAAAGTGCATTTTTGACCATTTTGGCCTGTCTAGCCGAAAGAGAATTTCGTTGCCGCTGTCGCATGCCAAACGAAGCACATGGGTACGACCATGGTGGAAAGAAGACGTAGCATAGTTCTGTCTTTCTTTGCACTGGCTGCGGGCGCAGCGTCGACGTCATAAAAATGCTTCGTTGGTGGAAAGAAGCCGGAGCATAGTTCTGTCTTTCTTCTATTGGGTGCGCGCGCAGTGTCTGACGTCATAATACGCTTCGTTGGTTGAAAGAGGACGGAGCATAGCTGCTTCCTTGCCTCCGTACGGTGCGCGCGCGGCGCTCACAGACGCGGCACGCACACACCTTGCGTTTTCCCCCACCACGGTCGCCCCGAATGCGGTTTTAGGCCAGAACTGCTGACACTGCCTGTCAGTAAAAGGTTTACCGCGTTTTACAATCTCCTGAGCGACCATAAAACTCGCAGATGTTACGTGATTGGCGGTTTTTACCCAGTGGTTTAGCATCGACGTACTTCCTTGATTTTTTCTCTTCATATCTTCCACTGCTTTCTTTCTGGACTCTCCGACCGAATAGTCGGGAGAAAACTTTTTATGTTTCGTATTGAAATGTCTTTCCAGATTTGATTTTTTGTTGTTAGTAAATTGGTATTTACAAATTAAACAGAACGGCAATCCATCAGAGTTTTTAACAAAAGCAAACAATGGCGTCCACTCTTCTTTAAAGCATCTATAGTCGTTAACGGTTTTTCTGACCTTGCTCTTCGAACACATTTTGGTTTTGATATTTAGAAAAAATAATAAAGGACTTTCCCTAACGAGAACTTGCGTGTCGCGACGGAGATTCGAGAACTACTTCAAATGTAACGATAGCTAAAAGGGATTGTGTTATAGGAAGTAGATTTAACTGTACTATAAATACACTTTTTGATCTCCAAGCTGCATGAGCACTGTCATCACTTGCTCGCGTGACAACTGGTTGCTCCGCTCTTAACAACCGCAGTAAACAACCGTTGACACGCATTTTCGGCCGTGTCACCAACACACATGCCATCCCCTGTTCTAACAAACACATACAACATAAAACCCGTAAGTGCCGATTAAAAATAATAACGTCTAGAAGCGCATAAGAAATAAGGCGCGCTCTTTGGCATGGGTAAAGACACACAGCACAGATAGACAAAGTACACAACAAGCACACGATACGCCAAAGTTATTGTGATTACAAATTAACAGTATATTAATTTATACTAGGTGGCGGGAACTTTGCAAATTTTGCCATTTTTTCAGGTATCGAAATAGCCATATTTTGATATCCAAACAGCCATTTCTGGCTCGGGAGCCATATGTTGCCGACCCCTGGTATAGAGAATAGAGGTAAGGCGGAGGAGAAAAGCGAAATCTAACGGAAACGAGGGAACGGGAAGGTACAGAGAGTGGAGCAGAGTCGGTAATGAAGGATAAGAAGATAGGAATGGGTAAGGTAGGGAAGATAGAGAAGGAAGGAGCAATCAGAAGGGGGAGGAGGTGGAGGAGATGTGGAAAAGGAACTGGGAAATAGGGGGAGAGGAGGGTAAGGAAGAGGATTGGATTTTTAAGACGGGGAAGAAGGTACAAGAATTTCCGCAAAAGAAGACGAGGGACAAGGACAATTTGGATGGACAGGGAGGAAAAGGGTGGATGGAATGGAGAGAGGAGTTCAGAAGACAGAGAGAGAGAGGGGAGCAGAGAGATGCTCAGAGAGGCGGTGGAAGACATGAAGGAAGTGGTAAGGGGAGGGTGAAGGGGGTTGGGGAGGCAGAGGAGCGAGTGGAGTTGGGAGATTGGAGAGATGAGGAAGGAGTGGACAGAAGGGCCGCAGGCAGTGTGGCCAGATCTGGCGCCCGAGCACCATTGGTACCCGCGGGAGTGGGGATACGCGCAAGTGTGCGTGCCCATCTGTGAGAGCTGTGGACTCCACGCATTGGTCTGTCAGCTCACAGACAGGGCCCGCACACTTGCGCGTATCCCCACTCCCGCGGGTACCAATGGTGCTCGGGCGCAAGATCTGGCCACACTGGCCGGAGGAATGGAAGAAAGAATGCAGAAAGAAGAGAGAGGGGGGTAGAAAGGGGTGAGGACCGGGGTTGGAGAGAAGAGAAGGAACAGGAGGAAAGGAAAGTGGGCAGGGGGAGGAAGGGGAGGAGAAGGGGAAGCTGGCGTACTGGAACGTAGCGGGTGTGGAAAACAAATAGTAGGAAGTTTGGGAAGAGGTGAAGCTGTTAGCGGAGACGTGGATGAAAGAGAAAGAATGGGAAAGGCTGAGGGAAAGACTGCCGAAGAAATAGGTATGGGAGGCACAGCAGGCGAGAAGAAAGAGTAGAAAGGGGAGGGCTTGCGGAGAAATATTGACGGGAATACGGAGGGAAATAGAAATGGAAGAAGAAGATAGGAACGGGGGACGAACGGTGTTGGGAGTGGAGGATGACGATAGGGAAGGAGAAATGAAGGGTAATTGGAGTGTATGTAAACGGGGATATGGAGGGGAAACTGGAGAGATTAAAGGAGTGGGCGGAGGAGGAAGAGGAAGAAAGGATGGCGATTATAATGGGGGATTTTAACGTGTGGACAGTGGCGGGGGGGGGGGGGTCCAAGTTGGAAAGAGAGAGATGACCAAAAGACGGAAAGGTGAATAGAGCGGGACAAATGTTGATAGAGTTTGTGGAAGAGAGAGGATAATGAATGCGTGCCCGAAAGGGGACGAGGAAGGGGAGTTCACGTGCACGGAGGGGGAGGGGGCATGGAGAACAGTGATAGATTACATGTTGGGAGAGGCAAAGGTGAGGGAAAGGATAAGGAATTTGGAGATGGTGGAGAGGGTGGATTCCGATCATCAACCGATAATGGCAGAGTTGAAGGAGAAGTGAGCAGAATGAACGGGAAAGAAGCATGAGGCGTGACAGTGAACAGGGGAAGATGGGACGAGGAAGGGAGAGAGAGGTTTAGGAAACCGATAAAAGACGGCGGCGGGGAGGGAACAAGGAAAGGAGTGAAGGAGCAAATTGAAGAAATATAAGGGAAAATAAGGGAACTGTTAGAGAAGGGGCAAGAAGGAGGAGGGCGTGGCGGGACGAGGAGTGCAGGGAAATGAAGAAGAAGCTAAGGCGGAAACTGAGGAAGTGGAAGAGGGAAGGAGGAGAAGGGGGGAGTATAGGGGGAAAAGAAAAAGATATAAGGAGATATGAGAGGGGGAAAATGGAAAGAAAGGGAAAAGAAAATAAACGAGGCAGGGGAAGTGAGAACAGAGGGAGAGGTATGGAAAGTGATCGAAAGACAGAGGAAAAGGGGGAAAAAGATAATTGAGATAATAGATGGAGGAATGGAGGGAATATTATATGGGCTTACTGGGAGGGATAGAGGAAAAGGTAGCGATGCGAGGATTGGAGGGCGTAAGCGAGGAAGATGGGGAAGAGGACATAGGATTAGAAAACATAGAGAAAATGGTGAAGAAGATGAAGGAGGGAAAGGCGGTAGGGAAAGAGGGAGTGCCGAATGAGGTATAGAGGAACGGATGTGAGGAGGGAATTTGTAAGAGAGTATGGAAGGGAGAAGGATGGCCGGAGGGGTGGTACGAAGGAGCGATAGTACCGATAGTGAGGAAAGGGCAAGGAAGAAGGGAGGAGGAGTACAGGGGGGTTACGATCATGTCGTATTGTCGAAATTGTACGTGGCAGTGCTGGAGGAGAGGGTAAGGGAGGAGGCACTAGAGAAGGAGGTGCTGTCGGAAACGCAAGCAGGGTTCAGGAAGGGTATGGAGACGGTGGACCAGGTATATGCACTCAATTATCTGGTGAACAAGCAGCTACAAAAAGAAAAAAGGAAAATGGAAGCAATGTTTCTAGACTTAAGGGCGGCATTCGACTCGGTGAACAGGAGGACAGTGGTGGAGGCGATGAGGGGGACCGGGCTGAGGGAGGGGCTACTAAAGAGGGTAGAGGAGCTAATGAGGGAGACAAGGAACAGGGTTAGAATAAGGAAGGAGTGGGGGGACTGGTTCTGGACAGCAAGGTGGCAAGCCCGGTTACACTGTCCAACGCGTGTTTTACTTCGCAATATCTGTTAGATGATTCTTATAGATTTCAATGCTCTAAAACCGAATCTGAAACCCGTTCCTTTCCAACACCCTCAGTTTTTGAAAAAATATATTTTGAAAAAAAAACTAATTTTAACTTTGAACAACAATTTTGTGGAAACTCTAATAGATAGCCAGGTTCGATTGGGCGCAAAAAATTCAGCAGACATTTCTGCATAAATTGATATGAATCGTTTTTGCAATATCAATTTACAAAGATGTTTAAATAATAGTTGAATTGGGCGAGACAGGTTTTGGGCATCTATTTTGGGACGCTTTATTCAAGTTTTTATAAAAATGGTGGGCCTAGCGTGAATTCCAATTGCACTGAGCGATAGAGCAGACATTTTTCTATGGAGATGCATCGTCAGATTTTGCGAAATACGTTTTGGCTTCGCACAGGAAAATGAAATAGTCGTGCGTGTCGCGCAACGCGCGAAGCCAAAACGTATTTCGCAAAATCTGATGATGGATCTCCATAGAAAAATGTCTGCTCTATCGCTCAGTGTAATTGGAATTCACCTTAGACGCACCATTTTTACGATAATTTGAAAAAAGTGTCCCAAAATAGGCGCGTAAAACGTGTCTTGCCCAATTCAACTATTATTTAAACATCTTTGTAAATTGATACTGCAAAAACAATTCACACCAATTTATGCAGAAATGTCTGCTGAATTTTTTTGCGACTAATAGAATCTGTCTATCTTTCATAGTTTCAGCAGAATTGTTATTCAAAGTTGACAAAAGGTGTTTTTTTTCAAAATTCATTTTCTCAAAAACTGAGGGTGATGGAAAGGAACGGGTTGCAGATTCGGTTTTAGAGCATCGAAATCTATAAGAATCACCCAACAGATGTCACGAGGTAAAATACGTGTTGCACAGTGTAACCGCTCCTGTTGCGATCCTCTTCCGAAACGCTGACTCAAAATCCTCTCATATCAGCTTCGGTTCCTCACTCTGCTTCTGCCTATCGGTTAAGTCGTAACCATGACCTATTCACTGATGTACAATCTCCTGTGCTCTAAGGTTCTTCAGATGGCTTCTTTGCACTATTAAGCTCTCTCTCGTTGCAACATGAAGAGTTAGGATTTTTCAGAAACCATGGATCAATCCTAAAGTTTCCTCATACTAATCTATCCACATTCCACGATCCTCATTGGTTCGCAACAAAAGACACTGGTCTGCAAATCAATGAGTAATTTCAGGCTCAAATTGACCCATTGCAAGGAGATATTATTTAACGTACTAATCAAGAACCTCGGTGGTAGTTGTGGTAGTGGTGAAGCGGCCCGTTCGACTATCGTGATACGTTTAACGCCGAATAACTCACAATCTAGTATACGTCTGTTCGTGTAATGTTTACGGAAGTTTTTATTCGTTCTATTATCGTAGCAAGACTGACAACGAACGACTGATAGAATAACTGCCTGCCTAAGACCATTATGGTCCGAATGTCAACAACGACTAAGAAGCAGCTAGCGTCGAACATTCATAGCTAGCTAGTTAGATGGTAAGTTAGATCCCAGAATATCATCCTCTGACGTCAATACTGCATGAAAAAAGACCTTATCAACGGATGTTTTGGTTCTAATCACTGGATGACTCCTAAGGCTATGAACTGTTTAGCCGTTATCACCAAATTATTTAATTTTTATCACCAGATATCCACGTCAGGACTCTTATAGCTCCTACTACTCCCAAATTTTGGGCCTCCTAATTGTTCACGCATAACTTTCCACCAGGTTGACCAAATCTAATGTGTTTTGGTACGTTTGAAAGAAAACACTCCCGCGGTGATCCCAATTCAATTTATAAATATTCTACCAAGGATTACAAAAAATTTTGTAATCAGCGTCATTTATCAGCAAATTAACCCCACGTTGCCGGGTGAACATAGATATGAAATGTATTTAAAATTTAAAAAACACGTACAAAAAAATGTAATTTTTTAGTTCGGTGGCCTAACCAAGACCATAGGTTGTTTGAAACTATTTTGGCACCGGTGTCAAGAAAGTATTATTTTATCCTTCTTAGCGCACCTTTGAAGTTGATTTTTGTACTTTATTTTTTACTTTTTTATAAATGTCAGAATTTTCGAAGTTGAAGTGGTATCAATGCAGGACTAACCTCTTTCATACAAATTGAAAATGATCAGGATCTGTCCACCTGTTCGCGAATTATACGCAAACCTACTTACTAAAGAAAAAAATACATGCTGAAAAGAAAACATCCTCTTTGTTGCTTGATTTCCATTTAAAGGTGTCATAACAACTTACCAAGTCCACTAATCAAAGTTCACCGAATTACAGCCATTTGTTTTTAAATTTGTGCTAAAATGGACGGCAAATATAGAATGTCATTCGCAGAAGATTAAAATAAAGATTTGATTTGGAATAAACACACTCTTATTCAGTTCCAACTGCGTTATGGTTAACTCTTAGACCTATTCTAATAATTAATGAGGCATTTTTTGTTTATTTTTATGAGTATGTACCACGAAGTTATTTGACTTTTTCAAATTATTTTCTGTATTGTAATAATGTTATAGGGCACCTGAATAGACTGAAAGGATGTATCATGTAGGGATATGTCGTGAGGTGTCTGCTGATTTCATATTCCACTGCTGTTGTACTTTTAAGACACCATCGCGTGAATGGATGTTTCCAGGATACTATTCTCTTCCGGAGCAACCAACGACGAAGTTTCGATAGAATTGATATTCCTCTTATTAGGGTTTCTAATTGATCCTCTTCTGGCGGTTGTTTGCAAATGTGTATGATAGTTGCCGCACGCTGTAAATGTAACCTGATTACAATCAAATGATGTGACAGTAATAGAAAATATAATGTAACTTCCATTTCTCGGCGCGCGAGTAAAGAGATGTGCGACAGCGACCGTGAGTGTAGGAAGTGTGGCTGTGGACTAATGTGGGTGAGAGAAGAGAGAGTGGGTGGACCAGGTGTAGGGTGGGACGAAAAGTGGAGGAAGGTAGAAAGGTTGGAAGGGAAGTGAGATAGGGCAAGGGATTTTAGGGAGGAAAGAGAAATTTTGAGGTTAGGGTGCAGCCCGAGCTGGTTGGCGGGAGAAGCAGTGAGGAAACAGGTGGTGGGGCCTGTTGGCGAGAACACGAATGTGTGGTGTGGCTGTTCAGAGGATTTGAAAGGAGCAGTGAAGAGTAGGAAAGAAGAAGGAAGATGAGAGATTTGAAAGGAAGGGAGAACCGGTGATAGGAAAGGGGTGACTAAAGAATGGATGAAAGGGTGAGAAGAGGAATGGTAGACGAAAAGGGGTTGGAAGGGAGGAGGGAGGGTAAAGGGGAGTGTTGAGAAGGGGAAGGTTGAGTTGGTGGAATGGGGGAGAAAGGGGAGGATGAATAGCAGCCCCGGAAGTATGGAAAGTATACACGGGAAGAGGACAGGGCCAAGGAAGAAGAGGAGGGTAGGTAAAAGAAGGAGAAGGGGGCGTTCAGAAAAACCGCAGTGACGGTAAAATAGGGTTAGGACAGGAGAGAGAGAGAGAGAGAGAGAGAGAGAGAGAAATAATCTGGTAGTAAGGGGAATAAAGGTGGAGGGAAGGTAGGTGAGGGAGGGGTAGGGGTAAAGAGGAAAAGAGGGATGTGGCGGAGGAGGGGAGTAAGGCATTTCTGAGAAACTTTGGACTGGGAAGGGGCAGAGAGCAGGGGTGGAAGAGGATTGGGTACAGTTGAAGGACAGGAGAGTAGGGGCTCTGGGGATGGCAGGGGATGGGGAGAAGAGGGGTGGAGGGAGGGATGGTGGTACAACAGATCTAGGAAAGAAGAGGCAAAGGTGATGCAGAAGTTGAGGAGATGGAAGAGACGGAGGGGAGGAGAAGGGGTATAAAGAAATAAAGGGGGATTACCAGAAAATGTGTAAGGAGAAGAAGAGTGAAGAAGTGGGGAGATGGGTGAAGGAGGTAGAACGGATAAGGAACAAAGCAGAGGTGTGGAAAGTGGTGAATCGGGAAGGAAAAGCAGTAGGAGGGTGGATGAAAGGATAAAAATGGAGAAGTGGGACAAATACTTCAAACGGTTGCTGGGTGGGGTAGAATGGTGGGAAGGGGAGAGGGGGAGATAGAATTGCAGGAGATAGGAAGAGTGGGGGATTGAAGGAAGGGAAAGCGGCCGGAGGGGATGGGATACCGAATGAGGTATGGAAGTTCGGTGGGGCAGAGGTGGACGAATGGTTTTGGAGGGTTCGTAACAGGGTTTGGAGGGTGGAGAGATGGCCGGAAGACTGGACAGAGGGAACAGTGGTGTCAGTACTGAAAAAGGAGGAAGAAAATACACTGGGGGACTACAGGGAAGTCACGCCAACACAGACCGCGTGCAAAGTTTACACGCCTGTGTCAGCGGAGAGGCTGAGGGAAGAGGTTGAAAGGAAGGGGCTAATACCACCGAGCCAAACGGGCTTTAGGAAAGGTTTGGGGTGCATAGACAACATCTACGTTTTGAACTATCTGATTAACAGGCAGGTGAGGAAGAGGGTAAAGAAGCTAGTGATATTGTTCATCGACCTCAAGGCAGCCTTCGATACGGTGGACAGAGAAGTGTTGGTGAAGGCGATGAGGAAGAGGGGGGTATGGGAGGGATTGAGGGAGAGGGGTGAGGTGGTGCTAATGGAAACGGTGAGCAGGGTGAGAGTGGGAGGGATGGAAGGGGAGAGGTTTTGGACGGCTAGGGGGTCAGGCAAGGGCGTCCGTTCAGCAGCAACTTGTTTACCCTGGTACTAGCGGACATTGCCGAAGAGATGGAAAGAGAGGATGGGGGGAGGGTAAAGGTGGGCTGAAGGAAGTTTTGGACGCTGGCTTATGCAGCTGACATAGCGGTGTAGGCGGAGGACGAGGAGGGCATGAAAGGAATGATGGGGAGGTTGGAAAGGTACCTGGAGGAGAAGAATTTAGTTTTGAATGTGAACGAATTGAAAGTAATGAATTGCAGGATGGGAGGCGGGAGATAGAAGAAAGTGAGCTGGAGATGGACGGGAAAAGAAGTGGCGAAGGTGTGGAGCTATGACTATCCAGGGTACAGGATAACGAGAGACGGGAGCCAGAAGGCGCACGTAGAGGGGTGAGAGAGGAAGGGATGGGGGAAAGTATGGGCGATGGGAAGGAGGAGGTTTGGGAAGGATTGGACGAGAAGAAAATGGTTCTTAGACAGGTTGGTATGGACAGTGGTGGCGTATAGGGTGGAAATTTGGCGGTGGAAAGAAAGGGAGAAGGTGGACAGGTTACAGTAAAGGTCCCTAAAATGAGTGTTGGGGGTGTAGAGAAATACACCTGGGTACATGGTAACAGAGGGAGTTGATGAGGGGGAGGGCAGGATTAAGAGTTTGCGGATTTGAAAAGAAATTGGACGAGGGGAAAGGGATGCTGGCAATGTTATAGTTGTGTCCGAGGCCGGTCGTCGGGATAGTCAGGGCAAGGAGCGTAAGTAGGTCTTTCGTATCCACTAAATACTCTTAATGCTTTATTCGCGTTTAACATGCTCGGCTTTCGTCTCGCAACTCTCTGTGCCTTACCGGCGTACATCTCACGCATGCGGATATTCCGCGTGTGCGAATCGCGAAGGCTCGCTTGGCGTCTCGTGATTGGTTCGCAGGATCGGTGCCCGTATTGCGTGATTCTTTAATGAGTGTACGCGCGCGTACTTTAAATCTCCGCGGTCTTACTTGATCATATATAACAGTCATATTGGGGGGAAATGCAGGGAAGCATGAGGGCAGGTGGAAAGGTCGAAGGATGGCAGAAGGACAGGAGGGAATTTTTTAAGGAGAGAGGTTGTCCGGTAGAGGAAATGGAGAGGGAAAGGATTAAGGGCGATTTGAAAGGGGAGGGCCTGCTGGGAGGGAGAGAGGAATGGAGGAGGCGGAAAGGGGGGTCAGGATTAGGAGGTCAAAATACAATAAGTTGCATGGGAGGATGCAAGGGAAAGGGGTGCCGGGGTACCTAAGGAAGGGTTGGGGAAACAGGTGGCAGAGAGCTGCGAGGTTTAAGTTGGGCGGGAGGATAAGGGGAGGAAGTTATTGGATATGGGAGGAGGAGACGTGGGTGCAGGTGTGGATAGAGTGCGCGGAGGGGGGGGGGATTGCAGGAAGTAGTGGGGGAGATCATGGGCGAGGAACGGGAGGGGGAGTATTCGATGAGAATATTGGAGGAAAGGAGGGAATATATGGAAGGATTGGGTCCGAATGAGTTGGAATGGCACGAATGAGGAGAGACCAGAATGGGGGTCCCGGTATAGGATAGGGGGTGTGTGTGTGTGTGTGTAGAAGCGGGGGAAATTTGAAATTTTTTAAAATTGTACATTTTAACGGCTAAGCGTAATTTTAATTACACTTGTAGGTTTAATTTTTATTTATGAATATAATTTTAAGTATTAATTAGTTTGAAGTTATGACAGTTTATAGGATAAGTATGCTAAGGTGTGTGAGTGTTGTATATGTGAGTGATATATATGCGTGTGCGTATGAGTGTGTCAGAGATGCGAGCGGGACAGGCGCCATCTACCGGCAGCGATCGAGGTGTGGTCGACTGACCGGGAAGGGCAGTAGGCTGCATGCTTCGAGCCATAGAGAATAAATCGTGCATAACCTCAATTCAGCATTTATTCACCTTCATGAGGCTATCCTGATTCGAGTCTTACAAATTCAGAAGTGGGATTCGAACCCACGCCCACAAAGTGGATTGGTTGTGATAGTGTCGAGAGGGCTGGAAAGAGGCATTATGGATTTGGGTAAATTCAAAGTGGCTCAGTTGAAAGCACAGTTGCTCAAGAGAGAATTGCCGTCAACGGGCAACAAGTCTGAGATGATAGCTCGGCTGCAGAACGCAGATCCGGAAGGAAATTGGATACGCGAATTGGAATCGAATCAGGTGGACGACTTGCTGCAAATGTACGATGCGGTGGACCGGGAAGCAGCTTCAGTACCACAAGAAAGCGGGATGACCGGAAACAATGTGTCGGAAGAGGTTCTGCGAGAGATGGAATTTTTGCGCAGAGAAAAACGTCTTATGGAACGAGAGTTACGTGTGTTGGAAAGAGAGAACGAACTACTGCGCGCTACATCGCCAGGTACGATGGGCGGCATGGCCCCCGAAACGCAGAAAAAGGCCAACGTTAAAACAGTTGGCGAATTGCTGGGCGACTTCGACGGCTCTGAGGGATTGTTTCAAAATTGGGCAAGAGAACTTAGGCTGTTAATCTCGACATATAAAGTCGATGAGAACAACGCCAAAATTTTAATAGGAATGCGGTTGAAAGGTCGAGCCCTGGAGTGGTTCCATTCTCGCCCTGAGCACATGGAATTAAAAGTGACCGATTTATTGACGGAAATGGACAAAATGTTCGAGCATCGGCAAGGGAAATTAAAATTGCGGAAACGATTTGAAGAGAGATGTTGGAAGGCCGACGAACCGTTTAGCAAATATTATCATGACAAGATAATTCTTGCCAACCGCATAGCAATGGATGAAGAGGAGACGTTGGAGTATTTGGTGGACGGGATATCTAACATACAGCTGCGAAACCAAGCGAAGCTTCAGCGATTTGTTACTAAGTCGGACCTGTTAATGGCGTTCCAAACTATCAGTCTGGAGGATGCAAAGAGTCGTTCCGGTAGGGATTCCAGAAACTCCAATAGAGATACCAGAGAGACCAGTTACCAAACGAAAACTTCAGTGGAAGGAGAGGGAGCAAAAGATTCGAGCATGGTGCCGGTGCAGCTGAAGTGTTACAATTGTAATAGGTACGGACATATTAGCAAAGATTGTGAGTTACCGAAAAGAGAAAGAGGCGCATGCTTTAGGTGCGGCGAGAAGGGACACCTAATCAGCGAATGTAAGAGTAAGGCAGATTCGAATCGAGTAAATTGTGTGCATGCGGTGCCGATTGATCATGACTTTCAGAAAACAGTTACGTTAAGAATAAACAGTTCTGGTGTAGACTTTGAAGTGAAAATAGATGCTCTTGTCGACACGGGTAGTCCAGTCACGTTTTTGAAGGAAATGTTTATTCCAAGTTGTTTTGTGGATCGATCTAAAATAACGACAGACTTTTTTGGAATTAACGGCAGTAAATTAAATATCGTAGGGAGTGTGACCGTCGATGTTCAGTGCAACAATGTAATCGGGACCGGTATTTTCGTATACGTAGTTGCGAGCGATACAATGTCCGCTGCAATGATAATTGGTCGAGACAATGTAAAAAACCTGAATCTTATGGCGAATTTGTGTGTTGCGTCACCAAGTAGCGAGGACCTTGAGAGTAACAGGGCCATTGGTGAAATTATGAATATTAATATTAACGAGTTCAATGATCATGAAGGTAACTGTGTGGATATTAATCAGGAAATAGAGCCTGTGGACAGATGCAAATTGGAAAATTTGTTCCAACTGGAATATATAAGAGCTGAGAGACCAGACATGCCTAAGGTTAAATCCGAGTTAAAATTATTGCTTACAGATAAGAAACCGTTTCATTTTACACCTAGAAGAATATCGCATTTTGAAAAAATTGAATTAAAAAAAATTTTGGATAGATTACTTGAAAAGAAAGTAATACGCGAAAGCGAATCCGAGTTTGCGTCTCCCATAGTTCTTGTTAAAAAAAAGAATGGTGAACTCCGTATGTGTGTTGATTATAGAACTTTAAATAAATATGTGGCGCGCGAGAACTTTCCGATTCCGATCATTGAAGATCAGTTGATGGTTATGAAAGACAAAAGGTATTTTAGTACGTTAGATCTGAGGGATGGTTTCTTTCATATCGATGTTGAGACTGAATCTATACCATATACATCGTTTGTAACGCCCTTGGGGCAATATGAATTTATGAAAATGCCGTTTGGTCTGAAGCCGGCTCCTCAAAGGTTTCAGCGACACATTCATAAGGTTTTCAAGGATTTAATTAGTAAGGGTAACATGGTGGTATATATTGATGACTTTGTGGTAGCGACGGCAACGGTGGGGGAGCATTTCTGTGTATTGCAGCAGGTTTTCAAACTATTGGTGGAGAATCACCTCGTACTCAGAATTGACAAATGCAAATTTTTATATACGAGCATCGATTATCTGGGGTACACTGTCAGTGAGAATGGCATAAAACCTACAAAAAATGGCATTGATTCCGTGCTAAAGTTTCCAATTCCTTCAGGTGTCAAGGGGGTACAGGGTTTTTTGGGTCTCGCCTCATACTTCCGGAAGTATATTGATAAGTTTTCCTTAATTGCTAAGCCACTTTATGACCTCGTGAGGAAAGGGTCAGAGTTTAAATGGGGCGACGATGAGGAACAGGCTTTCGAAGTGCTAAAGTCAAAATTAGTATCTGCTCCACTATTAGCGATATATAGCCCAGAAGACCCAACGGAAGTGCACTGCGATGCTAGTTCGCTGGGTTTCGGTGCCGTGCTTATGCAAAGAAAACAAGACGCAAAATTTCATCCAATATTTTATTTCTCGAAACGTACCTCTGAGCCCGAGAGTAGGTATCACAGTTTCGAGTTGGAAACACTGGCAATTATATACGCACTAAGGCGTTTTAGAATTTATCTGGTAGGCGTTAAATTTAAGATATTCACTGATTGCAGTGCATTAAGACTTACACTAGATAAAAAAGATCTAAATCCTCGAATCGCCAGATGGGCGTTAGAATTACAAAATTATGATTATATAGTTGAACATCGGAAAGGGGAACAGATGAAGCATGTTGACGCTCTGAGCCGCCTAACAAACATTTTAGTGATTGAAGATAATCCTTTCGAAGTCAACATTTCTTTATGTCAAAATAAGGATGATCGAATTAGGAAACTGCGTGAAGAATTAGAAAAAAGGGAAGACGGTATGTTTGAAATGAGAAATGGACTTGTTTACCGAAAAAAGGGTAGTGAGCTATTATTCTACGTGCCAGAGAATATGGAGAGTAATGTTATTTTTAGATATCATGATAATATGGGCCATTTGGGATCGGCAAAGACCAGGGATCTCATCAGTAGGACATACTGGTTTCCGCGAATGAAGGAAAAGATAGAGTCACACGTATCGAATTGCCTCAAATGCATATCATATTCTCCCACCACCGGTAAAGTTGAAGGATTCTTGCATCCTATTAACAAGGGTAACTTGCCCTTTGCAATGTTGCACATTGACCATTATGGTCCTGTTGATAAGAAACACCTGGTTAAGAGATATATATTCTTAGTGGTAGATTCGTTTACGAAATTTACAAAGTTATATGCAACAAAAACTACAACTACGAAGGAGGTAATTTCTTGCTTGTCACAATATTTTGCATATTATAGCAGACCGCATATGATTGTATCAGATCGAGGAAGCTGTTATACAGCAGTAGATTTTGAGGATTTTATGAATGCGGAGAATATAAAGCATGCGAAGATTGCGACAGGATCACCAAAGGCGAACGGCCAAGTTGAGCGCGTTAACCGCGTTATTACACCGATGCTTGCAAAGCTGACTGACGATACGGCGGGCGCGTACTGGTACAAGATTTTAGAAGAGGTAGAGTACGCTTTGAATAATTCTGTTCATAGAGCTACGGGTGAAATGCCGAGTAAGCTGTTGTTCGGAGTTGAGCAACGGGGACATATAGCAGATAATCTAAAAGAATACATTGAAAATACTATAAGGGATGAAGATATAGAGTTGGAGACGATTCGAGACAGTGCATGCAAAAAGATAGAGAAACTACAGGAATATAATAAATCTCATTTCGACGCCGGAAGAAAAGATCCGCATCGCTACGAAGTCGGTGATTATGTCATGATTAAAAATTTTGAAAGTACACCTGGCATTGCAAAAAAGTTGATACCACGATATAAAGGACCGTACAAAATTGAGAAGAAATTGCGAAATGACAGATATGTTTTAAGTGATATAGAAGGTTTTCAGGTTACTCAGAAACCTTATGTAGGTACCTGGGAAGCTGCCAATATGAAACCATGGCGAGAATCTTAATGTTTCAATATCTTATATGCCAACAGTATCTATATCTGTAATTGTTTGTATGTTATGTTTGTGTGTATTGTTCCAAAAGCAGGAGTTTAAGTTTGTGTTACATGTCATGTTTTATGTTATGCGATTTAACTATAAGATTTTGGGTTTGTCTTGTGTGTTTTGTTGTGTTCAGTAGGACAATAGGATTTTAAGTATGCGCTGGTATGTGTAAGACAGTCAGTGATTATATATGCTGCGGAAGCCCGAGGGCGGGCTTATGTCAGGTATGGCCGAATGTGAGTGTTGTATATGTGAGTGATATATATGCGTGCGCGTATGAGTGTGTCAGAGATGCGAGCGGGACAGGCGCCATCTACCGGCAGCGATCGAGGTGTGGTCGACTGACCGGGAAGGGCAGTAGGCTGCATGCTTCGAGCCATAGAGAATAAATCGTGCATAACCTCAATTCAGCATTTATTCACCTTCATGAGGCTATCCTGATTCGAGTCTTACAGGTGAAGGAGGCAATTTGTAATAGTGAGGACGAGAGGTTATTATGTTTAAACCCCGAAGGGACAGATACAGATTATATATAGATAATACAACGTAAAAACCGTCCAAGTCAAGGTAGAGATGGCAATTTATCTTTGCCAATTCTATTAAAATTGAAACAATGGCGTCATTTCAAGGACCAATGAGGAGATTAAACCAACTATTAATAAATCTGATTATAACAGTCACTGAATAATGAAAACCCTTAAAAATTATTTAAATTGATGGAATCTGTAGATGTATTTTAACAATCAGGGAACTTTTAAATTCTCTATTTTAAATTTGGGAAAATCATTATTTATTGAAGTTTCTGTACGGAAAAGTCGGGTATGATGGACCACTTGCGTTGTTCATTAATGAATGCCCATTAAGTAATAGAAACATTACGAACACAAAACACATAGAGGGAACGCTGACATTGGGATCTGTTAGGACACAGCTAACAGAAAATGTTGCGGATCGTGAACTGAAGCATAATATAGATCTTGCCATAGGGTCAAGTGGAGCAATAAACGCCCATTATCGTCTTCTTTGACGATGCTCATTGAATAGATATCATAGGAAACTCATTAACTTCTACTGAAAGATGTACCGTGCAGATAGCTGGCGAATGCTTAAGATGGTTTCATTTTGTTCATTTTAACCCCTAGTTTCAAATGCGATGCAAATCAAATGTACACGATCATGCTTGTGAACTGTATTAATGAGAGATGAGGCGTGATCGAAGCGTTTTGAAATTTGCGCGCAATTGACGTGTTTATATTGGTTTTTAGGTTCCGTGCAAATTTATCCGGGCAAATTTGTATTCAGATGAAAGTATGAATATACTTTTTTATAATTATTTTATTATTTACAATTCGATTTAATACTGCAAGAAACACCTGTTCACCAATATAATCAGCATCGAAGAATTTGAGGACATCACTCACTATGAGAACGGAGACAGAGAGGCTTTTGCACACACAACAAGTTAACGAAATACGTTTTAACGAAATTAGTTTAAAAGAAAATTGGAACTAATGTATTTTATATTTGTTTCACTTTTGTTAATTTAATAGTGACTATAGATTTGGTCCACTGCTGTGCACATATTCCTTCATATTATCCAATTTACTGAATCGTGAAGGGGTATCACTTCGAGTATTAAATAAAAATATAAATAATATTATAATCATAAAAAAGTATATTCATACTTTAATAATGTAATTCTTTTTTGGGCACTTTACCGGGTAGTGATTACAAACGCAACTATTTCATAATTTTTAGTGCATAGTATTAAAAGCGTCTAACTTAGAAGTTCTTTATAAACATTTTTTTTCTGACAACATTGAGCACTCATTTCTCTACGGCGCAGGAGTTCGGATAAAATCGGAAGAAAAAACAAACTGGTCTGATCTATAAATTTGGCCGGACGAATTCGCAAGATTCCTAATAAGTCAATGTAAACCACTGATCTATGTATACATTGAATACACGATCCAACACAAAACATTTGTGCTGATTCGAGACCAAATCCGCCGTGTTTAGAAACCCCGAATACTCAGGTTGTAGCGGGTGACGCAAATGTTGTAATGAGTAGTAGATACATCACTGAAAATACTCATCTCAGATATATCTGGATATAGCCTGTGACCGTACCGAATTTTCTGTCGCGATGTATGTTTTATTTCGATTTAATATGGATTCTTTCGCGGCGTTTTTCGGTGTATGTATCGTTCGCGATCTGTAGGACGCGCTTTGTGATGTTTCGACGCGTGTTGTAATGCAGTTCGCGTCGGTGTGCCGGCAAGCTGGTGTTAGCGGTCACTTGTTCACACCAGTGCTCGAGGTACGTGTGTCGGAGAGTGAGCTCGTGCTCCTACTAAGGAGGCGGATGGTGGGGGAGAATGTTCGGGCAATGAACTTCGTGTTGACAAGTGTGTATTTTCGTGTCTAAATACAGCTGATCGTGAATTCTACAGTTCGCTAGTTTTAAAATGTATATACAATGACTCGCTTGTCTTAAGTGATTTTATTAGGGCTACCACAAGGCTTCAGCTCCCTGTGGCGTTTTAAGACCGATAGTGCACACAATGCCCCAGACGGTACGCGAGCGGGGAGGTTTTGGCGCTGGTCGTTTCCCTTTTAAATGCAAGAAATAATATCTGAAGCCGAGCTTGGATTACGTTCACATCTGCGCGGCCGGTACGTGAGCGGAGGCGAGATGGTTCGAACCCTTACTCCTATATCTCCTTCTTATCCTCTATTCGCAAAGTCCTCGGACGAGGCGTGTTAATTCTGAACGCGTGGAGCGTAAGGCTCCTAGGTATCGCTTTTCGTGTAGTCTAGTGAGTACAGCACTTTTACAGGTGACTAGGCACGAAGGCCTCGATTGCATGAATTCAGTGCCCTATATATACGCCCAGTGGTGGGGTTAATTTCGGAAAACTAAAAAGATCTTTGCTCGGACGCACCCTACCGGCCGGCGGCGTGGTGCCTGCGGTTGTTCCACTCGCCGGTGGTGGGGGCACCGCCACTACTGGGTGTGTATTCGTGTACTTATGAGCCTATACGGCTGTACGGTTATAACCCCCTTCATTAATTCACAATAGTTGAGTAGTTCGACATTTTAGGTCAGAAATGTATTTTATTATACCTAATATTAGCATATTACCCCTATAACCCTGGTTTTTTGATTAGTACAGTTTGCAAGCAAGTGAGTGTGTGTATTCGATTTGAAAAATTTACTTAACAGCGGTAACGATTACTTCCCGTACATCGATCAAGACTACTTTTCTTTCGAAACTAGATACACTTGTTTTGTACTCAAGAGCCCTCTTACACGATGCAACGCGTTGTACGCAGCTAGGAAGCATTGTGACTAGAAATGTTCCGAAGATCCAAATAAATGCATTGTGTTAAATATTCGAAATCCATCGGCGACCGAGACATTAAAGGGTGCAAAGCGTTGGTAGATGCAAACCGAAAGAATGCACGTCAAGAAATAGGTGTACAAGAGAGCCAAGTATGTAAATATGCAACTGAGTCAACGAACTAAAGCTAAGGAGCGATTAGAAAACGCAATGAGAAGTGGACGTTAGCGGCAGAAGAAGACCACCACACTACCGCAGAAAAAACTAACCTATCTGACGAGCAAACTAATGCAGGAGCTTTCAACGTAGTACCCCATGGCTGTTAGACAATACCCAGAATCTATTGAAGACATAAGGGCGGAGATGTGAGCAACATTTTAACAAAACGTTTCTGCAAATAAACATCCTCAACATTCTAACTGCCCATCTGGATCAGATTTGTGGTGCAAATAATGTAAATCCGAAGCTGAACTCATGCGTGTGGCAACTCACGCTAAAGCATATATTTTACGGAACAAAATCCTCAAAATTACATTTTTTTGCACAACTTCAACATTTAATGGAGCGTACGTGATCCTTCTGAAATTGATGGAAGTCTTGGTGCTCACGATGGGACTGCAGGCTGAGAAGTAGGCAAATAAATATAAAGAGATACGCATCTGCAGAGTCATCCTCCGCAGCGCAGAGATCTCCGTAAAGACAAGACCTGCTCGTATGCTCGACAAAAATATGACAGACGAGAAATTTGAAGTTTCGAGGAGGTCGTGTTCGGTGTTTACATAGGAAATTAACCGTTAGTATGAGATATACGCTCATTATTCATAAAAAACTTGTACCTCAAACTATAAACTCTATTATCTCGAAACACGTTTTTTGAATCTGGCGACAAATATTACAGCCTAAACACACCGTCAATCGTGTTCGGTTATTGAATCAGTGTATAGAATCACATTTTCCAGGGAAATGAGTACGCTCAGCCCCGCATCTAACAAATTTCCTATTTTTACAGTAAAAGAACTGTCGAGAGTACTGACGGAAATTGCAACAACGGTTTTCTAGGCGTGACATATCTTCCATTTTGGCCGGACATGTTTTAACGTAGTCAATTCCCCAGAGTTATTCATTCTCATCGAAATGACGTCTCAAACTCTTATCTATAGCCTTTCATCCTTGCCGCAAGCGAGGGTAGTTTTCCAACATCACTACATTCTGCGACACCCACTGCTTAATATAGTTGATAAAAATAGAAATAAAGAGTATATTCTTGTAGAGGAAGAGTAGGTTCATATAGGGCAATTAACCCCAAGCCCACGTGCTATAATTTTTACACAAATACACTCGAAACATTTCTTTTGTTTCGAGCGTCCAGGCAGACGTACGTAATTGCGTTCAGGGTGTTGCACCCTGAGTTCGTCAGGACAATTAAAAGCATGGAATAAACGGTGCAAAACAATTCATTTACAATAAGTGCGAATTTTTTCGACAGAAATAATATTTGAGGTGTGCGCATACAATAGGACAACAATACTATAACTAATTTATATGTAAGACAAATAAAACCCTATCCAAACTGAAAAAGGAAGGAGAACTGACCGGCTTGATGTGCGGGGAGTCTTACAGCTTTTACTTCTATTCCAATATATCGGGGATTTCACCTTCCATTTATTCCATGCGTTACGTTGATGGACCTAGACTACGTTTTATGATCGCGCATCCGAAATGCGATGTCTAGGGACCCCTTGACGCCCAAACTGCACTGTTCGATTGATGGAACGAGAAAGATTTGATGTTCTAGTTGCCAAGGGCCAGGAAACTACATTTTGCTACGGTTGTGCAAACATCGTGGGGGGAGGTGGGGGGGGGGGGGGGGGCAGATACTCGAAAGACTGGGTGGTGTAATTCTTGTGTTATCAGCACTTTGAGGGACAGGACTCCACCCCGAGATGGAACGTGCAAGAATTAAAACGGCAAAATTGTATCATTACATGACGCGTCGCTGACACGATACAATTGGATATGCTTGCGCCTGCCACATGAAGACTGCAACTGTTTTATTTGATTGGAGACCATTCATGCAAAAAATATCTTAATAAGTTTGGTACATAACCAGTTTGGTACATGGTAAATCGTACAAAACGTGACATTATTGTCCTGAAAATAGGCGAATGGTGGGGGTGTCGGGTAGAGCAGCCTATATCCTCCTAAGGAGCACATTGTCGGAGAGCTAATTGTAAGCTTGTTATAGTGTTCATTCCGTCTCTTGAAATATTTTGACATTACACTTGTAGACATAACTTTTGTTTTAGTCTTTACTTCGGATCATTATAGCGGTTGTTGGCAGTTATGATCGCAAAAGTTCAACGTCAAGAATTGCCTTTCTTCTTGACCATTCCTTGTCTACGTACGCCGTTTTGCCCTGTCCTGTTATTTCTTTGTACCTTTGTACCTATTATCCTGTCCCTTCTTTCCGATTCTTGTCCCTCCCTGTCCTTCTCTCTACCTGCCCGAACGCGTTCATACTTCCCTGCTCCGCTACCAACACTCCTCTTTCCCCGTAGAATTCCCTCCTGTCACATTCCCAGCCTGCTATTACTTTCCCTCTTATTCACCTTTCGTTCATTTACTTCCAGCATCTTCTGGCAATTTGTCCTCCGTCTCCTTCTTTCAGCCTCTTTTCTCTCATCTTCGCCCTATTCGTCTCCTCTCTAACCATATAATTTGGCGTTCGGCAGTCCACCCCCAGCACCAATTTTAAGAACCTTTCTTGCGTACTTTCCATTTCCCTTCTTTCCTTCCAGCCCACTAGTTCCGCGCCATACCCCATAACTTTCCACACTAGCATACCGAACAGCCACACCCTTCTTTGATAGTTTTTTTCCAACAATCTTCTCCCCATCCCCCATACCTCTCATTGCTGCCACCGCCTTCCTTCTTGTCTCTTTCACCGGCTCTACCTGCCCCCGTTTCACATTATCATCCCAAGTACATGTGTTTCTTCACTTCCTGTAACCACCTTTCCTTCCATCTCCAGTCTGTTTTCTTCTTCCTTCCTCCGCCTATCCTAAATCTTACCACATTCGTGTTTTTTTTTTCATTTAACTCCAGTGCTTTTCCCTCCAGGAATCTCTCTAAGCTTCTTATGATCGCCTACATTTCCTCCGCCTCCTTCGCCATCATGACTACATTATCAGCATATGGCAGTGAATAAATTCTCTCCTGTCCTAGCCTTATCCCTCCCCATCTTCCCTTCCCCAAGTCCTCCTCCAAATCCGCTAGTAGGATATTAAATAGCATTGGGCTTAACGGGCACCTCTGCTTCAGCCCTTTCACCGTGCAGAAGCCTTCTCCCTTCTCCTTTCCTATCCTGACCTTGCTCTTTGCCTCCCTCAGCATTTTCTCTACCCTCTTCACTAATCCCTCTCTCACCCCTCTTTCCGTCATCGTTTCCACCACCTTGTTCCTGTTTACTAAGTCGAACGCAGCCTTAAGGTCTGTAATTACCACCACCATTCGCCCTTTCTGATTCTTCTTTCCTATCTGCCTGATTATTATGTCTGGATTAGGTCCCTATACCCTTCCTAAATCTCGCCCGCGTTGTCGAGAGAATTTTCTTTCCTTCCACTTCTTCCCTCAATTCCTCCGCCAATACCGCCGTGTATACTCTGTACAACGATTACATCACTATCACCTCCCTAAACTCCTCCACCTTTTCCTTTCTCCTTTCTTCCTTATAGGAATTATCTTTCCCCCTCTTTCAATATCTCCGGTCATTTTTTCCCAGTCCACCCTCTCCTACATACCTCTCACCACCTGTGGGCTGTGGCTGTCCCGTCGATACAGACGCGCTCTACAGTTGGGCAACTATCTAGGGACACCTAGGAAGCCTGATTAGCGGCCAATAATCGGCTCTTTCGAACGCCGTGTCACTTATTGATTCGCGCGATCATAATATTGGCCCGCGCTGTCAGGTGATTGACCTAGCGTCAGGTCATTGGGCAACCGGAGTAGTGCGGCGCAACGCTGTGTCCTCGCAACGACGAGCGAGACTATCAGTCGTTAAGCAAAACTCGAGTAGGAGCGAAGTGTTACATAGTCTACCCATTGCCTCCTGACTAGCCATATAGCGACGATTTACCGCAGTGTACAATAAATAATAAGTGTATGTACAATCGTAATATTTAAACACTCCCTATCCCAGCACTTTCTTTTCTTCTCCTCTCCTTCCCTCCTATATGCCTTTGTCCAATCCTTTATTCCTCCCCATTCACATAGACTCCCATTATTTTACACCTCCCTACCTATTTGTATTTCGCATACCATCCTTCCCTGGCTCTCCTCTTCTTCCTCGCCCTGCTTTAGACCCTACTTAATCTCCTCAGTATTCCCCCATAAGCCCTCCCCGTCTTATTTCTCCTGACCACCTGTTGTGCCTTCCACTCATACTCCTTTGGTAACCTTTCTTTACCCTTTCCCATCCTTTTCCTGCCAACCACGTTTCCGTCATCATTATCACGTCCCACTCCTTTATTCCATCCCAAAATTCGAAGTCTTTGCTTTCCAGCTTCGCCACGTTCCACAATGCTACATTTGTATCGTACTCCTGTCGCTCCCTCGTTTGCTCCTTCTCATCCATCTCCCCGTTCATCTTTTCCCTTTCCTCCCCGTTCGCCTCTCCCAGCATCCCTCCGTCCTCCTCGCTTCCCTCTACCTTTTCCCTGCCATTCCTTTGTCTTCCTCTTCGCCCTGCCCCCTCGCCACTTTTCCTTCCTCGATTATTATCTCTTGCCTCTCCTCATCCTACCCCCACTATCTGTATCTTTCCGGATCCTACCCATACTCTCTTTCTTTTTCTTCTCTCTCCTCTCGCCAAATCCTCCAGCATCCACGTGATTCTTCTTTCTTTCCACGCGAGGTCGTCATCTACCCTTATCTGTGTGTCGTTTATTCTTCTCTTTCTTCCCATCGCTTCCCTCTTCTTGTCTCTTGTCTTCAGTTCCACTATAACCCTGTTCCGCTCTTCTTTGTTCCTTCCTTCCCTCTACTCCAATATTTCTTCTATCCTGTGGCCATTGGAAACCGACGAACGTATAAGACCGTTATGACAAAGAGAGTGGGGTGTGTGGCAAGGAGAGAGAGGTGGGAGACGGGTGACGAGGCCTCACAGAAGGGCCTCAAATGGTAGGACAGACCGGTACCGGCCGTTTGACACAGCGGACCAAAATTATCGTTAATAGATCAAATAAAAGATAATAGAGCTTATTTGGGCCTCCGACGAAAAAGTGATACATGTATGTATGGAGTATGAGTATGTCTGTGTGTGATATCCGCCTGGTGTGACTTAGTTGTAGGGAATTTTATGTTATTTTTTTATATTTATGACGACGTGATGGGATCCAGGGAGTATTCTCATGTGTATATGTATAAAGTTTATTCATCAAGCCGTGGTAGTGCTTTCTATGATGTGTTAATTTATTCTTGTATATCTATATGCCTATGACCACATGAAAACAGATCCCATCAAATATTTTATAGACAATTATTTTTATTTATGTGACCGGAGCTATTTAGCTCCTTATATTATGTAGCGAAGTCTTCACAGATTTCGTTATAATCCCTTCTTCTACCCCTATTTCCTTTAGAACTTCCCTTGCTTCCTTTTCTCCTTCCATTTCCTGCTTCTTCATCCCCCTTATTGTTATGTTTCTCCTCTTCTCCTCCCTTTCCTTTCTTTCCATTTTCCTATTCCTATTTCCATTTCCTTCATCTTTTTCTCCATCTCCCACTTTTATTTTCTCTACTCCTCCTCTCTCTCCTTCACTTCCCTTCTCAATTCCTTCATCTTCGACCTGAATCCCTACCTTGTTTCTCCAGCTCCTCTTTTATTTTCTCCTTCAACTCTCTTAGCCCCTTTCTCGTTGCCCCTTTTATCTCCCTTCTTAGTTGATCTCTTATCTCCACATATTATTGGTTATACATATTATTGGTTGTTGCGAGTTTATGTAATGAGGTATGGGGGAACGCGCAAGATCCAATCATATACTAACCATTGTCCCGCTCAATCGCTGGCGCGGTTATCGCACGCGGGTAGGACAACTGCTTTTAGGAATTTCGGATCACGGCAACAGTCGTGTGTACTCGAAGCAGCGGGAGAGGATATGAAGGGGCGGGTCGCTATATTGTACGCTCTTCCAGTAACTTTAAGTTTGTCTTAGCCGTTCCTTTGCGCAATCAACGCACCTTGTAACACGTGCTATTAAACATACAATCCACTCATTTAACATACAAATTTTAATTCTTTACAGAAGCAGTATTCCGCCGCTTCACCAGCGCAAATTGCAAGCGGGCTACATGAATATTAAACGTGTCACAGTTGTCGCCATTAAGAATTCGACTAATAAATTACGGTGCAATCAGGGCAGGATTAACTATTAAACAAAAGAAGCACGTGCTTAGGGCATCAAGAGAAAGGGAGCATTACAGAAATTTTACATTGCCGGATTTACCATGGTGTAAAACTATAATTGTGGAACTGAACCAGATGCAGAAAAAAAGGGCTCCTACATTAAATGAAAAAATTATATGCTTGTATATGTATATACACTCATACAAATAATAATAAAATAATCAGAATAGGGGTCAATTATATACTCTGACGCCTTTGAGGCAGCAACGTGCAATTAAACATTACGGTATACAAAGGTGATGATTTGCCGCTCTGTCACTCTATCAAGAATAAACGTTAGTTTTCATCTTATTGTAAAGGATAAGATGGTCAAAAGTGCCTTGAACCGATTTTCCTTGGCAGAACACCGATAGCTTACCCAAAAAGACATTGTATACCAACTTTTAACCCTCTATCTCAACCGGGAGGGTAGTTACAGGGAAAATTAAAAATATCGGGGTTTACCACATTTTCCCTACTTAAAGAAAAGGAAAATACAGATTTTGGATTGAAGTTTTTGAGGCACTAGAATTTCGCTGTTGCCGTAGTTAGATATGGACACGACTAGAATCCTTCAATATTTTCAGACCTTTGCCTCCGATGTGCCATAGTTAAAAAAATTATAAACTGATATTTTCAAGATACTTCGTGCGAAATCGTGATGAATGCTTTGAATTCTTGCATTTCTTATACATAGTAAGAGTGTTAGGTGATTTTCAATATCTCAGTATTGGATAGAATCATGATGAATGAAAGCAATTTAGTTTATTCAATTAATTGAAAGTGTATACGCTATCGTACTTGTATTGTAAGTGTATCGCTTTTGTCGTACGTACACACCTCGCAACCCGCATAGGTCAAGGTGTTTTTCATGGAATAATTTGTTGTTATTATAGATTATACGACAATACAAGATATGTACTTTAAAATATGTGAAGATATAGTGTACATCAAAATAATATTTGTTAGTAATATAAGTTTAATTTGAGGAGAAGTGGAAACTACATTGCCGACGTGAAATAAAATCACAGCTGGGTTTGTGTTCGAGAATCTCGCGATTTCCGTTGGGAAGTGAGAGGAAATGAAAGGAGAGAGGAAGGGGGGGGGGGTGCTCTACGGTAGTGAGAGTAACAATTGCTTTTGCGCGAACGGGCCCGAAGGCCTGTGACTTCCTCGACTCGGGGGTCTATACGTTCACAAACGCTCTTCAACGGGCAGTCTTGCGACTGCTACTAGTCTAGAGGGTCGCTTCACAATACTGGTGGAAGCGAGGCCTTTCTAAACCTCTCCCATAATTCTGCCACCATGGTAAGGCGAGCTGATTGAGTGCAGCTCCCACACCGGGAACATTCCCTCGCCAGCTATGGCTACACCAACGGCCACGACTATTGCAACCCCAATGACCTCCAAAAGAGGGGTGCCGTCCCAACTGTTGGGGACCGGTGGCAGCTAAGAACGGCGCGGGTGGGACGTTCCCACACGCCGCCCTACCACTACCACCGGCGGGCCCCCAACCCCGTCTACTGATTATCCTCCGGTGGAGTGGACGCACGGCCCAAGCAGCCGATTATGCGTCCAGTACGAGCGTAGGCCGGGTCCGTGGGTACGCTAAGCCCCAAAGGTCATACACCACCAGGGCGGGGCCCCCCTGCGGGAAGTGAGAGTAACAATTATAATGAGCGAGATAAGCAACTGTATGAATTGTATCGGCCTACAATGACTTGTACCTGTTACGGGTGCACGTGCTCGTTCGCGCCGCGTGCAGAGCCTGAGATGCTGGTGTTGATGTACCTTGAGTTCAAAGCACGTCTGATATGCGTGAAATGTGTGTGAGAATATCCGTGATGAGGTCCTAATGTATATTCGTGTGATAGCAATGTGCGTGCAGATAAAAACGTGATAACAAAACTGTGTGAAAAAAGTATAACCGTGATATTCTAAAAGCCGTATGTTCTCGTTGATCACTGAGTTAATAATGGCCAAAATCGGCGGGAAAACCGGGCGTGTGTTAAAGGCGCGCTCGCGCGTAAACCGCGTGTGACTCGGTCCTCAGGCCGCCTTGAGGATGCCGCGGCGATGATTGGTCGGCGTCGCGGCATTCCCGAACAGTTCGCAATCTCTTAAGCCTCGCACTAACGACGAATATCAGCGCGACGCGGCGTACCACGCTGGGTTGATTTATACCCCAGCTTGATTAGCTGCAGCCCGTATATATGGGTATGCCGGTAAAGTCACTCCAGTGGAGACATGGTTGCCTATCCCCTGGCACCGAAAAAATGAGCCACCGTGGTAGTGCGAGGGTTAAATAAGTTAACCCTAATTTCCATTGTTAATTCCTAAGTTAATAATCTTAATATAAGTTACCATAGACATAAGAAGCCTTTATAACGCGCGCCTCACGTGGCCTCAGTTTCTTTCGCAACGACTCATGTGCGGGAAAAGGTGTACAAGCAATTACCAAAAATACAACGCAGTTAATAACGAAAGCAAGCGAGAATTCCGACTTTATCTCCTCATCCAGTAGCTCCCACGAACGTGTGTGTGTGTGTGGGCGCGTGCGTGCGTGTGTGCGTGCGTGAATGCGTGCGTGCGTACGCGCGCTAAAAAGTAAACAATGTTACATGGCTATCTGTTGACATCAAAATAAGAATTAGCGAATTATAACATTTTCTAGAATAAATTCCATGATGCTAGGATATATCAACGGATTCATCACTCGAAAGTCATAATAATCATCTTGCCATCTTCAATGGCCTTGAATGACCCTCGCTCATAACATGCTGAAACCGTATCAACGCCGACTATCGCATAGGGGTAAGAAACAGGTCACCCAATTTAAAATAAATAATATCACAATCTGTCTCCGTCTATGCCATGCCAGTTATATACCATATATTTTTTTGATATTATTACAAACAAAGGAGATATTCAAGGTGTTCGCAGTTATTGCCCCACCCTGTACAGAAAATTTCAAAAATGTTTCTTGACAATGAGAAATTCAAAGTACTGTCAGTATCCTTCCAAAACGATTAGTGCTAAATCAGAGAAAGTATGTGACTGTATATGTCTTGACATGGAGGAAACGCATTTTTTCACTAAATATTTAATAGCTGCTCAATTTTTGAACAAGAACAAATTAGCTAATTTTAGGAATAAATTGCCTACGGAAGAAATAAAATTGACCATTGAAGCATATCCCATATGCAACAATGAAATACTTGAAACTGAACTACGAGTACAAACTTGTTAAGATTTATGACAGAAAATAATTTAGGTTATGTTGAGAGAATATACAAATTTCTGAGGAGCATTATGAATTAGGATATGTTATATGCACTTGCGATGATTTAAATGTAGACAAAATTCTTCAACAGTCACACAAACATGAAAGAAACAGTAATTAACCTTTTCGCTCAAAATAAAACGAAGAATGGATTCATATTTACGTAATTTTGAAATAAGCCAAACTGTATAATTTGATCGGTACAATAATCAGTATTGGTTTTGGTTTAATTTTCTTTTAATTCCTACCGTAATTTTAATCATTTACCAAACACGGTAAGGTACGTCTACATCTGACAATCAGCACGAACGCGCACGAGTCAACCTGAGCATGACGTCATCAGAGGCGCGTGAGCAAACCGAGGCAAACCGATTCAATGGTTTCACGTTGCACTCATCAATCGATGGCTTCGCCGCCGTACGAGAAAAAATGTAGTGTGTTGGAAATTTATTCTAATGTTGGAGAATCGGTGTAGTTTGTTCGGCCCGATCCGAGACTGTCGAATCGAGCTGTGAGCAAATGTGGCGAACGGATCCGTAACAATGTTTTGTAACGAGACTGAGGACGCAGCAGCGTCCACACATAGCGATTCCAAGAAATCGCGATAATCAAACAATCGTCAGGGCATTGACCCGAGCAGCCGTGTGGCTAAGTCACTAGAAGCGTCTAGAAGCGTCTAGAAGCATCTAGAAGCGTTGAGAAGCGTCTCGAAGCTTCCAGAAGATTCCGAATAACTTTAGAGCTTTGCATATACTGAGCGCATACGAACCAAGACGCAGCGTCCAATACAGCAACGGAACTTGTTGATTATACGTAAAAGCCTAGCAACGAATTAATATAAATGCCAGTTCGCGACTGCGACTCATTCTCTAGTATTCCTGTGGGAGAGGACGAGGTAAGACAATCGGCTGCCCGCGGTAAACTTTGAGCAAATCCTATGGGAGAGGACGAAGCATGCTATCGGCCGCCCATAAAGAACATAGGCTAGCTTCATGGGAGAGGACGAAGGATTGCTATCGGCCGCCCATGGGAGCGAGACAGGTTAGCTCCATGGGAGAGGACGAAGCATTGCTATCGGCCGCCTAAAAGTACTCGAGAAGGATTGCTTGGTTTCCATGCATGTTTGGGAGAGGACGGTTGAAATAGACCGGCCGCCTGATACAGATATGGAGATACGAATGGACTTCTCGTGTTAGAAATTCTGTACTGGGGGAGAACGGTTTTAAACTAGCCGAACGCCCGTTAGCTCAAAATCGTAAAGTCCGTCAATAATTCGTTGCTAGCCATCGGCGTTACCAAATGAATAATTCAGACACATCTGTAAGAATAAAATGTATCTAACATGAAAAATAAATATTCTGTCCTTAGAACCCGAAACCCAGAGAATCCAAATACTTTCCGCACAACCATCCTACAATTTTAATTAACTTTAATCGTTCGTATACTTTTTAAACATCACAAAGTTAGACCTGTTTTCCCCAGTCCGAGTTGCTTTTGGAAAACCCGGATCATATTTCAACATTTTGCCTCTAATAGTATTTAAAACCCAACCGAAATTCTGTTCTGACATTCCAGAAAAGCATTTGCAATCTCTTTCTTTCAAATTCGGACACTTTGATGGTTTTAGTGTTCATAGTTTTATCTCTTACAATTAGTTCAACGTTGAGGTTGAACATTTTTTGTTTACTGGTCCTCTCAGGAAGAAGTGCGATTATTTAATTCTACAAGTAACATCATGGTAAGTGCAAAGAAAAGGGCGATTTCCGATAGCTTTACATTGTGTAGAAAAATTGGTTACACCTCTACCGTCAATTTCTCTATCCCACACAGTCCACAACTTCGATCAAATAAATGCATAAATTAATAAGTATAGAATATAAAATTGACCATGAGTCGCAGTAGAATCTCTCAATGAGATTACCATATTCGTCTACAACTTTAAGTCGGTAAATTAAACAATACCTTGTGCGCAGAAACTGAACGTTGCGCCTGTAGATCCGCGTTCAGCAGCGTGAACGTTCCACAGTATTTCACCATTTATTCCCTAAGCAATTAAAATAAATTAGAATTGAAATTAGAGAAGAAGAGCTACTTGCTACGCAATTTCTCCAAAGTTCTTCAACCAGTGTAGACGTGTTGCTCCAAGGTTATCAGAAAAAGATTTTCCAAACATAAATTCCGTTAATTGTGTGTAACTGTGTTTTTCGTTGTTACGTCCCAGCGTAACTTTTTGATTTTTCCTTTCTATTAGTATATTTTCTTAATTAATCATCTTTCCTATTTCCCTTTTTCCGGCCTCCGGATGCGGCAACACTTGTATTATGGCGTATGCCCTTCGCATCCGGCGTGGTGTTTGAGTATTAGCATTAAAATCATACTTATTTCATTCTTATTCCGGGCCTCGTATGCGGCAATATTCGTATTATGGCTTATGCCCTTCGTATACGTGGTACTGTTGAGCAGTAACGTGTAGTGGAACTCCCTCTCCGTGAAATCATAGTCGTCCCACACAATGTACATATACTATATATCTATCCATATTCGAAACGCGAGCGAGTGACATAGTATGAATGTGTGTACATAGTGTTAAGTTACTGCGAAGAGGTTCCGCATTATAATTTTCTGTTTTCTCTCTCTTTCAAATTTCATTTATTATTTGCGCAACAATAAAGCGCATCGTTTAGACCAGGCCTGGGCAACTCGTGGCACATGTGCCACATTCCCCTTCTTCTTCCACTTCTCGGCGACCCCCACCTTATTCCGTGTGCGCGCTGACTGGCGTTGACGGAGCGAGGGGAAGTAGCGTTACATATATACGGAATCAGAGGCCGATTCGCGTTACTTCATTGTTTTACTCTCTTCTGGTCAGAACTGAGCGGCTCCACTGCGACGCGTCGTATGCTACCCATTGAATCAAGGAGAAAAACAATTTGATTCAATGGGTAGCATACGACGCGTCGCAGTGGAGCCGCTCAGTTCTGACCAGAAGAGAGTAAAACAATGAAGTAACGCGAATCGGCCTCTGATTCCGCATATATGTAACGCTACTTCCCCTCGCTCCGTCAACGCCAGTCAGCGCGCACACGGAATAAGGTGGGGGTCGCCGAGAAGTGGAAGAAGAAGGGGAATGTGGCACTTGTGCCACGAGTTGCCCAGGCCTGGTTTAGACGTCAACCTATTTTTATTCATGAATACTTCGTCAAGAGTGTGCGTCTATAAAATCTTAAATCACTGAGTCAACGCAATCATATTGCACTCGAAATAAAACTTGATAATTAGAAAAAGGACTAAAGAACGAAGACCGTGTCTCGCTGAACACCGAACGAGCGCTTCAGTGGAATATTTGTATAGCGAATCGACCGCTGTTCGGCCGATTCCGCAAAAGGACATGAAAAACCATCCTTGAGCGAGGCCAGGAACCATCTCGCGACGAATTCCTCGTGGCAGTTGGCTGTAAAGTCGCGAGGTGCGTAGTCCACTGTCCGAGGGTATCTTAGAAAATTTCTTTGTTACGAGCTTAATTTGTGCATATTCTTTGCAGTGTGTTACAAAAGGACTCAATTATCCTCGTAAAACCGCAGTTTGTAAATTCTAATTAATATTTCGAGCAATGGACTCAGTTTTCTTTATTTGAGTAGTGATAAGTATGCGAAAGTGTGATCTGCGTACGTTCTTGCACGTGGCCGGCAAATTCAGTGCCGGGCCCTTTAAAGTTTAAGTTTCATTTCAAATCGACTAAACATCTGTAAATATTCTGAACGAACGTAAAGGGTTGTTCCTCGCTTGCGGAGCGATTAGAATCGTGAAAATTGTTCGAGTCGAAGCATTGCTTTTCTTGATTTAACGCCTTTGTAACGGGCATTATCCCGGCTCACGAACATCCGAGCATAAGCAACCCAAGTAAGGGCACTTTACTAAAATTCTATTACGATTCGAAGGTACTTATCATCGTTTACCGTGAAAAATCCACCGACTTTACCGCAGAGAGATAGAGATAGAGATAGAGAGAGGGAGAGGGAGAGAGAGAGGGAGATGGAGATGGAGATGGAGATTGAGAGAGAGAGAGAGAGAAAGAGAGAGAGAGAAAAGGAACAAGACAAACGTGCGACATAGGAGAAAGAGAGAAAGAGCGAGCGTAGAGCGAAAGTTACCGACCAAAGCCGAACAACCGCGACACGGTAAGACCCTCCAGTTACGCCGTTCGACAAATGTATTATACATATTGTTCGACCATGCCCAGCTATTACGCTATGGAGAGATCCTAGGGCACGGCCGTATGTAAAACATCGACCGTAGCGATTGTAAAACATTTCTATTTGTTAACTACTGCGAACGCTATCGTCCAAGATTGTGAATAGCTTTCATATTAAGGCGCATTATTGTTGTGCACTTGCTTTCCACCCATACGCTGCAATAACATCTGCAGAATTCTATTAGCTGGTTGTCGAATTCATTATATTCTTTATTTTCATTATTTCTTTGTATTCAATACTTTACTTGCAACATATATATTTTGTTTTCCACCTATACTTTTCTATTTGATTTATTTGATGTTGTGTCGTCACACCTCACCGATCACCGCGTTATCTGAATAGTAAACATAACCTCACAAGCGATTCGGGACCTGTATGAGTCTTTAAGGAAGCACACGTATCCTTTTAGTCCTGCAGAAAACTAAACGCGATATTTCAGTTACAACATTCCAAATAACTTTTACGTTTAGATTATTATACAAATTAATTATTAAAAGATTAGGAATTCACCGAGACAACGCAGTCAGCAAAGTATAGCTATGGAGGTTCCCACCTGCCCTGTCTACGCGTATAAACAATCTTTCTTGAATTATATTATCATTAGTCAGTTAAATTCAAATTATTTAGCGTTATGCCCGGTCGCACGGTAGACCGCTCGCGGATTAACATCGACCATCCTTCACACGTACAAAGTCGTAAAAAGCCTCGCCCGGACGTAACACCGTTATTTATTCCATTCTTCCAGTTAAGATAAAGTTTTTTGTTGTATTTCGTTAAAATTAAACCGCTTTATTCAAATAATTGCATCACACACATAGCGAAAATTCCCGACGCCAACGTTGCCGTAGCGTGCATCAGTTTCCTTACGATAAATGAGTTGTCAAAAAGGAAGGAGAGACGCCGAAAGCGACATCGATACTGGATGTCAAAATTGTATTTGCCACGGCAATCACAGAGCATCCACAATCTATCGATGACGAACAGTTTGTGTGGTACAAAAGAAAGTGACAAATTTGAGAACTCTCTACGCATGTCCAAGACAGTTTTTCATTTTTGTTAAATAACATTAAACATAAAATCACAAAACAAGATACACTCTTCGGGAAGGCGGTCCCGCCAGAGGAACGCTGCGATTTCTCGCAACAGGAGATTCTTATGCCAGTCTCCAGTATTTGTTTCGAATTTAAAGGCAATTGATCTGCAAAATCTTACCGGAAGTATGCCGAAAAATCATTGATTATCTCATCAGTTACGTGAAGGTAAGTAAAAATATAAGGTACGGTTTTTATAAATACTTTTTTATTTATTGCATTCCATTTTTCACACTATTTTTGGACTTCCGTTTCCGGAGCGAATGAGTGAGGAGGAGTGTGTGAGAGTGGTGAAGAGAAGTGTGTAAAGTTGGGAGAGAAAGTGGAAGGTGGGCGAAGGGAAGTGGGTGAGGATAGAGGAAAGGTAGAGGAAGGTGGGTGGCGAAATCGGTAGCGAAGGAGAGAAGTGGGGGAAAAGGAAAGGGTGGGCAGGAAAGAGGTTAGGAGACAGCGTGGTAGGAAGGCGGGAAGGCGGCGAGAGGCAAAGGAGAGCGGCATCTAGCGGAAAGAGATTGAGGGAAGTGCCGGTGAGGAAGAGGGAAGACAGATGGAAATGGCAGAGGGGGCCGAGAGAGGGAAGGGCGGGAAGAGACAAGGGGAAATAGCGTGGGAGGAGGCGCTGAAGAGAAAGAGGGAGAGTTGGGAGAGGAATAGGATACAGGGAAATAAGGAGGAAGATGTGATCTTGAAGCCGATAAAGAGGCTGCAGAAGTCGCCAGGAAAGGGAGGTGGAAGGAAGGAAGGAGAGGAAGAGTTGAGGGAGTGGAGGATCCTTCCTCCTGATGAGAGAGATAAGGGAGGAGATGAAGGAGGGGATGAGAAATATGATGGAGATGATGATTCAGCAGGGGGGAGGTCTAAAGGAGAAGGTGAAGGAGATGAAAGAGACGGTGAGGGGAGAGATGGAGGAGATAACGAAGCAAATGAGGGAGGGGGAGGTGCAGTGGAGATAGGGGAGAAAGAAGGGTGGGGAAATGAGGAAAGTGGGAAAATGTAGGAAATGGGGAGGAAGATAAAGGAGATGGAGTGGGGGGAGGAAAGGAAGGAGAGAGAAAGAAGGCGGAATAAAGTGATAATAAGAGGATTAACGAAAAAAGGGGTAGAAAGGGGGGAAGAGGTGGAAGGGATATTAAGAGAAATGGGGGTCGAAATGTAGGTGGGAGTTAGGAGGAGGGGGAGAGAAGAGGTGGGAGGGGCGGTGATAGTTGACCTGAAGGACAGGGAAAAGAAGAAGGAGGTGATGATGAGAAGGAGGAAGATTAGGGAAAGGAGCAGAAAAGTGGATGACGACCTGACTTGGAGGGAGTGGATAATGAGGTGGAGGCTAGAGGAGATAGCGAAGGAGGAAAGGAATAAGGGAAGGATGGTATGGGTGGGATACGGAAAGGTAAGAATTGAAGGAAAGTGGTGGTGATGAGATGAGGAGGAGGAGAGACTGATAGAGGGGAAAGGAAGGGGGGAAGTTAGTGAGGGGGAAGGGAAGGGAGGGGGAGATAAAAGGGGTGTAGGAAGATAGGGGAGAGAGCGGAAGGGAGAGTAGGAGGAGGAGAAGGTTGGAAACTGGCGTTTTGGAACGTAGCTGGGATATGGAATAAACACAGGGAGTTCTGGGAGGGGATGAAGGAGTTGGATGTAGTGTTATGAGTAGAGACCTGGGTAGAGGACAAAGGATGGGAGAGAGTAAAAGAAAGATTTCCGAGGGAGTATGAATGGGTGGCGAGATTCGCGAGGAGATGGAATAAAAAAGGAAGAGCATGTGGTGGAATGATAAGGGGGATGAGGAGGGGGACAGTAATTAAGGAGGAGGAGCGGGGAAGGGAAGAAGAGGGGAAATGGAAATGGGGATCAGGGTAGGGGAAGGGCGATGGAGAGTAATAGGGGTGTATGTCAGGGGGGATATAGAGAGCAAGATAGAGGGTTTAAGGGGAAGAGGACAACGATTATAATAGGGGATTTTAACGCGAGGACAGGAAGGGCAGGGGGTGGGTAGGGGGGGACGAGGAACAGCAAGGAAGGAGGTCGAATGACGGGAAGATAAACAGGGTGGGCCGATTACTGGTGGAGTGCGTGGAGGAGAGGGGTTGGGCGATACTAAATGGATGCACGGAGGGAGATGAGGAGGGGGAGCACACGTACACAGGGGGAAGGGGGAGGTCGGTAATCGACTATGTGATAGGGGATAGAAAGTCGAGAGGCAAGGTGAGAAGGGTAGAGGTAGGGGAGAGGGTGGACTCGGATCACCAGCCGGTGGTGATATGGGTGCAGGGGGGAATGGAAAGGGGAGAAGAGAGGAGAAGGGGAAGGATAGGGAGGAACAGGGGGAAGTGGGACGAAGAAGGGAGGGAGAAATTTAGAGGGAGGATAAGGGGAGGGGAGGGGGAATTGGAGAAGGGAAGAACGCCAGCGGAGGAGCTGAGAGGGTTAGGGGGGAGGATAATGACGGCGATGGAAGAGGAGATGAAGGGGGAGGGGAGTGAGAATCAGGGACGGATGGTGGTATAAGGGATGTAGGGAGGAGAAAAGGGAGCTAAGGAAATGGAACAGGTGTGAGGGAGGGGAGGGGGAGGAATATAAGGCAAGGAAGAGGAGATATAAAGAGTTGTGCGGTAGGAAAAAGGCGGAGGAAAGGGAGAGGTTAGTGAAGGAGGCGGGGGAAGCGCGAACGGAGAGGGAAGTATGGTGGGTTTTAAGAAGGAATAGGAAAATAAGGAAAGGGGTGTGTGAAGATATAACGGGAGAGGAATGGAAAGTACACTTTATGGGGTTACTGGGGGGGCTGGAAAGAAAGTTGGTCTGCGGAGGAAGAGCAGGGGGAAGGGAAAGGGATGAGGAGGAGGAGTTAAGCATGGTGGAAATAAGTAGAGTGATGGGAGGGCTGAAGGACGGAAAGTCGATAGGGGGTGATGGGATACCACACGAGGTATGCAGGAGGATATGGAATTGAGAGGGGTGGCTGGAGGAATGGTGCGAGGGAGAAATAGTCCCCATAGTCAAGAAAAGAGAGGGGAAGAGAGTAGGAATACAGGGGGGTCACGATAATGCCCTCACTGTACAAAGTGTACGCGAAGATGCTGGCGGATAGGATAAGAGAGGAGGTGGAAAGAAAGGGAATTCTGGTGGAGACACAGGCGGGGTTTAGCAGAGGAATGGTCGCGAGAGACCAAATATATGCACTGAATTACATAGTAAACCTAACCCGGACCTAACCCAAACCAAATATATGCACTGAATTACATTATATACAGGGAGATAGGAAGGAAGGGAGAGAAAATGGTGGCTCTATTCTTGGACCTCAGGGCGGCATTCGATTTGGTAGGGAAGAGAAATGTGGTAGAGGCGATGAGGGAGAGGGGGGTCAGGGAGGGACCTGTTCAACTTGTTAGTAGCGGACATGGAGGAGGGATTCAGGAAAGGGGGATGGGGAGGGGGGGAGATAAAGGTAGAAGGGGAGAAAGTGTATTTGCTCTCGTACTCAGACGATGTGGTGGTGTTGGCGAGGGAGGAAGGGGAAATGAGGACGGTGATGGCGAAATTAGAGCAGTATCTGGGAAAGAAGGGACTAAAGGTTAACATGGAGAAGACGAAGATTGTGAGGTTCAGGAAGGGGGGTGGGAGGAAAACGGTGGTTAACTGGAGATGGGGGGGGGAGGGAGAAGTTGGAGGAGGTGAGGGAAGTTAAGTACCTGGGGTATTGGGTAGAGCAAGGAGGTCGAAGCAAGGAAAACGTGAGGGAAAGAGGAAGCAGGGCGGCGGCGGCGGCGATGAAGGAGGTGTGGGGGTTGGGTAAGAGGTTGTGGAGCAACGATTGAGAAAGGAGGATGTGGCTGTTTGACACGTTGGTGTGGACGGTGGCAGAGTACGGTGTGGAAGTGTGGGGATGGAAGGAAAGGAAGGTAATGGAAGCAGCGTATGAGAGGTACATAAGATGGGTACTGGGAGTGAAATGGACAACGCCGGGATATATGGTAAGGGAGGAGGCGAACAGGGGGAAGATGAGGACGAGGGCAGGGAGGAGGGCATGGGGTTACGAAAAGAGATTGGAGGAAGGGAAAGGAGGAGTGATAGCGGGGAGGTGCTGGAGAGAGATGAGTGAGAGATGGGGGAGGGAAAAAGTAGTGGGGAGATGGGAGGAGGAGAGAAAGGAGTTTTTCCGGGAAAGACGGGTAGAGGAGGGGGAGGAGGAAGGGATGGAGTATGAGGAACTGGAGAAGAAGGACATAGAGGAACAAAGGAGGGAAAGGAGGAGAAGGATAGAGGAGTCGAAGTCGAATAGATGGTATAGGAAGGCGGTCGGAGAGGGGAGGAAAAGATATCTGAAGAAGGGGTGGAGTGAGGAAAGAGTGAGGAGGGTGGCTAGATTTAGGCTGGGGAATGAGGTGAGAGAAGGGAGGTACTGGGAGGGGGAGGAAAAGAGGGGCTGGAGACTTTGTGGGGAGGAAGAGGAAACGTGGGAGCATGTGTGGGAAAGGTGTGGAGGATGGGAAAAGATGGAAGGAAGGGAAGAAAGGTGGAAGATAAAAGTAAAAGAGGTGCTGGATGAGGAGGGAGGAGGGGAGAAATGGGTGAAGGAACTGGAGGGAGCAAGGCGGAAAAAGAAGGAAAGAGATGGGGAGGGTGGGAAAGAGGTAGGATGAGGGATGAATGAAAGAGAGAAGTGTGAATGAAGGTTGTGAATGGGAATAAATGAGAGAGAGGAAGGAAGTGGAGAAGGAGAGGAGAGGAGGAGAAAATGGAAGGAAGCGGAAGTCCATGGGGGCATGGGGGGGGGGAGGCGAAGGGTAGTGTATAAGATGTACGAAAGTAGTTTAAGGAAGAGGAAAGGGAAGGAAGGCGAGCGGAGTAGGAATAGGGAACGTAGAGGACAGAGCGGAGAGAGAGAGAGAGAGAGAGAAATGCCAGCGGGGGAGGGAAGCGTGCGAAAAGGGTTGTATAAGTAGAATAAGTAAAATAAGCTAGTATAAGTTAGTATAAGAACGGATGTCAAAATGGAGATCGCTGGAGGAGAGGCGACTAATGTGAAAAGGAAGCTTGTAACCCGAAAGGGAACAAATAAACATATACATACTTATTCACACTATTTTAAGAATAGTTTAACATTTCCACTTTCATTTCGAAAAATTGATTAAATAACCTGTTTTGTGCAACGGCGCGGTGACAGTCGTCAAATGCCCCTAATTTTTCCGCAATAAATTCGGCTACTATCGCGCAGTCATCTTTGTTTTCCTGAGAGGCTCCACATCGACTTGTTGTTTGCCTTAAATATGTCATCGCAACTCCGATTCGCGAGTCTTCCTCCTCGCAAGCCCTCCACTTATTGTTAGACCCAAGCCTCTTTGGATGTGTATAAGAGCTGTGGGGTTCCAAAACACCTGACGCCATTGGTTTCCCTTTTTTCTATTTCTCCGTCGCCTAGTAGACTCACCAAATTCTAGAAGAAACAAAACATTAATAAATAAGAAATACATATTTGAGTACTATATACTTGTTCTACATTTCGGTAGACTGAAACTATTGTCATCTAATGTGTGAATGTTATATTAACATTCTTCCAGATGCCGTCAACGCCAGAGCAGTGGAAAATATTCGCGAAAAAGTTTGACAAAGTGTAGAATTTTCCACACCGCTTAGAAGCAATCGACGGAAAACATATTGTTTTGCAATCCCCAAAGAACAGCGGTAGGGAATTCTTTAATTACAAATTGCATTTAAGCGTTGTCCTGATTGTGTGGTAGTCTTTACTGATTGTGAGCAGAGTTGGCAGGACTGAAGCGAAAGGAAGGGTGAGGATACGACACCACGTGCTGGGACTTGCCAAGGTAATGGTGTAGAGAGAGGATATAGACAGAGACATTGCATTATCATTGTAACAACCGATAGGCGTATACAGACGGTTACCGCAGCGTCCCAATTTGAAACAGCACGGTTGAGACGAATGAGTGAGAGGCAAGGGATAAAGGGGTGAGGAGGACGAGCGAGGTGACGAAACGACCCAAAGCGTCCTGAAATCAAAGAGTGATCGCAAGCCGAACGATACACACGGCTACGGCAAAATTGTCAGTCTTCTGATTATTATACGAGACTGTGGTCCGATTAATTCAGAATCCATATTCGTCAAAGAGATACAGGACGGTGCACCAATTAACCCAAAGCCTCGCTCCCCTCACCAAAGTACAAGGCATAACGACGATAAAAAGAACATTGAACACCAAGAAAGCCAAACATGTATGTTTAAATGTGAGTGGACGAATGTGTGTGTTTGTTATATGTATTCATTTGTGATTTTGAAATTCTAATCGTCGATGATATTTATGACCATTTTATATTCAGACGCGATGGGATTATAATTTTAACGTTATTGTAAAATTGACTTATTTATTCGTTTGACATGTTATCGCTGTTACAAAATTCTATCTGTAATCTTTTAAGTTGATTTATTGTAGAATATATCCCATTTAATATATGAAGATTTTATTTCGGTGCTTCTTTTGTAACTTTTTGTCGACTGTGTTATTTATTACTATTTTATTTGTTATGAAATTAATATAAAGTAATTTTATATAAAGAAGACCCAAAAAGGTGCGTTACAACGTAGATTGATAATAAAGGAGTGTTCGGTTATAATATATATAAAGTGAGTGTATATAAGTCTGCGGACCATCCTACCTAATCCTCACACTGATGGCTGCGGCGGATGCCGATTACAGTTTTATTTCTGCGGATATCGGATGTCGTGGACGGATTTCCGATGGACGCGTGTTCCGCAATTACAAATTATAGAAGAAGCTGGAGGAAAATTCTTTAAATTTGCCTGAGCCGCCAACTCTCGCTGGTGGGGAAACACCGGTATCCTACGTATTTTTGGGCGATACCGCGTTTCTGCTGCACATAACATTATGAAACCCTATAATGGTGTTTACCTATGTGGATCGCACAAACGGATTTTTAATTACCGCCTATTAAGAGAACGCCGTGTAATTGAAAATACATTTGGTATAGTTTCTGCTCGATGCAGAGTTTCAAGGAAACCAATCTTCTTGGAGCAAGTAGAAGTTATTGTTATGGCGGTTGTAAGCCTACATAATTTTTTACGGGCAAGATCCACGTCGCCGGGTACACTAGGGAATGGGATTAATTGTGAACCACCAACAGGAAGCTGGCAGAATGGAAAAGGAACAGCGACATCTCTGCTACCAATGAGTAATTTACCTCGCCGAGCTAACTTAATATATCAAGAAATTAGAGAACAATATGCGAAACATTTTTGTAACATGGGCAGTGTTCCATGGTAAAACCAATATGCTTAGATAAATACATAAACAGGAATACATCTTGCCCATCATATGGTATTCTCACCCCCATTTTTAAATTAAAGCACTTGCACTAATTGTAGCCCGAGACTCGTTTCTAACCGACATCAGAAAAGAAGGAGGTTATCTATTCGATAAGTATATTTTACTCTTTTATTATTATTTTTTTTATTTTTTTTTTATGGGAGATGTTCGCGCATAACTCTCGAACGGGTGGGTGGATTTCGATGGGATACGTGTCAATCAATGCGGTTTGTTGTCGGAATGGTCCCATTTTAGTGGCCAAACTTTCCAACCATGGGAACCCATGTTTAAAACGATTTTTTCACAATTTTTTGCCTACGATTTCACATTTTCGTGAACTACTTTCGAAGGGGTTGATCAATTTCAATGATTCTGTATTCAATTTTATAAGAGGGTACTCTCCCGATAGATTTCGATGGAATGCGGGTCAATCGATGCTGTTTGTTGTCGGAATGGTCCCATTTTGGTGGGCAACCGATCCGACCTTGGAAACCCACTTTTTAATCAAATTTTTCACGATTTTTCGCCTACAAATTCACATTTTTCGTGAACTGCTTTCGAAGGGTGTGATTAATTTTTATGATTCTGTATTCAATTTTAAGAGGGTACTCTTCCGGTGGTCCACTACCAAGCGCTAAAAATTCTAACAAATGAAGTCGGTTAAAAATACCTTCTTTTAAATGACTTAAATTTTACAGTTTGGATGTTCGTGTTTAACTCCCGAACGCGTAGGCGGATATAGATGGCTCCCATATCATTTGATGGGGTTTGCCGTCCTCTTGGTCCCATTCTAGTGGCGAAACCTTCCGCTTTAAAAAAACTCCGTTTTACGCGACTTTATCATTCAACCGTTCGTTACTTTCTGATTGCATTTCTTCTGCACGCCGTTTTCTCATACGAGCTGCGTTTTTCTTCGCTCTACCCATTTCCTAATGTTATATAAAACAGCAATACAATTATATAATTGAGACTAAAAATTTAAAAATAAATAACTTTAAAAAAAAAGTGAGAAAACCGACTTCAGAGGCGCCCTAAAAAGTAAAAAATTATTCTTTTTCTCTTGACGGATATTCAAATAACGAAGAGTGACTTTGAATCACGGATATTCTAAATAATTCTTTTCTGATGTCGGTGCCACAATAGAAACAAAAAAAAATTTTCCTGATTACTCAAATTTGTGAACTTTAGAACCTACAACTACTCGTACCGATCGGCATTCGTCACCGTTGTACTTTCCATGCACAGGTAGTTCTCATTGCAACGTTCCACCCCAGAAATAGGGTTGTATATATTAGTATCGCGCCGAAGGCGCGTCATCGATGTACTTTCCATGCACAGGTAGTTCTCATTGCAACGTTCGACATCAGAAATAGGGTGGTATGTATTAGATTCGCCCCGAAGGCGCGTCATCGATGTGCTTTCCATGCAGAGGCAGTTCTCATTGCAACGTTCCGCCCCAAGATCGCGGGTTCGAAACCTGCACGAGCCCGTGTGTTTTCGATCCCACCTTCTATCTTGGCACCGAACTCAAAAAATAATTATTTAGAATATTCGTGATTCAGAGTCACTCTTCATTATTTGAATATCCGTCAAGAGAAAAAGAATTATTGTTTTACTTAGCGCGCCTCTGAAGTCGGTTTTCTCAATTTTTAAGATATTTATTGCCTTCCAAAACTTGCATCGTTTCAAAAGCAAACCACTTGGAAATATAAATTTCTTGTTGTTCTGCAAAAATATGTTGTCATTATGCAATTTCCAGCTATTTTCGGATGACACCTTGTTCTTACGTTTTCCAGTGCCCATGCTTACTTTGCATCGAGCCTTCTCCCGTCGAAAAGACCCCTTAAGGCTATTCTTTTTTTTTTAATTCGTCGACGGGTTTGTCCAGTATCGTGGAAATTTGCCTCCACGCATCCTCTTTTAAAGTATTAAAATAGAGAGGGTGGTGTGGATTCCATAAAATATCATCTCCAATACAGTCTGCAATAAAGAAGAGCCAATTGAGCTGAGTCCATTCCATAGCTATAAAACAAATTCACTTGAAAAAAAACACTACTTGTTTATATCACTATTTTCTTAATTCATTTTACTTACTGGTGAGAAATCTGTCGCCGTTCTTAAACACTTTTAACGACTCAGTCGCAAGTTAAAAACAAAGGTAATTATGCGGTTCAGGGGACCCAGCTCCGATTTGGACGGGCTTGGAATATGTTGTATATTTCGACATTCTTTCTCAACAACTTTTTCCTATACATTTATGTGCGCTCGACCTTCGTTTCGAAGTTATTAGCGAAAAACTTTTGTTATAAATACGCTTCGTTTTACTGTAAGCGGCTGTGGTATCCTGTTGATGTCGGGCTTACCTAGCATACAACAACGACAACACTTGGGGCGGGGGGGAGGGGGGCAAGGCTGTCTAATATTAATTCCAAGTCATATGAAAAAAGAAAATAGAGTGACGCCTGTACATTTAACTGGAATCGTTGTTGCAATGAGAGGGTTGTTATATATTTTGCCGTGCCGAGGGCGCGTCAAGCGTTGCAGACGGACGCTAACGCATATAACAGAAGATCCTCTCATTGTGGCAACGATTCCAGTTGAAAGTACAGGCATCACTCTATTTCCTTTTTTCATATAACTTGGAATTAACATTAGACAGCCTTGCCCACTGCCCCCACCCGCACCAAGTGTTGTTGTTGTTGTACGCTAGGTAAACCGGACATCAACAGCATACCACAGCCGCTTAGTAGAACGAAGCGTATTTATAACAAAAGTTTTTCGCAAATAACTTCGAAACGAAGGTCGAGCGCGCATAAATGTATAGGAAAACGTTGTTCAGAATGTCAAAATATACAACATATTCCGAGCCCGTCCAAATCGGAGCTGGGTCCCCTGAACCGCACATTTACCAAAACAAAAACAAAAAACTTTATATTAACTGCAAGAATTAAATAAATAACGGAAAACACAATTAAACAGAATTACACACAATGAAGAACGAAGAAAAACTTTTCAGAAATTGCGTAACAACTAGCTCATTTACTCTATTTTCATTTGTTGTTATTTATTTAGATCATCTGGGCAATAAATAGTGAAATACTGTGGAACGTTCACGTTGTTAAACGCGGATCTACGGGCGTAACATCCCATTTCTGCGTACAAGGTATTATTTAATTTACCGACCGAAGGTTATATATGAAGATGGTAATCTCATTCAGAGATTCTACTGCGACTCATGTTCAATTTCATATTCTGTACTTATTAATTTATGAATTCATCAATTGAACGAAGTTGTGCACTGTGTAGAAAGACAGAGAAATTGGCGATAGAGGTGCAACAAATTTTTCTACACAATGGAAGGCTATCGGAAATCTCCCTTTTCTTTGCACTTACCATGATTTTACTTGTGGAATTAAATAATCGTACTTCCTCCTGAGGGGACAAGTAAACAAAGAATTTTCAACCCCTATGTTGAACTAATTGTAAACGAAAAAACTATGAACACTAAAACTGTCAAAATTAGCTTAATTTATGTGCACTCCTGTCGCGCGTTATGACTAGAGGGAGCGCCTTAATGGTATGAGATCGTGGCGAGGCGGCCATAGGAAGGGCCCACGTGACCAGCGCGTCCCTTTAGCCTTCTTCTAGTCGGTTCCGACATGGCGTGCGTCTCGATGGCAACCACATGCAATCAAAGTACCGGATATTATTATAACAAAACCGAATATTGTTAACCAACAGTTTGTATTAAGTTCCTAGCAATGAAATGTGTAGTGTGCGATAAGTATATCGAAGCTGAGCGACTGCATTACCTATCCCGCAACAAAAACCATCAAAGTGTCCGAATTTGAAAGAAAGAGATTACATAGGCTTTTTTGGAATGTCAGAACAGAATTTCAGTTGAGTACAAATAAACAATGAATTTTCAATCTCAATGTTAACCTAATGGTAAAGGATAAATCTATAAACACTGTAAAACGATCAAAGCGTCCGAATTTAAATGAAAAAGACTACCATGTGCTTGTTTGGAATGTCGGTGTAGGATTTTGATTGGGTTTTGAATACCATTAAAGACAAAATGTTGACATTTTTCTAAAATGCAACTCGGACTGGGGAAAAACAGCTCTAACTTTGTGAAGTTTAAAAAGTATAAAAACGATTAGAGTTAATTAAAATATTGCCACGGTTCCATTCGCCACATTTGCTCACGGCTCGATCCGACCGTCTCAGACCGGGCCAAGGAAGCTACACCGATTCTCCAACATTAGAATAAATCTTCAACATACTAATTTTTTTCTCGTACGGCGTAAACCGATCGATCGATGAGTGCAACCTAAAACAATTGAATCGGTTTGCTTCGGTTTGCCACGGCTTGCTCATGCGCCTTTGATTCTGATGACGTTATGCTGACGCTGCCTCGGGTGCATTCGTACTGAGATGTGGACTTACCTTTTTACGGTGTGTATGTTGATTTCGAAAGTTACAGCCCCTTAAAATTTCAAGCCACGAGCCGCCACTGCTGGCACGAATATTGGTCTCTTTTCTTTCAAAATGATTGTAGATCGTACTAAAATCTATAAAAATATGTTCACAAACATTGATGACATATAGTTTTATGGCTGATTTGCGAAAAATTCAGGCGAAACATTAAAATGACACCCCTTACAAGACAACAGACCTTCAGTGTTCGCCATCATACCCGAATCAGTCTTGAACGATATGATGTTTCTTCCAATACAACATAAATAGTTGATTCATCTCTAACTCATTTTACTACAAGACGAAAATGACCGACGGTCAACCTCCCTGGGGATTTTCTCAGTCAGACGAAATCTCGGAAACTTTTACATCAATAGTTTAGAAAGAAAATGCTAATGGTTCGGATTACAATGCAACAATGAACATAAAGCTCTGAAACAACTAATGTTAAGTATATGCTCATACAAGATGCTATATCGTTTCCTAAGCCCCCTTTCACACCAAGTAATTTGATAGCGTCGCTGTTTGTGAGTCGCCGTCGCACTTTGTGACTGCTGTCGTTTCGAGTATAACCGCTTCGTAAGATCCTATGTGGAAAAATGAAGGTAAATGTTCGGAAGTTTCGCCTCAGAGCCAATTTTGATGACCTTGCAATATGTTGTCAAGGTCAATATTATGAACAACTTTTTCCTATACATGTTGCCGTCGCTCACCCTTAGTTTCGGAGATATAAGCAAAAATATGTCCATTATTTGAAACTCACGTGTCAAGGATTTCAGGCTGTTTTGGAGTATGTTTTGGATTGTGGGGGGGGGGGGGGCTGGGTGTAGGTTAGGCCTCGGAATGTTAATGTTTATCATTCGATAACGTCGCGTAGTAGCGGTGGAAAGTACATCGGCGACGCGCCTTCGGCGCGAAACTAATATATACCACCGAATTTCTGCGGTGGGACGTTGCAATGAGAACTACCTATGCATGGAAAGTACATCGGGATAGGGTGATATCTATTAGTTTCGCGCCGAAGGCGCGTCACCGATGTACTTTCCATGCACAGGTACTTCTCATTGCAACGTCCCTCCCCAGAAATTCGGTGATATATATTAGTTTCGCGCCGAAGGCGCGTCACCGATGTACTACGCGACGTTGTCGAATGATAAACATTAACATTACGAGGCCTAGCCTACACCCAGCCCCCCACCCCCCACACACAAAATCCAAAACATACACCAAAACAGCCTGAAATCTTTGATACGCGAGTTTCCAATAATGGACATATTTTTGCTGGTGTCTGCGAAACTAAGGGTGAGCGACGGCAACATGTATAGGAAAAAGTTGTTCATAATATTGACCTTGACAACATATTGCAAGGTCATCAAAATTGGCTCTGAGGTCAAGCTTCCGAACATTTACCCTTTTCCCTATAAACAAGAACGATTTGAACAATAAATTTGTGTTAAAAACCTTACCAATCTAAAATATCTCACAGCGCAATTAAATAAGAATTAAACGGTGGTGATAAATGTATCCAAATAGATAATATGTATTGTTGTATGAAGGGCATTGAAATATTTTCCATTTTCAATTGGTAATATTTCAAAATTTATTATTTAGAAAATGTCATGTATAGACATGCAAATATTAATGGGTTGAATTGAGTTATGGTTCACGTAAGCATGTATTTAAACTTAACTAAACTGTAAACATCAAATATTAATAAAAATTGGAAACGAATTTTGTACAAATACAATAAATACAATATATAAATTATAATAAATAACTATTTTCCTGTAAGAATCTTTCTATTAAGCTTTAATTTAATTTGTTGTAAAATGTAAAGCAAAATTGGTTGCTCACTAAAGTTATCCTTTTAATGTACCAAGGTATAGAAAATTTGGACAAATATTTGTTTGCTTCATAATGTCAGAACACTTTCAGCACTTGTCTGTATGTGTAATTACATGAATATAGAGAATCTGAACTGTATGAATAAGTGGTTCCGCGTAGTATAGATACTATTACTTTAACACTTTCTACTATCGAAAACCTTAACAACGTTATAAATAATACGGATCGAGTTATTGGTCTTTAATAAATTCAAGTTTCTTTGAGTCAAGATAATCAAAGACCTGACGTGCCTCAATGATTTCCTGCTGAATTTTCAAGATGCATGTGTTAATTCTAATTAAAAGTGATACACAGGTTTTACCTGAGTATGCGGTAATTGTTTCATTTGGGGTAAAAACTTCATTAAGTCCATAGTAAACAACTTTACAGACTTGTAGTGTTGGAAATCTTGAGCCACAATGCCCCTTAAAAAATATTATATGTGTAATATTGAAAAACAATCATATAGGTTAATCTTTACTCGAATACATATAAGTGTCACAAACCAAAGTGAAGTGAGACTCGATTCAATACCGTTACAGCTTTCACGAATTTGACGTATGCAAGGTATTTGATGATTTTTGAGGCAACAAATTATTGCGTAAACCTATTCCCTCGTTGTAAGTTTTACAGAACTGTACATATGAAAATAAAGGTGTTACGTCGGGGATGAATGGACGAACATTGGTACTCCTCACACTCAAAGTAGTAGTCTGAGGGTCCCGACCACGACACGTTTACTTTAATACATTTAATATTGCAATGTATGCGAAATAAATAACCGCGAACGATTGTGATACGGTATCGTATATTTCGGAAACATTACAATACTAATTGCAGTAAACTATTTAAACGTGTTGCGGTTACAAGTCTCGGAATACTACTTTTGATATAGTGAGGGAGTCTAATGTAGTTGGTTAATAAAATCTATTTTCCTTTTGCCTGATTCGATAGTTTGATATCACGAAATTATGCTACCAAGAGCGCAGAACAAAATTCGCAAAAATCAGGTAGCTGTAATCGCTTCCGCCCAAAGCGTGCGTAATGACTGCGCCGGAAGTCACGTTACACGTCCACCTTCACGATTCCATCGTCACAAGTGGTTCTGTGCAATAACTTTGGATAACCCGGTTTGTTCTACGAAGAGGAAAGACTTCTGTGACACTAAGCGTTTAACGACCGCAGGTGTCCCGAGTTACATCCCGACGTATTTTTAAAAAATGTTCTAAGCACTCGTATGACCGTAATATACTTGTATATTGTGGAACAATTCCTTCGTCCCATACGAGGACACATGTTTTCGATATTTCCCTTTCAATTTAACACTCCGGTCTACGGATGCGATCATATATTTTTATATTTTGGGTATATCCCTCTCGTATTTGCAGTACTGTTTGAGGAATGAACAACGTCGCGCGTTTTCCTTCACCTTGAAGTTATCATAGTCCTGCGGAATGCGAGCGAGAGTGCAAATGAGTGCGTGCGTGCGTGCGTGAGAATTAGGCGGAACGAACTACGCGCCGAAAACTGCGAAGGCGCTGTTACAATCTTTCCCTAACTCTAATTTCAATTAATAAGCATCTGCGCACCTACGAACTGTTTGTACGTAGAATTGACCGCCATTTGGTCAATTCCGCGAAAAGGGTGTATAAAAAACTATCCCGTGTGAGCGCAGAAACCACCTTGCGGCGAGGATCTCGTCGCAGTTGGCTGTAAAGTCGCGAGGTGCATAGTCTTCTGTCCGAGGGTTCCCTAAGATTATTCTTCTAATTTTCTTATTCTGAGCTAAACTTGTGTTAACCACTTTCAGTGTATCACAAAGGACTCAAATATTCGTTAAATCTTTTCTAAATCACCATTCAATTCATTCCGATAAGCATTATTCTCGTTGAATTAATCAAACAGTGTAAATTAGATTCAGTTTCTTCGTTAACACGTGGCTGGCGCTTCACGCTAGGCCCCGATGTATTGTACATTTCTATTGCAACTCTTTGACATCCGCTATAATATTATATTCACGTTATTACTCATATTCATTATCCGCGTTACTTGTATCCGACCGCGCTTCAGTCTGTAGCTTCTTTTCTCGCGTCTAGATTACAAAGCGTGCGTTCGCGATACCATTATTGCATAATACTAATGTCTGATTTTGATCCCTAAGGCTCAAGTATCGCTATATGCACTTAACTCCGAATTTACACCAGCGAAAGATAGAGAGCGCGAGAAGGCGAGCAAAAGCGAGAGGAAGCGAGCGTGTGAGAGAAAGAGAGCGAGTAGGAGAGAAAGAAAGAGAAAGAGAGCGAAAGAGCGAAGTCAGCGGACGGTAAGATCTGTCCAGAATCATTACGATCCATGTACATAAATTGGAAGCACGTGGCGAACTAAAACCGAGTGCACCGATCATCGCACTATTGTAAAGTCGTAGACTGGATATTTTCCTTGTTAATTCCATAACTGCCGTCGTTTGTGGTGAGCAGATTATGATTTCTTTCCTATATCTATATCATATTTTGGAGTCTTTGTTAACATCCTTGCTTGTAATTGCATTAACTATCGGCTTTTCAATATACTTTTATTTTTCCATTCACATTCTATTTTCTTTTATCTACAACTCCGTTACACAATCCTTTTGTTGCCGACAAGTTAAATAATTCATACCCTGACCATATCAAGCCCGGTGTCGGACCTGTACTGGTCTTCTGGAACCTGGAACTTATAAGTCCTGTCTTTATTAATCTCAATTTAGATAACAGTTATTATAACCTCAATGCATTTAGTTTCAACGTATTAGCTAGCTTTTACTAATAGTTGCTTCTATTATCCTGCTATTCATCCTATAACTTTGATTTAATTTATTCTTATTTTCTATACTCTTATACTCTTATATATACTGTTATATATATATATATAATATGGTAAATGTTTGGATTAGGGGCCTCCTCCCCGATTTTGATGACCTTGAAATATGATGTTCCTAATTAATTAATTATTTATCTCCGAAACGAAGGGAGAGCGACGGCAACATGTATAGGGAAAAGTTGTTCAGAATGTTGCCCTTGACAACATATTTCAAGGTCATCAAAATCGGGGAGGAGGCCCCTAATCCAAACATTTACCTATAATATACTTTTATACTCTACTTATATATGTTACTGCTAAAGTGCAGAAATAAGTTATTCTGCAGATTATCTAGGTATTGTACAGATTAACTGGGGTGATCAGTTAATGTGCCGAAAATAGTTTCATTTCTCAAGTTACCTGGGTAATCTGCAAATTCTCTAGATAATCTGCACATTACCTACCAGGCACTCGTTAAAGTGAAAATAAGATCTTTGCTGGAACAACAGAAACGTTTTTGTACCCTTAAATTAACATAATATAGTATCGGCGAGAGGAACATTGCTCCGTGCTCATGCGTCCACACATTGTGTGAAGCAGGGGTAAACAAGATCGCATATTCGCGATCGATATACATTGTAGCGGTCAACCTGCGACGCGTAATTCAAAAAATATAATACAAAGAATCAAACGGTTTAAAATATTATTACAATTAAGGAAATAAATTTGCAAAACATATGATAAAATTATGTTTATTTATTAATGCAATCTAAAGATTGGTGACACTTTGAATTACAATAGCAATTGGTTTTTGCGACAAGCACACCTATTTGTGGTACATTTAGATTTACAGTCACATTTCCTGAGACTCTGTCCAGTACCAAGGGATTGTTTTATTGCTGTTTGACGTAAAGATATATCTACAGCAGGGACATCTTCTTTCGTTAAAAATCTCTCTTTGCAAATACTGAATTCAGATTTTGCATACAAGTGTTTTAAAATACCCGTTTTAGTACCAAGTTTATAAAAGCCATCCTCTGTTTTACTAAGAACGACAGCTAAAATCGAGCGGGCATCAGTTTTTGCTCTGTCTGCTTCCGGTACTTTAATTTTCACAGTGACACCTTCATCAACATTTGGGTGCTTTGCATTAGAAAGTGCTAACATTTTCTTTGCTTGCTTTTCTAAACCTTTCTTGGCTTTATCACGCTGTATTTTCTGATCCATGTTCTTTTTACAGATGTTGGATCTATTTGACCACAAATTACGTGAACAAACATCTCACACGATTTACACTTATGAGCCCCTGATGCTTGTTACGGGACCGTCGGTGGTAAAGGTCTTCCTTGAGTATAAATAACTCTACGTTTGGTTGTTTTAAGAAAAACAGATTTTTATTGTTGCTTATCCGTGGATAATTTTACACTTTGTTAAACGCACTTGGTAACTCCAGACTCGGTGGTTTCTGGCTAACTGACTTTTGTGTGAAAAGGGCCTTTCTTAAGTACTACGGGCGCGGACCCTAACCCTCAGACCTAAGGGGTGGGGGTAGGTCTAGCGTTACACCCCCTTGGTTGGATTCGTCTTGCTCCTGGAAGACGTGGTTCGAGCCGCCTGGTTGTTTCAACCAGTGGTCCAGTTGTGGCTAATTCTACACTTCCCGTCCGTTGGTTATAATTATGTGTCTCGTTGACGTGGGTTTGCTTATTACAGCAGATCTTAAAATATAACCTAGGCATGCATTTACCAATGCAATTGAGCACCCCAAGTTTGTTGAGAACCTAGGTGATAAGTAGCACTAGTGATCCGTACCCTAAGTCAGTGATGATGCTTACGGTGTTTCTTGACCAAGATCGTGAACGGTGCGCACCTTTTACACTATTTATGGCCGCCTGGATGTCGTTTAGGTTATGATTTAAACCTCGAAGTTCCGTGGGATTGATGTTGTGTTGCAATGGTAGTAGTTGCGGTGTAATTAGGTCTAGGTCTTCAAATGGTATGCGTAGAGTCATGTTTTTTCCGTATTTGACGTCGAGTGAGTGGTTGTCTGAATGTGAAAGTTTAATTGTAGCGCCTGCTCCGCTAAGTAGGCAGTCTTCGTCTGATTCTATAAGTATCGCTGAGTTTATAGTTACTTCGTCCCCTTTGTTCGAGCAGATGGTTGAGAACGTCATTTCGTTTTCCGGTATTGCGATGTACCCTTTTTCGTTTGATAGCGTTAAATATGCAATTTCTCGGATAGAAAAAAGAGACATCTGACATCTGGGATGTGATATTAAGCGTATTCTTCTGTGCAGGATCTGATTGTCGCAAGAGTCGGTTTCCGTCATCAGTAGGGTCGGTTGTGACCGCTTGCAGATGAGAGTAGAATCTGTCCTTTTGCAATTGTCGATGTATCGTTGCTCTGCCGTCATGTATTTTGTATGTTGCGTATCGACTAATACAATTTCCGATTCAGGTATGATGGCAACAAAATTGTTACCATGTTTAAATGGTATCGGTATAAACTTTAGGATTTCGTACGTGTCGAGTTCTAACAATGGAATATGAAGAATATATACTAATTTGCTGTTGATGACGCTGATTGACTTTTCACTGTTATCAAGGATTTTTTGATAATTACGTATTTTGAGCGGAATGGAGTACTTTACGTAGAAACGTTTCTCAACTTTGTTCGATACCACTCATGAGTGTTTGAGGATCTAATACCTGTGGATGTATAATTCCGTATTTACCGTCACCGATCGCGATCAAAAGGGTACTAATGTCCTCGCTTAATTGGATTAATGTCATCGAGCAGATCGCGATATGATTGGAGATAAAAATGTTCTGGATGTTATTGTTGACTCTAGTTTTTAACCTATTGTTAGCGTCTATGTTAACTCTGCCTTCCTTTGACAGTAAGGACAGGTCGTGTTGTACGGTATTTAGGACTACTTTCATGATTTCGGTCTGGTTGGCGAGGCTGCTACTAAGGGTATTCTGGTTTTTGTATAACTTATCTAATTCTGAATTGAGATTTTCAAGGTCGCTTGCGTCTAGTGTGCCGAATAATGTTTTAGATATAGTGCCGATGGCGTCAAAGAGCCCTCTCTTCCTCCGGCTGTTACTGTTGCTATTTGTTAGGGGATGTAGGGTCTGCATCAGTCCGTAGGTCCTCTTGACACGTGTATTGAGCATTCTGAGTTCTATGCCCTCTCCGCATGTGTTGTTGCAGAGTATTTCGGCCTCTCTTAGGAACGTCCAGACCTGTTGGTACCGTAATTCCAAATCGCTGGTGTCGATGGATACAACCAATCGCCATTGCTCGTGGAAGACTCTGGCTGACCCTAAATGCTCAGCGTAAATGGTCGTGTTACTCAACGGTGTCAGACGAAGGTCCCCTTGTGACGTCTGTATTACCGTTGCCAGTAGGAACACTATTAATATTGTCGTCATCTAGAACAGATTGGTAATAAGGTTTAGTTCTATCAATGTGCACTCTAATGTGTTTGTTGTTTTGGAGTATGGTGAGATTGTTATTGTCGTGGGCTTCTGTCACGGCGTATGGTCCAAACCATTCAATGTCAAGTTTTTTGAGTCTGCGCTCATTATGGAGTAATATTAAGTCTCCAACTTCATAAAGTGGATGTTTCCTGGTAATTTTGGAATCTTGGTATTTCCTTGATCGTTCCTTTGCTTGTTGGATTCTTTGTCTGGCAAGGTTGATGTTAGACTCGTGCCTCTGTCGCCATTTTTCCACCAGTTGATTGTAGGAGACACTTGATGTTCCGGCTAGTGCTGATGGTATGGTTGCCTTTCTACCGAAGGTTAATTCGAAAGGTGTAAATTCGTGGCTTTCGTGGACTGAGGTATTATACGCAAACGCGATAGACTGTAGAGTCTCGTCCCAATACTGGTTTCTTTGCGCACTTTCGAGACTGGTTTTAATTAGATCCCGTATTACTGCATTTGCGCGTTCTAAACTTCCATTTCCTTGTGGATGGTAAGCGGTGGTTTTAATGTGGTCGATTTGGAATACTCGTTCGAATTCCTTCATCGTGTCGGATATGAAATTCGAACCTTGGTCGGTTAGAATGTTTTTTGGTGTAGAGAACGTATAAATGTAATGTTCCAGCAGGGCGGTGAATACTTCTTCGGATGTTATTCCTTTTAGTGGACACAGTAAGATATATTTCGTCAGAACGTCTTGTAAGGTGAGAGCGTATCGATTCCTCTTTTGGGAGAGAGGTAGTGGGCAAATATATCAAGTGCGATTTTGTCATTCGGTGCAGTAGGTGTATCAGGTATTATCGCAGGCGCCTTTTGCCTGATTCGCACCAATTTTTCCTTCTGGCATTGTTCGCATTTCCTGATGTATTCTACCATGTCTTGGTCCATATTGACCCAATCGTGTTGTTCCTTGAGTCTTTTAATCGTACGGTTCTCTCCAAAATGTTGCGTGGCGGTTTTTCCATGGCATTCTGCTAGTAAGTGCTGTTTTTGTTCGTGTGTCAGTTTGTTCTGTGAAGTGAAGCAAATCTTAATGACGCTCTGCAGTTTGTTACCCAGGAAGTTAAACATATCTTTGAGGACTTCTCTTTCCCAAGTGGTGATGGTTGGATCGGTAATTCGGAACTGGTACATCTTAATGTTGCCCCTTTTGAGGAAGGCGATTTCCAACCCGAGTTCCTCTATCCATTTGGCCTCGTTATACGGTCCTAGTGACGCGATGTCCTCGTCTTCGGTGGTGTCCTTGCAAACTTTCATCCAATGTCCTTTGTTGGTTGACTGGAGTATTCTTATTTTGTCTTCCGGATGTACGCTCTGGTTCCATAAAGTGTATTCATTATACCAATTAGTTGTTTGTAATGCGTCAATTCCATCGTTGGCTTCGTCTACTCTCTGGTCGATTCTTGTCGGTGGTTCGTCAGCTTCAGGTACATCTCGTGTGGGTAAAACTCTCGAAAGAGCATCTGCGGCTTGATTTTCCTTTCCTTTGACGTATTCGATGGTGTAGTCATATTCCTCAAGTTTTAGTCTCCAACGAAGTAGTCGTGATGACGGGTCCTTTACATTGAATAGCCATACTAAGGCTCGATGGTCTGTCTGAATTTTAAACTTTCTACCTAGTAGGTACTGTCTGAGTCTTTTGACACTCCAAACTATACCAAGCAGTTCCTTTTCAGTTGTGCTGTAATTTCTTTCAGGTGCGTTTAGTACTCGTGATATGTAGCAACACGGGTGCCCGTTTTGTGATAGCACTGTTCCGAGTCCTACGTTTGATGCGTCAGTCGTCAATGTAAATTCCTGCCCGTAGTCTGGATACTTCAAAACCGGGGCAAAGTGTTTTGCCTTTAATGCCTCAAAACTGGCTTGGCATTCACTCGTCCACTTGAAGTCTACGTCTTTTTTTGTGAGTTCCGTAAGAGGCTTTCCAATAGTCGAAAAATTCTTGATGAATTTACGGTAATAACCTGCAAGTCCCAGGAAGGATTTTACTTCCTTCGGTGTTCGTGGCTGCTTAAATTCGTTCACTGCCTCAAGTTTTGCAGGATTTGGCTTTACTCCGTCCTTGGTTATGATATGGCCTAAATACTCGAGTTCTGGTCTGAGGTACTCACATTTGTCAGGCTGAAGTTTCAGCCCCGTTTGTCGAAGTCGATCCAGTAGTATTATCAGGTTCTCGTTATGCTCTTGCATCGTTGAGCCAAATACTACTATATCGTCTAGGTAGGCGAAACATATTTTGCCAATTAGTCCTTTCAACGCCATGTCCATCATGCGTTGGAATGTGGCTGGAGCATTTTTTAATCCGAAGGGCATACGGTTGTATTCGAAGTGTCCTTCAGGAGTGGAGAATGCCGTGAATTTTTTTGATTCTTCCTCCATAGGAATCTGGTGGAACCCTGAGCTAAGGTCAAAGGCCGAAAAGAACTTTGCCTTTCCTAAGTTGTCGAGTATGTCGTCGATCACGGGTAAAGGGTAAGCGTCTTGTTCTGTTTTCTCGTTTAGCTTCCTGAGTAGTAAGAGTAAGCCGCTTCTAGACCCGTGCTCAGAGTAAGCCGATTCTGGACCAGTATTTCTGGACCAGTGTCCGATTCTAGACCCGTGCTCAGAGTAAGCCGATTCTGGACCAGTATTTCTGGACCAGTGTCCGATTCTGGACCAGAATGTGTATCGCCGATTCTGGACCAGTAGCCGATTCTGGACCACCAGCAGCAGCAGCGCAGTAGGCTTCGGTCTTGCGTGTATTTGTTTTTTTATTTTTGAATGGAATTTTTTTTTATCGAATTTTTTTTTATCTAAGTTTGCGGTCTGATCTTAATCAGGCAGGCCGGGGGGGGGGGGGGAAGTTTGCGGTTTGTCCTTATCGTGGAGAGGTGAAGTTTGCGGTTTGTCTTTTTTAATGAGTGAGAGGGCGGAAGTAGTTTGCGGTTCGTCTTAATCAGGTGGAAGTTCGCGGGCGGTCTGTTTTAAAAATTTGCGGAAGAAGAGGCGAGAGCGGTTCGATTCTGCAACAGAGCGGTCAAGGTTAAGTAGTAGTGTCGGCGGTTGGACGATACGGTATGCGGTTTACACACACGGAAGTTAGAGGAGAGCGACAGTAGGAGGAGGAGGAGGAGGAGGAGGAGGAGGAGGAGGAGGAGGAGGAGAAGAAGAAGAAGGTTGGACAGGAACAATAGGAACGATAAACACGATATCGAGAGCGGAGCGGAGGACGATAAGAGCGTCTAATCGACACGCGGCGTTGTAATACTACGAAACGGTAGACGCAGAGGTAGAGGTAGTAGGCGTTGTACTACGAAATGCCGTGTGCGGGGGTGGGTTGGAAGTCGAAAGTCGGAAGTAGACCGGGTAGGAGAAGGTTGCACGGAGGAACGATACGACGATAAGCGATTACGCGGTACTCCGCGAGCGCGTGCGGGCAACGGCAACTCTACTATCATCGAGAGAGCGGAGCGGAGGACGATTGTACTACGGAGGAGGAGGAGGTTGGGTGGTGGGAGCAAGCAGGTGTACTACGGGCAGTGAGGAGGAGGAGGAGAGTGTCCGACGTCGTCATCTTGGAGCAGAGCGGACGCGTTGCAGGTCGTGGGGTGGGAGGGGGAGGGGGATGGGGGGGGAGGGTCCCGGGGAAAGGGCGCTAGGCGCTAGCTAATATTCGCACGTTAAACGTAACGCATCATCGGGGTATCGGTTAATACTCTTTTCTCGTAGCATCGGAGCAGACTAGGAAGCACAGAGAAGTGCAGTTCGTTGTTATTATCTTTACGTGAATTTACTATGAATACAATGTCGATGCGTATTGTCTACGAACATGTCGGGTGCGCGCGCGATGGAATACGGTAGTAAATGATTGTAATAATGTAAATATCAATGCCAGTATTATTTATTTATATCTATTGTTTTTAAAATAAAGTTAAAAATACAATTTAAATATGTTCTTACGATACAAAGAATTAATATGACAAATGTTAAATATAATCCTGCGTTTCTTGTTCCGACGGCAAATCTGATATGGATTCCTGCCAGTCTTGTTCCGACGGTAAATCCGGTATGGATTCTACGGACGATGGTGAGGAAGAAGAGGCATAAGTAGCTCCTTTTTCACTGTTGTCGTTCTCCGTATCGCTTTCCTCGTTGTTACCGTCGTCAGAACTAAAACTCGCGGCGCAATATGACATTGCCGAACAATCCTCAGAGTCCTGATGCGACATCGGCATCATCGGTGCGCTGCAAAGACTCAAATTAAATATTTTTGCTAAAGCGAATAAAGTCTGTGTGAAGCTGTGTGGGTGTACTTACTTCAAATGTAATTGCAAGATTTCCCTGCGTTCTTTGTCATACACATAAATATCATTATTTAACTTAATAGCTAACATTTCCTCGAATCCGTAGTCGTCTATAAACGATAGAATATCTTCAATGGTCTCTAATATTTCCATATAAAGCCATGTAGACGGTGATTTTATAAATTTGTCGTTTATCTCCATCATGAACTCGAATTTTGAAACACTGAAAAAGAATAAAACTGAGTAGTATACGCGTGGAAAGTTGTAAATATGAAAAGAAGAATAAGAGTATTTATTATTTACTTACCATTTTGACGCTATCGTATCGGTCTCCTCCACCGCCGGTATCATTATTTTAAATAATTTGTTGAATATATAAAAAGTTGTATTTACTTTTATCATTAGAAACTTATATAAATCTCTTTCAATAATAAATTTTAAAATCTCTTTAATCTTATCGATTGTATCATTATTTATAAATTTCCAATGATTTGGACACTCAATCTCACAGTTTTCACTAATTGATAGGAGATATTTGAAATTACAATTCTCCATGTTTCTAATTTCACTATGACGTTGAGACCACCGATCGTCCTTTGTTCACGTCTGAGCGTGCTATAAGGTACTGTTTATGATAGCGGGTACAGTTTATATGCATTGGGTGTTAAATATTAATGTACAATAAGAGGGGGTAATTCTGTCGTAGTAGAGGTGTCACATTTATATTAGCTTACGCACAATACTAGATAATGGGTTATATTCTACTATGCGATCATGTAAAATAAGACAATAAGCACATGTATTGGGGGGGATATTATTAGCACATTCAAATTCAATTTTTACATCTACCATACCCGTTTTGACCGTTTCGTTTTGATGCGAACAATCAATTACTACTATTGGACCTATTGTATCGGTGAAAGAGTCCATGCTCAGTAATGGCGGACATTCAGATAAATCTGATAAGTTATAATATGATTTTTTAAATCTAGCGTACATATCATATAAGATTGTAGCTTGATTGTTATCAAAATTTAAATTGAGTCTATCATAGGGATAAAAGTCGGAGTTTAAGTGAAGCTTAATATCCCGTAGAAAGCAATGATCGAATTTCGTACAGGCTTTCTTGAAATCATTTTTTCTACTAGTTTGAAACGCAAATATGATGTAGCGAGGCTTTTCTAGCTGAGTCGAGGCTTTAACAGCCCACGTATGATTTTGTGTTTCGGGTAATAAGGGATATTCGTGTAACTCCCAAGAACGAAAGCTCATTGAAATTGGCCTATCATGTTGTAGAAGGCGTAAAAATTGTAATTTAGTACTTTCGTCTAACGTAATGTGTTTCATCATCCATTGTATTTTTGTTAATTCAATTTTTGGTTCCACGACAAATTCATGTTCGGATACTATTGCATTTTTATCATCTTTTGCTCTAATTAAAATTAATTCATGCCTTCCATATGTAATTACGCGTTTATAATCTTCAAAGAATCCTAAAATTATATTCAACGGTACGCAAAAACTAAACGAATTGACAGATTCGTTTAGCGGTTTCCATTTTCCATAGTTCCAACCGGCTTTAGCCAGTTCCCTACTTTTAGAATCTCCGAGTGAAATATAATTCTTTAATGTAGTAGTAATGCCCACATTTTTACAACGGTCTATCTCAATTCCATTAAGCTCGTATCTTATTTCATTAAATAGGAAAGCAATTGCATTGTTTTCTAAGCGGCTAGTATTATTTGTATCGTTATTATATTTTATGCTACACCGTCCCTCGATTAATAAGTAACTTTCACATGGTAATACAATTAAATCTTGCTGCTGTATCGGAATTCTTATTTCATCGTTATAACTTAGAGAAGAATTAACGTGGGGATTATAAGCATGAAACTCGTAGCCACTAATTCGATTATCAATAACAGGAGAATCATGAATATTAAGCGGGTCGCTCATATTATTTAGATATTAGCGTAAAGCCTAGCGATTCTAAAAATTTCTTATTCGCCGAACTTAACCTCTTTATTTTCGACGTTGACGCCGACGATGTAAGACTCTTTCGCGAATGAGATGGGTTTCGGTGGAAGTGTATCGCTCTACTGACACGTTTCTTAATCGGTGCTCTTAATTTACATACTTTTTCCACGCTATTAGCCCTCCTATCATTGTTATTGTTATAAATTATCATTTTTTCTAATATGTAATCTTATTGTCACTTCTTCGTCTCCGAAATCAACTAAATCTCCGCTTTGATCTACTACTCGTAAATTTATACGGTCTATAACTCTTACGATGATTGGAAGATAAATGACGTTTGACGGCGTTTCCGAATATTTTATATCCTGGCTCAACGTTTGGGAAAAATTCATGAATCGTGTGCACAATTTTCCCGTTACTGTATGCACCGGCAGTAATACTACACTCAATACGAATTATATTCACTTTAATAATTTTTACTGTAATATCCGATTCATACCATTTTTCAGGTTCGAGTATTCTCTTGTTTGAAAATCCTAATATACTTCCAATACTGTTTGGTTTACCGAAGTCAATGGAATACTTACATTTGATTTCACTTTTTAACGTACTATTATTTGCACGTAATATGAAGATATTATCTGGATCCTCGCTTACCTCTTTACGAATATTGTCTTGAATATAGGTATTAATACTTGATAGCTCGTAGGAACCTTTTGGTATAACGATTTCCTTATTACCGTCGTAATAAAATGTATTATTTGATTCATCCATATTAGGAATAGCGTGAAATGTTTGAAAATCTACTAAACCTAATTCATATTTTCCATTACTCAAATCTAACGGCGGGAAAAAATCGGCTATCAAGTCTGAAGACGTGCCACTTAAAGTTACGGTAAACGACGACATTTTTAGATGTTACGTTTAAGAAATTCAAAACATAACTGGCCACAATTAGTCATGTCGTATGATTGATAAGTGCTGTAATTATAAGAAACTGCTGCTAGGTTTTTTTTATTAAAATAGTTTATTAGTTCTAACGGTGGCCTTAAATTACCGAACGAATCAAAATATTTAACATTATTTCCTTTTTTAATATATGCCACCCAGTGTGTTCCTTTTCCTTCATTATTATCCAAATTTACTATTCCACATTCGTTTCTTCTTATCGTTATAGGTAGTTTATTTCGCATAAAAACCCCTCTAAAATATGGAATATTTTTGCATGCTTTTTCTAATTGTATATTAGTGGTTACTCCAGTTGCGACTAATGTATTCGAATTATTATTTTTTTTTTTTCCTCCCTTTCTTCGTTTTCTAATACCGCGACCGCTTATACGTTTATACGGAGATAAATAGAGTCCGCGGCCCTCTAAAGTTGCATTGTGTCTTTTCAATTCTTCTAACTGCTTTTTCTGAGCTTTAGACCTATTTATTGCGGATGCAATGTTAGCAGCGCCTCCCGCCAGCGAACCCAAGACACCGAGAAGCGGCAATAGCGGTATAAATCCGCCTCGTTTAGCAATACGTATCTTTCTTTTTCTATTTTTCTTTTTATTCATGCCCATACCCATTTTTCTTTTTGCATTCATAAGACCCCAAGTAACGGTAGCGGCAACACGATGGCCAAGTTTAGTATCTTGCGCTGTAGCAATTTGTTAGCAGCCGCTGCTAAAGATTTATCTGCCTTATGTCGCTCCTCGATATCTTTACTATTAGAATAGGCGATGTCGTGTTCGCGGCAAGCTGAATCTAATTGGTTTATACCTTTTTGTCCTAATGATAATCTTTTGTTTAAATGCGTACCAGGTCCGCAAAACTGATACCCCGGAATATGTAATTCGAAAGGAAGTGCATTGATTGCAGAGTTTAATATACCACTCCCCTTAGTACGACTGCTATTCACTCTTTTTTTTCTATTCGCATACACTATCATTACACTTACACTTCACCATCTTCTGAGATAATAAAGCTAATAAATGATTACTCGCCTATTTATATGCTTTTGCTGTAAGCGAATATTCGTAGTTATTCTTTTAGTCTCTACGGGTAATATTATCATGCGTTTCGTTAAGCAGCCCTTGTCAATTTGTAATAATTTTGTGTGTGAAAAAATGTTACCTGAAGAAAATCTTAATGATAATTATCGACGTCATAGTAAGATACTCCCCAATACTATTCGCTGTATAATATGCGGGCCATCTAATTGTGGGAAAACCAATATAATAGTTAATTTAATTGAAAGCCCTAATGGAGTGCGCTTTGAAAATATTTATGTGTATTCGAAATCACTGCAACAAGTAAAATATCGTTATCTCGAAAGAATTATATCAGCAGTACCAGACATCGGCTATTATAAATTTTCAAATAATAGCGAGATTATTCCGATTTCTGAAGCTTTGCCTAATTCTATCTTTATATTCGACGATGTAGCCTGTGATAAACAGCAAACTATAAGGGAGTATTTTTCAATGGGCAGACATTCTAATATCGATAGTTTTTATTTATGTCAAACTTATGCAAAAATACCTAAGCATCTTATAAGAGATAATACGAATTTATTAGTAATTTTTCAGCAAGATAATACAAATTTACGCCATATTTATAATGAACATATTAATACGGATATGAGCTATGAAGATTTTCTAGCATTATGTAGAAATTGCTGGGAGAAAAAGTATGGATTTTTAGTAATTGATAAGGATAGTAATATTCAAAATGGAAGGTATCGAAAAGAATTTGACCAGTTTGCTATTATATAAATCAGTATACTGCTAATATTCAGTCATTATACGTCCACGGAAGGAGTGAGAAGTGAGATGGGTGGTGGTACGCGAGAAAATAAGAAACGCCGACAAATTTTAAAACATATCGCGAAAACAAGTGATGTAATTCGAAAAAAATATAAAGATTTGAAACTTGGTAAAATAGAGTCTGAGGAATATTTAAAAGAAACATATAAACCGATAACTAAACCTCTACAAAAATTACTAGAGAAAAATATAATTACGAATAACAATAATGAAAATGAAAAGAAAAAATTTAAAATTGAAAAAGATATTGAAAGTGATATTGAAGATATTGAAGATAATGAAGATGATGTTTTTGAAGATGAAGATAGTGGAGGAGTTGAAGACTTGAGTAAGAAAAAAACAAAGGAAATGGTTAATCCGTCATTGAGTGAAACGCATTATAGTTATTCGCCGTCTAGTGCCGTTATTAGGAGTACTAAAACTAAAAATGATAATATAAAATTTAAGACAACGCCACAACAAATAGGTAGGAGAAGGACATTTGCCGAAGCGTCAACTCCTATATCTCCTATACCATTATCGATGATAGAAAGACCAAATGTTGAAGAACCTTCACCGTTAGAAAGATCACATGCGGAATCCTCTATTAGCGAAATATTACAAAATCCGCCTGAAGATGTTAGAAATTTAATGCAGGAGAACTTAGGCCCATTATCACGAAAATATATTAGCTTATTTTTTAGTACAGATTTTGATAAAGAAATTGATCATGTTTACGGCATATATTTTAAAGATGACAATTTAATGTTAGGTGACAGCATATTTGAGGTGGATGAAAATGATAATATTATTATTAAGAAAACTAGATACGGCGGAACCCCTGGAATTTTCGAATTAATTTTCAAGAAAATTCCCAATTCAAAATTATATAATAATACAGATTTAATTAAGTATAAAACTATTTTATTAAAAACAAATGCCTTCCGTAGAGATTACCAATCATCACAACAGATTATGGGCAGTAAAGGATTTAAATATAAAAAAATAATTGCCCCATTACTAGCACCACATTTAGCTATAGCTGCAGCTGCGGAAAGAGCTAAAACAAAATCTAATAAATTTAAAGTTGGAGCAGGAAATAAATTTGCAATGAAAAAATATATACCGAATAATATGTTAGTTACGAATGAACCGGTGAATTATGTTCACTGGGACAATCCTAATGAGCTTATTGACCGTTTACGGCTTTTAATATCGTCAAAAAAAGTTGGACATACAGGACATGATAATGAAATTATGTCAATAGTGGAGGAACTTCGCGAAGCCAATATTATTATATAATATTTGTGTATGCCTAAATTATATTTAGTCTTATAATGTTCATTAACAAGTTTGGTGGTAAGGGCATAGAAGATGCTAATGATCGGTTACAAAATTCTAATATGAAAAGGAAAGGTATTTTTCTTCATTTCAACGTTAATGAGGGCGGCTATGATGCAAAAAATAGAAAAATTATACGATTAGCAAATCCTGGAAACTCTACGGACGCTGCGAACAAATACTATGTAGATAAACGTATATTAAGTAACGATAGGGCGCTTCGAGGCAGTCTCAACGAAAAAATTGAAAAGTGCGCATCGCAAAGCGAAGCTAATTACGATAAATTAAAGAGAATAAATGCCGTATTAAATCTTTATGGCACAAATTTCAATAAACTTGACGAAGTGACTTCTACGTTAACAGAAAAAATTATAAAGTTAGAAGTAAATGGAAAAGAAAATAATGAATTGCTGCAAAATGTTATAGAAGATTTCCTCGCGCAACAGCAAAAAATAGAGTCTGATGAAAAAAGCCTTAATGAAAAATTGAATACAATTTCTAAAAATATTGAAGAAATTAATTATAATATTACTTCAGCAAAAAATAGTATTAGTCATCATGATTATTTTATAGGCAATCTTAGGGAATCGGCTGCGACAAAGGATGCAGTAGAGAATTTGACCACGGTATTGGAAAAAGATATAGTGAATCTACAATATCTTCTTGATGAGCAGATAAATGGGGTAAAACAAAATTTACGCGATAAAGAAAACCACATAGCTAATATTCGTAAAGAATTTGTGACACAAAATACGCTAAAAACTTCAATTGACGAGCTGCGGAAGGATGTGAATGATAATAAGGAGAATTTAAAAAACACTCTTATAGAAATTCTAAATAGAATACCTAGTAATCTAATAATAGAAACCTAAAATCATGAAATTAATTAAAGAACAAGAGCAGTTAGTAAAAGAATTGCATACACCTGTGAGAAAGAATTTTGTAAGAAGACGTGTTATAATTAAAGGATATGATGATTTATGGCAAGCTGATCTAGTAGATATGAGAGCATATACGCGATTTAATTCGGGATTTCAATATATTCTCACAGTTATCGACACATTTTCTAAATATGGCTGGGCTCGTCCGTTGAAAACGAAACAAGGTAAAGATGTGGTAAAGGCTTTCTCAAATATCTTCGAGGAGCGTAAACCTAAAAATTTGCAAACGGATGATGGGAAAGAATTTTTTAATAATGATTTTAAGAATTTAATGGATAAATATGAAATAAATCATTATTCTACATATAGTGTTATGAAGACATCGATAGTAGAGCGCTGGAATAGAACGTTAAAAAATAATATGTGGAAATTATTCTCGTTAAACGGAAGCTATAAATGGACGCATATGTTAAATAAACTTGTATACGATTACAATATGCGTAAACATAGAACAATCAAAATGAGACCTGCGGATGTGACAAATAAAAATGCTAGCACGCTTCTTTCATCAGTTTATAGTAATATAAAGATCGTTAAACCGGGCAAATATCGAGTTGGAGATTTTGTACGTATTAGTAAATACAAGCATTTGTTTGAGAAAGGATATACGCCTAATTGGACGACTGAAATTTTTAAAGTTACTTCTGTGCAACATACTAATCCTGTCACATATTTAATTCAAGATTTACGAGGAAATGACATTAAAGGCGGTTTCTATGAATATGAATTATCAAAAGCTAAGCATAACGATATTTATTTAGTTGAAAAAGTTATTCGTAGAAAGCAAAATAAAGTATATGTTAAATGGTTGGGTTTCGATAAATCACATAATTCATGGATTGATATAAATTTAAAATAAATTTATTTTTAAATGTGTACTTATAACATTACAAATTGATAATAAAATATAAAAATTCATAATATTCAAAACAATGTACATTATTATTATTTAAGACGATTTATTAGCCACGTTATGGCAGTACCAATTTTTAAAAATTTGTGCCTCGAGAAGTGGACAATGTGGAATTTTGTTATTCCAATTTCTTTCTTTGGCGTGCATTTTGCACGATGTAGTGTTAATGTCCACTTTGTTATACAGCGGATTAGACATGAGTACATCAAATTTAGGGCATGATAGTTCTTCTAAATTTATATTTTGTATTCCGTGTTCGTTTAATAATTTTTTTTCATAAGTTCCTCCTTTGTATGCGACAATTGGACTGTCATATTTCGATATAAATTCTTGGACGATATATGGCAAGTCCTCTTGTTCAAAATTTTCAAATCCGTGATCTTTGAATAAAATTCCGTGAACGTTGTTGTACACGTAACGCGCGCTTCGCTTATCTTGACCGCTTAAATCGCTATAGTTTTTATTCAAATATATATATTCATGTAATATATTGCCATTTATGGACACGATTGCAATTTCTTTACATAAAAATGTATAACGATTAATAGTGAATCCATCCATATCAATGAAATGTGTAATTTTTTCATAATCGGCTGTAGCCTGAAAATAATATTAATTTAAGCAAATTAGAATATTGAAAATAAAAATTTGTTTTACTTATATTCGAACTACATACCATAATTATATTTTTAATTGTCACTTCACTTACACAGACTATAACTTTTCAATTTTAATGCAAATGTTGTACAAACTTTAGTAGAAGTTTCTTTCAAAAAGATTCGTCTCGTACTGAAGCTCCTATTTGCGCCGCTGTAGGTATTAAATGTGTGGAAAATCAGAAATTGAGCGTGGGCATAATCGTTGAAGGGAGTAGGGGAATGAAGAAAAGTGACGTATGCTGGAAGTTTGGGTGGAAGAGTATGGGGTGCATAAAGGGAGTAGGGGAATGAAGAAAAGTGACGTATGCTGGAAGTTTGGGTGGAAGAGTATGGGGTGCATAAATAGCGCTACTTCGCGATACGCGCAGTTTAGTCGTCGAATAGCACAAGTGCGTTAACAGTTCAGTAGATATTTGCAGTGAACATGTGCGAAAATACGTTCAGTTTGCTGAATAGTGTCAGTATTATAAGCAAGTTACCAGTGAACCCGGTAGCAGGTTTGGAAATTAATAAATCATATTTAATAAGCGGAATGAGAAAAATGAAGACCCGCTTTGGAGATAGAGTTATGCTTGATTTAAACGATACATTCTCGATTTTTCTGCCATTACGTATAAGTAATATTTTATTAGAAAAAAGCAAGCATTATCAAGTTATAGAGAATTGTCTTACAAGCGGTAAACCGGTTCATCTAATATACCTTGGTGGAAAATATAATGAAATGAAATTCTCTACTGATGATAATGATGATGATAATGATGATGATGATGTAAAAGAAGAAGAGCATGTAGAGAGTGAGAAGGAAAATATGAAAAATGAGAGCGACAAAGATTTGTCAAAACGTAAGCGCAAAAATGGAAACGAGATGTCAAAAGATGAAAAGAATAAAAAAAAAGCAGCATCATAATCAAAAAACAGGTTTGTAGACATACATCAAGTATGTATATAATTATAAATGATTTTAGTAATAAAACTATATAAAATAATAATTTCATTACAGATAAAACAAACTGTTTCATTCAACAACTTCTACTACTTATATATAATCGACGATACGTATCCTGAAGAATATCGATGTGCGCGTAAAGGATTCTGGCACATCGACTCCGCATATTTTAAAGCACGGGTTAAAAAAATTGATGATTTGCTTCGAGATATTATGAATTTGAAATTTACACAATATATAAATAATGAAAATAATGTTTAAAATTTCTAATGTATTTAGCCATCTATATAAAATTAATAAAAAATGAGTTCATTATAAACTAGTGCATATTTTTCTTTCACATCAGTCTTTCGTCCTACCGTGACACGTGAGCACCTCAATTCTAATCATGACGAAATTAATTATATTTATAATTCACTCTGCGATACTTCTTCAACTTTTTTCTTCTCTCTTATCTATGAGAACCAATTTGCGAGTGCCTTCTACGCATGCGATGAATAAACGTTCAGCAATTAATTATCTTCAATATTACGGCTATATGAACACTAACGATTCACGATCACAAACTATTGATAATGATAAATTGACAGATGCAATACGAATTTTTCAACAATATTTGAATCTTAAAGTCGATGGGACTCTAAATGCTGAAACGAAAAAGTTGATGGAGGCAAAGTGTTCTACCGTTAAGTAGATATGCAGAGCTGACGCTCTCGCGCAACCCTGTGGTTCCGTTTTTACTTTGAATTAACTTCAACAACACAATTTCTTCACCTTTTATTAACGTTGAAATTCACTGTGGTCACGATGGCCGCTATACAGAGAGTGCCTGTACATTTGGAGTCGAGAACGAAGACGACCGGGAATCGACGTCTTTTTTTCCGTACCCACATGCAGTTTCGTGTCGATGATCTCACATGCACACGCATACACAAGCCTCTTAACAATCGGTGAAAATCCGCCGATCGCCGCTTCACGGCACCAGACCTAGTAGTCGCGCATGCACCCATACATTCTCCACACGCATCTCGGCGCTCACCCATATTCTTTCGATTGCCCTAACTGCATGCATCGGTGGGTACATATAATATTACGAATCGTTTATGGTGCGACAACGCCTCGAGAATGTCTCGGGTCGCACCTGCACCTGAGCGACTGCGCGTCAGGACGCACACCTTCGTGACAACGTCTCAATATATCTCGGGTCGCGATTACGTCTCGAGAGGTGCACTCGGATCGCGACGACGCCTCGAGATAATTGGGTCACGGACCTCGAATTTATTGCATAACGGGTCGCCATGTTTTGTTTAGGCGCTCGCCTTCCCGCATCGTCGTGCGTCCGGGTGAGTTCCCGTGTGGACCGCTGCTGCTCTGTTTGAGCACATTTGCCTCGTCTGTGTGTTTCGTGTGTGCGCCTGCGTCGCTTCCTATGATTGTAATTGTATTGTATTAGGTATATAGATATTCGGCGCTGGTCGTGCACGACTTGCACCTATACGCCGCAACATACTCCCCCCGTTGAGAGGGTACGATCAACTCTTTACACACACATCATGAATCAGAATGCGGTACGGTACAATGTTGTAATGCTTACGTCTACGCTTGTTGCATAACAGCGTGGGTCTTGCGCTTAAGCCGTTTGTTCTTTATTACGCATACCCTCTATGATTACGGCTCAATGGGCAGCGGACAGAGAATCTTGGTTGTCCTCTTTACTTCTCCATTTCTCGTCTTGACGGTGGCGGTTCGGGTGACTCCGTCTTCGCCCGGGTGTACCATCGTAATTTTGCCCAGCGCCCATTGCGAGCATGGCTGGGTTTTGTCCTTTATAAGGACAACGGCTCCGACCTTGAGTTCGGGTCCGTCTGTCGTCCATTTATGACGTCTCTGGAGCTCGTTTAGGTACTCCAGATTCCATCGCGCCCAAAAATCTTGTCGCACCTTGGTAATGTGTTGCCAAGTGGACAATCGGTTAGCTGGAACACATGATAGATTGCCCTCCGGGAGGGTCGTTAGTGGCTTTCCAATTAAATAATGTGCGGGAGTCAGAACCATCATGTCGTTTGGATCGGTCGACATGGAGGTGATCGGTCTCGAATTCAAGATTCCTTCGATTTCGACGGCAAAGGTGTTCAGCTCCTCAAAAGTGAACAAAGAGTCGCCTACAACGCGCCGGAAATGGTGTTTAAATAGCTTTACCGACGATTCCCATAAACCGCCGAAATGTGGTGCTGCTGGCGGGATGAAGTGCCATGTAACCTGGTGTTCGCTCGCGAACCTCTCGATCCGATCTTTGTGCGCGTCGGAATTGAATAGGGCGTATAACTCCTTCAGTTGGTTGTTCGCGCCGACGAAATTAGTCCCGTTGTCAGAATACATATGCGCGGGTAGCCCTCGTCGCGCCGTGAATCGGCGTAAGGCCGCGAGGAAACCGTCTGTGGAGAGATCGCTGACGACCTCCAGGTGTATCGCTTTGACTGCCATACAAACGAAGACGCATACGTACACCTTTACTCGCGTGCGATTGCGATGCTTCCTTTCTTTTATAAAGAACGGTCCGCAGAAGTCGAGACCAGTGTTGGTAAAAGGTGCCGCCTCGCACACGCGGGCTGATGGTAGATTGCCCATCTTGTACTTAACGGTGCCAGCGTCGAAGCGGAAACACCGCGTACACGCTCGTACTACTCTACGGACTTGGTTCCGCCCGTCGAGAACCCAAAATTTTTGCCGCAGAATGGCTAGTGTCGTCTGAATTCCCGCGTGGTGATGAGCCTCATGAATTTCTCGTATTATTGCGTCCGTAAGATGGTGTCGGCTTGGAATTAACACGGGATGTTTTTGGGCAAACGTAAGCTTCGATTTTTGAAGACGGCCTCCTACACGGAGCAAGCCGGTCTCGTCTACAAACGGGTCTAAATTGGTGTGTTTACCTTTGCCTCTGGGTTGATTCGCTTCGAGTCGCTTGATCTCGTCGGAAAACCGCGACGACTGCACTAGCTTCAATATACGCGTCTCGGCTTCGACGATTTCTTCGGCCTTTAAGGACCCGCGAAACTCGGTACCACGGCGCCAGCGCAAGCAGTAGGCTATGACTCTCCGTAATTTCGAATACGAGGAGAATTTTTCGAACAGGTCGACCTCGTTACAAGTTGTCGACAAACAGATATTAGTCTTTAACTCGGGAATCTCGCAGGTCCGCGCGTTTTCCTTCGGCCACGTACCTTCGTCTTGGGTCATCCATGACGGACCGGCGAACCACGTTCGGTTTTGTAGGAACGCGTGAGGCAATTGCCCCCTGGAGATCGCATCGGCCGAGTTTTCTTCCGATCTCACGTGCCGCCATTCGTTGTTCCCGACGATTTCTTGGATTTCCGCGACTCGAGTCGCTACATACATTTTAAGCAAGTGAGGCGGTGTTTTGAGCCAATGCAGCACGATAGTCGAGTCGCACCAGAAGACCGTCTTGTCGGGCGCGATGTTCAGCGCTTCCTTCGCTTCGCGATACAAACGCGCTAATACCAGCGCACCGTTGAGTTCCAGCCGAGGTATCGTAACGGATTTTAACGGCGATACCCGCGATTTGGCGCATATTAGCCTGTTGATTATTCTTCCGTCCTTTCCTGTCGATCGCATATAAAGACAGGCTCCGTATCCGACGTTACTTGCATCGCAAAATCCATGCAACTGCACGTTCTGGTGGTGGTCGATCAATAACGCGCGCTCGAATGAGATTTGGTCCATCGCCTCTAGTTGTCTGGTAAAACTGAGCCAATCTGTTTGTATGTTTTGTGGCACTGACTCATCCCACTGCACGCCGCTCCGCCACACGCCCTGCATCACCTTTTTTGCGTGCAGTACGACCGGACCCATCAACCCTAACGGGTCGAAAATCTTCGCGATCTCAGACAATATATGTCGTTTCGTCACCCTTTCCATGCCCTTCGTCGGTTCCGCGGAGTAACAGATTTGATCGCTGCGCGTGTCCCACGTGATGCCCAGCGTTTTTAACGACGGGTCAATGTTGATCAGAAAGTTCGCGTGGACCTCACTCTTTGCCAAATCACCGATGATCCGTCGATCGTTCGACGCCCATTGCCGGATTTTAAAACCGCCCCGAGCCAGCAACCCAATGATTCCATCCCTGAGACGGCGCGCTTCGTTGACGCTCGATGCCCCGGTCAATAAGTCGTCTACGTACAAATGTGTTTTGAGCACCTCCGCCGCTTTAGGACACGTGTGCCGTTCGTCGTCCGCAAGTTGGTGCACGGTACGGATGGCTAGAAACGGCGAGGACGACACCCCAAACGTGACCGTGTTCAATTGTAAAGTCTCTATTTTCCCGCCCCTTCGCCAAAGAATCCGCTGATATCTTCTGTCGTCTTCGTGCACCAAGACTTGCCGGTACATTTTTTCTATGTCCGCTGTAATCACGAATCGGTAGGTGCGGAAACGGACTAGATGGGTAAACAACTTGTCCTGGATCGTCGGTCCGACTAATAATGCGTCGTTTAAGGACACCCCGTTGCTCGATTTTGCGGACGCGTCGAACACTATGCGAACCTTAGTAGTGTTGCTCGTCTCTTTAATTACCGCATGATGCGGCATGTAGAACCCGTCGCCGCTGGGATTTTCTACTACTGCCATGTGGCCTAATTCCAGGTACTCCTCGATCACGCGCGAGTATTCCATTTTTAATGTCGCGTCCGCGTTGAGCTTTCGTTCTAGCGACGACAAACGTTTGAGTGCGACCGCTCGCGATTCCCCTACACGTGCGTTGTCTCCGCGAAAAGGCAACCGGACTACGTACCGCCCTGTGCTGTCGCGACGCACAGTTTCTGCATAATGCCTTTCGCATGCGGTGTCTTCGATCGATTTTGGTCGACCGGTTGCGATTTCTTCGATGTTCCAAAATCGGTCTAACTGGTCCTCTAATGTTATTAAGTGGCATGTCGTCTTTGTTGCGTTTTGTTCCGCCGCGCCGCCTGCGACCACCCAGCCTAGACGCGTTTTTTGGAGGTACAAATCATGCCCTTCCTGAGACAGGTTGATTTGACCGACGGAGAACAAAGACACAGTCGCACCAGATCCTATCAAGATATCTACCGAACGGGGCAAATGGAACTCCGCGTCGGCTAAACGGACGTTAGCGGGTATTTTTATGGTGTTCCGCGGAAATACTTCGCTGGGAATGAGATCCGCGATGTTCGGTATGGTCAGACAAATGATCTCTTTACTGAATTTGTCTATCGCGGACCGCATCGTAATTTTTACAAGTCCCCTTGACACGGTGTTCGTACCGTTAATCGCGCCGATTGGCCGTGAGTGCGCAGTCACGCGCAGGTTTAATCGCTTTACAAGCGATTCGGTGATAAAATTCGCGGTAGCACACGTGTCCAGCAAGGCGCGGGCCTTGGATAACTTTCGCTTACTATCCTGTACATAAACTATCGCGCTCATCAGTAATTGTGGTGAGGTATTCGGTGAGATCGTCGCGAGGCTTACCGTCCTCCCCTCATTCGAGCTATCTAGTCATTCTGACCTCGCATTCGCGGGCGTGGATGTGCCCGATCGGCCGGCGCTCACGTACTTGTCGGCGTGCAGCAGTGTATTGTGCCGCTTATGGCATATGGTGCAGTTCGAGAACGTGCACGGAGCGTCTCGGTGGAATCTGAGACAATTGAGGCACACCTTTGCCTGCTTGACCGTCTCCATCCGTGCGTGCACTGGCATCTGCTTGAACTTGTCGCATACGTACAGCGGGTGGCGCTTGTTTTTGCACGCTATGCAATTACGTGAAGCGCTTACGAGAAATGCTTGATTCGGTTGGTGATGACGCTTTCGTTTCGCGGGGGGCTCTTCCCTCTCCCTTTCCCTCTCCCGATCGGCTATCCTCGCCCTTTCTAGCCTAGAGGCGCACACCGCGGTCTTGTATAGAAACTCGTAGATTTGATCGGGCTTTGGGAATTCGTCCCGTTCTAAACTCGCTTCCCATTTTTCCATCGTCATCCTGGGCAACTTACTCTCTAAAATATGCACGATCATTTCCGACCCGACCGAAACATTCAACGCGCTTAGAGTCGCGACGTGTTGTTGCATGTCGTCGACGAGTCTCGATAGCCCGCTGCTAGTTTCTCTCTCTAATGGGGGCATATTCATAATCAACGAGAGATGCCGCGAAATCAAGACTCTCTTTACTTCATAGGATCGCTCTAGCAACTCCCATGCGCTCGCGTAATTGACCCCGTCGACCGCCAAAATTCTTATTTTATTCGCCGCTTCCCCAATCAATGCGGATTTTAAATAATGCAATTTGTCGATGTCGTCTAACTCTGTTTGCGACCCGATCATGCTATGGAATGCGTTCTTGAACGGCAACCAGCTCTCATATCGGCCGTCGAATGTCGGCAACGGGGCCTCCGGCAATTTAATTCGTCGTCTCCGAATCGGCGCGTCGACTCCGCCATTACTAACCCGCGAGCTACTTTCTGCCGTGTCGGTATCGGCGTTAGATATGCTTGCTAGGCTTAAGATGTTCTCGGCTCTGCTTGCGAGTGCATAGAACTGCTCCTGAATGATCGCGAATTCGTCTTGATGATTCTCATTCGGGTCTAGCACGGCTAATTCATCATTGAGATCCTCGAATGTATGATACAATTGCGTCAGCCGAGCTACCCGTAATTTCAACGCCGCGTTGTCTAGCCTTCCTTCTTCGAGCAACGTGCTCACATTGGCAATTTGCGTCTCCAGAGACGTTCGTTTTTGAATTATCAATTCTATCTTTCCGGACATTTTCTAAGCGGGTCGGATCAAAATGGGAAGGAGTAACTCACTTTCTGTGTAGCCGTACTAGTGTGGGGTCTCGAGGAACAATGTGGCTTCTGCCTGGTCAATGCGTTGGTTACGCCGCCCTTGCTCCTTCGCTCTGCTTTCCGCTTGGACGTCTTCCTTCAGGGGTCGTGAGTTCAAACCTCACAGGAGGCACCAAAATGTTCTACCGTTAAGTAGATATGCAGAGCTGACGCTCTCGCGCAACCCTGTGGTTCCGTTTTTACTTTGAATTAACTTCAACAACACAATTTCTTCACCTTTTATTAACGTTGAAATTCACTGTGGTCACGATGGCCGCTATACAGAGAGTGCCTGTACATTTGGAGTCGAGAACGAAGACGACCGGGAATCGACGTCTTTTTTTCCGTACCCACATGCAGTTTCGTGTCGATGATCTCACATGCACACGCATACACAAGCCTCTTAACAATCGGTGAAAATCCGCCGATCGCCGCTTCACGGCACCAGACCTAGTAGTCGCGCATGCACCCATACATTCTCCACACGCATCTCGGCGCTCACCCATATTCTTTCGATTGCCCTAACTGCATGCATCGGTGGGTACATATAATATTACGAATCGTTTATGGTGCGACAACGCCTCGAGAATGTCTCGGGTCGCACCTGCACCTGAGCGACTGCGCGTCAGGACGCACACCTTCGTGACAACGTCTCAATATATCTCGGGTCGCGATTACGTCTCGAGAGGTGCACTCGGATCGCGACGACGCCTCGAGATAATTGGGTCACGGACCTCGAATTTATTGCATAACGGGTCGCCATGTTTTGTTTAGGCGCTCGCCTTCCCGCATCGTCGTGCGTCCGGGTGAGTTCCCGTGTGGACCGCTGCTGCTCTGTTTGAGCACATTTGCCTCGTCTATGTGTTTCGTGTGTGCGCCTGCGTCGCTTCCTATGATTGTAATTGTATTGTATTAGGTATATAGATATTCGGCGCTGGTCGTGCACGACTTACACCTATACGCCGCAACACAAAGCGTTGCGGAGTAAGTGATCATGTCAGCGATTACACGCTTAATTCTTATAAATGGAACAAAAAAACATTGCGTTGGTATTTGCATGTCGGAACAACAGATCAAATTAACCTTGCAAAAAAAGCATTTTCTGTGTGGCAAAAGCCATCTCGGTTAACCTTTATTCAAGTATATAGTAAAACTGAAGCTTATATAATTATATCGTTTGAAAATAAAATGCATTACAATGTTAATTCACCGCAACAAGTTTGTACACCGCCATTCTCTAATCAAACATTAGCACATGCGGATATGCCGAATGAAAGTAATAATGTCAGAGAAATTCATATACCTAAATCGTGGAATTGGATGATAGGCGAGGGGCCGATAAACGATGAGTCATTCAGTTTATACGAAACATTAATACACGAAATTGGTCACAGTCTAGGTTTACTACATTCGTCAAATATGAATTCAATAATGTCGCCGTTGTATCATTATGAAAATCATACAGATCATATTAAACTTGAGGAAGATGATATATTAGCTATACGAAATTTATATAATGTTAATGATGAGAATGAGTCTGAGGGAGAATTTGGCGAAGATGCAAATGGTAATGCTTATCCTGATACGTCACCGGATGCACCAACATTAGTTCCGCCAAAATTAGCCGATTTATGTTCAGCTCCGGTAGATGATTTAAAATTTTTCATTTTTAAAGCACGATTGTATATATTCTATAAAATTTGGGTATGGCCATTTAATTTAAACGTTAAATATCGAAAGTATGAGGAGCCGCAGTTAATAAGATCGTGGTTAAAAGTTTTGCCATTTAATTTTTCAGGAATTAATGGAATATATGAAAGAGTAAATGGAGAAGTTGCATTATTTTCTGATAATAATATTTATATATTCAATCCTGATACTTTTCAATTAAAAACTGGTTATCCCATGACATATTAAAAACTATTTGGCAAAGACTTTCAGTATAACGGAGTGCAATCTGCTGTTTTAACAAATACCGGTAGAACATATATTTTTTATAAAGGAGTATATGTAATTGAAATTGACGAGTGTAGATATGTGGCTAGAAAGTATACTTTAATTAACGATTTATTTAAGGGAATTGGCCAATCCATATCTCCACAAAATCCATTTTCAGTATTTAAATATATAAATGGTAAACTTTATATATTACAAAACGGTAATTTTTATGAATATGACGAATTTAATTCCAATGTTGTAAGATCAGGGCCGTTCGATCTCTCCATTTTCAGTATTCAATGTATTAGTGATAGTAACATTATAGCCAATTTGAGAGATATGGTAGAAAAATTAGTTCAATTTTATGGTGAATACAATAAAAATGTAAATTCAAGATTATCTTATAACGCAAATAAACGTGATATAAACGAATTTAACACACAAGAAGAAATAAGAAATCATATGATTTCATATCTATGATAAAAGCGGTGCGGTGGTAAATCAGAGAGAGGGGATAGTCGTAGCAGGACAAATATATGCAGGAAATTGTGCGTCCGTTGTATTTCAAACCGCGCGACCGTAAGCGGAGGCGGGGGAGGCTAACGAAGTGAAGTGTGCAGTGAAAGTTACAAAACGGTAGTGTGATTAAAGAGGTGTAAAATGAAATCTATTAATAGATTATCGGCGAAAATAGAAAAAAATTTATTAAATCAAATGCCGTTTTTGAAGAAAGAAGAGGATTTTAAAGAGTGAAAAAGCAATATACTATATATGTAAAAAAACCGAAAATACTCCTAAATAATGAAAATATGAAAGAAAAATATAAAGTGAAACTGACGGAACAATTAAAGCGGCTGAGGAATTTAAAGTATTTCGTAAACGAACGATTACGAAGAAAAAAAGAAAATGCAGCGAATAAAAAACAACTGATACAAAAAGAAGAAAATTTATTAAACCGAGCGTATTTAATTGAATCGGAAGCGGATAAAACCCAATGGATAGAAGATTGTGAACAGCATTTAAAATATTTGCATTCATATTTAATTAATAAAAAAGAAAAAATAAGTGTCGGTAGGAAACAACATTTACTTGCGCAAATAGCTAAACTAACTTGTACGCGTGAACAATTAAGTTTTAATTTCAATCTACACACTGGATCTGGATTAAATGAAGAAAAACAGAAGGATAAGAATGTTACACTGAAATGGAAAGAAATTGAAAGCGAGCATGCCTTCCAAAGTCGTATAATCACTGGAATTATTATAAATTTACATCATATTGATCCTTCTATATTTTTAAACGATGCTAAAGATATAGTGATAGAAAAAGTACTATCGTATGTTAAACAGCACAAATGTGTTAAAGTAAACACAATCTTCAATGGTGAATTTATGTTAAAAGACAGTTTGACCGACGAAACTAAGAAGGAAATTAAAACTTTTGCAACAAAAAATGAGGTACTACTGAACGATGATGATTCCACCATAAAGCTTGATAATTGGTATACAAACAATGTGCGTGGGCAGATTCTTACGTCGCTAGAGGAATTTCAAGAACGTGACAGTGGATGGGCATTGAGCAAAATTATCAGTTTGATTATAAATATCAATAAATGTTATTTATTGAGCGCCGGTAAAGGAAACTGTAGACTTCCATTAGCTATACGAAATAGAAAAGCAACTGTTTCTATTGATTTGGCCGATAATGAAAATGATTGCTTTGCTTGGGCAGTAACGTCAGCATTATACCCAGCATCGCATCATAGTAACCGTAAACAATCATATCCGTATTATAAAAATGTGCTAAATTTAACGGGAATTACATTTCCCGTTACAACTAAACATATACCTACATTTGAAAAAAATAATAATTTGTCCATAAATTTATACCAATTATTAACGAATAAAGATAAATCTGAACATGAAAAATATGAAGTATTACCGTTACGATTAAGTGATAAAATATCTGAACATAAACATATAAACTTACTAATATATCAAAATGAGCAAGAAAAAGATAATATGTGCCATTACGTATGGATCAAAAATTTATCAAGGCTGATATCGTGCTCAAATTCATCAACATCAACATAAATCACACATTTGCGACAGGTAATTCATCACTTTTCTATTTACAGTTGTAATAATTTAATAGTTTAATAATATGATTCTTATAATTTACAGATGTCTAAATTTTTTCCATACAACAAGGAAACTTCGAGATCATTATGAAAGATGCGTGGATCAAAATGCGTGCAAAATTGAATTGGCCAATGAAGATCAGAAATGGATTAAGTTTAAAAATTATAGAAGAGGAATCCCGCTTCCATTTATGATATATGCTGATTTTGAATGCGCTCTAATTAGTAACGAAACACATAATTTAGAAAATCATAATACTTATGCATATCAAACTCATGTTCCACACAGTATTGGCTATTACATACACTGTAATTTTGATGAATCGATGTGCAAATACGTTTCACACCGTGCGAAGGATAAAGTGGTATCTTATTTTATATCAGATTTGGAAGGTATCATTTCATCAATTTTTGCTTTTATAAAAAATAATCATACCATAATGGCTCCTTTAACTTCTGAACAATTACTAGAATTTTTTACCGCTACACATTGTTTTATCTGTAAAAGCGAATTTAAAGAAGCTGATATTAGAGGCGGTAATATAGTACGTGATCATTGTCACTGGTCAGGTTACTACAGAGGGGCAGCACACGGAGCAGGCAACCTAAATTATAAAACTACGTATACGCTACCCATAATATTTCATAACTTAAGTAATTACGATGCACATTTTCTCATAGAAGAAATTGTTTCAATGAAATGTTTTAGCTCTCAATTTCATGTAATAGCCTCTACAATGGAAAAATATGTTTCATTCGCATGTCGGATGAAAAATAATATATTTTCTCTTGAAGTAAGATTTATCGATTCATTTAAATTTCTTAATAGCAGTTTAGAACAATTAGTATCAACACTAGATATAAATGATATGAGAATTTTACGCAAAAACTTACCGTCGATCGATGAAAATTTGTTTAATTTACTGACGCGCAAAGGTGTTTTTCCTTATGAATATGTTGACAGCTATGAAAGACTAAATGATAATTGTCTACCTAATTACGACGAATTTCACAGCACATTGTACGGGCACAATATTGAAAGGAGCGAGTATAAACATGCGCAAAACGTATGGAATAAATTTAATATCTCATCACTAGGCGAATATAGCGATTTATATTTGAAAACAGATGTTCTACTGTTAGCAGATATATTTGAAAATTTTCGAAGCAAATGTATCGAATATTATGGTCTCGACCCTGCCTATTACTGTACCCTACCATCATATGCGTGGGACGTTATGCTAAAAATTACAAACATAACATTAGAATTATTAACAGATATCGATATGGTGTTATTTATTGAAAACGGTATACGCGGAGGATTCAGTCAATGTTCGCATCGGTATGCAAAAGCTAATAATCCTTACATGGGCGCGACGATTGATTCTAATAAAGAATCTTCGTATTTAATGTATTACGATGTTAACAATTTATACGGTTTTGCCATGTGCGATTCGTTGCCGTACGGTAAATTTGAATAGATGGATAATGATATGATAAGTCAATTTAACATTAATTCGGCTAAAGCCGATTCTGAGATTGGATACATATTAGAGGTAGATTTAGACTATCCCGATGAAATACATGATTCGCATTCAGATTTGCCGTTCTGTCCCACTCGCGAAGTACCGCCAAACGCTAAATATAAAAAATTGTTAGCAACATTAAAGTGTAAAACCAACTATGTTATTCATTATCGAACCCTACAGCAATGTCTGCAACATGGACTTAAATTAAAGAACATTCATCGTATCCTACAGTTCAATCAATCTCCATGGATGTGTAAATATATACAATTAAATGCAAAACTTCGAGCTCAATCCGAATCGGACTTTGAAAAAGATTTATTTAAGTTAATGAATAACGCAGTATTTGGAAAAACAATGGAAAATGTGCGTAATCGAGTTGATGTAAGATTATTAACGTCGTAGGAAGGACGTGCCGGTATTAAGCCATTGATAGGAAGACCTAATTTTCATAGAAGAGTAATATTCAATGAAAATTTTGTCGGTGTGGAAATGAAAAAGATGAAAGTTAAAATAGATAAACCCATTTATATCGGCATGTCCATTCTAGATATTTCAAAAATATATCTCTATAAATTTCATTACGACTATATGAAGGTTCAATTTCAAGATATGTGTAAGGTATTATATACTGATACGGACAGTTTAATTTATAAATTACAATGTGATGACATATATAGCATTATGAGGCGAGATATAGCTTATTTCGATACTAGTAATTATCCAATTGACAACGTATACAATATACCTTTAGCAAATAAAAAAGTTCTAGGCCTAATGAAGGATGAAAATGGAGGAAAAATTATGTGTGAATTCGTAGGATTAAGATCGAAAATGTATGCTATAAAAGTTATTGGCGAGCGCGACACGAAGAAGGCTAAAGGGATCAAAAAAGATTTTATTAAGCGAGAAATTAAATTTGATGATTATATAAATTGCCTATTTAACGATGAAATTAAAATGGCTAGACAAAACCGTATTGCGTCGAAGCTGCATCAGATTCACACGATTTCCGAAGGAAAAGTTGCATTGCATCCATACGATGATAAAAGATATATCACCGATGATTGTATACAAACACTTGCTTGGGGACACTGTTCGATTAAAAAATAAAAAATGCTTGCAATATTTGAATACATGTATTATTTATTAATAATCTGCACCCGTTTACAATTTTAGTATATACAGTGCGCGTATCTGAGAAATTCATTACATCTGACTACTGTTCTTAACAAAAATAGCTTAGCATTGAAAACAAGCGAGCATGTGGGTTAAAATTGTGATTCAGTTTTTGCTGAAAAATGCTGTGTTCAAATATTCTTCCATCCGCCAAGCTATCCAAGGGTAATGATGCTTCAACGATTCTTTAAAACACAGCAAGTCCGACAGTCCTAGTCTAAAAATTTAAAAAATGTATAACATTTACGATTACACTCTCGTTTTACCAGAGTTTTCTACAACTTACCGTGACATCTTATGGATCAGACGAGATACCCGCACCTCTTTACTTTCCGTATCCAAAATGTACTGTATCGCACCGGCGCGCAACACCTTGTCTCGTCTTAACTTTTGTATAACGCCATTACGTACATCGACATCGCGTAATTGTTCGCGAAATACTTCGTAAAATTGTTTCACATGTGCGCACAGCTCACTTTGATTTTCTATCCATTGTATCATGCATATGGCAAGCCAGGGGTTATAAGATTTTAGTATTTCTGTGAATAGAATGAAATACAATAGCGGCAATCTGCAAAGGTTAAAATTCAAATTTAAATACTTTCAATCGTACTATCATTCTACATTGATTTATAAATTTGTTTGTATCACTTACCTTTCTAGCTTCGTAATCAAACAACGCACCTGTGCTGTTCGTTCCTTCAAAGTTAAAATATCGAAAATATCAGACTCGTTCAATAACCCTTCCTCTCCTAATTCGTCTAATATTCCACTTTCAGGATCAATTTGAGCAACCAGTTTGTCATAAAAAAATCTGTACAATTGTCGAATATGTCCGTCAGCCGCCATCGTTACAACACACTTTCTTTTTGTCGTGTACCGGCCGAACTGCGAGACCGAGTGCATACGCACTTTTCGTAGCCTTCCGAAATTGTGGAGGGGATTCGGCGCTGCGACTCGGCAACCGCGTGGCGTTGGCCGAGCGTGATTCGTGTGCGAGTATTGTAGCGTGACCGACGTGTATGAGACGGTGTAATAAAGCATACTGTTTGGGCCTCGTGGCACCTCAATCCTGGGAACGATTATTTCACCCACTACATACATAACACTTTTGTTGTAATTCGCTTTCAGAAAAAAGTCGCGAACACTTCTCTGTGCTTCCTAGTCTGCTCCGATGCTACGAGAAAAGAGTATTAACCGATACCCCGATGATGCGTTACGTTTAACGTGCGAATATTAGCTAGCGCCTAGCGCCCTTTCCCCGGGACCCTCCCCCCCATCCCCCTCCCCCTCCCACCACACGACCTGCAACGCGTCCGCTCTGCTCCAAGATGACGACGTCGGACACCCTCCTCCTCCTCCTCACTGCCCGTAGTACACCTTCTTGCTCCCACCACCCAACCTCCTCCTCCTCCGTAGTACAATCGTCCTCCGCTCCGCTCTCTCGATGATAGTAGAGTTGCCGTTGCCCGCACGCGCTCGCGGAGTACCGCGTAATCGCTTATCGTCGTATCGTTCCTCCGTGCAACCTTCTCCTACCCGGTCTACTTCCGACTTCCGACTTCCAACCCACCCCCGCACACGGCATTTCGTAGTACAACGCCTACTACCTCTACCTCTGCGTCTACCGTTTCGTAGTATTACAACGCCGCGTGTCGATTAGACGCTCTTATCGTCCTCCGCTCCGCTCTCGATATCGTGTTTATCGTTCCTATTGTTCCTGTCCAACCTTCTTCTTCTCCTCCTCCTCCTCCTCCGCCTCCTCCTACTGTCGCTCTCCTCTAACTTCCGTGTGTGTAAACCGCATACCGTATCGTCCAACCGCCGACACTACTACTTAACCTTGACCGCTCTGTTGCAGAATCGAACCGCTCTCGCCTCTTCTTCCGCAAATTTTTAAAACAGACCGCCCGCGAACTTCCACCTGATTAAGACGAACCGCAAACTACTTCCGCCCTCTCACTCATTAAAAAAGACAAACCGCAAACTTCACCTCTCCACGATAAGGACAAACCGCAACCCCCCCCCCCCCCCCCCCCCCCGGCCTGCCTGATTAAGGCCAGACCGCAAAATTAGATAAAAAAAAATTCGATGAAAAAAAATTCGATAAAAAAAAATTCCATTCAAAAATAAAATCCTACTGCGCTGCTGCTGCTGGTGATCCAGAATCGGCGATACACATTCTGGTCCAGAATCGGACACTGGTCCAGAAATACTGGTCCAGAATCGGCTTACTCTGAGCACGGGTCTAGAATCGGACACTGGTCCAGAAATACTGGTCCAGAATCGGCTTACTCTGAGCACAGGTCTAGAAGCGGCTTACTCTTACTACTTTCCTGAAATCGATCACTATTCTCCACTTTTTTTCACCAGATGCATCGGTTTTCTTCGGTACAACCCATAATGGGTGAGTTGTACGGAGATGTCGAATGCGCGACGATTCGTTTGTTCAACATATCCCTTATTTGTTTGGATATCTCCAGTCTATGGCACTCTGGTGGTCTGTACGAGGCGTTGTTGATCGGCTTATTGTCTGTAAGTTTGATGGTATGTTCAGCTACTTTAGAAGAGGGTAGCGGGTCACCTGGTAGTGTAAACACGTCATGGTAGTTGGAGATAATCTTCCATATGTTGTTCCGATCCGAATCTTCGGCGTGGTCGAGTCGGGTGTTTTCCAGTAGCAGTTGTACTCTGCTACTAATTTCCATTGGTGAAATCTGATTTACTCTATTTCTCTGAATTCGGATAGGCTGCATGTTTATTTCCAGGTGTTTGATATTAATATCATTTGTGGTGTTGTTGTAGATGGGTACGCGTACCCTATGGTTATTTACTCTGTATACCGAATCTGGTATTTCCGGATGGTCAAAAATGCTTACATGCCCTTTCTTGAGTCCGCATTGCACGTTAAGAACGCGTGTTGTTTGTGCGGGGACATAATAGCCATCGTCATAAAGACGGTGACTAATGCCGTCGAGCGTCAGCGTGTTGTTATTAAGATTATACCTGAATGATTGTAGCAAGGGTTGTCCTATAATCCCGTCCTCAGGTATTGGGAATTCTGACGGTACTACATGAAATGTGTGTTTCTTTCTATGTAGCATGAGGGTCACGGAATACGGTGATATGTGCTTGTCGTTGCCCATCAAAAACTCTTTTTTTGTTGGTTCTCGGTCGGTTGATGGTGGAATCAGAGTTTCTTTCACAATGTTTATTGAGGATCCTGAGTCGATGAGGTATCGTCCTGTTCTTCCGGTTCGTCCCAGTTTCCATTGGCATGACTATAGTCGTGCAGAGATAGCAGTGACCCGATCGAGTACTGCTCCTGGAGTTGGTCTAACAGCTCGTTGCTCATCTCGTCGTCCCAATTGTCTTGAATTCTGTTCACTCGTTGAGGCGGGCGCCGCAGAGCTGGGTTTTCCCGAAAATTTTGGCGGAAGCACTGAGTTTCAATGTGACCAGGCTTCTTGCAGAAATTGCAGGTCAACTTTGCACGTTCTTCGAAGGGCCTGCTGTAGGTAGGTGGATTAGCAGAGGCAGGTCGATTCTGGGAAGGTGGCCTTTGTTCGTTTGTCCGTCGGTACTGGAAATGGTTGGTACCTGCAGGACGTGGGGGTGGTGCCGAGGGTCGAATACGATTTGCCTTTTTCCGGATCCATACCTCGGTTTCCATTGCATCTGTTTGTGCTTCGTTCAGGTCAGTGGGTCTTAGGCTCCGAACTTGAGTACCTATGTCGTCGCGTAGACCCATTATGTATGATTATACCGCGTTCCTCTCCTCTGTTTTTATGGCTATGCGTCGCTCGGTCGCATTTGTCTCATTTTGTATAGCGTATTTTAGTTCGTTTAATTATCGCGGAATCGTTGACTGTATGACTGTACGCTTTCACTGTGCAGCTGTCTTGTTTGTAAGAGCTTGGAGTGGGCGAGTTCATAGGACGTCGTGCCGCTTAGATTTTGCCGAAGGGCCAGGTACAGCTCTTCGTATGTATTCGTTTGGGTAAAACGAATAGCACGTTCGGCATTGCCGATTATTTTCTCGTTGAGGATGAAGTCGAGCAGGCGGTCGGGCTCTTTGCACTGTATTCGAGCTTTCCTCACGGATTGTATGAAATCCTCGACCCCTGCGTCATCGTGTCCTTATATAGTGCGCACAGTGCGAATTATTTCGCTGGCTGGCGCGAGTTCTCTGTTGCGATCGCCCTGGGAACCGGTATGTCTGGGCGGACTATTTTCTGGGGAACTCCCGTGATCGTGGCGTCCCGTGGGTTGTTCCTTTCGTGAGTTCCTCGAAGGTCCGCTGGACTCATCTTCGGTGAAATCTGTTCCCAGGTGTCTCCAAATATCCTTATTTTCTTTATATCGCTTTACGTTTTCTTCTCCCAGTGTACGTATAGCTGCAGTGGACACGTCCAATTTCGTTTCTAGTTGCTCCAATTTTTGGAGCAGAAGTGCCATGGGGTCCGTCTCCTGAGGCGTTGTTGTCGGGGACTGTGCCTTCGACATCCTCGATTTTGAGTTAAGCGGGTTCTGGATACTGTTACGTCCTACGTCCTCCACCCGCCATAATTTTTCGCTTTTTATTCAAGAATAACTGTTTGATGATTAAGTGCTAGTATTTAAGGTAGTGGACTGTATTTGAGGAGCCGGATCTTGGGATGTTCTCTGGTGACAGTCGTGTAGAAATTAATTGCACAAGATACTGTGTAATGAATAGTTTATTGAATAATTATCTGATTAAGGGTTAATGAACAATACCTGTTTGTGTGAATAGCTCTAACTTGGTGTTCTGTGAGTCTTAACGATCGGGACTAATGTAGATTACGGTGGAGGGGAATAATCCTACAATGAACTGTCCTATTTGCTGCTCGTCAGCACATGCGGCGGTATGCGACCACGTGGCGTGACGATGATCTGATCTGGATATAACTCAATAATTAAGAGTTGTACTAGAAAACAATAAGCGAGAGAATGAACCTGCCTATATTCCTGCTCAGTTCTGGGTGTGTTGAATGAATGAATCTGCACTATTGCGTTATTGATCCGTTTCTTCTCGTACACTGTGACAAGGGAGCACGAAACTACCGTTAACTGTAACGATACGAACAGTAATGGCCGAACATAGCCAGATCCCGCTCGAAGCCGAGCAGAAGGACGTGACGTCACGTCACCTGATCGCGTTCTTAGTTGTGATTGGTTACGGCGTTGGACACTAGTGCGTAACGCGCACCGCGGATTGGATCCCGATCGATGCCAATTGATTGGCGACAAGTTCACGGCCGCGCTACTGAGTATGCTAATCTAGTGACGCACCTGCTTTACGTGAGGTGTTGTATGATCTGTGCTGTAATGGGATGCGGGAAGTGCTGCCGCCCGCCGTCGAGCCGTCTCAATATTGAACAATAACTAATCGATCATTCTCGCCGCAGTCTCCCGTTCGCTCAGTAGTTCTAAGATTTACTCTAATCTAACCTTACGAAGGAAGTGCGGTTCTCACGAACCCCCGTTAGCGATAAGACATGCCGCGCGCGACAAGTAGAGGTAACTTACACCCGAGCGATAGCCAAGACGACGCGAGTAGGGAACAAGCGAAACATACAAGTAAAAGCTCCGCCAAATTTTCGCGCTGCGCGACCGGACAACCGCCAAGTAATGCAACCTGTCAGAGGAGGAATTCCAAAAGATAAAATACGTGTAGCCAAGTCCTGGGAAAGGCATCTGTCGCGCCGTTCCCAGGATATAACGCTGATGCAGTGTCAGCATGCGAATACCGCTCAGCGGAGCACGGCGTCTATATAGGGCAGTACGAGACCCTTTTCGGACACTCTTGGTCGCTACGACACTCTTGGTCACGAGAAGCACCTGTACGCGCTCTTCTGATTACGACAAGTGTTAACACGTGCGCTCTTGCCTACGACAGTCACTTGCGAATTATTTTACTTCAATTCAATTCAGTGCGTGAAGTGCTCCGAATAGCACCGTTGTTCGGATTCAAGAATTCAAGCGCGGGTGCGAAGCGCAACACCCGACTTAGCGTTCACCTCCAGTATCTTTTAAGTGTAAAGAATAGAATCAAGTTAAGTCACGTCGAGCCAATCGAATCAAGTTAACTTCAAACGAATAATCAATACGATAAAATCAGTGCCATTGTTCCTGCAACTCGCCAGGCAACACCAGATTTGTGTAACCAACTAAACTTTGTAATCCGGACCGCTCTAGGCCACCAGCGTGGTGAAGCCTCCGAAATTCAGCTAATTATAAGTAAACTGCGTGATCGAGACACTGCGTCGAGTCTCGATCTTTGATTCTCCGGTCACGATAACGAAGTGGAGCCGTTCTACTCCAAATTGTAGAGTTCGATCAATTAATAAACACCATGTACACAATCTCGTGAGTCACCTATTGCACACCCATCCTCGCAACACTACACGTACACCCGCGTAAAACTTGGTCATCGGAGTGTTCTCTGAGTGTAATTAGACAGGGGATCTTACCCCTTTTCTTCCCGCGATACCGAAACCGCCGTGCGCATAAATCGAGTGTTCTTTGCTGCCGCCTTCGAGCCTGTGCCTGAGTCGCCGTACGGGCAATATCCCGCGGGCACCGTCGAACCTCTGAGTTCCGGTGACCCCTCTGCGAATATTTCGCGCGACATCAGCTCACAGGTTTCGTTGGCCGGCGGCGGGCCCCCTCGCTACGATCGTGGCTCCCCAACCACCTTCGGCGCACCACGGTTCGGGCCCGAGGTCAATGGTCACATCCACGGATCGCAATTATTCTACCAGTCAAACCCATAACCAGAGAGCGCCCCGACGTCGCCGGCCACGTGAGGACTATAGAGGAATCCGGGGAGGCGGAGTAAAACAGTGGGCACGCCGCGTAGCTGCCCGCTTGTATCGGTCGCAGCTATCTCGACAAACAGCAAGCGAATCCGTGAATTCCCTTCCTCCTACCTACCCGCACAACACGCGCCACCGGCCTGGACCTCTCCAGAACAGCCTTGTCCGTTCGAACTACCCCCAGGGCAAGATCAGTTCACAGTCTACTTCGAACCTCTAGAACTGGAAATCGTACCGTCTACCATCGTGGTAACTGAGATCTGCGAAGATTCGGATGTCGAAATCATAGACTAAGTAACCTGCACGAACACGAGTAAATTCTTAGGTTGGTGTAACCTCGAGCTCCCAGCGACGCTCACGTTGCCTGTGCCGTAACCATTCGGACGCGAATAGATTCTCGGGTTGGTGTAATTCCGAGTCACCAGCTACGCCCATATTGCCTGTACCGTAACCATTCGGACCCAAGTAGATTCTCAGGTTGGTGTAATCCCGAGTCACCAGCGACGCTCACATTGCCAGTGCCGTAACCATTCGGACGCAAGTAGATTCTCAGGTTGGTGTAATCCCGAGTCACCAGCGACGCTCACATTGTCTGTGCCGTAACCATTCGGACGCGAGTAGATTCTCAGGTTGGTGTAATCCCGAGTCACCAGCGACGCTCACATTGCCTGTGCCGTAACCATTCGGACGCGAGTAGATTCTTGGGTTGGTGTAATTCCGAGTCACCAGCTACGCCCACATTGCCTGTGCCGTAACCATTCGGACGCGAGTAGATTCTCAGGTTGGTGTAATCCCGAGTCACCAGCGACGCTCACATTGCCTGTGCCGTAACCATTCGGACGCGAGTAGATTCTCAGGTTGGTGTAATCCCGAGTCACCAGCGACGCTCACATTGCCTGTGCCGTAACCATTCGGACGCGAATAGATTCTCGGGTTGGTGTAATTCCGAGTCACCAGCTACGCCCACACTTTCCGCGCCGTAACCAGTCGGACGCGAGGATACACGTAGGTTTAGTGTCGAATCAGGACACCGAGTATATTTAGGCGCGTGCGACGTCTCAGCGAGCCGCTCCGCTGACACGTCAAATCTCTTATCAGGCCGGTCACTTCGTCTGTCTTCCGATCCCCGGTATACCCGGTGTACGCAGGGTGCCGAAAAACGGAGGACGTAACAATACGTTCAATCACGTCACTGTCCGAACTGCTGGGGCTTTTCGTGGAATAGCCTCCTTTAGTGCGGTATTTGATGAACGCCAGAGTTCAGTAATAAGTGAAATTTCTTGCCCCTTTCTCTTCTTTTTTATTTATGGTCACGTGGTATGAATACCGTGCAATCCTCGCAAGTTGCTACAAACTTGTCTGGATGTACAGGTAAATTTTTGATTTTTGTTAACGAGAGATATGGGCTCGCAGGCTCAGTCTCACGGAGTTAGGTTACCTTTATTTCCTTTTCTGGATGTTCCAAGCTCCTCCTTGAAATAGCTCAGCGATGATTTCCTCACTTTTAAATTTTCAAGCACGTTCCAATGGTTCGTGGTCAAGGATTGTTCCCGTTGATCGTTCAGTGTCCGTGTTGATATTCGTATAACGCAACGCGTTCAGGGACGATTTCTTCTTCTGGAATAACGTCGTGAGAGACAATCCTGGCAGGATCGCCAATTTGTTACGGGACCGTCGGTGGTAAAAGTCTTCCTTGAGTATAAATAACTCTACGTTTGGTTGTTTTAAGAAAAACAGATTTTTATTGTTGCTTATCCGTGGATAATTTTACACTTTGTTAAACGCACTTGGTAACTCCAGACTCGGTGGTTTCTGGCTGACTGACTTTTGGGTGAAAAGGGCCTTTCTTAAGTACTACGGGCGCGGAGCCTAACCCTCAGACCTAAGGGGTGGGGGTAGGTCTAGCGTTACAATGCTGCTTTTGAGCAAACGATACAGACCAGTGTGGCCAGAAGTGGCCCCGAGTACTATTGGTGCCCGCGGGAGTGGGGATAGGCGCAAGTGTGCGTGCCCTGTCTGTGAGAGCTGCGTGGAGAGAAGGACGGAACTATGCTGCGTCTCTCTTCCACCAACGTCGTGTGACGTCACGTATCGTGACGACACATAAGAAGGACAGAACTATGCTCCGTCCCCTTTCAACCAACATCGCGCGTTACGTCTTTGTTCGACATGCAGTCGCGGCGTCGCGTCTTCGTTCCGCACACAGGCCGGTGACAGTGGTGCCAGATTTCGCATAAGGCATCGCACGTATCATTGCGTTCAGTCAGCCGGAAGGCAAATCGGGCACCAACGCCCTGAGCAGAGCGCGATCCACAGAAAAGTGAATCGAAGAGGGTTTCTGATTGACTCGTCGTACTCATCGTCGCTCGTCGACGCGGTCGTTTCGTTCGTCGTTTCGCGCCCGGCAATGGTTAAATTTTTTTTCACAGAATAATTTTTTTTTTAATTGTTCATCACACGGCAACAAACGATATTCATTTAAAAATATTGTAGTACTTACTACCGATAGTTTTTAATATTTTTTCAGCAGAGTAGATGTGTCATTTATTCATCATTATTTTGCAACCAATTGTATGATATGTATTACTTTTAAATGCACATGTACAGGGTCCACAAGTTGTGCCAGTCAGCTTTTTTCCTGTAAACGGTAAGTAGTAGACAAAATTATAGAGGAAAGGGTTCAATGGGATCGTAATATCTATTTTCTACGAGACTTCATTCTATTTAAAAGTGCAACGCTGCACCCGACAAATGCAAATGCATATGTAAGGTTGCAGTTTATACAATTTAAGATACGTGGACTTCCACGCCACCCTTGAGGTGCCACGACTAGCGCGTTCGGTTTTTTAACGTGGACCGTCGCCTATAGCCCTATTGTACCACATTTTATGATAATTATGTAATCGTGCTGCCCGAGGTATATCTGTTTGTTTATTCGTGTCAGGTCTGACAATAGTTAGAGCAGACTGCTTGTTCAAGTTTGACTAATGCCAGACTGCTTGTCCAAGTCTGACTAACGCCAGAATACTTGTTCAAGTCTGACTAACGCCAGACTGCTTGTCCAAGTCTGACTAACGCCAGACTGCTTGTCCAAGTCTGACTAACGCCAGACTGCTTGTCCAAGTCTGTCTAACGCCAGACTGCTTGTTCAAGTCTGACTAACGCCAGACTGCTTGTTCAAGTCTGACTAACGCCAGACTGAGCTGTCAAGTGTAACTAATGGCAGCCTGATTTGACAGATATCTCGTTGTTTTGTCATGTTAAATCTGGCAATACTTATGTCACACTAATTTTTTACGCACACGTTAATTGTGCTGCACGTTACTTTTTTACTATGCATGCTTATTGAAAAGCATTGTACGAGGAGGGACCAGCCATTTCGTCAATATCACATTGTCTCAATTCTTTCGTATTTGGACATGTAGAATATAATATGTTAGACGGCATTCAAGACAAATGCTCATCATCAACCGTCATATCTATGACTGTTTCCCTTCTCGCTTTCAATGCCGATTTAAGCACACAAACAGCATTCATATTCACGGACGACAGCTTATTTCTTTTCTTCGTTTTTAAGTCTGGTAAGTAGGAAAAGATTCTTTCTGAATCAGCATTAGAGTTTGGCAACGCTCGAACAGCATTGACAAGAGATTTCAAATTGGGATATTGACGATTACTTGTTAGGATGCATTCCCACATTTCATCAAATTCCCTTAATGACAAATGATCAATTTGTATTTCTGTGAAATCGTTATGTAAAACAAACCATTCTTCTTTTAAACTAATCGTATCGAAGCCGCCAAAGGTTTCAGCGATAAAAGGAACATCATCAAAGGAAGTTTCTCTGTCAGTATCGCGTAAAGCTGTGGCCGGTTCAAAAACTTTTAATTTACATAAAAATGGATCATTGATTGGTAGTCTTTTACAAATTTCTTGAGCGGCACATACATAAAATTGCAAACAATTCTGTCGAACATTTGCAACTATATCTTGTAGGGATATTTTACATTACATGGTTGGCTAGCGTGAGACGAATGAGAGTGGGGATGTGTGGAGATGAACGCGGGAAGAAGGTTGTATCATGGTTGCGTACGAAGAGTTAAGACGTGTATGAGATTGTTTTCTATTGATTAATATATGTGTGATATGGAAAAGAAATTGTTGTTACTAAATGATAACCCCATCCACCACAAATGGTAGCAGAGCGTGGTTGGTGGTTTAAGAGTGTACCGGAGATTATATTTACCTAAAACCGGGGAAAACGTGTGAGAAACGTGGGAGCCACGTGCTACGTAATGGCGGACGGCTGGAACGTAACGGCGGTAGAGCCGCTGGATGATAATAATTATTTTCTGTGGCGAGAAAAGGTAGACGGAATCCTAAGGTCGAAAAAATTATGGAAGAAAGTTATAGGAGTCAAACCCCCAATGAAACCAGAACCAGATGAGGTAAACTACGAGGTAAAATTTGGATAATGGAATGAGTGGGATGATGATAATTATGCGGCTCGCACGATAATACTAAATACGATGAGTAAGGCGCAATTGCTGAAATACAGCCATGAAAGGACTGCAGATACATTGTGGCACTTGATAAAGGAGAACATGGCTGCCGAAACCGAGCAATTGAGGGCTAGATGCTTGAGTGATCTGTCGAATTTGAGGATGAAGAGGGAGGAAAGTACAGATGCGTACATAAACAGAGCCGAGGCCCTTAAAAATCAATGTCTACAGTTAGGTAAGATAATAGAAGAATATGAATTAAAAATGTATATTTTAAAGGGTTTGAGACCAGAATTTGACCAAAATGTGAGAATATTAGAGTGTCAAAGAGATCTGACTATGAGAGATATAAGATATATGCTTAAGCAAGAAGAGATGAGAAAGGACAACAGAAGAGAGGAAAAACCTGGGAGAAACAGCGGGAACATCAGAGAGGTCAGAGAAAATGTAAAGAAAGAAATTAATTGTTATAATTGTGGAAAAAGGGGCCATAAAGCGGAGGATTGCTGGACTAGTAAGAAATGCTACAACTGCCAAGGACATGGTCATATCGCAACAGAATGCAAAAAACTGATGAGAATGGGATCAGCACAACCAAGAGGAAATAGAGGGAATTACAGAGGGAACTATAGAGGAAATCATCGTGGGAATTATCGTGGAAATGGAGGAGGAAGCTCAAGAGGCAACGGTTATGTTGGGAGAGAAAGAATTATGAGGATAGACGATGAGTCAGTGGCAACAGCAGGAGAAGTCCATTGTCGACAAGATGAAAATCAAAACGGTGCAGACGCGGAGTGGTTATTGGATTCGGGTTGCACAAGCCACATGACAAACAGTAAAAGGATTTTTGATTTAATAAAGGAAGATAGGAGGGACATAACCTTAGCAGACGAAGCAGGCAGGAAGCTTACGTCCAGAGGAATAGGGGAAGTTGTGATTAAGCAGGATATGATGCCAAACAGAGTCAGGTTGAATAATGTGTTGTGCGTACCTGATCTGAATACAAGCCTGCTATCAATAGCAAAGTTTACAGATTACGGGTATAAGGTAAACTTTGACAAAGAACATGCTGTAATTTTCAAGGAAGGAGAAGATATACAAATGACAGCGGTACGTAGTGGAAATAGATATTATGTAGATTCTAAGATAGCAAGTAAGGAAAAGGCAAAAATAATAAATGAAGAGGATATTTGGCACAAAAGGCTGGGACATGCAAATAAGAGAACGATAGAACTGATGAAAGACGAGGATTTAGTTATAGGAATGGGTGAATCGAATAAGGTGAATGTGCAATGCGAAGCATGCGTTGAAGGAAAAGCGTGCAGGAAAACCCACAGAAAGATAGAAAATAGGAGAGGGAAACAAATAATGGAACTGTGGCATATGGACTTAATTGGGCCCATCAAGCCAATCACAAGAGGAGGAAAGAGATATATATTTACGGTAATCGATGATTACTCAAGGAAAATTTTTGTGCAATTATTGAAAGAAAAGAAAGAAGTAACGGATGAGTTAAAGAAGTTGATTATATTAAATGAAAATCAAACGGGAGTGAAGTTGAGGGCAATCGTTCGGACAATGGAGGGGAGTTTATTGGAAATGAATTGAAAGAATGGTTGGAATGGAAGGGTATAAAACACGAATTGAGCCCTGCAAGAACCCCTCAATGTAATGGGGTAGCGGAAAGAGGAAATAGGTCAATAATAGAAATGACGAGATGTATCATGTCGGAGTCAAAAATGCCGTCGGATTTCTGGGGAGAGGCAGTATACACGGCAGTACACACAAGGAACAGGATAAAATCAAATGTACACGGTAAAACACCCTATGAATTATGGCATGGAAGAAGACCGAACATTAGGTATATGAGAAGATTTGGCTGTGTTGCGTACATGTTAAATAAGGATGGATCCGGGAAAAAATTTGAACCAAAGACCGTTAAAGGGGTGTTCGTAGGATACGCTGAAAATAATACATACAGAGTGTATATTCCACCAACTGGAAAGGTTCGATGTGACTGCGACGTGAAGTTCGATGAAACAAAGAATGGAACTGATTTATTAGCAAAGAAAGGAAAAGAGGAAAGTAAAGCAGACAATAATTTAATAATAGTGGGACTAGATTGTGAGGACAAGGAGACTTCGCCCTATGAAGAAATCGAGGAAGATGCGGAGGAAGAAAGGGAGACAGATAGCGACGATTACGAAAATGCGAGGGATGAAGTGATAAACGAAGGGAATAACCTACAAAGAGAGGATGAACAGAGAAATGAACAAAGTGAGGAAGATATAGGAAATCAGGACCAGGGAATCGAACTGAGAACGAGGGGAAGACGAAGAGGAACAACTAAAGAGGTACTGGAGTTACGAAGACGTCCAGCTAGAGAAGAGGAGGAAAAGAGAAAGGAAGAGGAAAATACTAGAAGATCGGAGAGGATAAGAAGCAGAAATTCAGCGGTGTTGACAACAGATGATGAGATACCTAAGACTATAGAACAAGCCAAACTGTCGCAGGACTGGAAAAAATGGAGAGCAGCAATGAATGAAGAAATGATTTCGATGAAAAGACACGAGGTGTGGTATATTATACCGCGCCCAAAGGATCAAAAAATTATTAATTGCAAGTGGGTATTTAATATAAAAACAGATCCGATAACTAGGGAGAAACGATATAAAGCGCGCCTGGTCGCGGTAGGATGCGGCCAGCGACCTGGATTCGATTACGAGGAGACATTTGCACCGGTCATCAGGACGGAGACGATCAGACTATTTTTCAGCTTGTGTGCTGAGAAAGGGAGAAAAATAAAAACATATGATGTCAAGACGGCTTATTTACACGGGACCCTAAAGGAGGATATATATATGGAGATGCCGAAGGGATACGTGAAACTGGAGAATAAAGTGTGCAAGTTAAAGAAGAGTATATATGGCCTCAAACAGGCAGGTAGATGTTGGAACGAACACTTGACGGAACTAATGACTAAAAATGGGTTAAATCAATCGAAAGAAGATCCGTGCGTATTTTATGGAAGGGAAGGCAGAGACTTTATATTTTGCGGAGTCCATGTGGACGATATAATAGTCGTGTCTAGTGGCGATGAAATTGACGAAAGATACATGAGGAAAATAGGCCGGGAAATAGATATAAAAAACTTAGGTGAGGCAAAGAGCGTGCTAGGTATGCAGATTGATCAAGAGAGACCAATAATACGGGTGCATCAAGAGGATTATATAGAGAAATTGTTAGAAATGTACGGGATGCAGGAGTGTAATATTGCGACAAGTCCAATGGATGTAAACGTAAAAATGGACAATTACGAAACTAGTAAAATATGCGATGAGGGGGATTATCAAAAACTCATGGGCAGATTAATGTATTTGAGCGTGCATTCAAGACCGGATATAGCGTATGCGTTAAGCTGTTTATCGCAGTATAATATAGGTCCTAGAGAGATACACATGACAGGACTAAAACGGGTGTTAAGGTACTTAAGAGGGACAACAAATTACCGATTAGCATTTGGAAATAGAAACGCGAAAAATGAGATAGGATGCGAGACAGATGCGTCATGGGACAAAACAAAGGACGCAAGATCGTTCTCGGGAATACTAGTATATCGAAATAGCGATTTGATTACGTGGCGGAGTAAAAAACAGAATATGGTGGAATTATCGTCAACAGAAAGCGTGTTGGAAGCATTAATGGAAGGCGTAAAAGAGGTGATATGGACAAATAGATTGTTGAAAGAAATACAGCCTGAAAAAGACAACGCGAAGGAGATTAGATGCGATAGTTTAAACGCGGTAAAGTTAGCTAATGGAGGTAATTTTAAGACAAAATCTAAACTGTTGAATCGAAGATGTTGTTTTATCAAAGAAGCGATAAAGTCAGAAGAAATAAAGGTAGTGCATGTTTCGGGAACAAAAATGAAAGCAGACTGTTTGACGAAGGCATTAAGTGGACCGAATTTATTGAAAAACGTAAGGGAATTCATGGATACTAATAGTCAATAAAAACAAGGGGGGAGAGTGTAGGGATATTTTACATTACATGGTTGGCTAGCGTGAGACGAATGAGAGTAGGGATGCGTGGAGATGAACGCGTGAAGAAGGTTGTATCATGGTTGCGTGCGAAGAGTTAAGACGTGTATGAGATTGTTTTCTATTAATTAATATATGTGTGATATGGAAAAGAAATTGTTGTTACTAAATGATAACCCCATCCACCACATATCTGTGTGCCCCTCTATCATCAATTTATTTAAATAATCCTCACAATCAATGCCTACTGTCACTTCATTTATTGATATTTGATTGTTTTTATCAGTAAAATCTACGTTACTGCTTTGTAATACTAAAAGCTCTGGTTTTAAAAAGTTTTTGCATACTACTTGCAATAAATTTAGCGATTTACGCTGTAAAGTATGAACTCTTGTTTCCAGAGCTTGGAAAAATATCGTAAATGCATTGAAGTAATGTAAAATATATTGAAGAAATAATAGGTATGCTTTAACATCAGGAGTCTGCATGACCGCTACAATTTGTGCAGCTTTTGCAGACTTTTCTCTAGAAATTAACTCTTTCAGAAACTTGTCAATACTATTCCATGATTCTAGAATTCGATTAATACATAAATGGCGGGAAAGCCATCGTGTTTCAGCCAATTTCAAAATTTTCCGGTCTGTGTCCTCACAGCAATCGCTAAAGATAGCTGATCGTTTCGGACTGCAATTTATAAAACTAGATATTTGTTTTACAAAGTTTTCGCAGTTATTAGGAATCGTTCTGGATGCAGCATTTGCGGCTAACGCGACGGAATGACATGGACATGGCAGTGTTAGTACATGTCCACATTTTCCCTGCAACTTTTGTTGAAATGATAAATGTTTGCCGGACATAACACGCGCATTGTCGCACGACAAAGCAACAATATTATTAAATGGAATTTGTAACCTGTACATTTCCTTTCGGAATGCGTCAAATATCATTTCTGCACCACAATCTTTTGCATCCAGATCGATTAGTTTTACTAACTGCGACATAATTTTTAATGTTTCCGGATGCACATATCGAACATGAAACGTCATCCATTTTGTATTAGTAATGTCTGACGTTTCATCTATAAAAATACTGAGCTTTGTATTTTGTAGCATGGCCGAAACACGTTCTGTTTCTACCGGACACAAGACATTTGCGAGTATGTGACCGCATTTGGTCTTGCCCATAGTCATATTTTGCAACACGTCACAATCTTTTCCTACTTTTTGGAAAAATTCTAATAATTTTCCTGCTGTCCTAAACGAAGTGCCGTGTTCCGCGATAACAGCAGCGTATTGAATTTCTGCTGCTTCCTGTCGTGCATCTAACGACAATTTCGATGTGTCCGTGATATGATTTTGTCGGTCTGTTTCTTGCGTTTCTATAAATCTTCGTTTTGCCATATGAACTGCGGATTCTGCGTGACGATAAATAGTAGCTACTTTCGCCGTCATTGGCTTGTCACAATACGAACAAAGACACAATGTTTCGTCGTCCGACATTTCACGCAACCATGGTTGAAATTCTTCAATATCTAACCATTGTTTCCGAAATGTGCGGCCCGTCAAACAACGTGTCTCCATCTCAGCTTCTACATTGCGGCTGCTTGTGTCACCACAAGAATTCGCATTTAAACGATTGATGTGACTCGCAGAATTCGCATGTTTGGAAATGCGAGTGTCGCAGGACAAATCTTTATTGCATATTAAGCAATGAAATAAACTTATGTCAGGAGGCACATTTCGCACCCACGACTTATATTTGTCGTCGCGAAGCCAGGCTTCGCAAAAGCTGCGCTTACACTTATTTTCTGGCAAATGAGACATTTATGTGTAAACCCGCAAGAAACAGACAAAAATAAATTAAAAAAAAAAAAACTTACCCACCCCCTTTTATTCCACGCGCACTGGCACACAATATACACGTAAACACAGACACACACACACATAAACGCACGCGCGCACACAACACTGACACACCGAACACACGCGAAATTAATTGAAATAATTAAACAATGCACTACCACGCGGAAACGCAATACGCCCGCTGCTACGTCTTCCGCGGCGTGCAATTGACTTTTCGTGAAAAACAACACGGAGATAGCTTTGCCCGACACGCGGCCGCGTCGCGCGAAGAAAAACCTATATCAGTGATAGAAGATTTGGCCCGTTTGCACCATCGGTGCACCTGGGAGTGGGGATACGGAAAAGTGTGCGTGCCCTGTCCGTGAGAGCTGCGCGCGCCGTTTCTCACCGAATCGAGCTCGGCTTGGAGAGAAGGACGGAGCTATGCCGCGTCTCCCTTCCACCAACGTCGCGTGACGTCAGGTATCGTGACGACACGTAAGAGGGACAGAACTATGCTCCGTCCCCTTTCAACCAACATCGCGCGTTGCGTCTTTGTTGAACATGCAGTCGCGGCGTCGCGTCTTCGTTCCGCACACAGGCCGGTGACAGTGGTGCCAGATTTCGCATAAGGCATCGCACGTACCATTGCGTTCAGTCAGCCGGAAGGCAAATCGGGCACCACCGCCCTGAGCAGAGCGCGATCCAGCGAAAAGTGAATCCAGGAGAGTTTGAGATTGACTCGTCGTCGCTCGTCGACGCGGTCGAGTTATTTTTTTCGTAGGTTCGCGGTACGCCATGGTTCCATTTTTTTTTCACAGAATAATTTTTTTTTAATTATTCATCACACAGCAACAAACGATATTCATTTAAAAATGTTTTAATACTTACTACGGATAGTTTTTAATATTTTGTCAACGGAATAGATGTGTCGTATTGGTTTATAATAGATATGGGCAAAATATATATTTCATAAATTTTGGTTTCAGTAGCATTACTCTTTCTATGGTAGTAATAAATAAGAAAGTATATAATAAATGTCAATTATTGCGGATTATGCATTAACCGTGAAACAAGTAACAGGAGCTTCTTGCACTAGAACGTTCTGAGGGATCGTACTAACACGCTATTTTAACACACGACAGCGTACGTCAGGAAGAATTTGCTTGACACGACGCGACGACGGTGTGAATGTTTCTATGAGTTGTTCTTTATGATTTGTTTTCTAAATAGAAGGTGACCAAATTGTGCATATATTCTAACAGTTCTCATCAAGTCCCATCACATTGATTTGAAACCTTTTTCTTACTACGCACGTTTAGTTTAACAACGCTATCCTCATTTCGAGAAAGAAGAAGGTGTTCCTTCTTTGGCAATGCACCATGCATACTGTAATCCATATGTACGTCCATTGTCGTATTCTGCCCACGAAATGTCGCAACGTGCGTATTGTCGAAGAAGGCATGATAAAAGACGACAATAATAGCAAAAACCCTGTCAATGGAAAACCGAAACTCACATTGTGCCGCTCCCGACTAATTGAAATATCTGAAAAGTCAAACCATTCTGAGCGCGGATTTTACGTACCTACTGCAAATTATTTCCCCGGGACTCTAACTGACTTTTCCAATGTCATTTATTCATCATTACTTTGCAACCAATTGTACGATATGTATTACTTTTAAATGCACATGTACAGGATCCACAGGTTGCGCTAGTCAGCTTTTTTCCTGTAAACGGTAAGTATTAGACACAATTACAGAGGAAAGGGTTCAATGGGATCGTAATATCTATCTTCTACGAGACTTCATTCTATTGAAAAGTCCAACGCTGCACCCGACAATTGCAAATGCGTATGTAAGGTTGTAGTTTATATAATTTCAGATACGTGAACTTCCACGCCACCCATGAGGTGCCACGACTAGCGCGTTCGGTTTTTTAACGTGGACCGTCGCCTATAGCCCTATTGTACCACATTTTATGATAATCATACAGCGTGCGGCAATACCTCTGTCCACTTTGAACGACGGATATATTGAAGGTGGACAGAGTTACTGCCCCACGCTGTAGAAGTAAGGGTTAGAAAAGAAATGAGAGCATTTTTGTGTGGGGGCCCCAGCGGGGAGGCCGCCACACAAAAATACAATGTCAACATTAGTATTAAATAAAATGAACAAACAAAAAAAAATGCTCTCATTTCTTTTTAACCCTTACTTCTACAGCGTGGGGCAATAACTCTGTCCACTTGAATATCTCCGTCGTTCAAAGTGGACAGAGGTATTGCCGCACGCTGTATGATTATCATAAAATGTGGTATAATAGGGCTATAGGCGACGGTCCACGTTAAAAAACCGAACGCGCTAGTCGTGGCACCTCATGGGTGGGGTGGAAGTTCACGTATCTTAAATTTTAGAAACAACAACCTTACATACGCATTTGCATTTGTCGGGTGCAGCGTTGCACTTTCGAATTGAATGAAGTCTCGTAGAATATAGATATTACGATCCCATCGAACCCTTTCCTCTATAATTTTGCGTAATACTTACCGTTTACACGAACAAACCTGACTATCACAACCTGTGCACCCTGTACATGTGCATTTAAATGTAATACATATCGTACATAATGATGAATAAATGACATTGGAAAAGTCGGTTACAGTTCCGGGGGAATCATTTCTAGTACGTACGAACGTACGTGAAATACGTGCTAAGAATGGTTAGACTTTTCAGATATTTCAATTAGTCCAACCGGGACCCGCGGTCGGTCGGCAGCGGCACAATGAAAGTTTCGGTTTTCAATTCACAGGGATTTTGTTATTATTGTCCTGTTTTATCATGCCTTCTTTGACAATACGCACGTTGCGACATTTCGTGGGCAGAATGCGACAATGGACGTACATATGGATTACAGTATGAACGGTGAATTGCCTTCAACCGAACAACTTTTTCTTTCACGAAATGGGGAGAGCGTTCTTAAACTAAACGTGCGAAGTAAGAAAAACGTTTCAAATCAATGTGATGGGACTTGCTGAGAACTGTTAGAATATATACACAATTTGATCACCTTCTATTTAGAAAAGAAATCATGCAGAACAAATCATAGAGAACAACTCATAAAAACATTCGCATCGTCGTCGCGTCGTGTCAAGCAAATTCTTCCTGACGTACGCTGTCGTGTGTTAAAATCGCGTGTTAGTACGATCCCTCAGAACGTTCTAGTGCAAGAAGCTCCTGTTACTTGTTTCACGGTTAATGCATAATCCGCAATAATTGACATTTATTATATACTTTCTTATTTATTACTACCATAGAAAGAGTAATGCTACTGAAACCAAAATTTATGAAATATATATTTTGCCCATATCTATTATAAACCAATACGACACATCTATTCCGTTGACAAAATATTAAAAACTATCCGTAGTAAGTACTAAAACATTTTTAAATGAATATCGTTTGTTGCTGTGTGATGAATAATTAAAAAAAAAATTATTTTGTGAAAAAAAAATGGAACCATGGCGTACCGCGAACCTACGAAAAAAATAACTCGACCGCGTCGACGAGCGACGACGAGTCAATCTCAAACTCTCCGGGATTCACTTTTCGCTGGATTGCGCTCTGCTCAACGCGGTGGTGCCCGATTTGCCTTCCGGCTGAAAGAACGCAATGGTACGTGCGATGCCTTATGCGAAATCTGGCACCACTGTCACCGGCCTGTGTGCGGAACGAAGACGCGACGCCGCGACTGCATGTCGAACAAAGACGCAACGCGTGATGTTCGTTCAAAGGGGACGGAGCATAGTTCTGTCCTTCTTATGTGTCGTCACGATACGTGACGTCACGTGACGTTGGTGGAAGGGAGACGCAGCATAGTTCCGTCCTTCTCACCAAGCCGAGCTCGATTCGGTGAGAAACGGCGCGCGCAGCTCTCACGGACAGGGCACGCACACTTTTCCGTATCCCCACTCCCAGGTGCACCGATGGTGCAAACGGGCCAAATCTTCTATCACTGACCTATATATCTATTTTAGGAATAACATATATATATATATATCGCGCGAATACCGGCGGCGACAGCCGATTGCCTCCTGACGAGGCAACGAAGCACGTGGTGGACATGGAAGGGGCAAAGCGCGGGTGCCGAAAAACGCGCGTGGAACGGCAGTTACCTACAGACAGCGAGACGTTCACATTCAGAAGTGATAGTGAAGAATAGTGACAAATACGCATAGAAGACAAATACAAGAGATTCCAGAGAAAATATGACACATTCAGGACGTAAGTACAAATACATACAGGTAACCCTCCTATAAAAGGGTAGATAGGTTCCTACAAAATGCCGTGTTGTGTGAAACCGTGTTCTATGAGACGCAGAGCTAGTACAAAGGGGGGGGGGGGGGGGTTACGTTCAGAAAACTTATTAAAAACAAATTTTTTTGTGTTTCAATTCTACATAAGCAACTTAATTTTGATTTAAAATGTAAATGTATGCACGACACAAGAGTAAGCAAAACACAAAAATTTTCTTTTAATTTCACGCAACCTTAATTTCATACATTTGTTCCTCGTTACTGCTCAATATAATCAACCGAGAACGTTTTTTCGGTGGAATGATTATTACATACCGCGTACCGGCAAATTCTTGGACACGCATACTGTACTCTCTCTGTCTGTTTCAAGCCTCTGTCCTTTTCCTCATTCGCACCTCTCTCTAAACGCCTATATCTGACCCTATCCCTCTCCACCACCCGTAATCTCTTTTCCGCACTCAAGTCCTCTCCCCATTTTCCTTTGTTCATCCTCGCTCCTTATATGGGCACAACATCGCACTTTCCGTCTCCTACTACAAAGTGTGAGGGGTGACGGTTCCCTTCTCCGACGCTTTCTTTAGCCTTGGTACATATTGCAAATACAAACGATACACGCAACATTCAATATTTGTCTGTATTATTATTTGGTTTTGAATATAGTGTAACCGTACGTCTTCCGTCAGTGGTGGTGTCGTGCGTCACGCGTTCGCGATCCGTCCTTCCGCTTCGGAGGGAATAGATCCCTTTTCGTGCGGGCGGGTTCGTTCCGTATTCGCGATCGCGTCTTATGGAGCGTTCGCGGTCGCAAGTGATCGAACCCGGGAATGTCGTGTTGGGAGTAAGATTTGTATGTCAATGGTATCGTGTTTTATTCAAGTCAAATTACACACAGAGTGCATGGAATACAGCGCCGACGAGATAATTCGCGAGTATCGCCGGCTGCCTTCGATATATGGGTGGGAAGTTGGTTTTGTCAGTGATGGTAGGAGATTTGTCGGTGTTTGTTCGTCGTGACTAACCGCTCGTATCCGTGACCGGTGCCAAGAGCGGGGAAGGCGTGCGGTGGCAGTCTTCAGTATTTCACGAATTACTCGTAGCCGTGGCCGGTGCCTAGAGCGGGGGAGGCTTACGGTAACCGTGGAGGAAGTCAGTCTTTGAACTACTTACAATCGTAACCGTGGCCGGTACCAAGAGCGGAGATGGTTACGGTAAGAGTTCTTTAAGCGTCGAGGTAGTTTGGTGGAGAGCAGGTCAGTTTCTGTCGATCACGAATTACACGTAGCCGTGGCCGGTGCCTAGAACGGGGGAGGCTTACGGTAACCGTGGAATGTGTCAGCGGAACTACTTACTACGTAACCGTGGCCGGTACCAAGAGCGGAGATGGTTACGGTAAGAGTTCCTTGTTGTGTCTTTTATGAAGAATGGCAATTATTCGCAATCGCAGCCGTGACCGGTGCCAAGAGCGGGGATGGCTTGCGGCGAAGATTGATTAGATGAGTTTTGATGATGATTAGGAGGATGTTTGTTTGTGGCGAGCAAGCGTTCGAATTTGTAGTATAGCAGAACCGCGTTTTGACGAACGTAACTGAACTTTACTAGTCACGAACCCTCGAATGGGCGGCCGTAGTCGTTCATCGGTAGAGGATTGTCAATGCAAAGTCTTCCCTACGCGTCGCGGAGCAAACGTCGTTCAATTTAGCGAGTTACTGGCGTGATCTACGTTATTCGATGTCCGGAAGGATCACTCCTGGGATCTCTTCAACGGAGACTTGGCTCGAAGTAAATCTCGCCCCGAGTGGAGCTTCCTCGCACCTTATATACCCCAATCGGGCAAAGGGGAAGTTCCACTTGGGTGATTTTCTTCTTCGGCGGGAGTCGCTTCTCCTCCTTCGCCGAAGCTCGGTACCGTTATCCTAATATATGATTGAAGATGATTTGTGTATTGTCTGTGTCAGTCGCGTTTACAAGTGTTTATGTCGGTGTCCCTGGGTAAGCGGTGTATGTCTGATTATGTGCTCAGAGTGGTATATGTTCGTGCGTGTACGGGCATGCATGATCGAGACGGCAGGTGAGTGCGAGTGAGACAGCGCGAAAATAGAACGGGCAAGTAGGTGAAGTGAGGCAGTAGAGAAAATAGAACGAGAGCATGGTAAGTAGAAAGAGAGAGTGTCGCGATGTGTATACGGTAGACAGGAGAAAGAGTAAAGTGAGACGGCCAAGAAGTGGAAAGAGCGAACGATACTATTGAAAACTGTAAGTAAAAGAGGCTATCGCGATGTATGTACGGCAGACAAGGAGAAAAAGGTGAGACGCGTAAGGTAAGTAAGTGTCGCGTCCCGTGCACGTGCGAACATTTTGGTATGAATCTATGTGAGGCTGTATTGTACGGTCACAATAGTTAATTTTCTTTATCTTATACACCACTCTGAATCCTTCCAAAAACGAGAATTCGTTGTGGAATACGACGGCAAAACGTTACAAATTTCGTCCGGATTGACATCCTTATTTTAGTCCGAATCGGGAAGACGCGCTCTATCGTGCACCGTACACGATTGTTCAATGTTATCGCCTTCACTTTCAGAACTTTTCTTCATTTGAAGTTCTTACTTCTATTCTCTTTAAAAAATCTGGAATTTAGCTTTGTTTGCTGGTTCTTACAAAGTCATTCTACAAAGGTTTTTGCAATTTTCTTATTGTGTTAGAAGGAAACCGTGTTATAGGATGCCGTGTTGTAGGAGGGCTACCTGTATTGTCATACATTCGATTTCCTTTTCACATGACGTCAGATGAGACCGTTTGTAACCGGTTTGTACATTGATGTTAACGATGTTAATTTTATGATAATTTTTAATTATCTTGCAAAGATCTACAAATTCATGGCTATTTCTTTGCAGAAAACAAAATGGTTATGTCCGGAGGGGACCCCGGGGCGGATACCCTCGCCGCGCCGATGCCGGCAGCAGAAGCACCACCCCCGCCACCAGCAACACCGGCAGCACCCGCACCACCCGCACAACCGCACCATCCGCACCACCAGCGCCAGTAGCACCATAGGCACTACCGGCGGAACAGACCAATAATCCCGCTTCCAGTAAGTTCATACATATTCATACATATCGTATTTTAATATTATCAGATAAAATCTGTCATATTTCGATTTTATTAATTACATGTATATATTGTTCATTGTTTAGGACCAAAACGGAGAGAGGCCAGTAAGGCGCGAGCCCGCCGCCAGGCACGCAAATTGCGGGCGGAGGAGGAGGCACCTGCATGCGCGTGCACCTGCTGCGGTGCGAGGGGGGCCTACGGACGCGGCTGTAGGGGGGGACGTCGCGGCGGCCGGCGTGGGGGTGGCGAACGTGGGGGCGCCAGCGTGGGGGCGCCAACCTACACGACGGAAAAATATAAAGTGTATATTAATATGAAGTGAAAATGGAAAAAAAAAATGCTCTCTTTTCTTTTCTAACCCTTCCTTTTACAGCGTGGGGCAATAACTATGTCCACCTTCAATATCTCGGTCGTTTAAAGTAGATAGAGGTATTGCAGCACGCTGTATGATTATCATAAAACGTGGTACAATAGGGCTATAGGCGACGGTCCACGTTAAAAAACCGAACGCACTAGTCGTGGCACCTCAAGGGTGGCGTGGAAGTCCACGTATCTTAAATTGTATAAACTGCAACCTTACATACGCATTTGCATTTCTCGGGTGCAGCGTTGCACTTTTAAATAGAATGAAGTCTCGTAGAAAATAGATATTACGATCCCATTGAACCCTTTCCTCTATAATTTTGTCTACTACTTATCGTTTACAGGAAAAAAGCTGACTGGCACAACCTGTGGACCCTGTCCATGTGCATTTAAAAGTAATACATATCATAAAATTGGTTGCAAAATAATGATGAATAAATGACACATCTACTCTGCTGAAAAAATATTAAAAACTATTGGTAGTAAGTACTACAATATTTTTAAATGAATATCGTTTGTTGCCGTGTGATGAAAAATTAAAAAAAAAGATTATTCCGTGAAAAAAAATTTAACCATTGCCGGGCGCGAAACGACGAACGAAACGATCGTGTCGACGAGCGACGATGAGTACGACGAGTCAATCAGAAACTCTCCTCGATTCACTTTTCTGTGGATCGCGCTCTGCTCAGGGCGGTGGTGCCCTATTTGCCTTTTGGCTGACTGAACGCAATGGTACGTGCGATGCCTTATGCGAAATCTGGCACCACTGTCACCGGCCTATGTGCGGAACGAAGACGCGACTGCATGTCGAACAAAGACGCAACGCGCGATGTTGGTTGAAAGGGGACGGAGCATAGTTCTGTCCTTCTTATGTGTCGTCACGATACGTGACGTCACACGATGTTGGTGGAAGAGAGACGCAGCATAGTTCCGTCCTTCACTCCACGCAGCTCTCACAGACAGGGCACGCACACTTGCGCCTATCCCCACTCCCGCGGGCACCAATGGTACTCGGGGCCACTTCTGGCCACACTGATACAGACCGTTTCTTGCATGGTCCTCTTTACAGAATCTGTACGAAACCGTAATTCTGCTGAAGTGGAGGGTAACTCAGTAATGACTTCTTTAACATGCAGAGGTGATTCATTGGAGGTGCTGGGTAACTGAATATTCTTTGTGACTGGTAGAGAAGGCAGCTTAAGATTACTATCGATAAATTTTTGTTTTTCTATAGGTGATTCTGTAGGAGCAGGGGATAACGGAATGTCCTCTTGGGTAAGATTTGACTGTGATCCCATAATCACAGTTTCTTGTGAATGTTTTAATTTTTCAAGGTCTTCTTCAGTGTTTATCGAATGTGATACACTTTGTAGTATATTAGAAGAAGGCAATCCCACTTTGGCGGGACAACCGAACATGGCTTCGTATGGACTTCTTTTAATTGCAGAATGATAGGCACTCCACTTGTTAGTTTGGTTATCAACCATCCAAGTAGTGAGCATGTTTTGAATGTCTTGATTTGCTCGTTCTACACTTCCTTGACTTTGGCTGTGTCTAGGTTTACCATGAACCATTTTGATTTCTGGGCACAACTGTGCTACACATTCTAAGATTTTATTACAAAATTCACGCCCGTTATCAGAATGCAAAATACTTGGGACGCCAAAAAGGAGAAAAATATCAAGCAAGTTATAGGCTACTTCATCCGCCTGTTTTGATGTGAGCGGTTTCAATACAACAAATTTTATTAAGTGGGCTTGATATACGAGAAGAAACTTAAACTTTCCATTTGGTTGAGATTGGTAATCGATGAGATCCACTTGACATCTGCTATTGAAATGCGATGAAATAATCGGCTTTACAACAATCATTTTTTTCGCACTTTTTTGTTTTTGTTGTCAAGATTCGCATAAATCCAAAAACATTTTTGTTTGGGCTTGGGTTATGTTTTTATAAAGTATATGTAATTGCTTGATCATTCTGTCACTTACACCGTGGCCAATTGACAAATGAGTAGAATACAATATGTCAAACAATTCTTTGGCATAGACAAACTTTTTCACACTTTGTCGCGCATCTGACAACGACTCAATGAGTTTTTCACAGCCTTGTACAGTTAATACATCATAAATTTGAATTATTCGATAATCTCGAGATGATTCTTTTTGCTTGGAAACTTTTATTCGCTTTACATCTTCAATTATGGAGTCATACTTTTGTTTTGTCATTAAACACTATTACATTTTTAATTTTCGCTAAAGGGATTTGCGCAGATTCTTTCCTTCAATTTCATCACCAATTCGGTGCTTGCTTGCATAATAGGAGCTAAATTTATCTGCTTTAATAAAATTACAATACAAATTCACGCGCTAATAGGCGGAAACGAATTTGAACACAAAATTAGCTTTGCTACGCACTAGCAGCCGACGCAAATTATGAGAAATAAAAACAACCGGCGAAGACAAGACAGTGGCGACACCAAACTAAAAGTGGAGGTCCAAACACGGCTCCGGGAGCCCGTCTGAGAGCCGGCAGGCTCTCCCACCCAGCCGACATTTGCCGTGCCGACGGATCATGCTATTTTTCACATGACACCATTAGCACAGCAACTTAAGGAACAGTAGGCATAGGTTGAGGGGGGTCAGAGCTGCTTACGGCAGGTAGAGGTGGAAGCGGCTAAGTGAGTGGCCCTACCAGTGGACCAGCCTGGATTAGGAAAAGCAAATGAGAAAAACAAACTTTTGAACTTTAACGATACGGAAGCCGTTAATGTGCACATTACCTAGGTAAAACGCGGAAAACTCTTGATTCCGCACGTTAACGGAGCAAATCAGTTAATCCGCAGATTAGCTAGGTAATGTGCAAATTAACGGCTTTCGAGCTTTAACGGTAAAAAATACATACCCCAAATAATTTATTCTCTTCACCTCCTCCAACCTTTTCCCTTTCCATCTCCAATCCACTTTCCTTTTCCCACCTCCTCCCCTTCTGAATCTCACTACCTTTGTTTTTTCCCTGTTCACCTCCAGTCCCTTCCTATCTACGTACCTCTCCATCCTACTGATCATCGCCCTCATTTCATCCTCCCCTACCTTTATCCTCCCCCAGCACCTCTTCCTCAAGTCCTCCTCCAGATCCGCTAACAATATGTTGAACAGCAATGGGCTCAGGGGGCACCCCTGTCTCAGGCCTCTTGCTGTCCAAAATGCCTCAATCTTCTTCTTTCCCACTCTCACCACACTCCCCGTCTCCTTTAACAACTCCTCCACCCTCACTATTAATCCCTCTGAGCAGCCTCCCTGAGAGCAGCCCCTTTCCCTCGACCTCTTCTCCCAACCTCCCCGCCAGTGTCGCCGCGTAGATCCTGTACAGGGAAGGCATCAGCGTCCCTCCCCTGTATTCCTCCACTTTCCTACCATCCCCTTTTTCCTAATCGGTACTATCTCTCCCTCCTTCCACTGCTCCGGCCATTCCTCCCGCTCCCACACCGTCTTACATATATCCCACCCCCATTCCTCCACCTCCTCCCCTCCGTATTTCCATGCTTCATTTGGATCCCATCCTCCTCTATCGCCTTTCCCTCTTTCAACCTTCTCATCACCTTTATCACCTCCTCTTTCTCCACTTCCTCTCCTCGTCCTCCCCCTACCCCCCCCCCCCCCTCTCCCCCCATCCTCACTCTTTCCTCTACCCCTCCCAGCAACCCCATAAAATATCCTTTCCTCTCCCTCTCTGTTCTCCGATGACCCCCCTTACCACCCTCTCCGTTCTTGCCTGTCCTGCCCTCCTTACATTCTCTCTCTTTTCTTTCTCTTGTATACCTCTCCCTCCTCTGCCCCCCCCCCCAGCCTTCCATCTCTTCAGTTCCCTTCTTACTTCAGTTTTTCTTTCCCTGCATTCTTGATCCCACCACCTTCTTTTCTCTTTCCTTCTCCCCGCCCCTCCCCTTCTCTCCTCTTCTTCCAGTATCTCCCTTACCTTTTGTCGGAGCTCTTTCAGCTCTTCTTGTGCCTCTCCTCCCCCGCTCTTTCTTTCGCCCATACTTTTTCTGAATCTTTCTTTTCCCTCCTCATCCCAGATCCCCCTCGCTCTTCCTCCCCCCCCCCCCCCCCACCCCTTCACCCATGCCACTATGGGTTGGTGGTCTGAATCTATTATCTCCCCTATCTCCATTCTCGCTACTCTTTCCGTTGCCCCCCCCCCCCTATTATATAATCTATCGCCGTTCTCCCCTTTCCCCCCGTAAACGTATACTCCTCTCTTCGCCCCCCCCCCCCCCGGTTCATTATGCCCCACCCCGTTTCCTCTAAGCATTGTAATAGCATTTTTCCCTCCCTATTAACCTTTTTATCCTTTGATTTCCTTCCTCCGTCTTCCTCTTCCCCTTCCCCTTCCCATCCTCCACCCATTCCCATTCTCGTATTGAAGTCCCCTACTGTCACCATTACCCTTTCCTCGTCTTCCCCCTCCATCCAGTCCCTCATTTTTCTAATTTCCTCTCTATATCCCCATTTACGTATATCCCCATTATGCGCCAGCTCCCCTCCCCTATCGTCATTCCCCACCCCCACATTCCTTCTCCCGTCCCTCCCTCTTCGTACTCTACCGTCCCTAGTCCTCTTCTTACTCTTCCACTCTCACTTTTCACCTATTCCTACCTCTTACACGCCGGAAACGGAAGTCGATCATTAAAACTGTTTCCTGTAAAATGGTATCCCACTACGTGTTTCCATCTGCTGGTTACTCCAACAAGCATGAAAACTAATGCATGGGTTGCTAAACCTGGTTCATTAGGGTATGTTATATCCCCAACGAGTGTCTCGGTTGAAGTGTCATAACTTCTTCTGGCCGTTATGGCCATCTCGTCAAAAATCAGTCCACAATCCAAATCAGTGTCTTGATTTAAAGAAGCTTTTTTATACATTAAGAAATCAAAGATTGTGTCTAAAATACCAGGACTAAATTTAAAATCTTCCAACCTGCGTCTCAATGTTCCCAAATTTGGAAGTGGTAAGCCTTGTTGAACAAGTTCCTCATAGCTATTAGCCCCACAAACAAATTTCAGATGTAGAGTACGATTAATCGTTTCATTAGACCAAGTTCGAACACATCGCCGTTTTGAAGTTAGAGCTTTGATTTGGTCTTCGTTGAAAATTTTGCTCGAAGCCTGTTTATACAATTTTAATGATAGTTGTCTTCGCACAGTTTCCTCTAATTTATGCGTACTTGACGTAGACGCGTTGATGCGTGAGGCTCAGAAGTATCATTTATAACCTAAAAAATAATGTTATACATTCAACTATATTATCATAATGTTATTCAGTACTAACTTTATGGTCTTCTGTTGAAATACTTAAAATTGTTGCAAAATCTTGCTCGCTACTTACAGTATTAACATCATAAGCGTCATTTATATTGTGCTAAAAAATGTAAACAATTATATGCACATATAATTTGTTGTTGAGACATTAATTTGCCATGCAGTTCTATTATTTCAAATATTTAAAAAATAATTACAATATTGCTTACTTTACTGCTTTCAGCTGGTACTTCTTCTTCAATATCCCTTAACTTCTGTTTTATAAAAAATCCTAATACTGTGGGTACCGCGTTTGGCTTTAATTTGGGTTTATGGTCACCCACATTTGTGAACTAAAGTGTAGCTATCATAAATACGATATTGGCATTTTACAATTCAATCATGATTATTAAGCTAGAATACTTTTACCTGGCAGAGAAACAAATCATCAGTCGGTACCCAATTTTCGCGGCCAGTGTTTTTTAACCATACTGCACGTCTTTTTGGGCATTTTGGAAATATCTTCATAACGTAATCTTTCTTAGAAGAATTGTTGCAAAAGCGTGCTGAACATCCACCCATTATTTCACACTTTTAATTTCTTCATATATGGATGTTGTAATTTTTTGAAAGAAAGTGTGTGTTTTCTGATCTATCCGAAAGTTCTGGGGTAAATGTTGTGTCCCTTGACACAGTCTTCTTTCCAGAGAGTTCAAAGCCTCTCTCCACTACGTGGCCAGATCCTTTATTCGACTGCTTATCACTTTGCACGTTCAACGAAGCATCGATGACGTCGGGCCACCGGCCTGGTGTACGCGCCTTCTCAAAGAAGTAGGCATCTCCTCGGCGGCCCGCAAACAAGACGTCGGGCCCTTTGCTGCCGCCTCGGATTCTATACGTGCGCGATACTGTATACAGTACCGCGATCCTAAGAACCGGCGACGATTCCCACCCAACTATCTAAATATCATCGATCGATATTATTGTCTCGAACTTATCGCCATGAAAATTGTCGCGATCTGACCCGGCATCCGCGACGGTTTAGCGCGGCGCACGTTTAAATCGGTACGTTGCGACCTTGCCGCTGTCGAAGCGTTCCGCGACACTCCCGCTCCCCGCGCTCCCCGCCACGGTCACGGGTGGACCGAGTAGCTCGGAGGCCGAGGGGGGACCGCGGGAAGGGGTCGCTTTCCCCGAATCCACCTGTGGATGAGGTGACTAATTAGTCCCCTTTGAGCGAGTGAGCAGTTACAGCGAGCAAGCGATTAGCGGTTTTTCGTTGAGGCGTGAGTTGACCAGTGAGCAGTGACGCCAGATCTGGCTCGCTAGCACGGTCCGTGCTGGCGTTGGTGGGGGTAATAGGCGTGTGTGCGTAGCCTGTCTGTGAGAGTGCGTGGAGAGAAGGACGGAACTGTGCTGCGTCTCCGTTCCACCAACGTCGTGTGACGTCACGTATCGTGACGACACATAAGAAGGACAGAACTATGCTCCGTCCCCTTTCAACCAATATCGCGCGTCGCGTCTTTGTTCGACATGCAGTCGCGGCGTCGCGTCTTCGTTCCACACACAGGGCGGTATAAGCTTCTCGCGGTGGTGCCAGATTTCGCATAAGGCACCGCAACTACCATTGCGTTCTTTCAGCCGGAAGGCCAATCGGGCACCACCGCCGTGAGCAGAGCGCGATGCAGCGAAAACTGAATCGAGGAGAGCTTGGGATTGACCCGTCGTCGCCCGTCGACGCGTTCGAGTTCTTTTTTACGTAGGTTCGTGCCCAGCCATGGTTCAATTTTTTTTCACAGAATAATTTGTTTTTAATTATTCATCACACGGCAACAAAAAACGATATTCATTTAAAAATATTTTAGTACTTACTACGGATAGTTGTTAATATTTTGTCAGCGGAATAGATGTGTCGTATTGGCTTATAATAGATATGGGCAAAATATATATTTCATAAATTTTTGTTTCAGTAACATTAATCTTTCTGTGGTAGTAATAAATAAGAAAGTATATAATAAATGCCAATTAATGCGTATTATGCATTAACCGTGAAACAAGTAACAGGAGCTTCTTGCACTAGAACGTTCTGAGGGATCGTACTACACGCGATTTCAACACACAACAGCGTACGTCAGAAAGAATTTGCTTGACCCGACGCGACGACGCACAGTGCGTTGTCTATATGGACATGGTGGACAAAACTCAGAATTTCAACTATAAACTCATTTTTTGTTCTGTTATGTAACTTATTGTAAATTATACTTCAAAGCACATGCTTCCATGAAAAAATAATAACAAATAATATATTTGAATGTGTATAGAAATATTTATACAGATGAAAAAATGGGATAATAAAGAAATTATTCTTTTACAATAATTATATACTATATCTAATATTTACATTAATACTTCCCAAGTCAGAGGGAAAGGGAGACGTAAATATTAAGGTGCAAGCCGAAGGTAACAAACAAAACGACATTAGATTGCAAGATGCAATGTTGGTACCACAATTCAAAAGCAATCTATTGTCGGTGTCAAGTATCACGAAGCATGGTTACACGGTAACATTTCATAAAGAATATGCTGTAGTAACCAGAAAGGATAGATCTGTAGCCATGAAGGCTACCATGACAAATGGGTTGTATGTGGTTAATGAGAATACTCCCGAGTATGCCGGTATGTCAAAAATACATAATAATAATTTGACAAAATGGCACAATAGGCTAGGACATCTGAACTTCAATGACCTCAAAAGGATGAAAAATATGGTACAAGGAATAAACGAAAACATGGATGGTCAAACTGAGAAGTGTGAAGTATGCGATAAATGCAAGATTCACCAACTGCCTTTCAGGTCATCAGCGAGAAGGGAGAAGAGAGTCCTAGGCCTTGTACATAGCGACATATGCGGTCCGATGCATGAAACTTCGCTAGGGGGAGCGAGGTACTACGTTTCTTTTATTGACGATAAAACGAGATACACTGAAGTCGTGATGCTAAAGAAGAAGTCCGATGTATTCAAGGCATTCAAAGAGTATAAATCCAAAATGGAGAGACTAACAGGGCAATTAATAACGAAGCTGCGTACAGACAATGCCAAGGAGTACTTGTCACAAGAATTTACAAGCTACATGAAAAGCGAAGGAATAACAAGGGAGCTATGAGGTTGCATACACGCCGCAACAAAATGGAGTGGCCGAGAGAGCAAACAGAACATTGGTTGAAATGGCAAGATGCATGCTTCTACAGGCCAAAGCACCTTTTTCCCTATGGGCAGAGGCCGTAAATGCAGCGGCGTATATTAGAAACAGGTGCCCAACGAAGGCCTTGGATAAATCCACACCGTACGAAGAGTGGACGGGAAAGAAACCGTATGTCGGATTTATGAGAATATTCGGTAGCCGTGTCGTCGCATTAAACAAAAGACATAGATGCAACAAATTCGCACCTAAGGGAAAAGAGTTCGTATTAGTTGGATACTCAGAAGAAGCCAAAGCATATAGGCTATGGGAGAGAGGGACCAAAACTGTAGAGAAACACAGAGACGTAAGATTCCTGGAAGATCGAGAGATAGAATCACCCCACGACGAGGAGATGTTTTTCGAAATGCCCTTGAACCATACAGCCATAGACGAGAGCGACGACGAACAGGAAGACCAACAACAAGAAGATTGGCAAGAAGAAGAGGAACTCCCAGCGACAGCGGAAACACCATCGACGCGAACAACAAGCAGAGGCCCTGGCCGTCCCAGAATAGAAAAAACCAGGAAAAGGGGTAGACCAAGAAAATTATTTCACGTTCGCCCCAAAGAAGAGGATGAGCCTGAGGAGCCAAAAACAATAACTGAAGCCATGAGTACGTTGGAACGAGAAGACTGACTAGAGGCTATTCGCACGGAATACAATGGCCTAATGGAAAACAATACTTGGACCTTGGTAAGTAGACCAAGTAGTAACAAAGTATTAAAGTGCAAATGGGTTTTTAAGGTTAAAAGACACCAGGATAGCTCCATTGAAAAATATAAGGCTAGGTTGGTTGCTAGAGGCGACCAACAGAGAGAAGGGATTGATTTCGACGAGGTCTTCGCACCAGTGGCGAGACTGGAGACGATACGCACCCTACTTGCGTCGAGTGTCGCCAGGGGAATGCACGTTCACCAACTGGATGTGGTGACGGCTTACGTACAAGGAGACCTACACGACGACATATATATGGAGCAACCTGAGATGTTCCTGAGACCGGGTCAAGAAGAAAAGGTCTGCAAGCTAAACAGGCCATTGTACGGTTTAAAACAAGCCGGTCGTGAATGGTACCGACGATTAGACGACTATTTACTTAAGTTAGGATTTAAAAATACTGTGATAAATCCGTGCGTGTATGTAGATTCTAGAGAAAGTTGTGACACTGTAATCGTTGTTTATGTCGATGATTTATTAATTGCGTCCGCAGACTTACAAAACATACTAGAGATAAAACATAAGCTAGGGTGCGAATTAAAAATGAAAGATCTAGGTAACGTCAAAGAAATACTAGGTATGCGTATAGAGAGACAAGGCGATCTCGGAAATATAATCATAACGCAGGAGAGATATATTGAAAATATGCTGCGAAGATTCGAGATGCGTGATTGTAAGCCGATAAGCACCCCTTTAGAAACGAACATAAGCACCGCAGCGATAGAGAGCGTAAGCGAAAAACACGAAGATGAAATAGTGAACGTTCCATATAGGGAACTTGTGGGATGTCTAATTTACCTTGCTAACGCGTCGCGACCCGACATTGCATTTGCTGCAAGCTTTTTGAGTCGATTCTGCAACACTCCAAAATTAATTTACTGGAAAATGGCAAAGCGGGTACTACGATATTTGAAGGGGACGATAGACTATAAAATAGAATACACTAAGAAAAAGGACTGTTTAACGGCATACGTAGACTCCGACTGGGGAGGAGATACGACAGATAGACGCTCGAATACCGGATACGTGACATACTTGTCTGGGGGGCCGATCAGCTGGAACAGTAGAAAACAAAAATCGGTCGCACTTTCCACCATGGAAGCGGAGTACATGGTTCTCTCAGATGTAACTAAAGAAATACTATACGTAAGAGACTTGCTGAGACATATCCGACATTATAATGTACTAAAAGGAGCGACTGAAATTAACTGTGATAATCAAAGTGCCATACAGTTGTGTAAGAATAGTGTGTATCATGCGCGAAGTAAACATATCGATATTAGGTATCATTTTTCGCGAGAAGCGCAAGAGCGAGGCGATATAATTGTAAAGTATGTACCTACCAGCGAGATGACTGCGGACATACTAACGAAAGCAATATCAAAGATAAAGCACGATAAATGCGTGAAGCGACTAGGGTTGCAAAAATTATTGTGAGCGCATTGACCCAAGGATTAAGAGCTCCGTATAGTTAGCACCCCCAACTCAACCGATTTGAGTTTAAATAGTTGCAATCGTTTGAAGGTCGTTTGATAGTGTTTGATAGTCCAAAATAAACGTTTGATAGTCAACCGTTTATTTATAATTAAAGAAACAAATTTCTGGGGGAATTGTTGTCGAAATTTTTATGAAAAATTGAATGTTTATCTGCGCCAGTAGATGTCAAATCGTTTGATAGTGAGTGATATTCAATACAAACGTTTGATAGTCAACCGTTTGCTTGTAATCAAAGAAACAAGTTTCTGGGGGAATTGTTGTCGAAATTTTTGTGAAAAATTGAATGTTTATCTGCGCCAGTAGATGTAAAGTCGTTTGATAGTGAGTGATATTCAATACAAACGTTTGATAGTCAACCGTTTGCTTGTAATCAAAGAAACAAGTTTCTGGGGGAATTGTTGTCGAAATTTTTGTGAAAAATTGAATGTTTATCTGCGCCAGTAGATGTCAAATCGTTTGATAGTGAGTGATGTTCAATACAAACGTTTGATAGTCAACCGTTTGCTTGTAATCAAAGAAACAAGTTTCTGGGGGAATTGTTGTCGAAATTTTTGTGAAAAATTGAATGTTTATCTGCGCCAGTAGATGTCAAATCGTTTGATAGTGAGTGATATTCAATACGAACGTTTGATAGTCAACCGTTTGCTTGTAATCAAAGAAACAAGTTTCTGGGGGAATTGTTGTCGAAATTTTTGTGAAAAATTGAATGTTTATCTGCGCCAGTAGATGTCAAATCGTTTGATAGTGAGTGATATTCAATACAAACGTTTGATAGTTAACCGTTTGCTTGTAATCAAAGAAACAAGTTTCTGGGGGAATTGTTGTCGAAATTTTTGTGAAAAATTGAATGTTTATCTACGCCAGTAGATGTCAAATCGTTTGATAGTGAGTGATATTCAATACAAACGTTTGATAGTCAACCGTTTGCTTGTAATCAAAGAAACAAGTTTCTGGGGGAATTGTCGAAATTTTTGTGAAAAATCAAATTTCTATCTGCGCCAGTAGATGTCAAATCGTTTGATAGTGAGTGATATTCAATACAAACGTTTGATAGTTAACCGTTTCCTTGTAATCAAAGAAACAAGTTTCTGGGAGAATTGTTGTCGAAATTTTTGTGAAAAATCAAATTTCTATCTGCGCCAGTAGATGTCAAATCGTTTGATAGTGAGTGATATTCAATACAAACGTTTGATAGTTAACCGTTTCCTTGTAATCAAAGAAACAAGTTTCTGGGGGAATTGTTGTCGAAATTTTTGTGAAAAATCAAATTTCTATCTGCGCCAGTAGATGTCAAATCGTTTGATAGTGAGTGATATTCAATACAAACGTTTGATAGTTAGTCGTTTATTTATAATTAAAGAAACAAGTTTCTGGGGGAATTGTTGTCGAAATTTTTGTGAAAAATTGAATGTTTATCTGCGCCAGTAGATGTCAAATCGTTTGATAGTGAGTGATATTCAATACAAACGTTTGATAGTTAGTCGTTTATTTATAATTAAAGAAACAAGTTTCTGGGGAAATTGTTGTCGAAATTTTTGTGAAAAATTGAATGTTTATCTGCGCCAGTAGCTGTAAAATCGTTTGATAGTGGGATATAAACGTTTAATAGTCCAGTGCAGACGTTTGATATTTAGTCTAAGGTTATTCGTTTATTTATAATTAAAGAAACAAATCTCCAGGGTTATTTTTGTCGACATTTTTGTATAAATTTAATTATTATCTATACCAATAGATGTAAAATCGTTTGATAGTGAACGATATTCAATACAACAGTTTTAAGTTGGTCGTTTGCTTGCAATCAAAGAAATAAGTGTAGGGGAATTTTCCAATTTAAAATCTGCCAATTCTTCCTCGCGCTCTGTAATTCGTTTCAGCCGGTCAAGTCTTTCTCACTTAGATTCTGATAAATTCTGCGGCCTTTTTGAAATTTCTGGCTTGGTGCAACTGCATTAGAGAAACATACATGTTTTTTATTACATTAATGTAATGGATAGGCAGATATAACGATCAAATTTTGATGTTTTTGCTTACGAATATCGTTTATATGATGCCCCATGTGTTTTTCAGCTTCAATTCTGTCCGTTCTTGATGTAAATGCTGTATAATAAAAACAGAAAATATTTATATAGGTGTATCAATACTGATGGTTAAAGTAATGATAGATATAAATGCATAAATGTTGACTCCTTAGGTACCTTTGATGTGCTGGCCACAGCATTATCAATTTCGTTTGCCGCCGTTCCTACAACTTCATATTGTATTGCCATCTCGTCCAATTCTAAACATGGACCTTCTATTCTGGGCGAGTCCAATATTAAAGTTTCATTTTCGAGCAATTGTTGCACATCATGGGTCCCACCAGCCACTTTCTGTTGTCGTTCTAAAAAAACATATGTTACTTCCTACTTTTATACATCTATCTTTTATGTAATTACATAAATGAAATGAAGATGTAATTACCCTGCAATATTTTTGGCACTACATTGGATGTAGATACTGTGTTGTGGCCATAAGTTGCGGAACTATCATGGAAACGTCTGGGTCAATGGTGGCATTGCCTGTTTCCGGTGCACCACCTGTTGCCAGCCTAGCCTGCCTCTCTAGGGACATTCCTTTGAGCAGTTTTTATGTCGCTCCACAATTTTTTTAATTGGACAAGAGACGGCTATAACAATTAACCAGAATATTACAAAACCAAAATACAGTACGGCATATATAAAATGATCTGAACCACATATATTATGCTAGATTTTTCTTATAAGATGGAGTGGGGTAAGTGAGTACACAGGGCAAATATTAATAATTCTGCTCTTGCCCTGGTCGCACATGAAAGAAGGTTTGAAATATTTTTAGCTCTAAGTTACGCTCTTGCTCCATTTTCAGGGGAAGTGCAGAGTAGTTGATATTTTGTACAATAACCTATCCAAATGAAAATGTTCAAGGAAAATTATAATCCTACGTAATATTAATTCACCGGTAATAACTGTGCAAAGCGTTTGATACCGAGAGCCTTAAGTATTTACCCCACTTCACCTTACATGATCAAAATTTTATTTTGCACAGTTAATATAACTAATTAGGAAATACGTGCAGATTTCTCACCATTGTCATAATAACTGATGAGGTATTGTATGTTTCTTCAATTTCCTGCCAAGCCTCTTCTTTGTCCACTAGTGCAGCTGCATCACTTTTTTTTTCTCTATAATGTGAGCAAATGTCTTTAATAGTTGCAACAATAGCTTAATTCTTTTCATTCTTGATGTAATGTTTTTTGGATATGTTTAGTGTTTATATAATCAAAATATTAAAAAGGAAAGATTTAACTAAATATGTGCGCACACACACACACACACTAAAGAAAACTATAGCCACAGAAAATAAAATAATTCACACAAGTGCTATTTTGGCAAGTTATTTTGTAAAATGTGTCCTCTGTAGAGGCTGGCACAGAAATGACTACTATGACAGAAAAATTACAAAGCCTTACCATTCAGAAATCTTCGCTTACGGAAAAGAACGTCAGGAATTCTTATAATGTTATCAATTCCTCCATACAATGTTAGCAATTCCTCCATACAATGATAGCAATTCCTTCTTACAATGTATCATTTTACCTAGGTCTAAGAAAGACACTGTTGGATTATCGGTTCACCCAGCGTCGTCCTGCAACTGATTACATACATTGAAACACAATGACAAGCGTCAAATATAACCAAACCTGCATAAAGCCGGATATCTTACCGCGTAAGATCCTCGATATACATCATAAAACAATATGTCCAAACGCCGGTCTTGATGAAAACACAACTCTGGACAATGCGCCGAGCAACAAAATATAGCAATACACATATTATAAATAAAAGATCAAACAAACGGAGATTATCACGCACGTCACAAAACATAATATTTCCAAACTTAAGATGAATGATGTATACGATCATATACGATGTATACCTCATAAAATTTGCCCAACGATTCTATGTACAATCATTTGTTGATACATAGGAAGAATTCCGAAGATTGCTCAACGTGAAATAGGAAACTCTTAAGCATTTGCTTCCGTAAGGATATCCTAAGCAATAGCAGGCATCAACTTCTTACTTAAGACTTTCCTATTCTCCGAGTGTAAATACACAAGGTCTTATGAGGATCTTATTGGAATGGGAAGATCTTAGTCAAGACGAAATTAAGCATTTGCTTGAGGCCGGTCTGTGAAAATAGATAATCATCAAATTCTATCAAGCGCTGCTACCTGTATTTATATAAATAATAATTAAATACACGACTATAGGGGTATTATCCTTGACAAAATTTCCCCTAGACAATAATTACTTTGATCGCAAGCAAACGGATAACTATCAAACGTCTGCACCGGACTATCAAACGTTTATACCCGACTATCAATCACAATCAACCGATTTTACGTCTATTTACGCAGATTAATAATGAAATGCGAGCGTATGCCTACGACAAAATTTCCCCTAGACACTTATTTCTCCGATTGCAAGCAAACGAAGAACTATCAAACGTCTGCACCGGACTATCAAACGTTTGAACCCGATTATCAATCACTATCAAACGATTTTACATCAATTTCCGCAGATTAATAATGAAATGTGAGAGTATGCCTACGACAAAATTTCCCCTAGACATTTGTTTCTTTGATTACAAGCAACCGACTAACTATCAAACGTTTGTATTGAATATCACTCACTATCAAACGATTTTACATCTATTGGCGCAGATAAACATTACATTTTTCACAAAAATTTCGACAACAATTCCCCCAGAAACTTGTTTCTTTAATTATAAATAAACGACTAACTATCAAACGTTTGTATTGAATATCACTCACTATCAAACGATTTGACATCTACTGGCGCAGATAAACATTCAATTTTTCACAAAAATTTCGACAACAATTCCCCCAGAAACTTGTTTCTTTGATTACAAGCAAACGGTTGACTATCAAACGTTTGTATTGAATATCACTCACTATCAAACGATTTGACATCTACTGGCGCAGATAGAAATTTGATTTTTCACAAAAATTTCGACAACAATTCCCCCAGAAACTTGTTTCTTTGATTACAAGCAAACGGTTGACTATCAAACGTTTGTATTGAATATCACTCACTATCAAACGATTTGACATCTACTGGCGCAGATAAACATTCAATTTTTCACAAAAATTTCGACAACAATTCCCCCAGAAACTTGTTTCTTTGATTACAAGCAAACGGTTAACTATCAAACGTTTGTATTGAATATCACTCACTATCAAACGATTTGACATCTACTGGCGCAGATAAACATTCAATTTTTCACAAAAGTTTCGACAACAATTCCCCCAGAAACTTGTTTCTTTGATTACAAGCAAACGGTTGACTATCAAACGTTTGTATTGAATATCACTCACTATCAAACGATTTGACATCTACTGGCGCAGATAAACATTCAATTTTTCACAAAAATTTCGACAACAATTCCCCCAGAAACTTGTTTCTTTGATTACAAGCAAACGGTTGACTATCAAACGTTTGTATTGAATATCACTTACTATCAAACGATTTGACATCTACTGGCGCAGATAAACATTCAATTTTTCACAAAAATTTCGACAACAATTCCCCCAGAAACTTGTTTCTTTGATTAAAAGGAAACGGTTAACTATCAAACGTTTGTATTGAATATCACTCACTATCAAACGATTTGACATCTACTGGCGCAGATAGAAATTTGATTTTTCACAAAAATTTCGACAACAATTCCCCCAGAAACTTGTTTCTTTGATTACAAGCAAACGGTTGACTATCAAACGTTTGTATTGAATATCACTCACTATCAAACGATTTGACATCTACTGGCGCAGATAAACATTCAATTTTTCATAAAAATTTCGACAACAATTCCCCCAGAAACTTGTTTCTTTGATTACAAGCAAACGGTTGACTATCAAACGTTTGTATTGAATATCACTCACTATCAAACGATTTGACATCTACTGGCGCAGATAAACATTCAATTTTTCACAAAAATTTCGACAACAATTCCCCCAGAAACTTGTTTCTTTGATTACAAGCAAACGGTTGACTATCAAACGTTTGTATTGAATATCACTCACTATCAAACGACTTTACATCTACTGGCGCAGATAAACATTCAATTTTTCACAAAAATTTCGACAACAATTCCCCCAGAAACTTGTTTCTTTAATTATAAATAAACGACTAACTATCAAACGTTTGTATTGAATATCACTCACTATCAAACGACTTTACATCTACTGGCGCAGATAAACATTCAATTTTTCACAAAAATTTCGACAATTCCCCCAGAAACTTGTTTCTTTGATTACAAGCAAACGGTTAACTATCAAACGTTTGTATTGAATATCACTCACTATCAAACGATTTGACATCTACTGGCGCAGATAAACATTCATTTTTTCAAAAAAATTTCGACAACAATTCCCCCAGAAACTTGTTTCTTTGATTACAAGCAAACGGTTAACTATCAAACGTTTGTATTGAATATCACTCACTATCAAACGATTTGACATCTACTGGCGCAGATAGAAATTTAATTTTTCACAAAAATTTCGACACCAATTTCCCCTAGAAACTTGTTTCTTTAATTATAAATAAACGACTAACTATCAAACGTTAGTATTGAATATCACTCACTATCAAACGATTTTACATCTACTGGCGCAGATAAACATTCAATTTTTCACAAAAATTTCGACATCAATTTCCCCTAGACACTTATTTCTTTGATTACAAGCAAACGGCTGACTATCAAACGTTTGTTTTGGACTATCAAACGCTATCAAACGATTCTACATCGACTGGTATAGTTTAAAATCAAATTTGCGAACATGGGGGTGCTAACTATACAAAAAATTCCCCTAGAAATTTGTTTCTTTAATTATAAATAAACGGTTGACTATCAAACGTTTATTTTGGACTATCAAACACTATCAAACGACCTTCAAACGATTGCAACTATTTAAACTCAAATCGGTTGAGTTGGGGGTGCTAACTATACGGAGCTGGATTAAGGGGGAGTGTTGAAATGGGCGCTAATCCCATGGATCGTGCGCATGCGCGTTCGCTTGAAGGCGCCGCCTCGTGGGGATTCGCGGAAGTGGTGTTTGTTCATCCGTTTCCGTTTTTGCGCGCCTCTTCCTCTTCCGGCGATAGCGTCCGATGGTGCGCACCTTCTGTTCTTTGCCGCGTGTGGCTATCCGCTATTAAACGCACCCCGCTTAAGTTATAAAAGGAAATAAAGACATTCCAACAAAAAAATGTCACCGGCTTCAAAATAAAACAAAAGAAAGGCACTAAAAAGTGTAAAATAATTCCCCTTTTTTGACGTCGGTGCCGAGATAGGGACCAACAAAACACTCAAGTCGATTCCTCAACCTTTGTCAACTACACAAGCTACAAACTACTTCTACCCACACGTATTCGTATTGATGTTCAATATTTCCTTATAAACTATCACACTGCTCTATTCAGCTGCAATAGACTTAACACAACAAAAATATTGAAGGTATGACTTACTCTTCGGTAGAATCAGTTTCAGTTACCTGCGTCCAAACACTGCAATTGAATATCGTCCGTTTACACTCGCGCGCATGTAAACAGTATCGTTTGACTTTACGTCAATTTCAATTAGCTTACTATTGGCGCAAAACCAAACACTCACGTAATTCGTGTGCCCAAAAGTCCGAACAAATGATTTTCCCTTCTCAACCATTTATTTTTAATCACATATATACAGTGAGCCATAACTAGAGACAAAGATACGTTTTCTGCGACTACGACCACCGAGTGTGGTCAATTTGTTCATTGTAGAAACCTTTTTAACCGACTTCAAAAAAGAGGAGGTTATCTATACATGTGCATTTATAGAGATCTTTATTAAATTAAAATACTTCCGTAGGCTGTTCTCAGCTCGAACTCACCTTCCGAGATTAACTTCTCACAAACTTAATTGTTTTAGATTATTCCTGTTCTTTTGTTTGTAATATTTCATTTATGTTAAAAAATAGTGTCTCAAAATAATTCCTTTAACTTCTCAACAAATACATATAGCGGAACAATCTGTTCGAGAATCTCGCGATTCCCGGTTTGAGGAAATGAGAGGGAATGAAAGGAAAGAGGAAGGGGGGGGGGGGAATGAGAAGATCTATTGGCGGTGGAGAGGTTATGTTTCCACGTGGTCATCTTAATGTCCGTTTAACAGAGTCTTTATTGTCAACAAAATCATGGTCACAGGTGCTCTACGGTAGTGAGAGTAGCCGTCATATTGAGCGAGATAATCGATTGTATTAATCCTATCCGCATTACAATGATTCGTACCTTTTACGGATGCACGTGCCCGATTCGCGCCGCGTACAGAGCCTGAGTCGTGTGTTGTTGATGTACCGTGTTTTTAGTGTAAATGAGATGATCCGTGGTGTGAATGAGAATGTTACGCGATCGTATGATGTGAGTCCCGAATGCTAGCACTAAATGTGAAGAGAAAACCCGTGAAATCGTGAAGTCAATGTGTTCTCGACGATCACTGAGACAGTAATGGTCGACGAAACCGGCGGGAACGCCGCCCGCGTCCGTGCGCAATAAAGGCGCGCTCGCATGGACCCCGCGTGTGACTCGGCCCTCAGGCCGCCTTGAGGATGCCGCGACGACGATTGGTCGGCGTCGCGGCATTCCCAAACACAATCCAATTCGGGGGTTGTTACTATATTTTGCTGTGGTTGTACTTCACACACCGCATCGATTTAAGTTTTTTTTTAACCGACTTCGAAAGCAGGAGTTTCTCTATTGACATGTATATTTAGTGGTTCCTATCTCGGCACCGACGTCAGAAAAGGGGAATTTATACTTTTTAGTGCCTTTCTTTTGTTTTGTTTTGAAATCGGTGATATTTTTTTGTTAAACGTTTCTTTATCCTATTCTGAGCTAAACTTGTGTTAACCGCTTTCAGTTTATCACAAAGGACTCATACCTTCGTTAAATCTTTTTCACATCATCATTCAACTCATTCCAATAAACATTATTCTTGTTAAATTATTCAAACAGTGTAAAAGCGCGCAGTGTAAATTAGATTCAGATTCTTTGTTAACACCTGGGCAGCGCTTCACGCTAGGCCCCGATTCGAAATACAGTTCTATTACAACTCTTTATTTTCAGTGTTACGTCCTACGTCCTCCACCCGCTTTTTCTATAACTATATTCTCGCAACGGGCTCATCGCACCGCGTATCTTCCTAATTAGGCGTAAGTCGCGCATAAACGAAACAAGAGCCGGCGCACCGCGCCACCGAAATTCCTTCACGTAACGCTGACGCCCATCCGGGACGTAATCCGCGCCACGCGAAGGAATGACATAACGACGACAATAGTGATGTAAGTAGAGACATAAGAATGCTGACGCCGAATCAGCTCACGGGCCAACACCAACGATCGATTAGCGATCCGCGGCAACACATAGTTCTGAGAACGCCAACTTCCAAACGGAAGCTAGGGTGCCAGTTCCACGAAGGACCTGGCGACCCTCAGCAAAATCCACTACTTAAATGGGCCACAAAGCAAGTCAGTCAGTCAGTCAGTCACAATTCTCCGCTCCATAGTTAACGTCACGCTCAAGTCGGGCACCAAGTCACTTCAGTTTACTTTCGGCAACTCGTTAATATAAGCTATCAGGCTCTTCAGCCAACCAAGTTCGGCCACGATCCATGTAAATTCGGCAACTCTAAACCAGCTAAGTGTACTTCGAGATAAAACATCCAGTCCACTTCCACCATCTGAACATTATTTAATTCACACGACCATGTCCTTCCTGCACGTCAACACCAAACACCACCACCTCTACCTCTAACCCAGGGACCCCAGCGATCGCCGAGCTACCAGCGAGCGTGGATGCCCCCGGGCTCCCTTGCGGCAGCTCCCGCACCGCACCGGACACGAGCCCTCTGATAGGGGCGACTAGCAGCGAGGTAGCCTGGTAGCTTCTGGCTTCCTGCACCCCGCGCTTACTGCCCCAGTCGACCGCTCTCCCGGTTGTGGGAAAACCTTCGGGATCGGCAATCCACAACCACAAACACTCCCACACATCCAGAGCCGTAGCCATTCGGACACCTCCTTCTTACATTCCTCGATACGTCAGTGAACCGCTCCACTGACGGATCAAACCCCCTCTTCTCGGTGCGATCACTCCTTCCGTCTGTCCTCGATCTCCGGTATACCCGGTGAACGCAGGGTGCCGAAAACGAGGACGTAACATCAGCAATAATATTATATTCACACGATTACTCATATTCGTTATTCGCGTTATTTGTATCCGACCGGCGATTGCGCTGTGGTTCATAGCTTCCTTTTTCGCGTCTAGTTCACTATCCCGACGATACCATAATTGTATCATACTAACATCTTATTTCGATCCCTAATGCTCAAGTACTGCTATACGCATTTGATAACCGATTTACACGAGTGAAAGAAAGACAGCGAGAGAAAGCATGCGTGAGAGAAAAAGAGTGAAGTCAGCGAACGGTAAGATCTGTCCAGAATCGTTACGATCCATGTATATAAATTATCGCCACGACCTTGTTCCGTAATAGTCGAATTTTGTGGAAGTGTCCCTACGGAATCACGATGGATACGTATGCAATACCGCGGCGTGGCCTAAGTGCGTTTCCGAAAGCACGTGGCGAACTAAAACCGAGAGTACTGAAATTCGCAACTATTGTAAAGTCGTAGACTAGATATTTCCTTATTACTTTCGAAACTGCCGCAGTCTGTGGTGAGCAGATTATAATTTCTTCTTTGTGTCTATATTATACCTTCGACTCGTTCACTAACGTATATGCTTGTAATTGTATCATCTATCTGCTTTTCAATATACTTTCATTATCCCATTTACATTCTATTTTCTTTTGTCTACAACTCCGTTACGTAATCCATTTGTTGCCGACTAGTTCAATAATTTATACCCCGACCATATCAAGCGCGGTGTGGGAGCTGTATGGGCCTTTATTAGTCTCAATTTAGGTAACAAATATTATAACCTCAATTCATTTAGATTCACTCGTATTAGCCTTGCTTTTACTAGCAGTTGCTTCTATTTCCCTGCTATTCATCCCATAACTTTCATTCAATCTATTTCTATTCTTTATACTGTCACATATATAAATATATATAATTATATTTAATATTTCTTAAATATGTTTCAGCGTTACGTCTGAGTAGCGGCCGACCGCTCGTCATATTCAATTAAACCACCGCGGTCGGGCGTAACAGTATTCTGTTTATTTCAAAAACAACATACTGAAACAGAATATGAAGCAAATACAACCACAAAAAAACTTATCAGCAACAAAGCGTTGTATAAAAAAAATTGATTTTGCAATTTTTACTTATTTTTTCACGTAATAGCAAGATCTTTCCGGATGAATTACCCAGGACACTAATGCAACATAGAGAAAGGTAAAAGACATTTCAGGATAGTTAACATGCCCATCTTTCATCTTAGTTCCACTATTACTTTCACCAGTAGTAATATACTACATGAAGTAAGTGAAGTGATGGTGTTAACGGGATGGGACACGCGAAGGCTTGAAAGAGGGTTTTTAGCATCCCAAAGTACGTTCAATATTTTCTAAAACATATGTATGCAATTGTCCGGCATTGAGATTAAAGCAGCTAATATAACAATATATTGTTACGTCCTGCGTTCTCCACCCGCCCGCTAATTTTCACTTTTCTAAAATTATGAAAGAATTAACTAATCGATTGCTCTCGCAGCATCTAGTGTTACTCATCTCAAGGGGGGCCCGAAGGCCGGCGACCACCACGACTCTATTGGTCTATATGACGCCAACCCCTCAGTCAAGGATCGAGATCACGCTCGATCAACGCACAATAAAACTGCTACCAGTCTATCGGGGTGCTAGCCCCAGCATCTTACTGGTGGAAGCGAGGCCTTCCTAAACCTCTCCCATAGTTTTGCTAACCATGGTAAAGCGAGCTGATTAAGTGCAGCTCCCACACCGGGTTTTCACACCCTAGCCAGCACTATGGCTTCACCAACTGCCACGACGATTGCAACCCCGGTGCCTTAGATATAATCAGAAGTTAGTACCCGGGGTGCCGTCCCAAATGTGGGGGACCGGTGACAGCTAAGGGCAACGCGGGTGGGACGTTCCCACACGCTACCCTACCACTGCCACCGGTGGGTCCCCCACCCCGTCTACCGATTATCTTCCGGTGGAGTGGACCCACAGCCTAGCAGCCGATTAGGGGTCCAGTACCGGCGTATGTAGGGTCCGTGGGTACGCCAAGCCCCAAAGGTCCCCACCACTAAGAGCGGGACCCCCCTGCGGGGTGCTCTCGCAGCACTCTGCTGCTCGTTCAATAGTTCTAAGATTTAACTGTAGGAATGTAGTGCGGTTCTTACGGACCCCCGTTAGCGATAAGACACGCCGGGCGCGACAAGAAGAGGTAACCTACACCCGGCCGATAGCCGAGACGACGCGAGTAGCGAACGAGCAAAACATACGAGATATGGCGCCGCCGAATTCTCGCGTCCAGCGACCAGACGACCGCCAAATAACGCTGTATGCCAGGAAAAGAATCTCAAAAGATAAGACATGTGTAGCCGAGTCCTGGGAAAGGCACCTGTCGCGCCGGTCCCACGGAAGATTGCTGATGCAGTGTCAGCATGCGAACGACGCTCAGCGGAGCGTGGCGGCTATATAGGGCAGTAGGAGACCCTTTTCGCGCACTTACCACTTGGGACTTGTGACTTCTAGTTTTTACGTTTTTCAATTCACTTCTGTCTGTGCAGTGCGTCGAACTGCACCGTTGTTCGCGTATTAAGAGTTCAAGTGCGGGTGCGAAGCGCAACACCCGACTTAATATTTTCCTTCGAGACCTTTCAAGTGAACCAAGTCAAGTCAACGATTAGAATCAAGTTAAGTCTAGTGAATAATCAACGCGGTAGAATCAGTGAAATTGTTCCTGTATCTCGTCAGGCAACCTCAGCTTTGTGCAATCAAGTAACCTTTGAAATTCGAATCATTATAAGTAACCAGCGTGGTGAACCTTTGAAATTCAACTACTTATAAGTGACCTGCGTGGTCAACCTTTGAAATTCGAATCATTATAAGTAACCAGCGTGGTGAACCTTTGAAATTCAACTACTTATAAGTGACCTGCGTGGTCAACCTTTGAAATTCGAATCATTATATGTAACCAGCGTGGTGAACCTTTGAAATTCAATTAATTATAAGTAACCTGCGCGGTCAATCTTTGAAGTTCGAATAATTATAAGTAACCTGCGTGGTCGACACACTCCGTCTAGTCCCGACCTCCGACCCTCCGCTCGCGACAACGAAGTGGAGCCGTTCCACTTCTTCCAAATTGTAGGGTTCGATCAGTTAATAAACACTAAGTAAACAACTTCGTTGTTACGTCCCAGCGTAACTTTTTTATTTTTCCTTTCTTTTTAGCATAATTTCTTAATTAAATTCCCTTTTATTTCCTTTATTCCGGCCTCCGGATACGAAATATTCCTATCATGACTTAGATCCATCGTACCCGGCGTGCTGTTAGAGTATTAGTTGTAAAATCGTGATTATTCTATTTTTCCTCCAGGCCGCGTACGCGAAATATTCGTATCACGGCTTATGTCCATCGTATACGTGGTACTGTCGAGCAGTAATATGTAGTGGAATTCCCTCACCGTGGAGTCATACTCGTCCCATCTTATGTATATATGTAGGTTTTAAGAGTAGAAGTAAGTATAGATATATGTGTGTGTGCACAGTATGAATGTGTGTGTGCATAGGTTAAGAAATTGCGATGAGGTTCCGCGTGTTAAATTTTTAGTTTCTCTGTCTCTCCAAATTACGATACGAAGCCAGGAGCGTACGCTGATAAAATCTTAAATAACTGAGTCAATGCAATTATACCGCATTTGAAATAAAACTTGATAATTAGAAAAGGATAAACGAGCGAAGAAAGTATCTCACTGAACATCGAGCGAGCATCGTAGCGCAATATTTGTACACCGGATCGACCGCTGGTCGACCGTTTCCGCGAATAGGGCATGAAAAACCGCCCTGGAGCGAGCCCAGGAGCCGTCTTGCGACGGATTTCTCTGGGCAGTTGGCTGTAAAGTCGCGAGGTGCGTAGTCGATTTTCCGAGGATATCTTAGATATCAGTTTATTTAGAGCCTAATAGTGCATATTCTTCTTGCAGTGTGTTACATAAGGACTCAATTATCCTCGTAAAGCCATAGTTTATAAATTCTAATTGTTATTTGAGATACAGACTCAGTTTTCTTTCTTTTAGTGAAAAGTGCGAAAGTGTGCGCGTACGTTCTGCACGTGGCCGACAAATTGTGTCGGACGCGTTAAATTAAGTTTCCTTTTTGATTTGAATTACATTATTCTTTTCCATTGTATATAAAACTTGAACAGAACGCGGAAAGGTTGTTCCTCGCTCGCGTGGCGATTAAAGTCGGTAAACTCTTAACGAATTTAACGAATAGAAGCATTAACTTCCTGATTTGTCGACCCTTGTAACGGGCTATATCCCGGCTCAATCACAACCGACCACAGGCAAATCAAGGAGGAACAAAGTACTAAAATTCTATTACGATTCGAAGGTATTAACATCGTTTTACACCGAACCTTGAATTCCAACCGACCTACCGCCGAAAGAAAGGGAGAGCGAGCGAGCGAGCAAGAGAGAGAGAGAGCGATAGAGGAGAGATAGAGAAGGAGAAAGAGCGCGTGCGCAAGCCGAAAGTACACGACCGTAGCCGAAGACCAGCGACACGGTAGGAACGTCCAGTCGCGACATACGACCAAATAATTATAACACCTTCACTGTATGACCATGCCCGAGCTCAGGCTACGGAGAGATCCCACGGGCACGGTCGCTTGACCGTGCACGTTCCTCCTGTTAACTTCTCGATTGTAAAAGCGTACCATTGTAAAATTACCGAAAGCGCATCCGCATATCTTGTAAAGAGCGTTCGTAATAAGGCGCCACATTGTCGCGCATAAGCGTTGAACATTTCTCAATACTGCCACATTAACTACTGCAGTAATTCTCTTAGCCGTTTATCAGATTCATGATACATCTTTTCTATTTTTCTGTATATTAATATTTTTCAGTTCAATATATCTATTTTGTTTTCCCCTATATTATTCTCTTTGATTTCATCTATGTTGTGACGTCACACCTCATAAACCGTAGTATTACACAATCCGAAAACATAACCTCTCGCGAACGATTGGGGACCTGTACGGGTCTTTCGGAGGCACACGAATCCTATTAGTCCTGCATATAACTAAACGCGATATCAACTTATAATTTAACTTCTCCGTTTAGCTTATACATATAAACCAATAATCCCACTCTTCCAGGAAGGGATTAGAATACCATGCAATATTGATCTTCAGTTAGATTACCGTTATTTATTATAACTAAATAGCAAAATTATTCAAGCGTTACGCTCGGTCGCACGGCAGACCGCTCGCGGATGTCTCATCGACCGTTCTGACGAATAAAGTCGTGAAAAAGCCTCGCCCGGACGTAACATCGTGAATCACCTACCCTACCACCCATCCTCGCGACGCGCACACATACACCCGCGTAAAACCTGGTTATCCGAGTGTTCTCTGAGTCTAATCAAACGGGGCGTTCCACCCCTTCTCCTCCCCTCAGTAACTTGGGCTACCTAAACTATCGGCGCGTCAACCAAGCGTTCTTCGCTGCCACCGTAGAGCTTGTGCCTGAGGCCACCTAGCGAGCAATACCTCGCTGTCACCGCGAACCTCCGAGTTCCGGCGACCCCTAGAGCGATACGTTCGCTGTCGCCGTAACACCTTCATGTTCCGGCGACCTCTAGAGCGATTCATTCGCTGCGACTACGTGGCACTCGTTCCGACGACCACTAGCGTCCTTCGCTGTGATCGTAGCTTCCCAGCTGTTTTCGACGCACGATGGTGCGGCCCCAAGGTCAGTAGTTACCTCAGCGGATCGTAATTATCTCTCGTACAAGTTCCTAACCAGAGAATACCCCGTTACCCAGGATCTCAACGTCGGACGCGAGAGTACTCATAGGTTAGTGTAAATTCGAGTCACCCGCGACGTATAGACTTTTAGAGCCGTAATCCTTCGGACGCAACAATACACGTAGGTTTAGAGTCAAATCTAGGACACCGAGTATATTAAGGCGCGTGCGACGTCTTAGCGAGCCGCTCCGCTGACACGTCAAATCTCTTATCGGGTCGGTCACTTCGTCTGTCTACCGATCCCCGGTATACACGGTGTACGCAGGGTGCCGAAAAACGGAGGACGTAACAATATACTAATCAAATTTTTCTTTTGAACACTGAACGTACTTTTAATCATGCTATAACCACAATATAACATGCGCGGCAAAAGTCCAAATAACACTGTCCAACAAATTTTGACTTTTTTTATACTTCGTAATATCTGTTAGGCGATTCTTATAGATTTCGATGCTCTAAACCCGAATCTGCAATCCGTTCCTTTCCATCGCCCTCAGATTTTGTAAAAACGAATTTTGAAAAAAAGCACCTTTTTTCAACTTTGAACAACAATTCTGTTGAAACTATGAAAGATAGACTGATTCCATTAGTCGCAAAAAATTCAGCAGACATTTCTACATAAATTGGTATGAATCGTTTTTGCAATATCAGTTTACAAAGATGTTTAAATAATAGTTGAATTGCGCAAGACACGTTTTACACACCTATTTTTGGACACATTTTTCAAGTTGTTGTGAAAATGGTGGGTCTAGCGTGAATTCCAATTACACTGAACGATAGAGCAGACATTTTTCTATTGAAATCCATCATCAGACTATGCGAAATACGTTTTGGCTTCGCACAGGAAAATGTTAAAGATATTCGTGCGTGTCCCGTAACGAGCGCAGGGGACTTGGCGCGCGTGTGAGCGGCGCTCGGGCCACTCCGCAGCGGAGCGCGGTGAATACGGTAATGTCGAAGATCCACTGCGCTCGTTGCGTGACACGCACGACTATTTCATTTTCCTGTGCGAAGCCAAAACGTATTTCGCAAAATCTGATGATGCATTTCCATAGAAAAATGTCTACTCTATCGTTCAGTGTAATTGGAATTCTCCCTAGACGCACCATTTTTACGATAATTTGAAATCATGGTTTAATAAATTGTTTCTCATACTTTTAAATAAATGTAAATACTCGAACAAAAAATATATTTTTTGTCCGTTTCTGTGAAAATAGGGCTTTTCAATTGAAACTCTCTCGTCTGTTACGCTTTGATTACTAGCTCCCTGATCGAATGCAACTGCTGTGAGTTTGAGACCCGTTTCTTACACGGCATCCAAAATTTTCTCTAAAATCATGGATAATTCGTTTCTCTTAATGCTTGATTTCGATAAAAAAAAAAGCCAGCCGTTGTTTCCAATTAGTGATTACCCCGCGTAACATAAACACTAGAACGTGAGTCCCTATGGCCAAAATTCTTCCTAAAGACCCTAAATCTTCGAAGCCCTCTATAATTTGTCTTTTTGGGTGGAAATCTAAGCATTTTTTTACAGCCATTTCATCAAACAACAGAACGCAGTTGCGTTCTCTATCTGCACTATGAGTAGCTTTTATTTTTAAAGCGTTAAACAGGCTAGGACCAATGCTGGGCCGAATATTAATTTTTCCAAACCACCGAGTCATGGTAGTTGGGCATGGAAGATGAAAACCCAGCACGTTACGCATTTTATCATACAAAGCTAGCGAAATGTATTGGAATGTCATACACAGTTGCTGTTGTTTTCGTGTAAAAGCAGCTTTTTTAAACGGAAACAATAACATTAATACAAGTGTTAACACAAAACCCGACAATTTTTTACAAACTGCTTTTTTTAAGCATTTGTCGTCGATGCTGCCTAACGAAATTTTATCCTGCAGTCTAGTCAACGCTCTACACTTCGCACGGTATTGTAAGCGGAGATTAGTTCCTTTCTTCTTTTCTACATCTAATACCATTTGGGTTTCCCGCAGCCGTTGTTCTAATTCATTTCGTTCTATTGTTGATGAAATGGCGTGGATCTCTAAACTCATGTCATGATCGCTTTCGTCGGTATCTATATGTGGCAGTAGAGGAACTGCATCAGTACGCATTCGACCACTCGCATAAAAATTCTCTTTCGCAAAATGTCGACTGCAGATGTATTTACTTTTCACTTCTGAGTCAGACATTTCCACCCAATCATCTAAACCGCAGTTAACTATCCACGTTACCAATCAATCATGGTTCTTTACGGGAAATGCAGGAAATTAAGTGCAACCCGGTGCATTACGGCTTGTTAACCCACACTGCGGGTATACACACTTTTTGTAATAAGTTTTACATTTCTGATCATCCATTTCCCGAGTTTAGGCAGAATTTTATTTTAATTATGCCATCGAAATTGATTAAAAAAAGCGGTTCTACACACAGAAAAAAATAACGAAACGAAAAACGTAATCTCTTATAAAGTCACTCAAGTTCGGTGCTGTTTATTGTGCAGGTTACGTCTAACCTTACTCTCAATTTCGCCTTATAAAGAAACAATGACATCGTTATTTGAGTGTGTAAGAATTTCCTATATGAAGAAATAGTGCGCGTATGTGTGTGTAACAACGACGGTTGAAAACGGCGGTCGTTAGGTGCGTGCCAAGCGCTTGTACCGCTATTGAGACGCGAGGCTTTTTTATAGTGCGCTTGGTAAGAGATTGTACGAAGTTTGGCTAACCGGAGAAAATAAAGCGAATCTTGTGTATGTACACTTTTCCAAGTTTCAAATAGGAACTGTCCTTAAAACAAAACAGCTGTTTCTCCTACATAAACGGTGGTTCGTATGTACACGGGGGGGGGGGGGGGGGGGTTGGAAAGTGGTATAGGGTTTTTCAAAAAAGTAAACTGCAGGAATTATAATATACACGCTTGTATTGTATAAAAATCCTCGAGGGGCAAAAAAGTGGGGGTATCCCGCGGGCGCGTAGGTGTACCCGGGGGAGGGTGGGATACGTATATCCCGCCGTGGGATACATATAACCCGCGGATGGGTACATATATCCCGCGGAAGGATATACCATCCCCGGGCTATATTGTGGATTCATCGCCTGCGGTAGGTGCGGGTAGCCGTACGGGAACGGCGGTGGCGGCGGTGGCGGCGGTGGCGGCGGTGGCGACGGTGGCGGGTGCAGTGGTGGGGCTACGGCGTGGTACCCGCGACGTTGTATTTCATTTAGCTCCCGGGTCACCCCTTGCCGGATGGCTTCATTTAATCGCTGAAAATGCATATAAAAATACATTATTAACATACATACATACACATATAATAGAAAACAGGTTCATTATAACGTGTATACTTCAGAGACGTAACTGACACCCGCACGTTTATACATCCGTCCATGGACACGTTCAGTGTTCGAAGGAGTGCATATTGACCTTTATCGCGTACGACATCAACAAAACCAACGTCACGCATACGTGCACATATGAACATATATATGTTACGCTGCTGTTCTCGGTTGTGTGGAATGGAAACACACGTGTGCTTTTGAGCACTGAACATGCTGATGTACATGTCATTGAGTACGTTCTATGCACACTGGGCGCGCAACACAGACGCAGTGATGCCAGAAAGCGAAATCGTAACAGTAACACGCCGAGTGGTGGGGGCCATGCGGTAAGTGTGTGCGTGCCGTGTCTGCGAGCGTCTTTCGTGACGTTCAACTGTGACAACTGTCACATATCACATGTTATGATTTCGCTTTCTGGCATCACCGCACAGACGCGCCGCAGCTCGCACGCATCACGCACGCACATTGACACGCCCGCACACATACTCGCGCATGTACGCTTATCCATACGCACACACGCACGCTATTCACTTTAAGCATATATATTAAACAATAACATTACGTACCTTTTGCTCGGGAATTCGCCTCCACACTCCCGACGATCGCATCGGCGACGTGGCCGTTATCGTCATCGCCGGCGTCGTTGCCGTTGTCGTCGTCGTTCCTCCAGTTGTATTCATTCTCTAAAATAAAATGTATTAACAAGTGAAATATTATGATATATTGTAAGATTAATTTAGATGGAATGTCGAAAGCGTGACACAAAACACTTTATTCGATAACGGATCAATCAGAAAAATACAGTAATACACGAACTTACGATTAATGTTTCTCCTGTGGCCGAAGGATGTAAAATGGCCCTTTAGCTGTTTTGCGCCTTTCAATCGCTGTCGCCGAGCGATCGTCTTCTCTTCTGACTGACAAACAAATCCAGGTAAGCGAGAGGAAGGAGCCATTATACTACTACAAGCGTTATTGGTGTGCGACACCGAATCTGGTTCCGCTGTTCGCAACGCTAATTAATGTAGTTTGAATTAATTATTTAAAAATAAACATATTAATTACAACTATACGGTTATAAACATTCCATATGGAAGAATGACATTTAATTTGCAGATAAAATAAAACCCTATTGCATTAGCGCGGTGTGCCGCATACCGTGCCACTCACCACCAAAATTCAGCGTACGTGTAAGGCTATCCCGTATCGCACGCTCGAGGCGTGCCGTCTTCTCGGTGATCCTTGAAACTTACACTTACGCATTCTTGACTTACACAGAGACAAATTCAGCATTTATTTGGTTCGCCGCATACGCTTCAAGGCAAACGATCGCCGGTTCCTTCGACAAACACTATCCCGTAACAGGACTTCCGTTTCCGGCGTGTAAGAGGCAGAAAAAGATGAAAAGTGAGCGTGGAAAAGGTGCGAGTGATAAAAAGAAGGAGAGAGTGGGCTGTGTGGGAGTAGGGGGTATAGGTAGAGGAGGTAAGGAGAGAGGTGTGGAAGTGTGGGTGGAAAGAAGGGACGACGGGAAAGAGGACAGGGAGGTGAAGAAGGGCGACGGAGAAGTGAGGTTAGGTGGTTTAGCGGGAGGACAAACAGGTGGGCAAACAGGTAAACGGGAGGGAGCGCAGAGCCACCTGTGGAGGAAAGAGGGCGGCGGAATCGGGAATAGAGCGAGTGTGGCCGGTAAGGAAGAGTGGGCAGAAGAAGAGGTGAAGACAGTGATAGCAGATCTGACCCGAAAACTCCATTGGAGTTTTTTGGGTGGGGGAAACCTCGGCAAGTGTGCGTGCGTGTCCGTGAGAGTTGCGCGCGCCGTTTCTCGCCGAATCGCGCTCGGCTTTGAGAGAAGGACGGAACTATGCTGCGTCTGCCTTCCACCAGCGTCGTGTGACGTCAGGTATCGTCACGACACATAAGAAAGATAGAACTATGCTCCGTCCCCTTTCAACCAGCAACGCGCGTAATGCATGTCGTCTTTGTTCGACATGCAGTCGCGGCGTCGCATCTTCGTTCCGCACACAGGCCGGTGACAGTGGTGCCAGATTTCGCATAAGGCATCGCACGTACCATTGCGTTCTTTCAGCCGGAAGGCATATCGGGCACCACCGCCGTGAGCAGAGCGCGATCCAGAGAAAAGTGAATCGAGGAGAGTTTGGGATTGACTTGTCGTACTCATCGTCGCTCGTCGACGTGCTTTTTTTTCGTCGGTTCGCGCCTAGCCATGGTTCAATTTTTTTCAAAGTATAATTTTTTTTTTAATTATTCATCACACGGCAACAAACGATATTCATTTAAAACTATTTTAGTACTTACTACGGATAGTTTTTAATATTTTGTCAGCGGAATAGATGTGTCGTATTGGTTTATAATAGATATGGGCAAAATATATATTTCATAAATTTTTGTTTCAGTATGTTCGAGAATCTCGCGATTCCCGTTGTGAGGAGATGAGAGGGAATGAAAGGAAAGAGGAAAGGGGGGAAATGAGAAGATCTATTGGCGGTGGAGAGGTTATGTTTCCACGTGGTCTACATAATGTCCGTTTAACAGAGTCTTTATTGTCTATAAAATCATGGTCACAGGTGCTCTACGGTAGTGAGAGTAGCAATTATAATGAGCGAGATAGTCAATTGTATGAATTGTATCCGCCGTACAATGATTAGTACCTGTTACGGGTGCACGTGCACGATTCGCGCCGCGTACAGAGCCTGCGTCGTCGGTGTTCATGTACCGTGTGTATTTCTCGGCGTTTAATCCGGGATTTATGTGTGCAAGTCCGTGATATTAAGAGTCGATCCAATGTGCAGCAATGCGTGAGATAAACCAGAAAGACGTAAATGCAATAATCCGTGTGCGTTCTCGGTAATAGCTGAGACGATAATGGCCGCCCGATTCGGCGGAAACGCCGCCCGCGTGCCGCGCGTTTTAAAGGCGCGCTCGCATGAAAGCCGCGTGTGACTCGGCCCTCAGGCCGCCTTGAGGATGCCGCGACGACGATTGGTCGGCGTCGCGGCATTCCCAAACATTCCGCCCGCCATCAGCAACGGAGGTTGATGATGCCCCTTGCTGATCTTGTTCGGAGGTGGTGATTGGCAGCACGGCAAGCTTGGAGATTGGCCGTGTGAGTGTGGCCGTCGCGGTTTTCAATGTCACCACTCTGGTGAGTCCATCCTTGCCCGGGTGAAGAACCGTAACTCGGGCGAGGGGCCATTTGCTTGGTGGAAAGCGCTCGTCCGTGAGTAGCACCATGGAGCCAACCTTGATGTTGTTGATTGGATGGTGCCATTTGGAGATTGCCTGTTGAAATTGCAAATAATGAGTAGACCATTGAGACCAAAATTGCTGTACCTTCTGCTGGATTAATTGCCACCGAGTCAACCTTGACACATTTGTATCAAGGAGCGATGGCTCCGGAATGGAAGTGATGGCGCTGCCGGTGAGGAAGTGTCCAGGGGTGAGCACAGCCATGTCTTCTGGATCATCACTGAGGGGCTCCAGTGGTCGTGAATTGAGAATAGCCTCTATTTGGGCAAGCAGGGTGCTGAGTTCTTCGTAGGTGAGTACGGTCTCACCTACAGTCCTCCTGAGATGAAATTTGGTGGACTTCACCGCTGCTTCCCATTTTCCACCCATGTGTGGAGCCGCCGGTGGATTGAACGACCACTGTGTGTTGTCCGATGCCAATACCTTCGAGATGACCTGGTGTTCGGCGGAACTCTGGGTGAAAAGGTTGTGTAAGACCCTTTCTGCTCCCACAAAATTAGTCCCGCAGTCTGAGTAGAAGGTGTGTGGAATTCCCCGTCTTGATGAGAAGCGCCGATAAGTTGCAATGAATCCATCCGTCGAGTAGTCCGTTACCGCCTCGAGATGTACTGCCGATGTTGTGAGACAAACAAAAACACAAATCCAGCCCTTATGTGTTTTTGAGCCTCTTCCTTTCCATGCCTTGATTGTAACCGGTCCTGCGTAGTCCACTCCGACGTGAGAAAATGCCCGTGATGGTGTGACACGACAGAGAGGTAGTTGGCCCATCAATTGACAGGCACGGATCCCCCTCTGCCTTGCACATATCACGCATTTGAGAATATGGGACTTCACAGGTGCTCTTCCGCCGATAATCCAGTACGTTTGCCGAAGATGAGCCAGTGTAAGTTGTGTACCGCCATGAAGTGTTCGACGGTGGGCATCATCTATAATGAGATCGGACAAACGTGAATGGCGAGGCAATATGGCTTGATGTTTGCCTTCGTAAGGGAGAGATGACTCGTTGAGTCGACCTCCCACTCGCATGACCCCTTGGTCATCGATGTAAGCCGTCAATCGGTGAAGAGCGTGATTGTTCGGCAGTTGTGTGTGCGATTCCAGTTGCTTCAATTCGTGTGAGAAGTATGCCGATTGAGTCGCCTTTATCCAGAAAATCTTTGCCATGTCCAAGTCAGATGGTGTAATGTTCGTTAATGGTGATGAGACAGAACATTTTCTCAACCGTGAGCGAATTCTGAAACAAAGAGCAGTAATCCTGAGCAATTTACCAAGTGATGAGTAGCGGTATATGAGGCCCCAGTGGTAGTCGACTTTTGGTGAGGCCACAATCAATGAGATTCCCGGTCGAGCCTCGAGAGCCGAGGACTCGTCAGGAGATGAAGTTTGTGTTGGCCATGTGTCCGCTGATTGAGTGAGCCATGGTGGTCCCGTCCACCACAGCTCATGTGTTCGTAATTGCTCCGTTGTGATTCCCCTTGAGGCGCAGTCCGCTGGATTGGAAGTGCCAGGAACGTGTCTCCATTCAGATCTTGATGTGAGCTCTTGGATTTGCGACACCCTGTTCCGGACATAATCTTTCCAGCGAGAGGGATGGGCTTTGATCCATGTGAGAGTTACCTGGGAATCCGTCCACAAATAGGTTGAGCTTATGTCCATGTTTAGTGTGGCTTGGACATATCTCATGAGCTTTGCGAGTAACAGCGCGGCCGTAAGCTCCAACCTCGGGATGGTCAGTCTTTTAAGTGGTGCTACCTTGGTCCTTGAACAAACTAGTGACGTCACTATTCCTGTGGACGGTGTGTTAACGGCAATGTAAACTACCGCCGCCATGGCGAGTTGCGAAGCGTCAGAGAAGCCGTGGAGTGTGATGGTGGTACTCCCAAGCGTGTGAAGCCATCTTGGTACTGAGAGCAGTGCCAAGTTTGTGAGGTCTTCTCTGAGCGATAACCACCGTGAAGAAATTTGGGATGGCAGGCTGTCATCCCATCCAATTTTGTGCAACCAGAGCTCCTGAAGGAGCATTTTCGCCTTGATAATTACAGGTGATGCGAAGCCTAATGGATCAAATATCTGAGCCACTTCAGATAAGATGCGTCGTTTTGTGAGGTTTTCCATGCGATGATCTGACTTGGGTGTAAATACGAATTTATCCTCTTGAGGGCTCCACATGAGTCCTAATATGTTTGTTGCGCAATCGTCGAGAGAGATGAATGATCCTGGTGTGTTTTCCGAAGAGGTGGCGGTTAACACATCTGAGTGAGTTGAATGCCATTTTGCAAGAGGGAAGCCGCCCGCGTTGCAAAGTTCCTTTAATTGTTGTGCGATTTCCACGAGTTCTTCCACGGTGTCAGCGCCTCCAAAGATATCATCAACGTACCGACCGTGAGAAATAGGTGGTATTGCCAAAGGAAATCTATGGCCCTCATCATTGATGAGTTGTAGGAGCGCCCGAACTGCAAGGAATGGTGCTGCCTTTGTGCCATAGGTTACGGTGGTGAGTTGGTACGGAACTTCTCTTTGCTGTTCATCCAACCACAGGATTCGCTGTAAATCCCAATCATCGTGATGCACCTTGATCTGTCGGTACATCTTTGTGATGTCTGTGGCGAAGATGTGGCGGTGTTTGCGTATCCAAAGGAGTACATCCGTGATATTGAGAAGTAAGTTGGGACCTGTGTGCATAATGTCATTGACCGAGAGCCCGGAGGTGGTAGGGCAAGAACCGTTGAAGACAACACGCAGCTTCGTTGTTGAGCTGCTCTCCTTCAAGACACCATGATGAGGCAGATAATACTGCGACACCGTTTTGGATGTTTCTGGTGCCTTGACCATGTGATGGAGTTGTTGATACTCGGTCATGAACTGATGGTACAATGTGCTGTACTCACCACCCCGATCCAACTTCTTAAGGAGTCGTTGCAAACACCAATGCGCTGTAGTCCGTGATTCGCCTAATGTGCTGGATTCCGCCTTGAGAGGTATCCGTACAATGTATCGCCCAGTTGCGTCTCTTGAATGCGTGGACAGGAAATGATCCTCACACTCTTGTTCCTCCGGTGTGAGAACGGTAGAGACGTCTGATGGCAGTTCTTCTTGCACCCAGAACTTCGTCAGCAGTTCTTGGAGTGCATTGTCGTCACGATGGAGGGTGACGTGGTGAGAAGAGTAAGCTAGTGATGCTGGTGAGCTTACTGGTCCAAGAACAAGCCATCCGAAGATGGAAAGCTGAGCGATTGGCATTGATGGCGATCCCTTGATGATGTTGGGCTTGATAGCCTGCCCGTATGCGTCTGCCCCTATAAGGATGTCAATAGGGCGAGGCGTAAGAAAGTCCGGATCTGCTAACCTCAAACCTTGTAAGTGCGGCCATGACTGAGGTGATACATCGAATGATGGTAAGATTGATGTCAATTCCTCGAGGATGTGAGCTCTGACCGTAACTTTAGCAGATGAATGCAACGAACAGATGGTAATCGTTGCCACGCCCCGTGTTCTTGTCGCGTTGGAGCCGCCAATGCCCGTGATAGAAACCTTCGATCGGCTCCGTTGAATGCTGAGTGCATCCACGAGCCGTTCCGTGATGAAGGTGAGTTCGGACCCTGAGTCAATTAGCATCCTGGTGAGGTGTGTTCCATTCCTTGAGGCGATCCTTGCTACCGCTGTGGCCAGGAGCGTAGCTTGTGTGTAAGTCCGTGAATGGTCGACGAATGCGCGTGCAGCCTAGTGAGATTCCTTGCTGGTACCTGCTGTCTGGGTGTCGGTGGTAGGCTGCGCCCCGTGAAGCATCGTGTGGTGCCTGCCGGAGCACGACTTACATGTTCGTGCCCGACAGACACGCACAGCGTGGCGCCCCAGGCAGTTGTAGCAGAGGCGCTTAGAAGTGGCGATGGTGTGCCTCTCCTTAACCGACATAAGTCGAAAGGTAGGGCACTGCACAATATAGTGCCTCCCCTGGCAGGCGTCGCAGGGGTAGGCAATGGACGGGTCCGTGGCTGGCCGGGTGGAAGTGGCCGCTTGTGTAGTGTGCAGTGCTGGCTTCCTTTGTGTGCTTGCGCCCGATGAGCGAGTAGATGCCGTGGAGGAGGAGGTCGCAGGCGCCTTCTCCAAACGCTCGAGTGTGCGTGTTCTCGCCACCAGGAACTCTTCCAATTGAGAAAAGCGTGGGAATTCTTGAGTCGATCCGAGTGAAATCTCCCACGCCTCTCTCGACGCTGAGTCCAATCGTGCCATGATATGGTGCACGAGAAGGCATTCCCACCTGTCATGAGCGATGTCGAGCACCGACAATGCCTTCGTCGTCTCCGCGACAGTCGCTGTCAGCCTGGACAATGTGGCTGCGTCCTTGATTCCGGGCGTCCCTATGTTGTAAAGGCGATCGAGATGAGCTTGGATATGAAGACGCTTATTTTCATATCGTCTCTTGAGAAGGTCCCACGATGCGTCCAATGATTCCGCCGTCAAAGGGAGCCCTTGCACCACCTGTGCGGCTGATCCAGATAAGCAACCACGCAGGTAGTGCAGCTTCTGGATTGAGGACAGCCTTGAGTTGTTGCGCACGAGGGAGTCAAACAGTTCGCTAAACGCTGGCCACTGCTCGTACTCCCCTGTGAACGTGGGCAAAGAGATATCCGGCAATTTGGCGCTTGATCCCATATCTTCAGTGTGGCTGCGTCCATGATCCGTTGCCGTGAGTGCATTTTCGTGCTCACTTAAAGCCAGCCTGGCCCGGAAGACGATGATAGCCTCCAGGTTATGTACCTCCATACGGAAGTACTCATGCTTCATATTACTAGTCGGCCAGGCCGCCTCAAGTTGAGCATGCTCCCTCTCAAACGCCAAGTGTATGGTCGTGAGGCTGTCCTTGATGTGGTTGACCGCCATGATGGATAATCCCTTGCCATCCTTGGGAATGGTAGAGGCAATTTCCTTGAGGATACTGACCCTCCCCATCTGCGTCTTCACCTTTGCCACGAGTTCTGGAGAAAGGCGCGCAGGTGACGCAGGCCTGCTCTTGGTGGTAGGGCAAGCAGAGCTTCCTGAGAGCACCGGGATGGTGAGTGTTGCTGGCGAGGGAGGGCCATTGTCGTCAGAGTCCCCGAAGACCTCCTGCTGTGTCTCCTCGGAATCCATGATGTGGTATGCCTTGTGTTCCCTGAGCTAGTCCTTGAGTGAGAGCTTGATTTCTGACCTGTCAAATGTCAATTTTATGAGCCCACGAACTGAAGCTTATTGTTTTATACCACCGTGAGACGAGAACATATAGAGTCACTACACATTGAGTCAATGTTCACATAGTTCACTGAGTCGCTGCACTTTTCACTTTAATGACCATAGTGGACACTCTCACACCGCCAATCCGGCTCGAAGGACCAAATGTTCGAGAATCTCGCGATTCCCGTTGTGAGGAGATGAGAGGGAATGAAAGAAAAGAGGAAAGGGGGGAAATGAGAAGATCTATTGGCGGTGGAGAGGTTATGTTTCCACGTGGTCTACATAATGTCCGTTTAACAGAGTCTTTATTGTCTATAAAATCATGGTCACAGGTGCTCTACGGTAGTGAGAGTAGCAATTATAATGAGCGAGATAGTCAATTGTATGAATTGTATCCGCCGTACAATGATTAGTACCTGTTACGGGTGCACGTGCACGATTCGCGCCGCGTACAGAGCCTGCGTCGTCGGTGTTGATGTACCGTGTGTATTTCTCGGCGTTTAATCCGGGATTTATGTGTGCAAGTCCGTGATATTAAGAGTCGATCCAATGTGCAGCAATGCGTGAGATAAACCAGAAAGACGTAAATGCAATAATCCGTGTGCGTTCTCGGTAATAGCTGAGACGATAATGGCCGCCCGATTCGGCGGAAACGCCGCCCGCGTGCCGCGCGTTTTAAAGGCGCGCTCGCATGAAAGCCGCGTGTGACTCGGCCCTCAGGCCGCCTTGAGGATGCCGCGACGACGATTGGTCGGCGTCGCGGCATTCCCAAACACAGTAACATTAATCTTTCTGTGGTAGTAATAAATAAGAAAGTATATAAAAAATGTCAATTATTTCGTATTATGCATTAACCGTGAAACAAGTACTAACACGCGATTTTAACACACGACAGCGTACGTTAGGAAGAATTTACTTGACACGACGCGACGACGCACAGTGTGTTATTTCGGCAATCTAGGTGGACAAAAGTCCAAAAATGAAGTTCTTTTTTTTAAGTGGACGCTATTGCATGTGTTCAGAGGGATATTAGGTAGTCTCGAAACCGAAACTGTTTACTCTTTTGCCTTCAACACAGGGTGTTGGGACATGTTTGAACCCACCCACATGTATTTATCTTGCAAATTAATGGTCTGCGCTCGTTATTCTCAGTTCGTTCTGTTTACCCGTAAATTCTGGAAAAGTGGCAAATCGTCCTGGTTTTTTTTTATTCCTACCGAATTGTACCTTCAATATGGTATGTTCTGCTCGTTTTTCTTATATAAATATCAATTGTTTTTATGCAGTTATTGTTCTTCAAAGTTTGGGCTCCACAAGGCGAAATATTCGTTTACTACATGACATTAAGGTTAACTTTTTCTTAGTTATTCCGCAAAATTCCAACTAGATTCTTTTATAGACTTAATCTATGAGTATTCAAGTACCCAAAACTGTAAAAACATTTTGCGCATTCTTGCGCTTTTGGTAGAAACTGAATATTTTTTATCTGCGTGTAGAATGAGCACAAATGCGAAAAAGGCCATATTTGCCAGCTATATTATCATTCATAATTTGTTAACAATATATTTTTGAACTATAATTGTTGTTCTATTCATATTACATTAGTCAATATAAAACAAATTACATAATATCTAAATTTAGAATTATTCTTCATACATTTTTTTTTTTTGGGCTCAAAATTTGTTTTTTATCAGGTTATTTTCTTTTCATCTTGACTACTTACAGCTGAAAAAAAATTAAAAATCACGTTCAAGCACCAAGACGATACTTTTGTCCCGCTAGATTGCCAAAATAACACACTGTGCGACGGTGCGAATGTTTCTATGAGTTGTTTTCTATGATTTGTTCTGCATGATTTCTTTTCTAAATAGAACGTGATCAATTTGTGTATATATTCTAACAGTTCTCAGCAAGTCCCATCACATTGATTTGAAACGTTTTTCTTACTTCGCACGTTTAGTTTAAGAACGCTCTCCCCATTTCGTGAAAGAAAAAGTTGTTCGGTTGAAGGTAATTCACCGTTCATACTGTAATCCATATATACTTTCATTGTCGCATTCTGCCCACGAAATGTCGCAACGTGCGTATTGTCAAAGAAGGCATGATAAAACACGACAATAATAACGAAATCCCTGTGAATTGAAAACCGAAACTTTCATTGTGCCGCTCCCGACCGACCGAGGGTCGCGGTTGGACTAATTGAAATATCTGAAAAGTCTAACCATTCTTATCACGTATTTCACGTACGTACTAGAAATGATTCCCCCGGGACTATAACCGACTTTTCCAATGTCGTTTATTCATCATTATGTACGATATGTATTACATTTAAATGCACATGTACAGGGTGCACAGGTTGTGATAGTCAGCTTTGTTCCTGTAAACGGTAAGTATTAAAAAAAAAAAAAAAAAGTAATAAAATAATAAAAAAAAAAAAAAATTTGATAAACAAAAACTTTACATACGCATTTGCATTTGTCGGGTGCAGCGTTGCACTTTCGAATTGAATGAAGTCTCGTTGAAGATAGATATTACGATTCCATTGAACCCTTTCCTCTATAATTTTGTCTAATACTTACTGTTTACAGGAAAAAAGCTGACTAGCGCAGCCTGTGGACCCTGTACATGTGCATTTAAAAGTAATACATATCGTACAATTGGTTGCAAAATAATGATGAATAAATGACATTGGAAAAGTTAGTTAGAGTCCCGGGGAAATAATTTGTAGTAGGTACGTAAAATACGCGCTCAGAATAGTTTGACTTTTCAGATATTTCAATTAGTCCAACCGCGACCCACGGTCGGTCGGGGGTGGCACAATGTGAGTTTCGGTTTCCCATTGACATGGTTTTTGCTATTATTGTCGTCTTTTATCATGCCTTCTTCGACAATACGCACGTTGCGACATTTGGTGGGCAGAATGCGACAATGGACGTACATATGGATTACAGTATGCATGGTGCATTGCCAAAGAAGGAACACCTTCTTCTTTCTCGAAATGGGGATAGCGTTGTTAAACTAAACGTGCGTAGTAAGAAAAAGGTTTCAAATCAATGTGATGGGACTTGATAAGAACTGTTAGAATATATGCACAATTTGGTCACCTTCTATTTAGAAACAAATCATAAAGAACAACTCATAGAAACATTCGCACCGTCGTCGCGTCGGGTCAAGCAAATTCTTCCTGACGTACGCTGTCGTGTGTTGAAATCGCGTGTTAGTATAATCCCTCAGAACGTTCTAGTGCAAGAAGCTCCTGTTACTTGTTTCACGGTTAATGCATAATACGCAATAATTTACATTTATTATATACTTTCTTATTTATTACTACCACAGAAAGATTAATGTTACTGAAACCAAAATTTATGAAATATATATTTTGGCCATATTTATTATAAACCAATACGACACATCTATTCCGCTGACAAAATAAAAACTATCCGTAGTAAGTACTAAAATATTTTTAAATGAATATCGTTTGTTGCCGTGTGACGAATAAGTAACAAAAAAAATTATTCTGTGAAAAAAAATTGTACTATGGCTGAGCGCGAACCTACGCAAAAAAGAACTCGAGCGCGTCGACGAGCGACGACGAGTCAATCCCAAACTCTCCTGGATTCACTTTTCGCTGGATCGCGCTCTGGTCAACGCGGTGGTGCCCGAACTTCCATCCCGCTGAAAAAACGCAATGGTACGTGCGATGCCTTATGCGAAATCTGGCACCACTGTCACAGGCCTGTGTGCGGAACGAAGACGCGACGCCGCGACTGTATGTCGAACAAAGACGCAACGCGCGATGTTGGTTGAAAGGGGACGGAGCATAGTTCTGTCCTTCTTATGTGTCGTCACGATACGTGACGTCATACGACGTTGGTGGAACGGAGACGCAGCATAGTTCCGTCCTTCTCTCCACGCAGCTCTCACAGACAGGCTACGCACACACGCCTATTACCCCCACCAACGCCAGCACGGTGCGTGCTAGCGAGCCAGATCTGGCGTCACTGAGCGTAGGGAGTATGGAGGAACAATGGAAAAGGAAAAGGGAGGGAGTGGAAGGAAAGGGGGTAGGGGAAAAGAGTAGGAGGATGGGATATTCAAAGCAGGAAAGAGATTACAGAGGTTACCGAAGAGTGCGTGGGGAAAGGGGAAGCAGGAGAAGGGAAAGGAAGAAAGGGCTTGGGCGGATATGATGGAGGAACTGAAAAGGGAAATGAAGGAGGGAATAAAGGAGGTGATGGCGGAAATGGTAGAGACGATGAAACAACAGGTGGAAAAGCAAAGGAGGAAAACAAGGGATGAGGTTATAGCCGAACCGAGAAGACAATTGAAAGAAGGAGAGGAAAGGTGGGGGAAGGAGAAGGAAGCAATGGAGAAAAGGATAGTGGAAGTAGAAGCAAAGATGGAGAAGATAAGGAAGGAGGAGAAGAAGGGGCAGGGGGAGGGCAGGAGGAGATGAAAAAGGTGAAAGAGATCAGGGAAAAGCTGAGGAGGACAGAATGCAAAGAGGAAAGGAAGGAGAGAGAGGAAAGAAGGAGCAATATAGTAGTAAGGGGATGGAAGGGAAAGGAAGAGGACAAAGGAGGAGGGTTGACAACGTTATTAAAAGGAGTTGGGGCGACGGCAGAGATCCGGGAGATAAGGGAGTTGACGAGAGGGGGGAGGGGTGATTGTGAGGCTTGGGGCAAGGGATCAAAAGAGGGAAGTGATGATGGCAAGAGGAAAGCTGAGAAACAAGGGAATAAGAATAGATGACAACCTAACATGGAGGGAAAGGGAGATGAGGTGGGACTCGAGGAAGTGGCGAGGGAGGAAAGAGGTAAAGGGAAAAGGGTGTGGGTAAGGTACGTGGGAGATGGGACGAGGAGGAAGAAAGACTAAGGGAGGGAGGAGGGGGGGGGGTGAGATCGCGCGAAGAGGGAAAGGGGAGAACGGGGGCGAGACATAGGAGAGCACGAGGAGGGTGGAGGAGAGAATCGGGTAGGCGATAGGGGGGGGGGGGGGGTTTAACGGTGGGATAGAAAATAAGGATGTAGGGTTCTGGGAGGAAATAGGGAAATGGGACGTGGTGGTGCTGTCAGAGACGTGGTTGGACAAGCAAAGATGGGAGAAAATCAAGGATAGACTGCCGAGGGAGTTCGAATGGGAAGTGAAATTCGCAGAGAGGAGGAACAGGAAAGTGAGGGCATGTGGGGGGGATGATGACAGGAATAAGAAGAGGGGTGAAGGAGTATTGGGGTGGGGAATGACGATAGGGGAAGAGAGGTGGCGCATAATGTTGATATATGTAAATGGGGTTATAGAGATGAAATTAGAAAAGATGAGGGAGTGGATGGAGGGGGAAGACGAGGAAAGGGTAACAGTGATAGTAGTGAACTTCAATCTGAGAACGGGAACGGGTGGAGGATGGGTAGGGGAAGGTGAAGAGGAAGACGGAGGAAGGAAATCGAAGGATAAAAAGGTTAATAGGGAGGGAAAAATGCTATTAGAATGTTTAGAGGAAACAGGGTGGGGCATAATGAATGGGGGGGGGGGGGGGGGCGTGGAGGGAGACGAAGAGGGGGGTTACGTTTACGGCAGGAAAGGGGAGAACGGTAATAGATTATGAATTTCGTTGGAATTGACCGTCGTGACAATGTAAGCAACTTTATTGGCGTAATGTGCCGGTCAGTAAAAATACAAAAATCAAATTGCCCAACGTTTCGACACACATGGGTGTCCTTCTCAAGGGCTTTTACAAAAATTGGTGATTCAACCTGTACACACACAAGATTGCTACATGTAAATTAACTATTATAAACAATGGTATAAATAGTATGGCTAATATCAAAAAATTAATTAAAAAATCTACCTGTGGTTACATCTGAGGTTGGTGTAGAAAGATGGAAAACAGTGATTATAAAACGCAATGTGATCGTTTACGAGGTGTTCGTGTTAGGTGTCAGTTTCGAACTGTCAAAACGAGAGTAGGACCCGAGCGGTTTCGGTGGCAATATACAGAAACATATGATCGTGTGCGCGCGGCATTGAACCTCCTACCTTACGTATAGGATAGACTTGTATTGTTAAATCGGAATCAACAACATGTATGGCATATGAAAGCAAAGTCAAGGGCAGATGTATTGTTATGTGGACGTGTGATTTTAAATACAATAGACGGATAATGAACGGCTAAATATGAAATTAATACTTAAAAAGGCAAACCTGAATATTTAAATATATGGTCGGGCTATGGTCTGTTATTGAAAAAAATCTTGTATTGTTCATAAATTTCCGGTTTTTCGTACTTGTTATTGACATAATTTTCAGAGATCATATAAAGGGTGTCAAGCATAAAGCGAGTTTGTAAATTATTTTCTGAGTCTAAAATGACCGTGTTCGGGAAGTCAAAATTATGTCCTAGATTCAGGTGATGTTTGACCAAGGAGGTATGTACTTCGGACGGATTAAGAATACTAAGTTTGTGCTGATTGATTCTAGTTTTGAGTGTGTTCTTAGTTTGGCCAATGTACGCTTCATTGCAGTGTTTACAAGGCATTTTGTATACTACATTGGTGTGTTTTTCCATAGGTATCTTGTCTTTTATGGGTTTGAAAATATGGGCATTCAAAGTGTTGTTGACGCTGAAAATTGACTGCATATTAATTTTGCGGAAGATGTTCTTAATATCGTCGCTGACATGTCCAACGTATGGTATAACAACTGTATTATACCAACTCATAGTGCCAGTGGCCTCTTTTTTACGTTGCTTGATCGACTCGAATTCTATTGCATAGTAGAAATCGTGCACTCGTTGAGCAACAAACTTTTGAATTAAATATCGAGGATAATCATTGTCAGATAACATGTTGGTGACGAGACTAAGATTCTTATCCAAAAATTGCACGTTTGAAAGATTGAGTGCTCTGTCGACCAAGCCCTTTATTAGCTCGATCTTGTGGGTCTTTGGGTGACAAAAGTGGAAATTCAAATATTTCCCTCACCATGTTTGTTTGTGGAACCAATCAGTCACAATCTTATTCTTATCTCTCATAAGCAATATGTCCAAAAAACTAATACTATTGTTATTTTCGATTTCGTAAGTAAATTGTAAACGTTGGTGGAAGTTGTTGAAAATGTTTAAAGTGGTGTCAATCGTGTTTTCCGGGATGCAAGTGTTACGGCCTGCGTCCTCCACCCGCCCGCAACTTTGTGTTTTTCTAATTATTCAGGAATTAAATAATTCATTATTCTCGCAGCAATCTGCTGCTTGTTCAATAGCTCCTAAGATTTACTATAAATTAACTTTAGGAATGTAGTGCGGTTCTCACGGACCCCCGTTAGCGATAAGGCATGTCATGCGCGACAAGCAAAGTAACCTACACACGGCCGATAACTGAGACGACGCAGAAAGTAAACCAGCGGGGGGGGGGGGGGGGCAAGGGCAAGGGAAAGAGTAGCGAGAATGGAGATAGGGGAGCTAATAGATTCGGACCACCAACCCGTAGTGGTATGGGTGAAGGGGGGGGGGCAGCGAGGGGGAGGGAGAGGAAGAGAGAGGGGGAGCTGGGATGAGGAGGGAAAAGTAAGATTCAGAAAAGGTGTGGAGGGAAGAAAAAGCGGGAGAGGAGAGGCACAAGAAGAGTTGAAAGAGCTAGGAAAAACTGTAAGGGAGATACTGGAAGAAGAGGAGCGAAGGGGAGGGGAGAAGGAAAGAGAAAAGAGGGTGGTGGGATCAAGAATGCAGGGACAGGAAAAGGGAAGTAAGAAGGGAGCTGAGGAGATGGAAGGCTGGGGGGGGAGCGGAGGAGGGAGAGGTATACAGGAGAAAGAAAAGAGGGTACAAAGAATTATGCGAAAGGAAAAAAGAAGAAAGAGAGAGAATGACAAGGAGGGCAGGAGAGGCAAGAACAGAGAGGGAGTTACGGGGGGTCATCAGAGAACAGACAGGGAAAGGAAAATGGGCAAACGAAGAGATAGGGATGGAGCAGTGGAAAGGATACCTTATGGGGCAGCTAGAAGGGGTGAAGGTAAGAGTAAGGATGCGGGTGAGCGGAGAGGTAAGGGGGAGGACGGGGAGAGGAAGTTGGAGAAAGAGGAGATGATAAATGTGATGAGGAGATTGAAAGAGCGAAAGGCGATAGGGGAGGATGGGGTACCAAATAAAACATGGAATTACGGAGGGGAGGAGATGGAGGAATGGGGTGGAATATATGCAAGATGGTGTGGGAGGGGGAGGGATGGCCAGATCAGTGAAAGGAGGGAGAGAGAGTACCGATTAGGAAAAAGGGGAAGGGTAGGAAAGTGGAGGAGTACAGGGGAGTGACGCTGATGCCTTCCGTATACAGGATCTACGCGGCGACAATGGCGGGGAGATTGGGGGAAGAGGTGGAGGGAAAGGGGCTGTTTCAGGGACACAAACAGGTTTCAGGAAAGGCATGGGGACGATTAATGAGGTATGTATGTATGTAAAAATATGTTTATTTGTTCCCTTTCGGGTTACAAGTTCCCTTTACATTACCTTCCTCTCTCCTCCACCCATTCATCTTCTTATCCTACTTATCTCTACTTATATCTACTTATTCTACTTTCTACTTTCCTATTTACATCCTATTTACATCTCATGCGTCCCTCCTCCCGTCGGAATTCCTTCTCTCTCCGCCCGCCTATTCTCTCTCTCTCCACCCTGCCTTTTTCGCTCTCCATTCCCTTCCGCACGCCTTCCTTCTCTTTCCTCTTACTTATCTACTATTTACAGCTTTGTACACTTATCCCCTACCTTAGTCTACTACCATTCTCCCCTCAACCCTGTCCCCCTGGACTTCCGTTTCCTTCCATTCACACCTTCTCTCCTCTCCTTCTCCACTTTCTACCTTTCTCCCATTCATTGCCATCCATACCTTCCTTCATCCTTTTCCCTTTCGTTCTTCCCTCATCCTACCCTCTCCCCTCCCTCCCCCTCTCTTTCCTCCTTTTCCCGCCTTGCTCCCTCCATTTCCTTCATCCACTTCTCCCCTTCCCCCCCTTCCTCATCCAGTACCTCTTTTACTTTCCTCTCCCATCTTTCTTCCCTTCCTTCCATCTTTTCCCACCATCCACACCTTTCCCACACATGCTCCCATGTCTCCTCCTCCTCCCCGCACATTCTGCACCCCCTCTCTTCCTCTCCGTCCTAATACCAACCCTCTCTTACCTCATTCCCCATCCTGAATCTTGCCACCCTCCTCATTCTTTCCTCACTCCATCCCTTCTTCAGATAGCCCTTCCAACCCTCTCCTACCACTTCCCTATACCATCTATTTGATATCGACCTCTCTAACCTATTTTCCCTTTCCTTCCTCTGTTCCTCTATATCCCTCTTCTCCAATTCCTCGTATTCCATACCGTCCTCTTCCCCCTCCACCACCCCTCTTTCTCTGAAAAATTCCCTTCTCTCCGCCCACCTCCCCACTACCTTCCCTCCCCCCCATCTCTCCCTCATCTCTCTCCAACACTTCCCCGCAATCACTCCCCCTTTCCCTTCCTCCAGTCTCTTCTCATATCCCCACGTCCTGCCCTCGTCCTCTTCTTCACCCTACCCGCCTCCTCCCTTATCATGTATCCTGGTGTGGTCCAGCTCACTCCCATTACCCATTTTATATACCTCTCCTGCGCTGCTTCTACTACCTTCCTTTCATTCTATCCCCACACCTCCACCCCATACTCCGCCACCATCCACACCAGCGTATCGAATAACCATATCCTTCTTCCCCAGTGCTTGCTCCATAATCTCTTTCCCAGTCCCCACACCTCCCTGATCGCCGCCGCCGCCCTCCTTCCTCTTTCCCTCACATTTTTTTCACATCCCCCTCCTTGCTCTACCCAGTATCCTAGGTATTTAACCTCCTTAACATCCTCCAGCTTCTCCTCCCCCCCCAACTCCAATCCACCACCCTTTTTCTTCCTCTCCCCTTCCTAAACCTCACGATCTTCGTCTTTTCGGTGTTCACTTCCAATCCCTTCCTTTCCAAATATTTCTCCAACCTCGCCATCACCGCCCCCATTTCTCCTTCCTCCCTCGCCATCACCACCACATCATCCGCATATGACAATGTTGTACACCTTCTCCCTTCCCACTTTAATCCCCCCCCCCCATTCTCCTTTTCTCAAATCCTCCTCCATATCCGCTATTAATATGTTGAATAGGTTCGGCCTGAGTGGGCATCCCTGCCTCAGCCCTCTCGCTGTCCAGAACACATGGCCTTGTCCCTCCCCCACTCTCACCCTACTCCGTGTTTCTCGCATCACCTCCTCCACCCTCCTCACCAGTCCCTCTCTGACCCCCCTCTCCCTCATTGCCTCTACCACCTTCCTTTCCCCCACCGAATCGAACGCAGCCCTAAGGTCTAGGAATAGTGCTACCATTTCCCCCCCCCCCCTTCCTTTCTATCTCCCTGTTCACTATATAATTTAGCGCATATACCTGGTCTCTTGCCCCCATTCCTATCCTAAACCCCGCTTGTGTGTCCCCTAAAATGCCCTTGCTTTCCACCTCTTCCCCTATCCTGTCCGGACACATCTTTGTATAGATTCTGTACAGGGAGGGCATTATAGTGACCCCCCTGTACTCCTCGGCTCTCCTCCCCTCTCCCTTGTTTACTACGGGGACTATTTCTCCCTCACACCATTCTTCCGGCCATCCCTCACCATTCCACATCCTCTTGCATACCTCTCCTCCCCATTCCCTCACCCTTTCCCCTCCGTATTTCCACACCTCCTTGGGTATCCCACCCCCCCCCCTCCCCCCTCTGACGCCTTTCCGTCCTTCAACTCTCCCATCACTCTATTTATTTCCACCATGCTTAATTCCTCCTCTTTGTCATTTTCCCTTCTCCCTTCCTTTCCTCCGCAGACCACCTTTCTTTCCACTCCTCCCAGCCAGTGTCATCAGAAATAGCATCCTGCCGCATGTTTCACGCGTGGTGGGGGAAGAGAGAGAAGTAGTATGCGTTGTGTCCATGAGAGCTACGCGCCACTCGATTGGCTCATAGTTCTCACGGACATGCACGCATACTACTTCTCTGTGTGCGGCAGGATGCTATTTCTGATGACACTGCTCTGAACACCATTCGTGTCGCAGTGTGCGTGCGCGCCTGTGTGCTATGCTAAGGTCCTGATTGGGCCTAAGCTGCGCGCATCGCACACAGCGCGCACGCACACTGCGACCAGTGTCATCAGAAATAGCATCCTGCCGCACACAGGGAAGTAGTATGCGTGCATGTCCGTGAGAGCTATGAGCCAATGGAGTGGCGCGTAGCTCTCATGGACACGACGCATACTACTTCTCTCTCTTCTGATGACACTGACTGCGACCCGAATGGTGTTCAGACCAGTGATCTCAGAAATAGCATCCTGCCGCATTGCGGCACGCGTGGTGGGAGAACGCGAGAAGTGTGTGCGTGCCATATCCGTGAGCGCTGCGCGCGCACCGTACGTAGACAAGGAAGGAGCTATGCTTCTCGTCTTCTTTCTACCAATGTAGAGAAAAATGACGTCAGAAGCTGCGCGCGCACCGATGGAGGACAAGGAAGGAGCTATGCTTCTCGTCTTCTTTCTACCAATGTAGAATAAAATGACGTCAGAAGCTGCGCGCGCACCGTGGAGGACAAGGAAGGAGCTATGCTTCTCGTCTTGTTTCTACCAATGTAGAGAAAAATGACGTCAGAAGCTGCGCGCGCACCCAATAGAAAGAGGCACAAAATTATGCTCCGTCTTCTTTCCACCACGATCGCAGGCACGTGCTTCGTTCGGCATGCGACAGCGTTACCGAATTTACTTTTCGGCTGAGCGTTGAGCCGGCTGAAATTGTAAAAAATGCACTTGTACCAAATTTATCTGGCAAGGCGTCATTCGATAGGGGATGAAAAGAAAACGCTCTATGGCAAGTTTCAACCCTCTATCTCCATCAGAAGGGTAGTTATAGGGGAAATAAAAAAATCAGTTTTTAACCCATTTTTCGTATTTAGCGGTGCAGAAAAATTCTGAAAAAAAATTGAGAATATTCAAAACATGTGAATTTATGGTTGGGATTTTTTGCAGATTTTTGTCTAGCAAATCCTAAGCATAAAAAATGAAAAACCCCCCAAAAACACGAAAAATTCCAATTACGTGTTGAAGTTTCCGACCCACAGAATTTTTATAAATTCTGTAGTGAAGTATGGGCATAAGTAGTACCATCAATTTTTTTTAGATTTTTTGGTAGTGTGCGTTGTAGTTCAAATAAATAAAAACCGATATTTACGACATATTTTGTGTAATAACTTATTGAATACTTAAAATAAGTGCGTTTTCTTGATATTGCAAGTCAGTTATACGATACTCTATGTTTTTGCATGCGAGAGAGCAATGTACAAATAAAGGGAATTAAGTTATTTCGAGTTTATTGAAAGTCAGTGTGCACCGTACTTTGAGAAATATTGAACAATAATCCAACAGCACGAATAGCTCGTTGGTTAAGCTACACCCGTCTGATTGTGAAACATCGTTGGACACTTTCGTCGCAGGTTCGCGCCCAGGAAGGCTCACCTTTTTTTTTCTTTCAAACAACTACACGACGGTAAGCGATATTCACTTACAAATATTTTAAACATATTTCTATAATATTTAACTGTATTGTGTATGAAATATGTATGCACGCATTGCATTATTTATGTGATCTTTACTTATATTTTATCACCCAATGCAGCTTCCAATGCGTGTAATGCATTCGAACACAGGAACATTGTACGAATCTGCTAGTATAAGTATTTTATTCCCCAAATATAAATTTTCACGTGGTCTTCCACGCCACCCAAGAGGTGCCACGACTAGCGCGTTCGGTTTTTTATTGTGGACCTTCGCCGGTAGCCCTATTGTACCACATTTTTAATTTATTAAATTACAGCCGTGAAGGGATATGTGTAAAGAAAAGCATATTTTCAACACATGACAGCAATCACCATACGACAGATTTCTTAAACGTAAAGACATGCGGTCTGACACAAGTGAGGCCAGACGATTTTTTGCTGCACCTCTCCGAAAAGGAGAGGTACGGTCTGACACAAGTGAGGCCAGACCAATTTTTTTTTGCTGTACCTCTCCGAAAAGGAGAGGTACGGTCTGACACAAGTGAGGCCAGACCAATTTTTTTTTGCTGTACCTCTCCGAAAAGGAGAGGTACGGTCTGACACAAGTGAAGCCAGACCAATTTTGTTTTTGTTAAAATAGTTTATTTTATGGTATACATTAGTGTTATACATTATGAGACGAGCAGGGAGTAGCAATGTCTGCTGCATGTTCTGTGACTATTTTATGGGAACATGCAGGATATAAAGTTTTACTTGACATGCGAGACAAATGTCTCTCAGTGACATCTAACTTCTTAGCAGTTTCCCTTCTCGCCTTTAACCCTCGGACTCCCGACTAAAAATGAGACACGCACTCCCGCGATGGGCTAAATTTGCCCGGCCTGTACATAGGCAACCCAACATGCAGCCGGTAATGCCACTCGTGACAAAACTACTTTTTACTCGACGTTACCATTGAAGCGAAAAGTGATGACTGAAAGGGCATGAAAATAAATGTATAAAGCAATGGTTACATTTATATTATTTATTGCCTGAAAATCTTATTTTCTGGGTACATACATATTTACATTCTTCGTGGTGTTTTCAATTTGTTTATAAATTGTTTACAAAATGTTTCGAACAAATTTTAAATTTTCGCCCACGCACATTTCCATGGCGTTGCAAAGTATTTTACACATTGTCAACAATTTGTTTATAAATTGTTTATAACATTTTTTGAACAAAATTGAAATTTTCGTCTATGAACATTCCTACGACGTTGCAACGTATTTTACACATTATTAACGATTTGTGTCAAAAAATCTTATAAACAATTTATAAACAAATCGTTAATAATGTGTAAAATACTTTGCAACGTCGTAGGAATGTTCATAGGCGAAAATTTCAATTTGTTTATAAATTGTGTCAAAAGATCTTATAAACAATTTATAAACAAATCGTTAATAATGTGTAAAATACTTTGCAACGTCGTAGGAATGTTCATAGGCGAAAATTTCAATTTTGTTCAAAAAATGTTATAAACAATTTATAAACAAATTGTTGACAATGTGTAAAATACTTTGCAACGTCGTGGAAATGTTCGTGGGCGAAAATTTAAAATTTGTTCGAAACATTTTGTAAACAATTTATAAACAAATTCAAAACACCACGAAGAATGTAAATATGTATGTAGCCAGAAAATAAGCAAAAATTTTTATTTTGTTCAATATGTTGTAAACTATTTATAAACAAATTGTCAACGTCTAACATACATTCTAATATCGCTAAAATGCACGTAGGCAAACATTTTAACTTTACTCAAAAAATGGGTTGACAATTTTCAGGCTTCGGGTTCAATTGACCCATCTTGATTACCGTGTCGCATTTCTGATATCGGCTATGCAAGATTTTACAGAAATAATATAAGCAAAAAATTCATCATTTCATATACGTCGAGAAGTGTATCAGTGGTGACACCGAGTCGGTAACCGTCGCTTTACAGTTTCGGAACTGTGTCGTCACATTGACTCCTGTGGCGTGCAACATTATAGAATGCTGTGTATGAAGGGTTGCCGCTCTTTAGGCGCCGAAAAAGTGACCCATCGTGGGAGTCCGAGGGTTAATGCCGACTTTACAACACAAGTGGCATTTACATTAGCGGACGACAGTTTGTTTCTTTTTTTTGTTTTTAAATCTGTCAAGAGGGAAAAGATTCTTTCCGAATCAGCATTTGAATTCGGGAGGGACCTTACAGCATTTACAAGACACTGCAAGTTGGGATATTGACGAAGGCGGAAAATTTGTTCCCACATTTCGTCAAAACTAAATTTTAAGAAGTAATCTTTTTCTGTTGCTTCAAAATGTTCATACAAAGCGAACCATTCCGATCTTAGACCATTGTTATCAAAGCCTCTCAAAGATTCGGCGACAAAAGAAACATCAATAAATGATATTTCTCTGTTCATATCGCGCAAAGTTGTTTCGAGTTCAAAAACTTTCAACTTTGATAAAAATGCGTCTTTTATCGGTAACCTAGTGCGAATATCCTGAGCGGCACCCATATAAAATTCCAAACAATTCTGTCGAATGTTTGTAACTATAGCTGTGTGCCCTTCTGATGACAATTCGTTTAGGTACTCTTCACATTCTATTCCTAATGTAATATCTGCTAAGGGTTTAATATTTTCAAGATTTGAATATTCTACGTTACTGCTACAATCTTTCAAAAGCTCTGGTTTGAGAAACTGCTTACAAACTATATGCAATAATTGCAATGATTTGGTTTGCAGTAACTGAATTCTGGTTTCGACAGCTTGGAAAAAGATTGTAAATGTATTGAAATAATGCAAAATATAATTTAGGAATAGAAGGTAGGCTTTCAAATCAGGATCTTGTATAGTTAACAGTAACTGTTCTGAGGTTTTCGTTTTATCGTTACTATTGACAGTTATCAAAAAGTATTCGATATTTTCCCAAGTTTCTAAAAGTCTTGAGATACACGAGTGCCGTGAAAGCCATCGTGTTTCGGCTAATTTCAGAATCTTACGGTTCGATTCCTGACAATCGGCAAAAATAGCAGATCGCTTTGGACTACAGTTAACAAAGTTCGTTATTTGCTTTACAAAGTCCTCACATTTACCTGGAATCATCTTGCATGCAGTATTGGCGACTAACGCTACGGAATGGCATGGACATGGCAATGTTTTAACATGTCCAGACTTTTCCTCTAGCTTTTTTTTAAATGATGATTTTTTCCCTGTCATAACGCTTGCATTGTCGCATGACAGGGCAACAATATTTGAAAATGGAATTTCTAATCTATACATTTCGTTTCGAAATGCTTCAAACAATTTGTCGGCGCCGCAATTTCTTGCATCAAGATCGATCAATTTCAGTAATTGTGAGACAATATGTGAAGTGTCAGGATCAACATATCGAACATGAAACGTCATCCATTTCGTATTAGAAATATCAGATGTTTCATCAATAAAAACGCTGAATTTAGTATTCTGAAGTATGCTCGCAACACGTTCAGTTTCAACCGGACAGATGACGTTTGAAATAATATTTTTACATTTTGTTTCCCCCATTGTCATACTTTGCAATATGTCAAAATCTTTTCCCACGGTTTGAAAGAAAGTTAGTAATCCAGATGCTGTTGAAAACGCAATATTCTTTTCTGCGATCAACATAGCGAATTGAATTTCTGCTTTCTTCTTTCGCATGTCAAAACATACATTACTGTCGTCCGTCATATAAAAATCTTTGTCTGTCCCAGTGTCATCAGATCCGGCCTAAAACCGCACACTTGGCGACCGTAGTGGGGGAAAACGCAAGGTGTGTGCGTGCCGTGTCTGTGAGCGCCGCGTGCGCACCGCCGAGGCTTCCTTGTACGCACGCGGTGCGCGCGCAACGCTCACAGACACGGCACGCACACACCTTGCGTTTTCCCCCACTACGGTCGCCAAGGGACTTCCGTTTCCGGAGCGTGAGTGAGTGGACGAGAGAGAGTGTGTGGAGAGAGGAAAGTGTGCGGAGAGTGAGGAAAAGTGAGCGTAGGAGACAGAGAGGGCGGGAGAGGGTAGAGGAAAGGGAGAAGTGCGTGGGTGAGTGGGTGAGGTGCAATAAGGAAGGAAAGAAGCGGGCAGGGAAGAGGTTAGGAGAAAACGTGATAGGAAAGCGGGAAGACGGTGAAGGACGGCGGGAGAGACACCTGGCGGAGAGGAAGGGAATTAGGAAGGAGGGTCGGTAAAGCAGGGAAGTAGAGAGGTAGGAAAGAAAAGGAAGAAATGGAAGAAGGAGCAGAGAGAGGGCGGAGCGATAGAGGACAGGGGGAGGCAGGGTGGGAGGAAGTGACGAAAAGGAAAAGAGAAAGCCCTGGGGAAGTGAAGGGGGAGGAAAAGAGAGAAAAAAAGGGCGAGGGAGAGGAAGCAATCTTCAAGCCCTCTAGAAAATTGCAGAGGTCGCCGGGGAAGGGAACGGAAAAGGAAGAAGGGAAGGGGGAAGAGAAGGAACTGAGAAAGGAGGTACGGGAAATGAGACAGGAATGGAGGGACGGGGTGAGGAGTATGATGGAGTTGATGGCGAGGCAAGGAGGGGGGATAAGGGAGGAAATCAAGGAATTGAAGGAGACGGTAAGAGGGGAGATAGAGGAATTGAGGAGACAAATGAAGGAGGGGGAGGAGAAATGGGGAAGGGAGAAAAGGGAACTGGAGAAAAGGATAGAGGAATTGGAGGGGGAAAGGAGGAAAGAGGTAGAGGAAGAAAGGAAGGGGAGGGGGAGAAAGGAAGGAAATGAAGAAGGAGACAAAGTGGAGGAGGTAATGAGGAGGGTTAAAGGAATGGAATGGAGGGAGGAAAGGAAGGAGAGAGAGGAAAGAAGGAATAACATACTGATAAGAGGGCTGAAGAAAAGAGGGATGGAGAGAAGGGAGGAGATAGAGGGATTGTTAGGGGAAATGGGGGTGGGAATGAAGATAGAGGGAATGAGGGAGATCGGAGGAGGGGTGAGGGAGGGAGAGGGGGGAGCGGTGGTAGTGGATTTGAGGGACAGGGAGCGAAAGAGGGAGGTGATGATGGGAAGGAGGAAAATAAAGGACAAAGGAATAAGGATAGATGACGATCTGACATGGAGAGAGAGAAAGATGAGGTGGAGGATGGAAGAGATAGCGAGAGAAGAGAGGAGCAAAGGAAAGAACGTGTGGGTGGGTTATGGGAAGGTGAGGATAGAGGGAAAATGGTGGAGGTGGGATGAGGAGGAAGAGAGATTGATGGAGGGGAGAAATGGAGGGGAGGGGGAAGGGAAGAGAGGGGGGGAAAGGGATGGAGGGTAGGCGGGGGAGGAGAGGAAGAAGGAAGAAGGGTTGACGAAGGGAAAGGGGGAGGGGGGTGGAAGTTGGCATTCTGGAATGTGGCGGGGATAGGGAATAAAGATAGGGAGTTTTGGGAGGGGATGAAGGAATGGGATGTGGTATTATGGATAGAGACATGGGTAGAGGAGAAAGGATGGGAAAAGGTAAAAGAAAGGCTGCCGAGGGAGTACGAATGGGAAGCGAGGTTTGCGAAGAGGTGGAATAAAAAAGGAAGGGCATGCGGGGGGATGATAAGGGGGACGAGAAAGGGGATAGTAATAGAAGAGGAGGAGGAGAGAGGGAGGGAGGAGGAGGGGAAATGGGAATGGGGGATGAGGGTGGGGGGTGAGAAATGGAGAGTAATAGGGGTGTATGTAAGGGGAGATATAGAGGGCAAATTAGAGGGAATAAGGGGTAGCATGGAAGAGGAAGAGGGGGAGAGGACAACGATCATAGTAGGGGACTTCAATGCTAGGACTGGAAGGGAAGGGGGGTGGGTAGAAGGGGAGGAAGAACAGGAGGGAAGGAGGTCCAAGGATGGGAAGATAAATAGGGAGGGAAGAATGTTGGTGGAATGTGTGGAGGAAAGGGGGTGGGGGATACTGAATGGATGCACGGAGGGGGATGAAGAGGGAGAATATACGTACACAGGGGGAAGGGGGAGGTCTGTGATTGACTACGTGCTGGGGGACAGGAAGACGAGGGAGAAGGTAAGAAGGGTGGAGGTGGGGGAGAGGGTAGACTCGGACCACCAACCAGTAGTAATATGGGTAAAAGGAGAATTGGAAAGAGGGGAAGGAAGGAAGAGGGGAAGGGGGGGGGGAGGAATAGAGGGAACTGGGATGAAGAAGGGAGAGAGAAATTCAAAGGGAAAATAGGGGAAGGGGAACGAGAGAGGGGAATAACAACAAGGGAACAGATGAGAGGGCTAGGTGAAAGGATAAAGGCGGCTTTGGAGGAGGAAAAGAAGGGGGAGGGAGGAGGGAGAAGGAGGGAGGGATGGTGGGATAAGGGATGCAGAGAGGCGAAAAAAGAACTGAGAAAGGAACTAAGGAAATGGAAGAAGGGAGAGGGGGGGAGGGGGAGGAATATCGGAGGAGGAAAAGAAGGTATAAAGAGTTATGTGACAGGAAAAAGACGGAAGAAAGGGAAAGGCTAGTGAGAGAGGCAGGGGCGGCGAGAACGGAACGGGAGGTATGGGGGATAGTTAGAAGGAACAGGAAAAGAAGGAAGGGGGTGTGTGAAGAGATAACGGGAGAGGAATGGAAAGCACATTTTATGGGACTGCTGGGAGGAGAGGAAAGAAAGGTAGTCAGCGGAGGTAAGGAAGAGGGGAGAGAGAAGGACGAAGAGGAGGAATTGAATATGGGGGAAATAAATAAGGTGATGGGAGGGTTGAAGGACGGAAAGGCGATAGGGGGGGATGGGATACCCAACGAGGTGTGGAAGTACGGAGGGGAAAGGGTAAGGGAAGGGGGAGGAGAGATATGTAAGAGAATATGGAATGGAGAGGGATGGCCAGAAGAATGGTGTGAGGGAGAAATAGTGCCGATAGTGAAGAAGGGAGAGGGAAGGAGAGTGGAGGAGTACAGGGGGGTAACGATAATGCCCTCCCTGTATAGGATATATACAAAGATCTTGGCAGACAGGATAGGGAAAGAAGTAGAAGGGAAGGGAATTCTAGGGGACACGCAGGCGGGTTTCAGGAAAGGCATGGGGGCTAGGGATCAGATATATGCGTTGAATTATATAGTAAACAGGGAGATAGGGAAGAAGGGAGGGAAAGTGTGCGCACTGTTCCTGGACCTCAGAGCCGCATTCGACTCAGTGGAAAAAAGTAAGGTGGCGGAGGCGATGAGGGAGAGGGGGGTAAGGGAAGGATTGGTAAAGAGAGTGGAGGAGGTAATGAGGGAAACGAAGAGTAAGGTGAGGATGGGGGAAGAGCAAGGAGAGGTATTTTGGACGGCGAGAGGGCTGAGGCAGGGTTGCCCGCTCAGCCCGATCCTGTTCAACATACTGATAGCGGACATGGAGGAGTATTTGAGGAAAGGGGGGTGGGGGGGGATTAAAGTGGGAGGGGAGAAAGTTTACACTCTGTCGTACGCGGATGATGTTGTGGTGATGGCGAGGGAGGAGGGGGAGATGAGGGCGGTGATGGCAAGGCTGGAGAAGTATTTGAAAGGAAAGGGATTAGAGGTGAATACGGACAAGACAAAAATAGTAAGGTTTAGGAAGGGGGGAGGAAGGAAAAGGGCGGTGGATTGGAGATGGGAGGGGAAGAAGCTGGAGGAGGTGAAAGAGGTGAAATACTTAGGATACTGGGTGGAGCAGGGGGGGGGGGGATGTGACAAAAATGTAAGGGAAAGAGGGAGGAGGGCGGCGGCGGCGATGAGAGAGGTGTGGGGACTGGGAAAGAGGCTATGGAGTAAGGATTGGGAAAGAAGGTTATGGCTGTTCGACACGTTGGTACGGACAGTGGCAGAGTATGGGGTGGAGGTGTGGGGGTGGATGGAAAGGAAGACAGTGGAGGCAGCACAGGAAAGATATTTAAGGTGGATAATGGGAGTGAACTGGGTGACGCCGGGTTATATGATAAGGGAGGAGGCGGGCAGGGTAAAGATGAGGACGAGGGCAGGCAGGAGAGCGTGGGGGTACGAGAGGAGGCTGGAGGAAGGGAAAGGGGGAGTGATCGCGGGGAGGTGCTGGAGAGAGATGAGGGAGAGATGGGGGAGGGGAAAAATAGTGGGGAAATGGGAGAAGGAGAGAAAGGAGTTCCTCAGAGAAAGAGGGGTGGAAGAGGGGGGGGAAGAAGGAATGGAATACGAGGAACTGGAGAGGAGGGATATAGAGGAACAGAGCAAGGAAAGGAAGAAGGAAATAAAGGAATCAAGATCGAACAGATGGCATAGGGAAGTGGTAGGAGAGGATAGGAAGGGATATTTGAAGAAGAGATGGAGTGAGGAAAGAGTGAGAAGGGTGGCAAGATTTAGGATGGGGAATGAGGTGAGAGAAGGGAAGTACTGGGAGGGAGAAGAGGAGAGGGGGTGCAGATTGTGCGGAGAGGAAGAGGAGACATGGGAGCATGTGTGGGAAAGATGTGGAGGTTGGGAAAAGATGGAAGGAAGGGAAGAAAGGTGGGAAGTAAAAGTGAAAGAGGTACTGGATGCAGAGGGAGGAGGGGAGAAGTGGATGAAGGTGCTGGAGAGAGCAAGAAGGGAAAAGGAAGAAAAGGGGGGGGGGAAGGGGGGAAGGGGCAGGATGAGGAAAGAAGGAAAGAGAAGGGATAAGGAGGAAGGAAGGTGTGAATGGGAATAAATGAGTGAGTGAGAGAAAGGAAGGAAAGGGAGAAGGAGAGGAGAGAAGGTGTGAATGGGAGGAAACGGAAGTCCGCAGGGGGAAAGGGGAAGGGGGGGAGGGGGGTAGGATAAGATAGAAGATAAGTTGTACAAAGTTGTAAATAGTAGCAAGTAAGTAGGGAAAAGGAAAGAGAGGGAGGCGTGCGAGGGGAGGAGAGAGCGAAGGAGGCGGTGCGGAGGGTGAGCGGTTAGGCAAATGGAGAGAGAGACAATGCCGTGCGGAGAAGGAAAGAGCGAGTTGTAAATATAAATATAAATAGGAGAGGCGGAAGCGAAAGTAGGATAAGTAAAATAAGTAGAATAAGTAGAATAAGTAGAAATAAGTAAACTAAGTAGGATAAGTAGGATAAGGAGAGTGGAGGAAGGGTGGAAGTGTATAGAGGAAAGAGGAGGGAGGTGTAAGGATATTTGTAACCCGGATAGGGAACAATAAAACATATACATACATACACTACGGTCGCCAAGTGTGCGGTTTTAGGCCGGATCTGATGACACTGGTCTGTTCCTTTTTTTTCTAAACATGCTTGTTCTTTTGCCAGATGCATTGCGGATTCTGCATGCCGATAAATGGCAGCCACTCTTGCAATTATTTGTATTTCACAATATCGGCAAAAAGCTAATGTCGAGTCGTTTGATACTTCGCATAGCCATGGTTGAAATGTTACAATTTCTAACCATTGCTTACGAAATTTTTGTATGACTGGACAAGTTTCTGGCGAATTATTACTGCTTATGTTCAGAACTGAATTTTCTTTTATATTTGTTGTGTGACTCTGAGAATCCGCATGTCTGGAAATATTCGTGTCACATGACAAATTTTTCTGACATACAATACAATGAAATAAATTATCATTTAATGGTACTTTGCGTACCCAAGAACTGTATCTACTATCGCGAAGCCATGTGTCACAAAATTTACGCTTTTGCCTGCTTTTTAGAGAATCACTCATCATTGACGTGTAAATTAAAAAAGGAACTAACAGAAATGTCTTTTAACAATAAAACTAATATAAATAATAGCCCACAACTAATTTTACAGAAAGCAACAAAAAGCAACAAAGAAATAATTACAACAGAAAGAAAATTAATTCGCGCAAACTACCCTACAATTAGTACAAGCACTACAGAATAAACGTACTCACGTGCCACGTACAGACAAACGATCCAGCGCGACTGATTTATTCTTAGACACGTAAACAATCGAAGAAAGCAGTCGTTACCACACACCGAAACTTCGGAAAGTACTGCAGTATGTGTGTGTGTTTTCATGCAACGGAATATAGGACCGAGCGCGCTTCGTTGCCGGGTCCCTCCATCCACACGCACACGCACACTCTGCTACAGTTACAGAGTAGGCAATTGTTTGCGACAGCGGACCGCGTGTCAGTCTTACACGAAATACGTGAAAGGAAGAACACACATGGCCTCCACTGTGCCCGGTAAGTAATGCATATATCATTACAATTCTTTTTTCATTTTTATACAATTCCAGTCGTCCTCCTTAAGGAAGGACAATCCTTCTCTTGTAAGTTCTGTCCTTCCTCCAAAAGTTTCCTCCCACATGTCCTCCTATTTGATGTCTGAAGACTAATCTATAAATCTCCGTATTCGATCGATGCAGAGTCGATCCGTTGTGTGTGATTTACGCTATTTTTGTCTTCAATTTATTTCTGTCCTTTTCATTGTATAAAAGTTGGTCACCTTAATGTAATGAATGCTTGTATTTCTAACCGAAATATAATCGAATTTATGTGTCGCTTTCTTTCTTCTCGCAGAAAGAGAACAACAGAAAGCGGGAGAGGGTGGGACGGGGGGGGGGGGGGACCACCAGGAACACGAGCAGCAGCAGCTCCCGCAGCAGCAGCAGCTCCCGCAGCAGCAGCAGGTCCCGCAGCAGCAGCAGCTCCCGCAGCAGCAGCAGCCCCTGCCGCAACCGCAGCCCCCGCCGCAACAGCAGCCCCTGCTGCAACAGCAGCCCCAGCCGGAGGTTGCACTGGAGCCTGGTCTGCTCACGTTCCTGCAGTGCCTGCAACTGCAGCAGCTGCAGCAACACCAATTCCTGCAGCAGCAGGGGCAGGAGCGATTGCATCTGCTGCAGCAGTTGCAGTTGCAGCCCCACCAGCATGTGCAACTGCTGCAGCATATGCAATCGCTGCCGCAACTGCTTCAGCGCCAGCAACAACAACAGCAGCAGCCAGCGAACCAGCAGCAACAGCAGCAACAGCCGAACCGGCAAGCAGAGAAAAGAAAAAGTAAATATAATATCAATATTTACCGTATTATTGTATTAGCGGCAAATGCACGAGCAAGCTCGATCACGATTGGGCTACATGAGTCGAAGTTACATAGTATCTATTATAGATGTGTTTCATTTATTATATGTGTGTACCTTTATGATTTAGGGAAGAAAAGGAAGGGAGCCGGCGCCCTGAAGGCGGCATGGCAGCAGCAGCGGGGAGGCCGAGGGGGTGGCCGAGGTGGTGGCTGAGGTGGTGGCCAAGGTGCTGGCGCAGCCACATATATATATCAATACTATAAATAAAAAATATATCTAAATCGGTTTTTCTTATTCTTTTATAAAAAGTCAATATACCTACACCATTCCTTAAAACATATCCCATCACGGCTGCAATCCAATAAATTAAAAATGTGGTACAATAGGGCTACCGGCGAACGTCCACAATAAAAAACCGAACGCGCTAGTCGTGGCACCTCTTGGGTGGCGTGGAAGACCACGTGAACATTTATATTTGGGGAATAAAATACTTATACTAGCAGATTCGTAGAATGTTCCTGTGTTCGAATGCATTACACGCATTGGAAGCTGCATTGGGTGATAAAATATAAGTAAAGATCACATAAATAATACAATGCGTGCATACATATTTCATACACAATACAGTTAAATATTATAGAAATATGTTTAAAATATTTGTAAGTGAATATCGCTTACCGTCGTGTAGTTGTTTGAAAGAAAAAAAAAGGTGAGCCTTCCTGGGCGCAAACCTGCGACAAAAGTGTCCAACGATGTCTCACAATCAGACGGGTGTAGCTTAACCAACGAGCTACTCGTGCTGTTGGATTATTGTTCAATATTTCTCAAAGTACGGTGCACACTGACTTTCAATAAACTCGAAATAACTTAATTCCCTTTATTTGTACATTGCTCTCTCGCATGCAAAAACATAGAGCATCGTATAACTGACTTGCAATATCAAGAAAACGCAATTATTTTAAGTATTCAATAAGTTATTACACGAAATATGTCGTAAATATCGGTTTTTATTTATTTGAACTACGACGCACACTACCAAAAAATCTAAAAAAAATTGGTGGTACTACTTATGCCAATACTTCACTACAGAATTTTTAAAAATTCTGTGGGTCGGAAACTGCAACACGCAATTGGAATTTTTCATGTTTTTGGGGGGTTTTTGATTTTTTATGCTTAGGATTTGCTAGACAAAAATCTGCAAAAATTTCCAACCATAAATTCACATGTTCTGAATATTCTCCATTTTTTTCAGAATTTTTCTACACCGCTAAATACGGAAAATGGGTTAAAAACTGATTTTTTTATTTCCCCTATAACTACCCTTCTGATGGAGATAGAGGGTTGAAACTTGCCATAGAGCGTTTTCTTTTCATCCCCTATCGAATGACGCCTTGCCAGATAAATTTGGTACAAGTGCATTTTTTACAATTTCAGCCGGCTCAACGCTCAGCCGAAAGGTAAATTCGGTAACGCTGTCGCATGCCGAACGAAGCACGTGCGTGCGATCGTGGTGGAAAGAAGACGGAGCATAATTTTGTGCCTCTTTCTATTGGGTGCGCGCGCAGCTTCTGACGTCATTTTTCTCTACATTGGTAGAAAGAAAACGAGAAGCATAGCTCCTTCCTTGTCCTCCACGGTGCGCGCGCAGCTTCTGACGTCATTTTATCTACATTGGTAGAAAGAAGACGAGAAGCATAGCTCCTTCCTTGTCTACGTACGGTGCGCGCGCAGCGCTCACGGACATGGCACGCACACACTTCTCGCCTTCCCCCACCACGCGTGCCGCAATGCGGCAGGATGCTATTTCTGAGATCACTGGTTCAGACTAGGGATGTTCGATTCTCTTGAAAGAATCGATTTTTGAATCGATTCAGAATCGAAACAGGAGAATCGTTTCTGGGGAAAAATCGAATCCAAAGAATCGATCTTACAAGAATCGATCTTCTAGGGTAAAGCTTTTTAGGGAATTATTCCAATGTAGTGTACGCATAGACGTTATATATCAAAGCCCATGCTACAATCAAGTAAGCGTAGGTTGTAATTATAGGCAAGTGTAGGTGTAGTCGTACGAGTGACAGCCAACCAATCAGAGTGCTCTTAAACCGGAAGTGCTAGTTACAAACGGCTGTCTACAACGGTTTTAATTTCTTAAAACCTACGCTTACTTGATTGTAGCATGGGCTCATGGACATAGGAATAAGGGGACGGAGCACAAACCCCTACTTTAGACGAGGGGAGTGAAGCCACTTCAGGGGAGCAGGGAGAGCCGTTTTGGTGCCACATTGGCGATTGGTTGAGCAGGCGCATGCGCAGTCTCATTTCTACGCCATAATAAATGAAAAGAAGCAGGCTAATTGGCCACATAAATGCGCGATATTTGAAGATTTTTGTCATAAATCCACATATATACAGACTATTAATGGTGTTCTATAAATGCATATCAGCGTAATGCCAGAATTAAATGTTCAAAAGATAGAATCTATTTATATGAAAAACTGTGTTTCTTCTTGGTATTTAATTTTCTAGCTACGCAATAAATTCAACAAATTTTACTTGGCGCCGTCTAGGTAAATATTGGACAGTTTTATAATACAGTATTAAACATTTTATTATAAAATGGTGATGTAATTACCTTAATATCATCTTTATAAAAACAACGTTATAATATAAAAATGGTAAGTGTTGCGTATTCACAGTCGCCTCGGGCGGGCGACCAATAGGCGCACGCGACGCGCTCGCCCGAGATCAATCACTGCGGTCGATACTCAGGCGATACTCTATGTAAACGCGCCTGCTAATTAGCAGCGCCGCGTCGCGTTCTTCTCGGGCAATTGTACTCTCGCGGTTCCCGCGTGCTCTCGACGGCCATTACCGTTCTCTGCTTTGTCGTGTTCGGATGCTCTCTTTCTCGTTACGAATTGTAGTGAGTTAATCGGGTGCCTTTCTCGCTTAGTGTACATCGGAAAGTTACAGTGGTAGTGTAGGGATAGTGTAAAGACGCTTTGGTGCCCCTCAAACGTTTGTAATAGTTGATTAAGTGTAGTTTAATAAAGCCTGTGTTGGAACTCCTCAAAACCACGTGTTTCGTCGTGCCGGCCACGCGTCGTGTAACTCTCTGTGCGGTCCTCCCCAAGGGTTCCTCTACGTTCCCAATCGTACACGCGCACCTCACCAGATCCCTCAGGCCCCTCTCAAGGTTTTGAAAAACTAACATTGTGGTCCTTCGAGCCGGATTTGTGCGTGTAAGTGAAGTTTAACAGTGCGAGGAGCGACAATGACGGAGCACGACGCCAAGGCTTCCGGGCAAATGAGTCGGTTCCGATTCATTCGGCAGCTCGAGGAGGAGACGCGCGCGGCGCCCTTCAAGACCCTTCACCCGGAGGCGGTGAGGGCCAAGCTTGACCACCTCGAGGCGGCTTGGAACCGATTCGATGAGCAGCACAACCGGATTTGCGAGCTCCCACAACGGGAATTCGCGGATCTGGAGTATATTACCGAGGGAGTGTACGACAAATGCATCGAGGCGTACACAAAGGCATCGACCGAGCTGCGCATTCTCCAGGCCGAGCATCAGGAACAACGCAGGAACCAGCACCCTCCCGGCACGTCTCAGACTCTCTCTCGCGCGATTGTTCCTCAGGTGGCCCTCCCCTCCTTCAACGGCGACATCTCTGCTTGGCGACGATTCAGAGACACGTTTGAGTCCCTGGTGGCCAAGAATTCCCAGTTCTCACCGTTGGAGAAGTTACTGATCCTCAAGGCCTCACTCACTGGCGAAGCAGCGCACCGGCTCGACACCTTGCCGATCGAGGCAGCGTCCTACGAATTGGCGTGGCAGCGGCTCCGTGACCGCTACGAGAACCGCAGGATCCTCGAAGGTGACCTCATCGACCAGCTCTTGGGGGATGGGACCCTGTGCGCCCGCACATCCAGCAGCCTAGATGAGCTCGTCACCTCGGTCAACGAGCCCCTCTTCGCCCTCCAGGCGCTCGGGACCGACACGGAGCGGTGGGGTCCCTTGGCGGCCCGCATTACCGTCCGGAGGATGGACGGGGCAACCAGGGCACTGTGGGAGATGTCACTGGGGGCTTCAACTGCATCTCCCACCCTCACAGACGTGCAAGTATTCCTGCAAGCGCAGGCACGCGGGTTGGAAAATCAGGAGCGTGGACGTGCGTCGTTGGCCACCCTCTCCTCAGCTGGCACGGGGCGATCTGGAACTCCTCACCCCCCCGCCTCCTCACAGGCCCGCCTCAGGCCACCTCTCGGCTCCAGAGCTCACTCAGCATCTGCAGCAGCGGACGAGACTTCTCGGGCACGAATGTGTGAGTGGTGTGAGGGCGAACACTTTATTGTGTCCTGCCCAGAATTTCGGGCAGCCAACGCGCAACAGCGCCGGCAGGCAGTGGAGCGGCTGCGGTTGTGTTACAACTGCCTCGGTAACCACAACGTGGTAAATTGCCGCAACCGAAAGCGGTGCCAGCACTGCGGGGGCCTTCATCACTCGATGATCCACCTGCAACCGGTGCACCCTCAGGAGTCGCCTCAATCCCGCGCCGTCACCACCACTATCTACCGACCCTCACCGGCAATTGAGCAGGCGCCTCCCGAGCTGGAGGAGACCTCGAGAGCTCCCACGCCTCCTCCGAGGCCACCAACACCTCAGCCCACACCACCCACAGGGGTCAGTGTGGAGCGGGCACTCCTCCAGGCTCGCTACGGCACAAGATTTGATCTGATGGGAGGGCGGGGTAAGGCCCCCCCTGAGTAAGCCTCTCCCGGGTAGTCTCTCACCCACCGGAACTCACTCTCGGACACCCTCAGGAACGGACGCCTCTCCGGAACATCCTCAACCGGGCACTCCTCACACCACACTGGGCACTTCTCTCGCCGCACGGCCGGCCAGCGCGCTCACACCCCCACCATCAGGGATCCTCAGGCCAAACGTGCTGCTGGCCACGTGCCAGGCCATCACCTTGTCAATCTTTGGCACCACGCATCAGGTACGCATTCTGATTGACCCCGGCTCCGAACTCACCTTTGTCTCAGAACGAATGGCGAAGACGCTGCGGCTGGAAGTCCGCCCCTCCAATATACGGGTCAGCGGCGTCGGAGGGACTCACTCAGGCTTCACCCGCGGAGCGATGGTGGTGCGCCTCACGTCAATCTACGAACCGACCTCAGGACTCACCATCACGGCTCACATCCTCAGGAAGACTACCACATGGCTGCCCTCATTTTCTGCACCGGAGCTGTGGTGGCCACATCTGCAGGGAATACCTCTTGCCGATCCTGACTTCCTCACCCCCGGAGAGATCGACTTCATCGTGGGAGCAGACGCCTACGGGCTGTTGCTGGAGCCCGGCGTCCGCAAGGGAAGTCCTCAGGAGCCAATCGCCCTCCGCACGCTACTAGGATGGGTCGTACTCGGACCGGTCGACGACGGGCGAGCCGGTCAAGCCGCAACCATGCACTCGGTCGCGATAGACCATCAGTTGCACGATCTCCTCGAGCGATTCTGGATTCAAGAGGAGTCGACTATCAGGACTACGGCGAGCCTCACCGAGGACGAGCTCGCCTGCGAGAAGCACTTTATGGCAACACACACCCGAGACGCCTCAGGACGATACACGGTCAGGCTACCTCTCAAGGCCTCGGCGACCAGTCTGGGTGACTCTAGACCTACGGCGCAGGGAGCGCTTCGACGCCTACTCAAACGGCTCGCAGGCGACGATCACTATAAGGAGCTCTACGTGTCGTTCATCCGTGAGTACGAAGAACTTTCTCACCTCCGGAAACTTTCGCAGACTGCTCCCGAGCCACCCTCGGTGTACTACCTCCCGCACCATGGCGTCCTCAAGGAACAAAGCCTCACCACAAAGCTCAGGGTCGTGTTCAACGGATCCGCTCCGACCTCCTCAGGGCGTTCCCTCAACGACATCCTCTACACGGGTGCTAATCTACAGGTTGACATCGCCGACGTTATCCTCTGGGTTCGGAAACACCGCTTCCTCTTCGCGACGGACATCACCAAGATGTTCCGCCAAATCAAGGTGCACTCGGATGATTGGGATCTGCAGCGCATCCTCTGGACGGACGAACAGGACTCTCTCATCCCGTGTCAGCTCACCACAGTTACTTACGGCACCCGTCCGGCGCCGTTCCTTGCCGTGCGGGTTCTCCTCCAGTTGGTGGCAGACGACGGGCATCGGTATCCACTGGCCATCGCACCTCTTACAAAGGGGCGATACGTCGACGACATCTACGGCGGGTCAGATGATCTGAAGGAAGCTCAGGAGATAGCACGCCAAGTAACGGCTCTCTGCAAGGCGGGCGGATTCCCTCTGGCAAAATGGGCCAGTAACGACTCGGAGCTCCTCAAAGCCGTCTCCCACGAGTCCCCCTCTTCGGACCTCCCTCACCCCCTCGAAGACGCTGGCGTCAAGATTTTGGGACTCTCGTGGCATCCTCAGGCGGACGACTTCAGGTTCCATGCACTCCCGGCCACCTCAACCTCAGTCACCAAACGGGCGATACTCTCAGAGGTCGCACAATTATACGACCCTCTTGGCTTCCTCGCACCGGTCATCGTACGCGCCAAGATGCTACTTCAGGAACTCTGGCTGGATAAGTTAGGCTGGGACGATCCTCTGTCTCCTCAGACGTGTCAACGGTGGCATCACTTTCGGACGGACCTCGTTGAACTGCGGCAACTCTCGATTCCACGCTGGCTGCACCTCACACGAACTACGCAGGTGGAACTACATGGGTTCTCAGACGCCTCTCAACTAGCCATGGCAGCGGTCGTCTACGTCAGGGTCTCCTCCATGGAATCAGGGCCGGTCACCACTCTGGTAAGCGCCAAAACACGAGTTGCTCCTCTTAAGCCACTCACGATTCCCAGGTTGGAACTCGGTGCTGCGGTACTTCTCGCCAAACTCGTCAAGCACATTCAGGAAACTCTCGAGCTCGTCGGTGCACCCACATTCCTCTGGACCGACTCCACCGTTGCTCTCACTTGGATCCTCAGTCACCCCTCACGATGGAAGGACTTCGTCCGCAATCGAGTGGTTACCGCTCAGGATCTAGTCCCACGCGCACAATGGCGCTTCGTACCAGGCAAGGACAACCCCGCCGACTGCGCGTCGCGCGGGCTCACACCGGCTCAGCTGACGCACCACTCGCTATGGTGGAGCGGCCCTCCTTGGCTGGCTCTACCGCAACAGGATTGGCCATCATCAATGCCGCGACCTGATCCGAAGGCAGACCTCGAAGAACGGCCAGGACTCACCCTCGCATCGACGGCATCGGAACCTCACCCTCTCTGGGAACTAATTCACCGGTATTCGTCTCTCACCCGACTTCTCCGTATCACGGCACTGTGCCGACGAGCCATCGCCAGACTCAGGCGCACCCCGGACTCTTCTCTCCACAACCCTCTCACCTCAGAAGAGATGGAAGCAGCCCGAATACATTGGGTAAGGGCAACCCAGGGTGCTTATTTCTCAGCAGAGCTCAGAACCATGGCACGCGGACAACACCTCTCACGGACGCATCCTCTAACTCGACTTACGGCCTTCGTCGATCGATCGGGCATCCTCAGAGTGGGCGGTCGGCTGCGCAACTCGGAACTCGCAGAAGGAACGAAGCACCCCTTCATACTGCCTCGGGGCTCGCCTCTTACTCGCCTCCTCATCTCGGATGCCCATCTACGGACTCTTCACGGCGGCACTCAACTGACGCTGGCCCACCTCCGCAGGACCTACTGGATCATCGGGGGCAGGGCCCCGGTACGATCTCACATCCTCCGCTGCACACGCTGCGCTCGCCAACGAGGCGTGCGAGCCCAGCAGCTCATGGGGCAGCTACCTCCTTCCAGAGTGACGCCCTCTCGGCCCTTCCTCAACACCGGAGTCGACTACGCAGGACCGGTCACTCTCAAGACTTGGCGAGGTCGCGGGGCCAAGACGCACAAGGGCTGGCTCGCGATCTTTGTCTGCTTCGTCACCTCGGCAGTCCACCTCGAGGCCGTCTCTGATTACTCTACGGATGCTTTCATCTCAGCGTTCCGACGCTTTGTGGGCAGAAGAGGCATCTGCGGGTCACTCCATAGTGACTGCGGCACCAATTTTGTCGGAGCAGATGCCGCACTACGGAAACTCTTCACCTCAGGCACCAGGGAGTTTAAGGAACTTTCTCATTTACTCTCAGGCGATGGTACTCTTTGGTTTTTCAGTCCTCCGGCAGCCCCTCACTTCGGCGGGAAATGGGAAGCAGCGGTCAAGTCGGTGAAGCACCACCTGCGGAGAACCATCGGGGATACTCTTCTCACGTTTGAGGAACTGACCACTCTACTGGTACAAATCGAGGCAGTTCTCAACTCCCGACCACTGCACCCGCTGTCTGACGACCCCGACGATCTCGACGCCCTCACGCCCGGCCACTTCCTCATCGGAGCCGCTCTGACGGCAGTACCCGAACCCTCACTCTCCACGGTACCAGTAGCTCGTCTCTCTCGCTGGCAACTGATACAGCAAAAATTTCAGTATTTCTGGGCACGCTGGTCAAAGGAGTGTCTACAACGCCACTTGGCCATCTCAAAGTGGCACCATCCGACCAACGAAATCAGGGAGAACTCGCTGGTCCTCATCACCGACGAGCGGCTTCCTCCTGCCAAGTGGCCTCTGGCGCGGGTTCTCTCTCTGCACCCCGGAGCCGACGGCCTCACCAGGGTGGTCACACTAAAGACCTCCTCAGGCACGCTAGTCCGACCCATCGCCAAACTCTCGGTGGTACCGATCTCCACACCAACGGATTAGCCAACGCTGTAGGCTAAGGCGGGCGGAATGTTGCGTATTCACAGTCGCCTCGGGCGGGCGACCAATAGGCGCACGCGACGCGCTCGCCCGAGATCAATCACTGCGGTCGATACTCAGGCGATACTCTATGTAAACGCGCCTGCTAATTAGCAGCGCCGCGTCGCGTTCTTCTCGGGCAATTGTACTCTCGCGGTTCCCGCGTGCTCTCGACGGCCATTACCGTTCTCTGCTTTGTCGTGTTCGGATGCTCTCTTTCTCGTTACGAATTGTAGTGAGTTAATCGGGTGCCTTTCTCGCTTAGTGTACATCGGAAAGTTACAGTGGTAGTGTAGGGATAGTGTAAAGACGCTTTGGTGCCCCTCAAACGTTTGTAATAGTTGATTAAGTGTAGTTTAATAAAGCCTGTGTTGGAACTCCTCAAAACCACGTGTTTCGTCGTGCCGGCCACGCGTCGTGTAACTCTCTGTGCGGTCCTCCCCAAGGGTTCCTCTACGTTCCCAATCGTACACGCGCACCTCACCAGATCCCTCAGGCCCCTCTCAAGGTTTTGAAAAACTAACAGTAAGTTCTTTTATATATAAGAAAGTAAAATGCAATATATACATTTTATTGGCATAGCCTTTAAACAACATAAACTAAACACTAAGATCTAAAATAAATGTTATAAAACTTAAAGGTAAGAAAAGCTATAGCCGCTACTTAATTACAATATTAAATTGCTTATTTACAGATCCCCCTCTATTTTTCTGTAATTGCCGTTCTATTAATTTCGAATTTGGTTCATCCATATCTTCTAGTATCTGCAACTCTTCCGTTTGGAGCATATTACTTTTCCTCAGAATGGCCTTCGTAGAGATTATACGCGATTCTTTTTGTCGCAGCCTCTGTTGTAAGACCTTTATCTTCTTACAAGGGAACATAGGCAACCCGGAAATTCAAAAAATTCTGAAATTTGGCACACATGTAGAGTAGTCCATCCGTAACACAACCATATTTTTTATTGGTGCCATAACTCTTTTTTAGGGGGTGAAAACACCCTTTGAAAAAAAATCAGATTTTTCTTCTTCGTCAAATATCTCAAGAACTGTAAGAGATATCGGAAAAAAGTTGAATCAAAAACTAAATCGCTTGTTCGCGTCTACGAAACTGCGTTATTTTTTATTTTATTTAATTCATATTTTTTTTGTTACGCCACCCCCTCACCCCCTTTTTTCAAATTTTTGTCTTTTGCTGGCCGCCATGAAATACCTATTGACACGGTCTTTTCATACCTGTAAATGATTTTTGCGTTAACATTTTTTTTGGTGTGTATAACCGAATGTTGAAGTGAAAATGCACGCGACATAAGAGAGATTGTAGGGATAATAAGGCGTAGGCGTATTAAAGGTATTCAGAGATGACAATTTAAAATACATCTTTATTATATTATTCTGTACACGGAACAAATACTGTTAAAATTATGGGCTGTAATTGGTACAATAATGATATTCTTCATAGAAATGTTTGAAACAAAGGTACTGGCCGCACCACGCACATCGCATAAAAGCTGGCGCTCCACAAATACTACATTTAGGTACGTGCTTTACACTCTTAAAGTAACAGAAATCTACTGGATTTTGGAACTCGCCGGAATGGGTTTCTAAATACCCACTTTTAAACCAAACATATTGGAAAAGATTTATGAATCTGGGTGAAGAAAGCTGATTATTAATTAACAACTGTAATTTAATTATATTATTGCGTGCATGCAGATTGATATTTTCGTCTAGTAGAATTACATTGTCCGAAAATATCCGTACAAAATTTTTCCAGATTCTGAAACCAAACACATCCAAAGGTTGAATCATGCCAGTGATCTTCTTTGGAATGATTGAAAATGTCACTTCTTTGTGGTCTGTAATGAAATCGTAACGAGGAACAAAGTTCACATGTGCGATGATCGGAAAATAATGCAATATACGCGTCATTTAGCGCCATCGACGAGGACAGGCTTATATTCCACGGAGGGCACAAAGATGTTATAAACACGAAATATTAATACATTTGTTATTCATACGATAACTTGGTATAAATACTCCTGTGGGTGTTCTTTTTACGAATAGCTACGCTTACGAGAACAGTCAGTGCACATGGTGTCATTCGAGTAAAAGAAGTGTGGTACGTTAAAACTTCTTCTTCAAAATGCATTTGCATAATGTTGCTAACATAATAAACATGTTAGCCGGAACGTTTCAAATTGCAAGTATAACGCAGACTCCAATGAATTCGAAAGAAGTTGACTTGCACAACGAGCTGCGCGATATTATTGCAAATTTTCAAGATACGGATTGCGTAACGTCAATTGAACATGATTACGTACTTGACTTTGCCGATCCATCGGAACCACATGTTCCGCAATTTGTAGAGTACCTTACGCCTACAGAAACGGAAGAAGATAATTATTATCCTGAAGAGTGTACTGTTGATGACGAAGGAGGAAAAGTCGATATAAGCTACAAGAAGAGGGCCGTTGAATTTTGGAAATCCGGAAGAATAACTCATCGGCCGCTTACCAGTGTACAGAGGAACTTTCGAAACGTAAAATCCGTATAGCAGCTACACAGGTGGGCTGCAAGTGTTGAGAAGGGTACAACAAATGCAGAGAAATTCACATGGATTGCAAAATATGTATTGGAAGAGTTTGAAGTGGCTTTTGACAGAAAATCTTTTGTCCATGACATGAATTTGAGATTGTGGGCTTTGGAGGCAAAAGACCTGGTGGACCTACCCGATTTCAAAGCAAATATCTGGTGGTTATGGAAATTCAAAAATGTACATGGAATCGTGTCTCGGAAGTTAACAACTTTCAAAACGCGATCTACGTTTCAAGGCATTGATAATTTACACAATATCGCAAAATCTTTTGTCGCAAGCATAAGGACCAACATCCCAACTGTCGGAATTGAAGAAATTTATAACGCAGACGAGAGAGGCTTCAACCTCGAAGTTCATTCTGGACGAACATTGTCATAGTCTGGCGTGAAAATAGCGGAAGCAGCGATTCAATCGGTATCCTCTGTGACATACAGTTACGCAATCATGCCTACTATTTCGGCAAGCGGACGTCTTCTTTCACCTTTATACATCATTTTAAAGGAGCCCACGGGAACATTTGGTCCGAAAGTTTAGGAAACTTTATTCCGTCCACAATATATTAAAAATCAGGGAAACTCACGTCAGGCCATTTCAAAACTTGGTTCAGCGAAGTATATCTGAAAAATACTAGCGATAACACCATTCTATTACTCGATTCGTGGTCGGGGCACTGTCCAGATCAGTTGAATCAGTTGATTCCAGAAAACAAAGAAGTGACATTTTTAATCATTCCAAAGAAGATCACGGGCATGATTCAACCTTTGGATGTGTTTGGTTTCAGAATCTGGAAAAATTTTGTACGGATATTTTCGGACAATGTAAGTCTACTAGACGAAATTACAGTTGTTAACTAATCAGCTTTCTTCACCCATATTCACAAATCTTTTCCAATATGTTTGGTTTAAAAGTGGATATTTAGAAACCCATTCCGGCGAGTTCCAAAATCCAGTAGATTTCTGTTACTTTAAGAGTGTATAGCACGTACCTAAATGTAGTATTTGTGGAGCGCCAGCTTTTATGCGATGTGCGTGGTGCGGCCAGTACCTTTGTTTCAAACATTTCTATGAAGAATATCATTATTGTACCAATTACAGCCCATAATTTTAACAGTATTTGTTCCGTGTACAGAATAATATAATAAAGATGTATTTTAAATTGTCATCTCTGAATACCTTTAATACGCCTACGCCTTATTATCCCTACAATCTCTCTTATGTCGCGTGCATTTTCACTTCAACATTCGGTTATACACACCAAAAAAAATGTTAACGCAAAAATCATTTACAGATATGAAAAGACGGTGTCAATAGGTATTTCATGGCGGCCAGCAAAAGACAAAAATTTGAAAAAAGGGGGTGAGGGGGTGGCGTAACAAAAAAAATATGAATTAAATAAAATAAAAAATAACGCAGTTTCGTAGACGCGAACAAGCGATTTAGTTTTTGATTAAACTTTTTTCCGATATCTCTTACCGTTCTTGAGATATTTGACGAAGAAGAAAAATCTGATTTTTTTTCAAAGGGTGTTTTCACCCCCTAAAAACGAGTTATGGCACCAATAAAAAATATGGTTGTGTTACGGATGGACTACTCTACATGTGTGCCAAATTTCAGAATTTTTTGAATTTCCGGGTTGCCTATGTTCCCTTGTTAGTGTAAAAGTTCTTCATGTCCTCTAATTTTGTTTCAAAATGCTCCTGTTCAAGACATTGATCCGCAACTACAAAATTTTTAAAATATAGTATATTCAAAATTATAATATTGTTACAAATGATTATATTATATTAAATAACATAAAATAATTACAAATTTATAAAAAATGTACAGTGTCTGAATTCTGCAATAGGAGATGTTGCTCTATCCATTTTAGAACTAATGCTGGTAGAACTTGATGCAATTATTGCCTCTTTTGGCACATCTTCAATTTCATATTTTGTTGCGTCATGTTCATGCAAGGGTTTGCTTGCCCTGATTGACACTGATTCTGCACTTAGGTGTAGTGCACTCAACCAAAGATTTTTTAACTTCTCATTTCTTAGAAATCTATTGCAACATTATTGAAATGTCTAATTTTATAGCATTTGTCTCATTTTAATAATACAATATAGTTGTTATTTATGGAGTAGAATAATTTTCTTACCGATGATACGAGGTGTTACTAACGTTTCTTGCTGTCTTTGATCCCAAAACAGGACAAACTCCTGTACGATTTGTGCAATTTTTTACAATGCACAGCGGCATTGTATATGTATTTTTCTTTTAAATATCTAGCAGACAGTTGGCTGTGTCTGCTAATCCACCTCTTCCACTGTGGTCTGACTCGTTCAAGTAGTTCCGATTCTGAAAATGTTTAAGTATATTATTTGTTTCTTGGGTGTCGATTTATTTTAAAGATATTCTGGATGTACTTACCCAAAAACCGTAATTTCCTTGTATTTTTAATATGCGCTACTAATGAATATATTAAGATATTTCAAAAAAACTGCGGGTTCGCATCAATAACCTGTAGAGGCTCGCCCAAGAATACACATGAACTCCGTAACGCCACAGCGCATAATCCGCTGCGCGAAGGTGGGAAAATCTTACCTAAACACTGCTTTTACACACGCCAAGCACGATACCACTGCATAAGAAGTCCATACAAGCGGAGTCAGTTGAGCACGGGATGATGAATGGAACGACAATTATAATCAACCGTCGTAAAGCCCTACCGCGACATCTACTCTGGCGTGCCCTCTTTTTTTGAACTAACCGTTCAGTCATGTTTTAGGTTGGAGTGAACATGAGAGTGCGCTTGCGCGATTACAACCAATCAGCAATGTGGCACCAAAACCTTCCCTGCACCATGCACCCCTGAAGTGCACCCCTCATTTCTTTTCTAACCCTTAATTCTACAGCGTGGGGCAATAACTCTGTCCACCTTGAATATCTCTGTCGTTCAAAGTGGACAGAGGTATTGCCGCACGCTGTATGATTATCATAAAATGTGGTACAATAGGGCTATAGGCGACGGTCCACGTTAAAAAACCGAACGCGTTAGTCGTGACACCTCATGGGTGGCGTGGAAGTCCACGTATCTTAAATTTTATAAACAGAAACCTTACATACGCATTTGCATTTGTCGGGTGCGGCGTTGCACTTTCGAATTGAATGAAGTCTCGTAGAATATAGATACTACGAACCCATCGAACCCTTTCCTCTATAATTTTGTGTAATACTTACCGTTTACAGGAACAAAGCTGACTATCACAACCTGTGCACCCTGTACATGTGCATTTAAATGTAATACATATCGTACATAATGATGAATAAATGACATTGGAAAAGTCGGTTACAGTTCCGGGGGAATCATTTCTAGTACGTACGTGAAATACGTGCTAAGAATGGTTAGACTTTTCAGATATTTCAATTAGTCCAACTGCGACCCGCGGTCGGTCGGGAGCAGCACAATGAAAGTTTCGGTTTTCAATTCACAGGGATTTTGTTATTATTGTCCTGTTTTATCATGCCTTATTTGACAATACGCACGTTGCGACATTACGTGGGCAGAATGCGACAATGGACGTACATATGGATTACAGTATGAACGGTGAATTGCCTTCAACCGAACAACTTTTTCTTTCACGAAATGGGGAGAGCGTTCTTAAACTAAACGTGCGAAGTAAGAAAAACGTTTCAAATCAATGTGATGGGACTTGCTGAGAACTGTTAGAATATATACACAATTTGATCACCTTCTATTTAGAAAAGAAATCATGCAGAACAAATCATAGAGAACAACTCATAAAAACATTCGCACCGTCGTCGCGTCGTGTCAAGCAAATTCTTCCTGACGTACGCTGTCGTGTGTTAAAATCGCGTCTTAGTACGATCCCTCAGAACGTTCTAGTGGAAGAAGTGCTCCTATTACTTGTTTCGCGGTTAATGCATAATACGCAATAATTTACATTTATTATATACTTTCTTATTTATTACTACCACAGAAAGATTAATGTTACTGAAACCAAAATTTATGAAATATATATTTTGCCCATATCTATTATAAACCAATACGACACATCTATTCCGCTGACAAAATATTAAAAACTATCCGTAGTAAGTAATAAAATATTTTTAAATGAATATCGTTTGTTGCCGTGTGATGAATAATTAAAAAAACAAATTATTCTGTGAAAAATAATTGAACCATGGCTAGGCGCAAACGGACGAAAAAAAACCGCGTCGACGAGCGACGATGAGTACGACGAGTCAATCCCAAACTCTCCTCGATTCACTTTTCTCTGGATCGCGCTCTGCTCAGGGCGGTGGTGCCCGATTTGCCTTCCGGCTGAAAGAACGCAATGGTACGTGCGATGCCTTATGCGAAATCTGGCACCACTGTCACCGGCCTGTGTGCGGATCGAAGACGCGACGCCGCGACTGCATGTCGAACAAAGACGCAACGCGCGTTGCTGGTTGAAAGGGGACGCAGCATAGTTCCGTCCTTCTCTCAAAGCCGAGCGCGATTCGGCGAGAAACGGCGCGCGCAGCTCTCACGGACAAGCACGCACCACTGATCTATATACAATGGATGCGAGATCCCGTGCTGGCTATGCGTAGCCAATTGAATGGTGGAGTCGCAAGCGGTCATCCGCGGAACTAAAAAAGTTATTAGGATTATATATATGTTGGTTTCCAAATCATTGGACTCGCGACGTGCAGATTATACACAATAACGCACGTTTAAAATGAATTATTTATATGAAATTAAAGTAATAGTGTAAGATAAAATAGTGTGTATATGTATATAAGTAATAGTATATGTTATACGGTACTTTTTATTATATTTGAAGGGTTACATTAAAGTAAATTCATAATAACACTGTAATCAATTTATTAATCCTATTATAATTCACCTAAATATACATCAAATATCAGTGACATATGTGAAGTACATTTTGGTTTACAAACAATGGCATTTATTCACATTTATAAACAATGGTATATATATAAAAGAGTAGGATATAAGGAAACATTTCAATCAAACAGTTACAAATGCAATGTTCATTAGACTGATTAAAATGTAATGAAACTATAAATTTGTTCTGAAGAAATAGAAAAGATACTGCAAGCGACGTAAAAACGAAAAAGGGTGAAGAGTCGTTTCTGAACGTATAAACGATAACTTATTTTTTGTTATAGTGTTACTGAGAATATATTGAACCACACAAACGCTTAGTGTCATCTACTTCCACACATGGAGTTGACTCTACCGATATGCTTCGAGTTTTGTAGTTTTTGTATCTGAGGAAAAAAGATTACCTAACTCAACCCTGAACCTGAATGAGGAAATCGAAGAGACTAATTTTGTCATGTCACTTGCACAACCTTTACTCGCACGCGATTCGCAACTGTTGATGCCTTCGTATGTTACAAAGATTGTCTTAACATCCAGTGGCTGTCTGATGGCAGGTCCTCTTGATAATTAGTTTTCGGCTAGCATTTGGTTTTCCTGAAGACATCTGGACTACGCCTCAGTATTACATTTTGATATCCCTCGCATATCCATAATGACGGTCCTGTATGTCCTTCGGATTTCCCCAAACTATCATTGTGCTGCATCTGTTGACCAAAAATTGTTTCAATAACGTGAAGAAGAGATAAAATTCATGTTAACACCCAATAGTCGAAAGTATAAATGTACCCATACCTCACATCAATCGTCCCGTAATGTACATGACTTTTGCAGTGCACGTTACTCCCCCGTCGGCAACAATGTATCTGAAAAATGAAGAGACTTTTACTACTTTGGAACTTCATACCAAGATCACTGTTATTAAAAAAATACAATACATCATAGCAGCAACAAAATGTTACATTTGTTTGTGAAACGAAGTTGAACAAGAGTACAAGCAGGAAAATAATTATGTTATACATAATGTAATGACAATTTTTTTACATGTAACAGTGTCAGCTCCGAAAACAGATGAGTGCTTTTATGAAGCCATAATCACAAACATTTGAAGCTTGCATGAATACAAATTTTGTTTACATTGTACAACTTGTAATCCTCGTAGGTCTGATAAATTTTCGTCCTTTAATATCTGTTTGCCCCACATGTCCTCGTCAATCGCTAATTGGATTAGTATTGTTTCGTTTCACGTTTCGACAATATTTTAGAACCTTACTTACGTAACAACATACTTACGAATAAATCCGTTCGATGAAGTATGACTCAGATGTTGCCAAAGAAGCAATTGTTACTGTGGGGATATAGTAGTTGTCATTGTATTTTGTCGTTTGTAACATTGTTCCGTCCAGGCTGAAACATTTGGGGCCCGCGTGTCATCGTTAATCCTTCCGCTCCGAGTGCCCTTATTGCACGGATCCATGTGGGTATGCAATGTTGATTTGATTTCGCGGTCGAGGGCGGGAACTCCTATCTGAATGTATATACTACACAGAGCTGATCGTCACAGTGATTGAGAAAACATTCGTTTTTTACTTATGATTGGCCTGTCTCTCCCGTGAAAAAGAAATTACGTGAAAACCAACATTTCAACATTGAAACACAAAATCCCGAATAAGTCGCCGAGTCATCTAAATAACGGGCGACTACAGTCAGCCATCAGAGGAAAAATGAAACAATATTCGGCAATAAAATTATTGGCATTTCAAATCCAATTTGGCCCCGGTGTAGCAACGTTCCACAATACCCCTGAGGTCTTGCTACTACATGCGTTATTTCTTTTTATACATGGTGATTTCCCCTGTAGGCCTATATATCCATGACTACCGTGTGTCTCAGTATGTGGTACGCAGATTCATCTTCTTGTAACCTTACATACATGCGTGTTGAAAGTACCGGATCCAACTAATCATCGTGCCAATGAAATTTCTGCAGACAGATCGTACTTATGATCGGATTTTACTGGCGGATCGAAGATCCAATGCATTGCTCCAGACAGATCGCATGTGTGATCGGATTTTACTGGGGGATCGAAGATGCAATGCATTGCTCCAGACAGATCATATGTGTGATCGGATTTTACTGGTGGATCGAAGATCCAATGCATTCCCCCAGACAGATCGCATGTGTGATCGCATTTTACTGGGGGATCGAAGATGCAATGCATTGCTCCAGACAGATCGCATGTGTGATCGGATTTTACTGGGGGATCGAAGATGCAATGCATTGCTCCAGACAGATCATATGTGTGATCGGATTTTACTGGTGGATCGAAGATGCCATGCATTGCTCCAGACAGATCGCATGTGTGATCGAATTTTACTGCAACATGTAGATATTCATCTCATTTTTGAGTAATGAACGGTTCGATCGAGTTATCGCACTGAAACATTTCGTTTCCGTTGCTTCTGATAACTGTGAAGTGATGATTTGTAATCACTTACTGATGTGGCCAAACTATTGAACGGGTTAAGAAGTGACGCATATTCGTCCCTGTTAGTGTCAAAGCATATTTTTTCGTTTCTGCATATAAGCGCAATTCTATGTAACATGTAATAATGGTTTTAATAAGTCTATTACTGTGACTAATGAACTCCTCGGCGCTGAACATTTCTACATCGTGATCGTGAAGATCGGAAAAAAGTGCACCACCTTCCGCTAATTTATGAAAAGCACGAGCGGCTAGAACAGCGGGAAAGTTTGATTCAACTGGCGGTTTTCCCGAATTTAAGTTGCACGCAGTACGGAACAGGGACTCCGTGATGAGACAAATTTTTACGGCACTTTTGCTGGGAATGATTAAATAACCGCGAGTTATTGCTGCTATGAACGCAACAGGATTTTGCCTATTGACTCGTACGCTGTTTGCGTCCATTTCTTCGCAAGCGGTTAAACATTCGAGGCAACTAATTTTTCTTCGTTTCTTAATGTGCAGTATCACCCAACCGGCAATGTACCCGATAGCTTGTTGCGAAAATTCTGAAATGTTGGGTGACTGTGCCCAAGCAAAATGGAAAAACTCGGTCATCCCGTAAAAACTAGAATTTGATGTTCCCTCTTCACTGAGTCCGTACTTTTGCGCTACGGTAGAATTGTGTACAGCGTCGTACACACTAACGTCGTATCGGTCAAGCTTTGCACGACGTCGTTTTGGTTCAGCCGAGGAGACATGTAAAATTTGCGTGTTGTCCATGGCTGTTACATTGCCCATGCTACTGGAAACATGGTGTCTGACTAGTAAACGCTTATACGCAGAAATGAACTGACTAGCGGTAGGATTTTGACACCACCCACTTCTGGCTCTGATTGCACCAAAAAATAGCTCCAAATGGTCTTGGCTAAGTTTGTACGTCAGTAAATACGTCATTTTCGATTCGCACGGTTTCACGTAGGCGTCATAAATATTAAAGACGGACAAAACGCCTGTGAAGAAGCCGATGAAGCCTGCTCGGCGTCTCGATCGGAATATGGGCGTCCCATTTTCTTCTTTAATTTGTGATAGATACGAAATTTCGGCAATTAATCTTGGACGCCACTTGTCCTCATTGTCTCGTTTTAAGGGGCTTTTGTAATGTTTCCCCCACGGATTCCGGACATTGAGGAAATCAAAAATGACGTCGATGCACCGCACAAACCTAACCGTTGCCTCGCAACCTTCAAAATCTGGTATGCGCAGAACTTCCGCGCAAAACTGTAAACTGTCTGCAACACTAGAACTGAGAGTTTGTGCAGCTAGGGCAACCTTCATTACCATTTTCCGGTAATCTATGTGCGCTGTGCGCAACCGGTTGCGGAGCCGCAAACCCTCTCGTTCTTGCAATAGTCCTAATGCTTCTATATAGCGCCACTCGATTTTTCTACCGTCCTTGTCGAGAAGTACTCGGTACTCCCCCAAACAATTACGGATATTCTTCAGCATATGACATGCATCAAATACCACTTGAATGTCCGGCTCACCGGGCACGGGATGCGCAAAATGAATTTTAAATATGTCATTCAGCGCATCTACGTTGTCATTACCATTTCGATGATTTATGACCATTCTTTTATCAAGGTGCATTACTGCACCCAGTTTCTCCACTACCGCAAAATGATCCGCGGGTCCGTCTAAAGTAAGACTACAGACAATAACGCCTGCTTTCTGAAGCCGAAATAATGCTTCTCGGGCCAAATTCGATTTTGTGTCCGCGTTCAAAGTATCGATCAAAAAATACCCAATTGGTAATTTACAATGTTCCTTCAGCATGACCACCATTAAAACAAAGGCGTTCTTTGCCTTCGGAAGATCGTCGCCACCGGTGGTGCCAACGTCCAAATCCACGTGGCCGCAGATCTTTCCGTCCCGACCTCTCTGACAGCCTTTCTTTATGGCCATCTCGTCCATGACAAGGGCACAAAGTAAGGCGTCGCCACTTTCCCTTAAAGCAGCCGATTTTTCATTTAACGTCGCGAACGATTCCTCTGTGAAACCTGGTTCAGCATCAACGCAGCTGTACCAAGTCCTAAGGACGTCCGGATGTGGAAGAGCTAAGTAAAACGCTTTTCTAATATAATTATAGGCCCTCGGTGAATAGAAATGAACTATTAACGCAAATGCGCGTGAAGCCGCAGGATATTTTTCTCGACTGAGTTTATTTGTATTATTCTTTTTCCGCTTCATCATACGGCTAAATAATTCCAAGGATGCAGTTTCATGGGGCGAAAGATTATAGTAGGCGGACTCTGGCAAAAGATTGCGGCGTCTTAGCTGTACCACAACATCGCGTAAAGTAGTTACTTGCTTACGTAAACGCCTGACTCGTTGTTCCAGCCGCCTCGCGACCTTCCTTACATTAACTTTTTGGGCTCGAAACTCCCTCAGTTTGTTCCTGAGGGTTCGTGGGGAGTCCTCGTATCTGTGGTCGTGGAGAACGGCTGCGTACTTCCCACAAGCTTCACCACCCAGTTCCTCCGTACGTCGCCTTTTTGGCGTACTCGTGGACGGTATGCAGTCTTCGACGGTAACTGAAAAGACAAAGAATTATGAATTGCGAAGAGTACCGATACTTTCAATATAAGAAAGACTTGGGTATTGTTTTTTACAAATTGGCTACATGAACATGGTACCACCGTGGGAGTAGCCTCTTTCAAACGTACCCAAAATCATCTACATCGGTTAACACGGTGGAAAGTTATACGTGGACATTTAACAATTACCCTCGAAACTCGAGAAATTGTTTAAAATATTTGTTGTTGCTGTTCTTGGAATTTTTCGAATCTTATATGGGACCAATGGGAGAATAGGCTCCTGCATTTTGTGCAAGAACCATAATGATCTATCAACCCGTTCGCGACAAATGCGCCAACATACATAAAAAAACACATATCCAATATAGAATTTCCAATGTCGTTCTATTCATTGTCTCGTTGGAGGACAATGACATTTCTTTCATTGATGAAAAGGACCTTCATTCCGTCTGTTACATATTGACATTACTGAAGGTAGCCTTCCGGTGTTCGCTTGTGCGACACGCGACCAATCGAAGAAAAGCATATATACATATATATTAGCTTCAAATCGTTTTCTTTTTATTTTTTGCGAAAATACTTTATATGTATATATATTTATCGATTGGTCGCGCGTTGAGATCGCGAGCAGCGGAAGGTCACCTCAACGGTTCTTATCATGTATTCGGGTGACCTTGGTGACACTCTCTTACCTGCACAAACCCCTTCGTTGGAAGTGTCATGCTGAGGTAACTCGTCCGTGTTAATTAGAGGCACACTTCCCGATTTCAGACGCTTCTTAACGCGACTGTCGAACAGCTCGAAAGAAGATGCGTCGAAATGGTCGGAGCACAGGACGCTGTTTAACCCAAGCTTGTGAACTTCAACACCGACTTTGTCCGCCCATTCTTTCCGCAACGCCTCATCTCTAGGAAATCTAGGAAATCATGTTTTCATATTAATCAAACAATTGTGATCTGATTGGTTACTAACACATTACTTTGAGGTACAAGTGCAATCGATACGATTTGGCCAGAAATTTTGTCTGGCCGAGAAATAGTTTCGATCACAGTACGTGAAGCCATCGGTACAACTGAAACCGAAGTGTGCAATGCGAATATGCACGTATACGATTGTAAACTGTACTGATGAAGGAATAAGGGGTACAGGCCCTGTACTACAGGGGAGCCAGAAAAGCCGACGATCGGCATGCATCTCCGAGTTAATTACTTACAATTTGCTGCTCTGCATCTTTTTAATATTTGTTTGCCACCTCTACTCGGGTGCTGCCCTGACCCTGATTTTAAAGGTCCAAATAAATGAAATAAGGCAGAGCAGGTAAGTAATTAACTCGGAGATGCATGCCGATCTGCCCGACCACGCGGCATACAAATCCTAATAGGTTATGGGCCCAGTCATGGCATATACAGAATATACGCAACTAAAATCCGATAACCGCGATTACCGAAATGGCGAATAGCGAATCCGTCAATAACGTACTCGGAGTGTGCATGAAAAGTGCGCGAGATTATGTCATCTTTACGTACCTATGAAATGTCACACCGTGCTTATGCTGCCTGTAGTGGTTCCCGCAACACTCACACCTAGGCATTCTGAACTGATATATACAAAAGTAATGAAACAACGACAACCGTATACTACACACGACAATGCAGCAGATTTGCCGCCAACAGTGCACTTTTCGCGACTGTAACGACCAGCCTGGTATTGTCGTATGCGTACGTTCAACTATTGCAACCGATAAAACTGTTTCAATGGACACTTTCGTTGTCTCAACTTCTGGATTGACAAATCCAGACTGACAGATGAAACTGAGACGTTCCGCGTTTCGCCGGTATTCACTGCGCCACTCTTCAGGCAGGAGGGGTTTTGTCGGCGCGATCAACGTAGCGTAAAGACTGCCTTATGTCTTACAAAGGGCGGCCGCGGGTGTGATATCGAAATTCGAGCAATGGACCCCAACATGGTGTTAGAAGCCCCCAAACATAAAAACCAATTTCGGCGACTTATTTATTGACAACACTGCATAAATTAATTATCATCGACGCAATTCATGAAAAACTCATTACATGATATCATGAAACATCCGTAGTGAGGCGGCAAGGCGACCGAGCAGTAATGTCCGGGTTCGATTCCCTGTAACGCACTTTTTCTTACACTGTTCAGTATATTGGTCGGTATATTAAAATTCTTCCCCGAATAAATCACAAATTTCGTGTAGCCTACATTTCATGGGAAAGAAATGTAATGTATTTTTCTACTAATCCGCTTTTATAATTCATTAAAAGCGATAATGAAATCAAATCGAATATGAGGTATATGAGGTACTGAATAATTATTATTTGGTAAATATGGTCTGAATTACATCATGTTTGGTCTCATTTTGATCCGAACAATCTCATCAATTTGTTATAAACTGTCTCATACACAAAAAGTTTATAATAAATAAGTTTAATCATCGTCTTTATTATGACAGTCGATACGCTGAGTTTCAAATGTTTGATTGTCACTCGCCGCGGCTAGCATTTCATTCCTTTTTTTATTCGGCGGCTTTTTCTTCGTTTGCCGAACTACAAAGACGAGCCGCGAAGCTCGATCACCGCGGCTCCGCTACCGGCGCTACCAAAGGTGTCGCGATACGATTCCGAGGTGTTTGACCAAACTGATATAATATACTGTATCGTTATTTCTGAAAATTGTTTGCCATCCGCCAATGAACATTCCACAAATTTTTACCACCACATCAACACGGTTGAAGCAGTAACCGGCGTAGAGCTTCATTCGACGTTCTCTCTTCGGTAAGTACACATCGTTATACACGCTACCCAGTCGGACTAACAATAACGAATATTTCTGCAGTAACCATTACGTATCGCTTTGCATTGAATTAGTATTTAATTAGCGTTGCCAATGGCGAGGCATCGTCAGTTAATCTAAAATTGTGAAGCCTGCAACCCCGCGTATCATTGGGAAGCGAGTATTAGACAATCGATTCACGCGGCTGCACGTTTTTCGGCTGGATTCATGGGGATTGACGATAATTTCGTATAATTGTATTTGCGCTTTTCAGTATCGTTCACTTCTTTATAACCATTCAAGGCGCGTCCGGACTACGTTTCGGCCGATCGGCACAAAAACCCGATTTGTGTGTTCAATTTCCCGATCGATAAAGCCGAACGTAGTCGAGAGGCCCCTTCAACGGTTTTAACAAATAAACGACAGTGAAAAGCGCGAATACAATTAGACCAAATCATTGTCAATCCCTCATTAAAAGAAGTCATCGTTTTTCGTCGCTAGTGATCGTCAATCCAGCCGAAAAACGTGCAGCCACGTGCATCGATTGTATAATGCTCGGTTCCGATTGATACGTGGGGTTGCAGGCTTCCAAATGTTATATCAATTGTCTGCCGAGGGGATCACGACTCACGGGTAATGCAACATTCTTCCATTGTGCGATTGACAATTCACGAGTAACTTCATCCAGATTTTTCGTTATTGTCATTCCTATCGATGTGACGATTTATATGTGTAATCGATGATTCGCATGTATTAACAACTAAATTACATTTTTAAATTAATGTTTCTTTTTCTTGTAGAAATGAACCCAAAAATGAGCGCTGCAGAGGGAGAGGGCGAGGCGTCTAAGAACGGTATATTTGCATTTTTTTTTACTCCGATTGCTTTTATTCCTATTATACGTACGAGTAACATTTTTATGTTTGCCTTTTTCCACCTACAGAGGAAAGGGCCCAGACAGCACCGGGGCCTAGTGGGGGCGGCCAAAACGTAAGTGTATAAGGCCATATTGTTGTTTCATTATTCACTGCATAACTGTACAATTCGTTTTATTTTTCCGATAGACTTGCAGACGACACCAGGAGAACCGGCAGCGGCCTCAGGTAAATACATTACAATTTATATATTTGTAATATGTACTTATTTTCATTTTGCCTTTCTAAACTTCAACAGATTCAACGACGAGACCCGCCGCGCCGTCTGCTGCGCCGTTCGGCGGCCCGTTCAGCGCCCGATACGCCGCGGGCGCCACGTTCAGCGCGCCGGTGCCCACTGGTAAATACATTACAATTTATATATTTTTAATAATTATTCTCATTTTGCCTTTCTCAACTTCAACAGATTCAACGACGAGACCCGCCGCGCCGTTTGCTGCGCCGTTCGGCGCCGCGTTCAGCGCCCCATACGCCGCGGGCGCCCCGTTCAGCGCCCCATACGCCGCGGGCGCCACATTCAGCGCGCCGGTGCCCACTGGTAAATACATTACAATTTATATATTTTTAATAATTATTCTCATTTTGCCTTTCTCAACTTCAACAGATTCAATGACGAGACCCGCCGCGCCGTTTGCTGCGCCTTTCGGCGGGCCGTTCAACGCCCCATACGCCGCGGGCGCCACATTCAGCGCGCCGGTGCCCACTGGTAAATACATTACAATTTATATATTTTTAATAATTATTCTCATTTTGCCTTTCTCAACTTCAACAGATTCAACGACGAGACCCGCCGCGCCGTTTGCTGCGCTTTTCGGCGGGCCGTTCAGCGCCCCATACGCCGCGGGCGCCACGTTCAGCACGCCGGTGCCCACTGGTAAATACATTACAATTTATATATTTTTAACAATTATTTTTATTTTGCCGTTCTCAACTTCAACAGATTCAACGACGAGACCCGCCGCGCCGTTTGCTGCGCCATTCGGCGCCCCGTTCAGCGCCCGATACGCCGCGGGCGCCACGTTCACCGCGCCGGTGCCCAGAGGTAAATACATTACAATTTATATATTTTTAATAATTATTCTCATTTTGCCTTTCTCAATTTCAACAGATTCAACGTCGGAACCAACGGCGTGGCGAAATAGACGGAGCCGGACAAACGTAAGTATAAAATTGTTGTTTCCTTTTTATATTACAATTTAATAAATCATGCTTTAACCCTGCTTTCAAACACAGGCGATGAAGCGACGCAGCCGTTGGAGCCGGCTGGCTCGGGGAGGAGGAGGAGGAGCAGGAGGAGGCGGCGCTGGCGGACGGGGCCGCAGAGGCGGTGGCGGCCGCGGGGGTGCCGCATCCGAGCAATCGGATAGAAATATCAATTATTATTTTTACGCGTAGATAATAAGTACAATAACAAGTAAAATAAGTACAATAAAAAGGTTTAGATATATCGCACATTGTATGAATTATTTTATACGCGGTCCCTGCACCGTCGTCATCCTCGACTCTGGAGTCTGGAGTCCGGTCTCACTTCACGTTGATTCGGGAACATTGAAAGAGGGGAAAACTGGTCGCTCCAAAATATTTCAACACTCGTCCGTTCTCGATACTTCCCATTTATTGTCTGGTTTTCGTCTTCCTTCGCTCACCTCCTACGCACTCGCCTTCTCCCTTCCCATCTTCTCACCTTTCGCACCGGATTCTACATATATGTATATATATTATGCTACATATATGTATGTATGTAGCTACATTTTATTTATTTATTTATTTATTATCATTTCATTTTGGCAAGTGCAACATGATCCCACACGTCATATGTCTGTTGCAGGCACGACTTTCCTATATACGCATATATACGTCGGACCTTTCCTACATACATACATTTTCATTCTGTGTGGCGGCGCCACATACCGGCTAAGATACAGATTACCATTAAAGGAATAAAGGGTCGGCGATAGACATGTCAACGCCATGGGCAATGACTTCTCTTAAGCAAACAGGGGGCGCACCGAAGAAAAAAAATGTTGCAGAACAATTTTCAGAGCGCGGCACCCTACAAGATACCCACTTTGCCGAATAATAGGCCCGGCACTATACGTAGCACCGCGGATGACCGCTTGCGACTCCACCGTTCATATTGGCTTCATTCCCCAGATCCTGATCTCGTATCCATTGTATAGAGATCAGTGGCACGCACACTTGCCGAGGTTTCCCCCACCCAAAGAACTCCAATGAAGTTTTCGTGCCAGTTCTGCTATCACTGTATGGCTCCGTCCCCTTATTCCTATGTCCATGCATAGTGTTACGTGCCTCCAGAGGACACTAGGGAAAGTCAAGTGGCACAGCCCCACGGGCCAATCAACCGATGCAGCATCAGCGCAAACGAGAGGAGGGGGCTTATTCAAGGCTCCAATCAAAGTGTTCCCTAATCTGAGTTATTGCTGCGACCGTGACCCTCCGTGCACCTCAACTGTTTTAAAAGACGTTTGTGTACCTATCGAGATTCCGTCATCGTTTACCCACATGCATCCGTGCAAATATCTATTGTACCGACAGCGATAAGAGTATGGGCTTGTTTGTCTTTAATTTCTCTATAAGGGAGCCTGCGTGCTTCAAGATGCCCTCGCAAATTATCCGTGAAGAACATATTATCCTCGGCAATAGAACAGAAAGCTTTTATGGGCTTGTTTATTCCTTAAAACTAGTATAAAAGGGAGCCTGCGATGCTCCACAAAGTCAGTTCTTCCACAATTTTCGCCGTGCGTAAAAGCAGTTCTTCCACAATTTTCGCTGTGCGTAAAGTCAGTCAGTTTCTCTACATATTTCTTCTACAATTTTCACCGTGCGTCAAGTCTCTGCGTTCGTCGTTCGTACGTCTAGCTTGTTCGGAACAGTTAAAAGTCGCTACTCGAGCACCAACCTCTGAGGTACAGAGGTAACATAATTTACCACGATACCTGCTTGCATCACCGTATGCACATTTTTGTATTGTTAGCCTAAGGAAATATACATATATATATATTTTTAATATATATATACTTGTACCATCCCATCACTCTCCAATGGCTACGCACCTATCCTCAAAACAGGTATAAGACCTCTTATTCTCAAAAGATAGAGCGAGTCGGGTGGAATTCCCTTTTTAAACTTGCCGCTCATTTTATCATCATTGCAACACGTTCGAGAGTCGACCACCACAGCATCGATTATTCTCGATTCTTCTACGAGCTTCAGCTCTTCACCTCCAACAGGCGGATCCACAGGAATACGACAGAAACCGGTGACCAAGGGGTCAGAAATTCCGTAAGAAGGGAATTCATCCAAATTCCCCACGGGACTCCACGCCGGGTCGTAACAATAGGCTTAAGGCACGATAGTGTTGCGTCGTCTGCTCGTAGCAGGATGGCAACGTGGGGAAAATGGGGAAACGGCAAGGATCCGTAATGCCGTTTATGTCGCGGATGGAATTGAAGGAAATACAATATTAACTTTATGACTAACTTTCAAACACAACACTTATGACTTTATTTCTAACAGGTAACTGAACACTTTAATTCATATTTAACAAATATAATAAGATTCAAGGCTCTAAGGGACAATTGTTCTAGACACGTCTACTCGCGTTGATGTCTCGAAGAAGAAGGAAGAACATCTATTATCTTAGCAACTAACTCGCTTATTTACAAGTTCTTTTGTCATAATCAATAACTCGAGAGGGCATCGATTCTAATCGGAGTTGAAATTGGGCGCCATCGGAAACCTTCGCGAATCTTCCGCGTCCTCGGTGGTATTATACCCCAGCGCTCTATGCGGAGTATTATAAAGCTAAGTTTCGATCGCCCATGATGTGATGATAACTCAGCAGTGTTACTTGGTTCACCGACGAGATATTCTTAAAGACTGCCAGCGCCTGTGTTAAACAGCGGCCCGCAAATGGGGGCTGGATGGGGTCTGAGGGGGCGCTGAGGTCTCTTGGCGGCGTCGGTTGGCGTCGGTAATTGGAGCTAGTACCGTAGGTAATAGGCAAACATAGAACGTTGACATTACCCATTGTGTAACTGCTTAAAACGTAATGAGATTTTATTTAAAAATTTTATTTCACCCTCACCTTTGTAATCGATGCTTCACAGATGCATACATAATTAAAGAGTAATTAGCACGTGATTTAAAAATAACATCAGTTTCTTTCGCTACTTTGCAATATCTGTTTAATATATCAAAACAGTTCGTTGCGTCTCGGATCAACTTTTCATGCGGCCTCGGGCTGCCCTCATGTGCATTCGAGTTCAAATTGGTACGCGGCTGCATGTTTTGCAACAAAACGAAAAACTTGTTTAAATAGACCAATGGAAGCGTAAGAATCGATTAGTGTATTGCGGAAAATATCGACTGCCCGGGGAAACGGTGCAATATTTATGGGTGTGCGGTCACGTTTGACTTCGTTTATCTTGGCTTGTCTCGGAAACGGTCGATAGAACAGAACCGTGCATGGCATCGCTTTGAAGCTCTCGACAAGATCTGTTCGAATATACGAAGAACATTTTGCATTGTTTTAAGCTGAACATTTTAAACATTCTTTACCAAATTCGTTGTGTTCCACTCACAGTTGCCGAGATAGACTGACAATGAGTTAAACACGGCAGCACACCCGCATGAAATAAACGCTTAGAAACTATACTTGACTAGCTCAACTTCACTCTCCAATCTGCAAGTCTTAGTCCTACACTCCTACCCAACTGACAACTCAATTGAACTTGAGCCTACCCGATTTTTTTTATGTAATTGCTCATTAATTGTTTTTATAAGAATATAAAATAACGTTTACATCCGCAGCGCAGGACGCTATTAAAACGGTCGGAGAACTTCTGCTGTCAGTGCGTGACTTCAACAACTATTTTATTTATCGTTTCAGAAGAAATATACCTGTTGTATGATGCAGTAAAATTAGACAATAGAATTTATGGCAGATTAGTCATTTTGACTAAAAATTGGAAAGGATTCGGAAAAATAGGTGTGCGCAATGATCTTATTCAGAAAAGTTGCCAGATTCTTTTGCTATAACTAATAATAGTCTAACTTTTAAATTGACGATCTGAATGTGTGGGTATCGGGTAAAGCTTGTAATCGGAAATCAAATTCGTTTTTTTATTTTTACGCACGTGTGTCCTACAATCATATACATTTGTACAATGTACATACATCCGTGGCTGACTGCCTCGTGAGTCGTGCGTCGTCACCTCTCTCCTCCCTTCACTCATCGCGACGCTTATGGTTTTTGCCGGAGGCTCGGTGCCGGGCCGGCGATACACGGCAAGGGACTGGTGTGGCGTGTGTCACTTCCCACAGAATGTTATTCAACGTACAAAAGATATTTATTTTTTCCTTTCTAAAAACTGAGGATTATGGAGATAAACGGATTTTAGATTTGTTTTCAGCGCCTCAAAATCTAAAAATTAACCAACAGATGCTCTTATGTAATAAAATACATGTTCGGCCTCAGCATTACGTCATCAGGGGCGCGTAGGCAAGCCGGGGCAAACCGATTCAATGGTTTCCCATTGCCCTCATCGATTGATCGGTTCGCCGCCGTACGAAAAAAAATGTAGTGTGTTGGAGACTTATTCTAATGTTGGAGAATCGGTGTAGCTTGCTCGGGCCGATCCGCAACTGTCTGAGCGCGTGAACGAGAAATCATTGGTGTGTTGGAGATTCATTCTAGTATTGGAGAATCGGTGTAGCTTGTGCGGCCCGATCCGAGACAGTCGCGGATCGGCCACATTTGCTCACTGCTCGACAGTCTCGGATCGGGCCGAGCAAGCTACACCGATTCTCCAATACTAGAATGAATCTCCAACACACCAATGACTTCTCGTTCACCCGCTCAGACAAACAGTCGCGGTTCTCCTTGTCCGTCACGAGATTGGGTCGAGTCGGGAGGACGACGCGACGGGACAATTCGCAACGAAGCTCCTTGACACATCTTTGGCAACGAATCGAGTAGCGACTATGACTGTTAAGGGCCATAGGCCAAATATGATTTTGTAAAGTTTGAAAAGGGTATTTTATATTATTATTTAATTGCGGTAGAGATTTACTCGTACACTCCGGTGGTTTAGATAACACGGTTAGCACCAAATTGGCGACAAGTAGAGTATCCTTGTATAGTCTGAATAAAAATATTCATAGACAGCTCGTACATAGGGTTCACTCATCGTTGACAGCAGCATCATTTTGAGAGTGGCCACAGTCCATGCGTGCACCTACACATACATACTCACTCACAAGACGATGCTTCATTTGTTTGACGACCGATGAAAACGCACACAACAAGCAACAGTGGCACGGTGAGAGCAGTTGCGATGTGTGTCAAGAGCTGGTGTTTCAAACATGTTTCGCTTTTTCGTCTGACAAGTATATTGACAAGTATATCTGAAACACAAAATGTTGTTTAAAATAATATCTTAGAAAATAACGGTACATGAAATGAACTTTCATGACTGTTCTGGGGTAAGCGCGGAGGGGTCAATCTCCGTTCTTTACCCAAGGCAACAGATAACTCTTGCTCCGATTTTCGGCCAGATCCATTCTCGCATTTGTTTTTATGTCCACTCTTTCTATACGAGTCAATGCCCCGAGATGAGCATATGCTCGTCAGCCCCTTGATACCTCTCAAACAAGTGGCATAGCAATGGGTCAATGCATGGCACTCTTCAATTAGCGCGTATCATTGGTCAAAATTCGCAGCCGCGCTAATAAATAAAACGTCTTGAAAAGATTTGATCACTATATATAAATAAAAGCCAAACGAGGGAACTTGATTCTCTCGGTGCTTCTAGTGCTGATTTTGTAAAACTCATTGTAGCTGTCATTATTGCCAGACGAAAAAGTCAACGCCCGCCCGCATTCTAACCACTTCATAGCCATGTTTCGGCGTGGTTGCGTGCGTTTTCGTCGATCGCTAAACAAACGAAAGCATGACCTTGAGAGTGGATATGCATGTGTAGATGCACGCATGGACTATGCCTACTCTCGCAGCGATACCGTTGTTGCTATGCGACGTATTTGTCGATGTAGCTGAGTGCCACTACTGACAAATTGTTTCGGACTACAGAAGATCGACCAAAACCGCGACCATTGTAACGGCAGCCTTACTTATTTTCAATCTCACCTATAGCGATCATGACCTATACGGCAGATTTTTCCGGGCACCTGTTGCTCCAATTGTCAATTTCATGTATCTCACACAGCTTCAAATGGTGGAACAAATGAGCAAATTGCATTGAAACTATACGTGAACTTCATTTCAACATACAATAATATATATTCCAAATTCAGACCAACAAGACATGGTCATCAAAACATCATTTGTATATCAAAATTTCCGCGTCCAATGTTGTACATATATTTTTACGGTTAACGTTGAATAGTTGAACATTTATTACAATTTTAGTGAACTTTTTATCTTTCATTTTATGTTTCGTACACCCTTTTCTGCCGTTAATAGTAATTTTGCTTCTATTATTTTGAAACTTAAAATTCCACTTGAAATCGTCTGTACAGAGAGCTTCACTTGCCCACACACAGGTGACACCTCATGATAATAGTTCAGTACGGTAGTGATTGGACATCAGTTTCTTACTCTGGCCGCAATATATTCTAGAGGGCGCCCGAGAACAGCGAATTTTGTTGGAGACACAAAGTCCCATAAGGCTGGCAGTCTTTAGGAATATCTCGTCGGTGCTTGGTTACATTACCGACAGAAATCTGTATGAAGATGGAAATCTCTGGGAGATCTTACAGTGACATGTGGTGAACTTACTACTAGTAATTTTATGGTTAACATACCGGCCATGCAACAATAGTTTCCATTTCTGTTTTACATATATCACAGTTGTTGATCATAGCAACCAATCAAAGCGCAGTATATACGTTTCGGTAACAACTGTGTTGATTGGTTACATGAATACTAGCACTCTGATTGGTTGGCTCCGACTTCAAAGGAATCGATTTTTTGGAGAAAAGAATCGATTCTTTGAAGAATCGGGTTGTAAAGAATCGATTCAAAAAGATCGATCTTTTAACCAAAAGAATCGATTTTTTGAAGAATCGAATCGGAATCGAACATCCCTAGTTCAGACTGTTGTTACGACCCGGCGTGGAGTCCCGTGGGGAATTTGGATGAATTCCCTTCTTACGGAATTTCTGACCCCTTGGTCACCGGTTTCTGTCGTATTCCTGTGGATCCGCCTGTCGGAGGTGAGGAGCTGAAGCTCGTAGAAGAATCGAGAATAATCGATGCTGTGGTGGTCGACTCTCGAACGTGTTGCAATGATGATAAAATGAGCGGCAAGTTTAAAAAGGGAATTCCACCCGACTCGCTCTATCTTTGGAGAATAAGAGGTTTTTATACTTGTTTCGAGGATAGGTGCGTAGCCATTGGAAAGTGATGTCTTGGCACAAGTATATATAATAAATATATATATATATTTCCTTAGGCTAACAATACAAAAATGTGCATACGGTGATGCAAGCAGGTATTGTGGTAAATTGTGTTACCTCTGTACCTCACAGGTTGATGCTCGAGAAACGACTTTTAACTGTTCTGGACAAGCCAGACGTACGAACGACGAACGCAGAGACTTTACACACGGTGAAAGATTGTAGAAGAACTGACTGTTGTGCACGGCGAAGAATATGGAAGAACTGCTTTTACGCACGGCGAAAATTGTGGAAGAACTGCACTGTGGAGCAACGCAGGCTCCCTTTTATGCAAGTTTTACGGAATAAACAAGCCCATAAAAGCTCTCCGTTCTATTGCCGAGAATAATACGTTCTTCGCGGATAATTCGCGAGGGCATCTTGAAGCACGCAGGCTCCCTTATAGAGAATTAAAGATAAACAAGCCCATACTCTTATCGATGTCGGTACAATAGATATTTGCACGGTAAACGATGACGGGATCTCGATAAGTACACAAATGTCTTTTAAAAACGGCTGAGGTGCACGGAAGGTCACGATCGCAGCAATAACTTAGATTAGAGAACACTTTGATTGGAGTCTTGGACAGGCCTCATCCTCTCGTTTGTTGACACGGCGTCGGTTGATTGTTTTGTGGGCTGTGCCACTTTGATTTTTCCCTTTTCCTTTCCTCGTTTGAGCGGCGCGCCCGTTCTAATGCGTTGTCCCGCGCCTGCCGCTTCGCCTGTTGGTAGTTCGGCGACGACGGCGAGCCTTACGGCAGTGATAGCAGATCTGGCACGAAAACACCGTTGGTGTTTTTTGGGTGGGGGAAACCTCGGCAAGTGTGCGTGCGTGTCCGTGAGAGCTGCGCGCGTCGTTTCTCGCCGAATCGCGCTCGGCTTTGAGAGAAGGACGGAACCATGCTGCGTCCTCTTTCAACCAGCAACGCGCGTTGCGTCTTTGTTCGACATGCAGTCGCGGCGTCGCGTCTTCGTTCCGCACCCAGGCCGGTGACAGTGGTGCCAGATTTCGCATAAGGCATCGCACGTACCATTGCGTTCTTTCAGCCGGAAGGCAAATCGGGCACCACCGCCGTGAGCAGAGCGCGATCCAGAGAAAAGTGAATCGAGGAGAGTTTGGGATTGACTCGTCGTACTCATCGTCGCTCGTCGACGCGGTTTTTGTTCGTTCGTTCGCGCCTAGCCATGGTTCAATTTTTTTTCACAGAATAATTTGTTTTTTTAATTATTCATCACACGGCATCAAACGATATTCATTTAAAAATATTTTATTACTTACTACGGATAGTTTTTAATATTTTGTCAGCGGAATAGATGTGTCGTATTGGTTTATAATAGATATGGGCAAAATATATATTTCATAAATTTTGGTTTCAGTAACATTAATCTTTCTGTGGTAGTAATAAATGAGAAAGTATATAATAAATGTAAATTATTGCGTATTATGCATTAACCGTGAAACAAGTAATAGGAGCACTTCTTGCACTAGAACGTTCTGAGGGATCGTACTAACACGCGATTTTAACACACGACAGCGTACGTCAGGAAGAATTTGCTTGACACGACGCGACGACGGTGCGAATGTTTTTATGAGTTGTTCTCTATGATTTGTTCTGCATGATTTCTTTTCTAAATAGAAGGTGATCAAATTGTGTATATATTCTAACAGTTCTCAGCAAGTCCCATCACATTGATTTGAAACGTTTTTCTTACTTCGCACGTTTAGTTTAAGAACGCTCTCCCCATTTCGTGAAAGAAAAAGTTGTTCGGTTGAAGGCAATTCACCGTTCATACTGTATTCCATATGTACGTCCATTGTCGCATTCTGCCCACGAAATGTCGCAACGTGCGTATTGTCAAAGAAGGCATGATAAAACAGGACAATAATAACAAAATCCCTGTGAATTGAAAACCGAAACTTTCATTGTGCCGCTCCCGACCGACCGCGGGTCGCAGTTGGACTAATTGAAATATCTGAAAAGTCTAACCATTCTTAGCACGTATTTCACGTACGTACTAGAAATGATTCCCCCGGAACTGTAACCGACTTTTCCAATGTCATTTATTCATCATTATGTACGATATGTATTACATTTAAATGCACATGTACAGGGTGCACAGGTTGTGATAGTCAGCTTTGTTCCTGTAAACGGTAAGTATTACACAAAATTATACAGGAAAGGGTTCGATGGGTTCGTAATATCTATATTCTACGAGACTTCATTCAATTCGAAAGTGCAACGCCGCACCCGACAAATGCAAATGCGTATGTAAGGTTTCTGTTTATAAAATTTAAGATACGTGGACTTCCACGCCACCCATGAGGTGCCACGACTAGCGCGTTCGGTTTTTTAACGTGGACCGTCGCCTATAGCCCTATTGTACCACATTTTATGATAATCATACAGCGTGCGGCAATACCTCTGTCCACTTTGAACGACGGAGATATTCAAGGTGGACAGAGTTATTGCCCCACGCTGTAGAAGTAAGGGTTAGAAAAGAAATGAGAGCATTTTTGTGTGGTGGCGCCAGCGGAGGGGGGGGGGGGCGCCACACAAAAATACAATCTCAACATTAATATGAAATAAAATTAACAAAAAAAAAAAAAACATTCCTCTCATTTCTTTTCTAACCCTTAATTCTACAGCGTGGGGCAATAACTCTGTCCACCTTGAATATCTCCGTCGTTCAAAGTGGACAGAGGTATTGCCGCACGCTGTATGATTATCATAAAATGTGGTACAATAGGGCTATAGGCGACGGTCCACGTTAAAAAACCGAACGCGCTAGTCGTGGCACCTCATCGGTGGCGTGGAAGTCCACGTATCTTAAATTTTATAAACAGAAACCTTACATACGCATTTGCATTTGTCGGGTGCGGCGTTGCACTTTCGAATTGAATGAAGTCTCGTAGAATATAGATATTACGAACCCATCGAACCCTTTCCTGTATAATTTTGTGTAATACTTACCGTTTACAGGAACAAAGCTGACTATCACAACCTGTGCACCCTGTACATGTGCATTTAAATGTAATACATATCGTACATAATGATGAATAAATGACATTGGAAAAGTCGGTTACAGTTCCGGGGGAATCATTTCTAGTACGTACGTGAAATACGTGCTAAGAATGGTTAGACTTTTCAGATATTTCAATTAGTCCAACTGCGACCCGCGGTCGGTCGGGAGCGGCACAATGAAAGTTTCGGTTTTCAATTCACAGGGATTTTGTTATTATTGTCCTGTTTTATCATGCCTTCTTTGACAATACGCACGTTGCGACATTTCGTGGGCAGAATGCGACAATGGACGTACATATGGATTACAGTATGAACGGTGAATTGCCTTCAACCGAACAACTTTTTCTTTCACGAAATGGGGAGAGCGTTCTTAAACTAAACGTGCGAAGTAAGAAAAACGTTTCAAATCAATGTGATGGGACTTGCTGAGAACTGTTAGAATATATACACAATTTGATCACTTTCTATTTAGAAAAGAAATCATGCAGAACAAATCATAGAGAACAACTCATAAAAACATTCGCACCGTCGTCGCGTCGTGTCAAGCAAATTCTTCCTGACGTACGCTGTCGTGTGTTAAAATCGCGTGTTAGTACGATCCCTCAGAACGTTCTAGTGCAAGAAGTGCTCCTATTACTTGTTTCACGGTTAATGCATAATACGCAATAATTGACATTTATTATATACTTTCTCATTTATTACTACCACAGAAAGATTAATGTTACTGAAACCAAAATTTATGAAATATATATTTTGCCCATATCTATTATAAACCAATACGACACATCTATTCCGCTGACAAAATATTAAAAACTATCCGTAGTAAGTAATAAAATATTTTTAAATGAATATCGTTTGATGCCGTGTGATGAATAATTAAAAAAACAAATTATTCTGTGAAATAAAATTGAACCATGGCTAGGCGCGAACGAACGAACAAAAACCGCGTCGACGAGCGACGATGAGTACGACGAGTCAATCCCAAACTCTCCTCGATTCACTTTTCTCTGGATCGCGCTCTGCTCACAGCGGTGGTGCCCGATTTGCCTTCCGGCTGAAAGAACGCAATGGTACGTGCGATGCCTTATGCGAAATCTGGCACCACTGTCACCTGCCTGTGTGCGGAACGAAGACGCGACGCCGCGACTGCATGTCGAACAAAGACGCAACACGCGTTGCTGGTTGAAAGAGGACGCAGCATGGTTCCGTCCTTCTCTCAAAGCCGAGCGCGATTCGGCGAGAAACGACGCGCGCAGCTCTCACGGACACGCACGCACACTTGCCGAGGTTTCCCCCACCCAAAAAACACCAACGGTGTTTTCGTGCCAGATCTGCTATCACTGCCTTACGGGTCCCGACTTGGAGTCGTTCCGGGGGGGTGAGCTGCGGTCCTGGGTGAACGCCGTGTTGCCTGCCCTAGCTGGGGTTTTTGGGGGCGACCGTAACACTGTTCAGAGGTCCATATGCTGACACTGGTCGTAACTCGTAACACTATGAACACGGACTCTATTGTTCGATTCCATAATAATTCATTGTTACAATGTCAGATTTCGAAATTCCGCTTTTACCCACAGATGTGAGTAGAACATTTCACGTTTTTTGATATTGTGATTAAATGAATTAATACAATTTAGCTCCTGTGTAATAATAGTGTAAATGCAAGTTGTAAGGTCAATGTTACCAATTATAATGAACGAGACTAAATTGCATTAAAATAAAATGTGCACGTGTCTACAATTTTATTCTTCAAGTTTTACTTATGTGTTCTTTTTTGACATCTTTCAAAATTATTAGTCATTCTTTCATAACGATACTTACCAGTAATACAATTTTTAGGTTATCATCCATATTATGACATTTCTGTCAGTGTCAGACAGAAAAGCGTCTGGTTTAGTTAATAAACTATGGCGAGAAGCTTCACTCGCACCAAAATTTTTAGATGAGCAGATAACAGTGGTAGGTCAACCACAACATGAACACTTAGGCAGTGTTATGAGAAGACTACAGTACTCAACCAGACCATTTTATCACTTTATTTTCAAGGAAATTGAAGTAACAGAAAATATACCTGTTTGGAATCAGTTATGTTCACAAATGCGTAGTCTCACTTTGGTAAAGAATTTCAAAATTTAAGGAGAATTTGTTACTAACCTTAGCCCATCCTATGCATTCATAGATCACATTGCAAAGTTTAAAATCTTCTTTGTAGAAAGAATTATTGTGTTCTAAGTGCACGTATATGTATTTAGAATTTGTGACTTGTACACAAGAAGCGTAATTGTACATATTCAATGAATTTACCAAATCATTTTTATTTTATTCTAATAAAGTGTGTCTTATACCTATGTAATGTTTATTGCTTATATAGGAAGGGTTTAAGAGTTCCCATGTTTCTTCCAACTCTATATTTCAAATTATATTTAATTCTCATATAAGCTGTTGTTTACAGATACGTTGCAATTTAAGTGAAAGAACTGTTGTTGATACTTTAAATCATTGTAACAATCTCCGTGCATTATGTATAAATGCATGTCGGGAATGTCTAATGTCTGGTAGACTTTTAGAAAGTAACAATGTCATAAAGGAATTATCAAAAAAATTAAGCAATGTACGTGATGTTAGTCTTGCCAACAATCGTTATTTAAGTGATGCTTTGTTTAATAGATTGGTTGCAACCTGTCCTAATTTAGATTCTTTAAGTTTGATGGGCTGTCAAATATCATTTCATGGTGGTTTGTACAAAAAGTTTTATTCCAACAACGACATTGTCGTACATGGCTCAGAATCAGTCTTGACCTTTTTTAATGTCTTGCGGTATATTAAATGGCAAGCTAAAAAGTTGAAACATCTAAACTTTGGTTACACACTCATTGATGGAACGGGTTTATCAACTTTATCGGTGCTAGGAGATTTGAAGTTAGAAACATTAGAGTTACAAGGGTGTGATCAGTTGACACTTAGTGGCATTAGAAGCCTTACGGAGCATCAAATTTATTTAAAAACTTTGGATATTAGCTTTTGCTCAAGAGTTACGGATGCAAATTTAGTATGCATCAGCAAGAATTTGACGAAATTGAAATGTTTGAAAATAAGAAGATGCCGTGCAGTAACAAATATTGGTGTACAACATATCCAATTATTGGAACAGTTAAGGGATTTGGACATTTCCGATTGTGAGCAACTCACAGGAAACTGTATTACGGGAAGTCTATCTGATGACATCCAGAACAAGAAAATCCTGCAAAATAGAAATCTACATAAATTTGCTGCACATGCAGTAAATCTTGACGAAAGGGCTATTGAATGTATTACTATGTGCTTTTTTAACTTGAGATCACTTGACATTGGTTACTGCTTTGTTGCTGTTACGGATAAGACCATACAGGTATGTAACATATATTATTTTCTACAAAATAACTCTCATATATAACTTTATAGATTAATTACGTACTGACCCTTTGTATGCACAGCTGCATATACGGACCACAATTATTTTAGAGGTTGTTTACGGCTTTGTTAGTAAAGTGCATTATGTGATTATCCTTGTTTTTATGGCCGTACATCTGTCAATAATGTGTGGATATAAAATTAAAATTAATTGAAAAAGTATAAATTAAAGTACATGGGTTTCGAAAACTCACACCTCGATCTAATGAGAATAAACACTCATGGTCCTAATATTTTGGAATGGCAGTGTGCTATGCCCACAGTGGGTGTGCTGCGTCTGTGAATGCCTATCCCACAGCTCAACTAGCACGCACATTATGAGACTGATTCCCACAACTGCGAGCGCCATGGCGCACGATTTCAAATCTGGCTGCGTTGATTAGGCCTACCTGAATATGTGAAATATTACAAATTATAACCCTTCCAATTTCAAAAATCCAGTTAACCTCCGCTTCTCTCTATAAGCAAAATTATAATCAGATTGTACCCTTGCATATGGAATAGAAATTTGTTAGTACACGTAAATGTTTAATCCAAAAATGCTCGAATTAACTACATATGTATCGTTTTAATTTACAGATGATACTTAAAGACCTTATTCTCTTACGGATTTTGAAACTATGTGATTGTGTTCGGGTGAGTGACGCCGGTTTAACAGGAACAGAAATGAATGCTTATAGCAGTGTAACGAATGATGAAATTCAAAGTAGCCCGCTTGTCACGCAATCCCGAATACGATTTAGTTTAGGTTCGAGGGCAGAACAAGAAATTGTGTCTGATGCGAATAGAAAAAGGGAAGTTACGAAGTTGTGTCAGAATCTAACAAAACCTCATGGGGCAACTGCAGGATTTTCCTTGCTCCGTCTAACAGGTCTTCAACAGCTTGACTTATCGGGATGCAACGAAATAAGTGACGTCAGTCTAAAACACGTATTTGCGTTTCGCGAGTTACAAGTATTAAACTTAAGAAAATGTCAAAAGGTATTATTGTCTGTTGTGAAAACTTTACAATTACCAAGAATATTTCTACTTTACTCATTGTTGCGTGTTATTGCAGATAACAGAGATGGGACTGGCTTACTTAGCGAATAATAACCCTGCTATTGAAATATTAGATTTATCCGAATGTTATAACATATCCGATGAGGGTGTATTTATCCTTGCTCGAAATTTACAGAGACTGAAAACATTAAATCTGCAAGTAATTACGTCCTAAAGTGATAATTATAGTGAAATAAGTTCTTATCAAGTAGTTGCGTATAGATGTTATGTAGATGTGCATTTTAAATATCCTTTTTTTATATAATCTTTTATCAGTCTGACGGAATGATTTCCAATATTTTGATTCAGCCAATTTCAAGAATTTCAAATATAATTTTGTAGTTAATATTGCACAGTAGATATTACATCTTTTCAAGTATATGTAGAAGGGAAACCAGTTCTCATATAAAAATACATTGGTTCCGTCTACCAATATGTCCTTTTTATTAGCAATAATACTATTACGTCAAACTTTATACAATATTTTCATTGAAAAAAATGTTAGCAGCATAATAATTGATCAGATTATTTTAAGGCAAACAGCAACTCTAATACTTTTGTAATGTATATTGAACATACATATAGCTGTTTTATCCTGAATTTATGAGTAAACATGACATTTACTATATTAAAGCATTTAATTGATATAAGAGTATAAAGTAAAGGCTTATTTAAAAAAAAAATAACAAAAGTAAACAAATATTTGTATTACAGGGCTGTTCACGACTCACAGATTGTAGTCTTAACCACATAATGCTGCATTGCAAGAGTATTCAGTATGTTGACGTGCGACGTTGTACAGGAATGACCATCGCTAATATTGAAAGGCTCACTAATTTACATGTTGAATATACGAAGCACACGCAGGATAATATTTCGGTACAAAACAGGGTACCGCCGCCAACGGCTATTCCCATTCGTAGATAGCTAATGATGGCTAATAAAAAACATCATACTCCATATTTATTCTCTGTTTATATTATATTAGTGCCTATTTTTAACTACTGTTGTTACTCTATTCCAAGTACAGAGTTATATTATTTTGTGAATGTAAAGAAATACACACTATGAAGCAAATGTTTTTCCATGGTAATTTATTCCAAAGTTGTCAACGTCATCTACGATTGCACTGTTAAGCCCATGCTACTGTTCACCGACGAGATATTCTTAAAGACTGCCAGCGCCTGTGTTAAACAGCGGCCCGCAAATGGGGCCTGGATGGGGTCTCAGGGGGCGCTGAGGCAGTGTTACTGTGGGAGAGTCTTTTGTGGGGGAGAACTACAACTTGGGATTCTCAAACACTTTTATTCCGCCTTCGTTCTACACTCAACACGTGCCTTTTCTACTCTGTGTTACGTCCCTCCAGAGGACACTAGGGAAAGTCAAATGAGCACAGCCCATGAACCAATCAACCGATGCAGCATCAGCGCAAACAAGAGGAGGGGGCCTGTGAGAAACTCCAATCAAAGTGTTTCCTAATCTAAGTTATTGCTGCGACCGTGACCCTCCGTGTACCTCAGCTGCCTTTAAAAGACGTTTGTGTACTTATCGAGATCCCGTCATCGTTTACCCGCATGCATCCGTGCAAATATCTATTGTACCGACAGCGATAAGAGTATGGGCTTGTTTATCTTTAATTCTCTATAAGGGAGCCTGCGTGCTTCAAGATGCCCTCGCGAATTATCCGTGAAGAACATATAATTCTCGGCAATAGAACGGAAAGCTTTTATGGGCTTGTTTATTCCTTAAAACTTGTATAAAAGGGAGTCTGCGTTGCTCCACAGTTCAGTTCTTCCACAATTTTCACCGTGCGTAAAAGTCAGTTCTTCCACAATTTTCGCCGTGCGTAAAGGCCAGTTCTTCTACAATCTTCGCCGTGCACAACAGTTTAGTTCTTCCACAATTTTCGCCGTGCGTAAAAGCAGTTCTTCCAGAATTTTCACTGTGCGTGAAGTCAGTTCAGTTTTTCTACAGTTTTCTCTGCGCATAGAATCAGTCAGTTCTTCTACAATCTTTCACCGTGCGTCAAGTCTCTGCGTTCGTCGTTCGTACGTCTAGCTTATTCGGAACAGTTAAAAGTCGTTTCTCGAGCATCAACCTGTGAGGTACAGAGGTAACACAATTTACTACAATACCTGCTTGCATCACCGTATGCACATTTCTGTATTGTTAGCCTAAGGAAATATATATATATATATTTATTATATATACTTGTGGCAAGACATCACTCTCCAATGGCTACGCACCTATCCTCGAAACAAGTATAAAAACCTCTTATTCTCAAAAGATAGAGCGAGTCGGGTGGAATTCCCTTTTTAAACTTGCCGCTCATTCTATCGTCATTGCAACGCGTTCGAGAGTCGACCACCACAGCATCGATTATTCTCGATTCTTCTACGAGCTTCAGCTCCTCACCTCCAACAGGCGGATCCACAGGAATACGACAGAAATCGGTGACCAGTGATAGCAGATCTGGCCCGAAAACTCCATTGGAGTTTTTTGGGTGGGGGAAACCTCGGCAAGTGTGCGTGCGTCAGTGATCTCAGAAGTGGCATCCTGCCGCATTGCGGCACGCGTGGTGGGGGAAAGCGAGAGTTGTATGCGTGCCGTGTCCGTGAGCGCTGCGCGCGCACCGTACGTAGACAAGGAAGGAGCTATACTTTTCGTCTTTCTTCTACCAATGTAGAGAAAAATGACGTCAGAAGCTGCGCGCGCACCCAATAGAAAGAGACACAGAATTATGCTCCGTCTTCTTTCCACCACGATCGCACACACTTCGTTCGGCATGCGACAGCGGTACCGAATTTACCTTTCGGCTGAGCGTTGAGCCGGCTGAAATTCTCAAAAATGCACTTGTACCAAATTTATCTCGCAAGGCGTCATTCGATAGGGGATGAAAAGAAAAACGCTCTATGCCAAGTTTCAACCCTCTATCTCCATCAGAAGGGTAGTTATAGGGGAAATAAAAAAATCAGTTTTTGACACATTTTTCGTATTTAGCGGCGCGGAAAAATTCTGAAATAATTTGAGAATATTCAGAACATGTGAATTTATGGTTGGGAATTTTTGCAGATTTTTGTCTAGCAAATCCTAAGCATAACAAATCAAAAACCCCCCAAAAACACGAAAAATTCCAATTACGTGTTGAAGTTTCCGACCCACAGAATTTTTATAAATGCTGTAGTGAAGTATTGGCATAAGTAGAAACACCAATTTTTTTTAGATTTTTTGGTAGTGTGCGTCGTAGTTCAAATAAATAAAAACCGATATTTACGACATATTTCGTGTAATAACTTATTGAATACTTAAAATAATTGCGTTTTCTTGATATTGCCAGTCAGTTATACGATGCTCTATGTTTTTGTATGCGAGAGAGCAATGTACAAATAAAGGGAATTAAATTATTTCGAGTTTATTGAAAGTCTGTGTGCACAGTATGTATTTTGAAAAATATTGAACGGTAAACAAACAGGACGAGTAGCTCGTTGGTTAAGCTACACCCGCCTGCGACATCGTTAGACACATTTGTCAGAGGTTCGCGCCCAGGAGGGCGGCTCACCTTTTTTTTCTTTCTAACAACTACACGACGGTAAGCGATATTCACTTACAAGTATTTTAAACATACTTCTATAATTTTTAACTGTATTGTGTATGAAATATATATGCACGCATCGCATTATTTATGTAATCTTTACTTATATTATATCACCCAATGAAGCTTCCAATGCGTGTCATGCATTCGAACACAGGAACATTCTACGAATCTACTAGTATAAGTATTTTATTCTCCAAATATAAATTTTCACGTGGTCTTCCACGCCACCCATGAGGTGCCACGACTAGCGCGTTCGGTTTTTGATTGTGGACCTTCGCCAGTAGCCCTATTGTACCACATTTTTAATTTATTAAATTACAGTGGTGATGGGATATGTTTCAAGGAATGGTATAGGTATATTGACTTTTTATAAAAGAATAAGAAAAAGCAAAAAAAAAATTGGTCTGGCCTCACTTGTGTCAGACCGTACCTCTCCGAACAGGAGAGGTACAGCAAAAATTGGTCTGGCCTCACCTGTGTCAGACCGTGCCTATCCGAGAAGGAGAGTTACAGCAAAAAAAAATTGGTCTGGCCTTACTTGTGTCAGACCGCATGTCTTTACGTTTAAGAAATCTGTCGTATGGTGATTGCTGTCATGTGTTGAAAATATGCTTTTCTTTACAGATATCCCATCACCACTGTAATTTAATAAATTAAAAATGTGGTACAATAGGGCTACTGGCGAAGGTCCACAATCAAAAACCGAACGCGGTAGTCGTGGCACCTCATGGGTGGCGTGGAAGACCACGTGAAAATTTATATTTGGAGAATAAAATACTTATACTAGCAGATTCGTAGAATGTTCCTGTGTTCGAATGCATGACACGCATTGGAAGCTTCATTGGGTGATATAATATAAGTAAAGATTACATAAATAATGCGATGCGTGCATATATATTTCATACACAATACAGTTAAAAATTATAGAAGTATGTTTAAAATACTTGTAAGTGAATATCGCTTACCGTCGTGTAGTTGTTAGAAAGAAAAAAAAGGTGAGCCGCCCTCCTGGGCGCGAACCTCTGACAAATGTGTCTAACGATGTCGCAGGCGGGTGTAGCTTAACCAACGAGCTACTCGTCCTGTTTGTTTACCGTTCAATATTTTTCAAAATACATACTGTGCACACAGACTTTCAATAAACTCGAAATAATTTAATTCCCTTTATTTGTACATTGCTCTCTCGCATACAAAAACATAGAGCATCGTATAACTGACTGGCAATATCAAGAAAACGCAATTATTTTAAGTATTCAATAAGTTATTACACGAAATATGTCGTAAATATCGGTTTTTATTTATTTGAACTACGACGCACACTACCAAAAAATCTAAAAAAAATTGGTGTTTCTACTTATGCCAATACTTCACTACAGCATTTATAAAAATTCTGTGGGTCGGAAACTTCAACACGTAATTGGAATTTTTCGTGTTTTTGGGGGGTTTTTGATTTGTTATGCTTAGGATTTGCTAGACAAAAATCTGCAAAAATTCCCAACCATAAATTCACATGTTCTGAATATTCTCAAATTATTTCAGAATTTTTCCGCGCCGCTAAATACGAAAAATGTGTCAAAAACTGATTTTTTTATTTCCCCTATAACTACCCTTCTGATGGAGATAGAGGGTTGAAACTTGGCATAGAGCGTTTTTCTTTTCATCCCCTATCGAATGACGCCTTGCGAGATAAATTTGGTACAAGTGCATTTTTGAGAATTTCAGCCGGCTCAACGCTCAGCCGAAAGGTAAATTCGGTACCGCTGTCGCATGCCGAACGAAGTGTGTGCGATCGTGGTGGAAAGAAGACGGAGCATAATTCTGTGTCTCTTTCTATTGGGTGCGCGCGCAGCTTCTGACGTCATTTTTCTCTACATTGGTAGAAGAAAGACGAAAAGTATAGCTCCTTCCTTGTCTACGTACGGTGCGCGCGCAGCGCTCACGGACACGGCACGCATACAACTCTCGCTTTCCCCCACCACGCGTGCCGCAATGCGGCAGGATGCCACTTCTGAGATCACTGGCGTGCGTGTCCGTGAGAGCTGCGCGCGCCGTTTCTCGCCGAATCGCGCTCGGCTTTGAGAGAAGGACGGAACTATGCTGCGTCCCCTTTCAACCAGCAACGCGCGTTGCGTCTTTGTTCGACATGCAGTCGCGGCGTCGCGTCTTCGTTCCGCACACAGGCCGGTGACAGTGGTGCCAGATTTCGCATAAGGCTTCACACGTACCATTGCGTTCTTTCAGCCGGAAGGCAAATCGGGCATCACCGCCGTGAGCAGAGCGCGATCCAGAGAAAAGTGAATCGAGGAGAGTTTGGGATTGACTCGTCGTACTCATCGTCGCTCGTCGACGTGATTTTTTTTCGTCCGTTCGCGCCTAGCCATGGTTCAATTTTTTTTCACAGAATAATTTGTTTTTTTAATTATTCATCACACGGCAACAAACGATATTCATTTAAAAATATTTTATTACTTACTACGGATAGTTTTTAATATTTTGTCAGCGGAATAGATGTGTCGTATTGGTTTATAACAGATATGGGCAAAATATATATTTCATAAATTTTGGTTTTAGTAACATTAATTTTTCTGTGGTAGTAATAAATAAGAAAGTATATAATAAATGTCAATTGTTGCGTATTATGCATTAACCGTGAAACAAGTAATAGGAGCACTTCTTGCACTAGAACGTTCTGAGGGATCGTACTAACACCCGATTTTAACACACGACAGCGTACGTCAGGAAGAATTTGGTTGACACGACGCGACGACGGTGCGAATGTTTTTATGAGTTGTTCTCTATGATTTGTTCTGCATGATTTCTTTTCTAAATAGAAGGTGATCAAATTGTGTATATATTCTAACAGTTCTCAGCAAGTCCCATCACATTGATTTGAAACGTTTTTCTTACTTCGCACGTGTAGTTTAAGAACGCTCTCCCCATTTCGTGAAAGAAAAAGTTGTTCGGTTGAAGGCAATTCACCGTTCATACTGTAATCCATATGTACGTCCATTGTCGCATTCTGCCCACGAAATGTCGCAACGTGTGTATTGTCAAAGAAGGCATGATAAAACAGGACAATAATAACAAAATCCCTGTGAATTGAAAACCGCAACTTTCATTGTGCCGCTCCCGACCGACCGCGGGTCGCGGTTGGACTAATTGAAATATCTGAAAAGTCTAACCATTCTTAGCACGTATTTCACGTACGTACTAGAAATGATGCCCCCGGAACTGTAACCGACTTTTCCAATGTCATTTATTCATCATTATGTACGATATGTATTACATTTAAATGCACATGTACAGGGTGCACAGGTTGTGATAATCAGCTTTGTTCCTGTAAACAGTAAGTATTACACAAAATTATAGAGGAAAGGGTTCGATGGGTTCGTAATATCTATATTCTACGAGACTTCATTCAATTCGAAAGTGCAACGCTGCACCCGACAAATGCAAATGCGTATGTAAGGTTTTCGTTTATAAAATTTAAGATGCGTGGACTTCCACGCCACCCATGAGGTGCCACGACTAGCGGGTTCGGTTTTTTAATGTGGACCGTCGCCTATAGCCCTATTGTACCACATTTTATGATAATCATACAGCGTGCGGCAATACCTCTGTCCACTTTGAACGACGGAGATATTGAAGGTGGACAGAGTTAATGCCCCACGCTGTAGAAGTAAGGGTCAGAAAAGAAAGAAATGAGAGAATTTTTGTGTGGGGGCGCCAGCGGGGGGGGGGGGGGGGCGTCACACAAAAATACAATGTCAACATTAATATGAAATAAAATGAATAAAAAAAAAAATCTTCTTTTGCGAGAAAATCTTTCTAAACAATTACTTCTACTGCGTGGGGCAATAACTCTGTCCACCTTCAATATCTCCGTCGTTCAAAGTGGACAGAGGTATTGCCGGATGCTGTATGATTATCATAAAATGTGGTACAATAGGGCTATAGGCTACGGTCCACGTTAAAAAACCGAACGCGCTAGTCGTGGCACCTCATGGGTGGCGTGGAAGTCCACGTATCTTAAATTTTATAAACGAAAACCTTACATACGCATTTGCATTTGTCGGGTGCAGCGTTGCACTTTCGATTTGAATGAAGTCTCGTAGAATATAGATATTACGAACCCATCGAACCCTTTCCTCTATAATTTTGTGTAATACTTACCGTTCACAGGAACAAAGCTGACTATCACAACCTGTGCACCCTGTACATGTGCATTTAAATGTAATACATATCGTACATAATGATAAATAATTAACATTGGAAAAGTCGGTTACAGTTCCGGGGGAATCATTTCTAGTACGTACGTGAAATACGTGCTAAGAATGGTTAGACTTTTCAGATATTTCAATTAGTCCAACCGCGACCCGCGGTCGGTCGGGAGCGGCACAATGAAAGTTGCGGTTTTCAATTCACAGGGATTTTGTTATTATTGTCCTGTTTTATCATGCCTTCTTTGACAATACGCACGTTGCGACATTTCGTGGGCAGAATGCGACAATGGACGTACATATGGATTACAGTATGAACGGTGAATTGCCTTCAACCGAACAACTTTTTCTTTCACGAAATGGGGAGAGGGTTCTTAAACTAAACGTGCGAAGTAAGAAAAACGTTTCAAATCAATGTGATGGGACTTGCTGAGAACTGTTAGAATATATACACAATTTGATCACCTTCTATTTAGAAAAGAAATCATGCAGAACAAATCATAGAGAACAACTCATAAAAACATTCGCACCGTCGTCGCGTCGTGTCAAGCAAATTCTTCCTGACGTACGCTGTCGTGTGTTAAAATCGCGTGTTAGTACGATCCCTCAGAACGTTCTAGTGCAAGAAGTGCTCCTATTACTTGTTTCACGGTTAATGCATAATACGCAACAATTGACATTTATTATATACTTTCTTATTTATTACTACCACAGAAAGATTAATGTTACTGAAACCAAAATTTATGAAATATATATTTTGCCCATATCTATTATAAACCAATACGACACATCTATTCCGCTGACAAAATATTAAAAACTATCCGTAGTAAGTACTAAAATATTTTTAAATGAATATCGTTTATTGCCGCGCGATGAATAATTAAAAAAACAAATTATTCTGTGAAAAAAAATTGAACCATGGCTAGGCGCGAACCGACGAAAAAAAATCACGTCGACGAGCGACGATGAGTACGACGAGTCAATCCCAAACGCTCCTCGATTCACGTTTCTCTGGATCGCGCTCTGCTCACGGCGGTGGTGCCCGATTTGCCTTCCGGCTGAAAGAACGCAATGGTACGTGCGATGCCTTATGCGAAATCTGGCACCACTGTCACCGGCCTGTGTGCGGAACGAAGACGCGACGCCGCGACTGCATGTCGAACAAAGACGCAACGCGCGTTGCTGGTTGAAAGGGGACGCAGCATAGTTCTGTCCTTCTTATGTGTCGTCACGATACGTGACGTCACACGACGTTGGTGGAAGGGAAACGCAGCATAGTTCCGTCCTTCTCTCCACGCAGCTCTCACAGACAGGCTACGCACACACGCCTATTACCCCCACCAACGCCAGCACGGCCGTGCTGGCGAGCCAGATCTGGTGTCACTGATGAGCATGTACATCAGCTTGAAGAGAACACGTGCGTTTGCATTACCCACAACCCAGAACAGCATCGTCACGAATATTTGTACAATATGCATTCCTTCAAACAATAAACGTGCGTATGTAGGAATGTATAAACGCGGGGATGTCAATTACGTGTGTCAAGTATACACATTATAACTGAATTGTTTTGTACTATGTGTGTAGGTGTATGTGTATTAATAATGTATTTTGATATCTATTTTCAGAGACTACAAGAAACGGTAAGGCGCGCCGTTAATAGGGAGCTGCGGAAGGCGAAGAAGCGCCGCGGATTTTTCCCGGCTCCGCCGTGTCCGCAGCTCCCGCCTCCATCGCCGCCTATGTGCGGGCAGTACGGGCAGCAGCAGTATTTCCAACCGGCACCACCTCCGTACGGGCCAGGGTAGGGCAGGGGGGCTGTACTCCCACCAAAAACGTGGTCCTTTATCCCCTCCCCATTAATCCCGGAATAGTTCCACCGAGTTCGGGTTCTGGTGCGATGGCGCTACAGTGCTCGATGCTGATTGGTTGTGAACTTTGAAAGTAGAGTTAGGAATCGGCGGCAACCAGCGGCTACAATTTTTAATATTGTAAAGGAGCGATTCTGAAACGACGTGTTTTTGTTATTAACCATAACAAATAACCTTTATATTATACTCTATTATCTTTATATTATATTATTTAAGTTATTTATAGTGTAATTTTTATTTATAAGTTTTATATATTAGTGTTAATATAAGTAGTGGTAAGCCAGATAGGATCCACCACTGAGTTTCACCATTTTATAGGTAAGTACATAAAAACTCCAAAAGACCTAGTAAATACCAGACTTTCAACCTTCTAACTACTACAGTAAAATATTACTTTTAATTGCAGATATGAATTCTGAGTGCTGTGTCCTTGGGTGCCCATCACGCAGAGACGTTGTCCCAGGACACAAATTCCCAACGAATCCCATACGACGGGATTTATGGAAGACTGCAGTGTATTCACCCAAATTAGAAGAGACAACCAACGAGCAGCTGCGACGAAAATTTGTGTGTTATCGTCATTTTAAAGATGACGATTACATGAAGGGATCGCAGATTCGCAAGCTGAGGCATAATGCTATACCATCTGTAGCATTACCAGCAATTAATGGAGCGAATACTGCTGGGTATGCAGATATTCCAGAGAGAATTGAGGTTTGTGGTCAAATTTTATAGCAGATATGCATATGGGTGGTGTCTTGTATTTTTATTTGGTACATAATTTGTTTTATTTGGCAGAAACAGATACCAGACATCCCGCAGGCATGCAGACCAGACAACGTCGTATGTGAGAAAAATGCTGCTGTATATACCACCATTTCTATGGACGGAATTGAGGTTTGTGGTGAAATTTTATAGCACAAAAGCATGTGTGGTGTCTTGTATTTTTATTTGGCACATAATTTGTTTTATTTTGCACAAACAGTTACCAGACATCTCACCAGCATACAACGCTGGTAACACTGCATGTGAAGAAAATACTGCTGTATATACCGCTCCTATGGAGGGAATTGAGGTTTGTGGTCTAAACTTATAGCAGAAACGCATGTTAAATATCTTGAGTTTAAATTTAGCATATAATTTGTTTCATTTTGCACAAATAGATAGCAGACATCCCACATGCAAGCAGCTCAAGCAATGTTGAAGGTGAAATGCCACCTCCGACAAAGAAACGCCGCTTGTTATTGCCAAGACCAAGACACCATCCAAACTTGACGCTGCAAGAGGCACATCTATACAGAATTGCCAAGTTACTGCGTAGAAAACAAGCTTATGCCTCAAAAAAGCTCTCACAAACAAGGGACAGACTGAGAGCGGCGGAGAAGTTGTTCCACAGCAAGGCAATGGAATCGCTACTGTCCAATCTGACTGCAACCCAGATGACATTTCTCCGTATGCAACTTAATGCATCCAAATATGCACCAAAGGTAGGTTTAGAAAATGTGCACTGTTTGCCATTAAAGTAAAAATATATAAATAGCTCCTTGGAAGGCAACCCAAATAATTATATGTACATATGAATATATAACAATTTTGAAATATTTTTTTTTTTTTTGTAATTCTTGATAATTATATACTGTATGGACAATAAATATACTATATGTTTATACTTTATATATATTTTTGTCTAAATAATAGGGCAGACGTTACACCGTGGATGAGAAAATCATCTGTTTATCTATTTTTAAACAATCCCGGAAGGCATACAAATTGCTGCAACAAATATTTGATCTGCCCAGCAGCACTGTTTTAAACAGAATGTTGCAGCAGATAGTACTGCAACCGGGATTGAATAGTGTAATTGTGGAGCATTTATTAGAAAAGGCCAGATTGATGTCTGAATCAGACAAAATCTGTTGCCTAATGTGGGATGAAGCTTCCATTCAACCCCATGTCGATTACAGTCCCTCGTTGAAAAGAATCATCGGATTCGAGGACCATGGGACTGTACGACGACCAAAATATGCTGACACTGCGTTAGTTTTTATGATTCGGGGTATCAAGACCGGATGGAAGCTTCCTTTGGCGTTTTATTTCTCCCACGGTCCAACAAGCTCCACAGCATTAATACGGTGTATAAAGGAAGTTACGGCCGCTGTATCGGGTTGCGGTTTACGCATCGCTGCATTCGTTTGTGACCAGGGATCCACGAATGTAAAAGCGCTAAATACCCTTGAAGCAGATACAGCGAGGACTAATTTCAAGGAAGATATACGTTCTGGTAAGTCCCGAGTTATGTCCAGTATTATCCGATACACACTAGGGCCTCTTGTTCTTCTTCTTCTTCGATTTCATTGATGGCGCACTACTATATCGACCATGTGATAAGGCCCCAGTGGTCCCAGATGTGGCTTCGAGCACCATCGGTTTCCGCAGTGTGCGTGCGGCTCTGTGTGCGATGCGCGCAGCTTAGGCCCAATTAGGTCCTTAGCTTCGCACACGCGCGCGCACACGCCGAAACCGATGGTGCTCGAAGCCATATCTGGGACGACTGTAAGGCCGTCTTTCGAGGGCCCCTTTCGAGTTTTGCCTTATGGGGGACCATACGAGTCCCATGGTGGTATTGACAGACAGGTCTAGAGATATAAAAGACCGTTTGAAGCACAGCTTTGACCAATGAGCGCACTTTACATTGGACGTAAAACGGTCTTATCTCAAAACCTGACTGAATATCAGTCCTAGAGCGTAAGAGTTAAAATGAAATAAAAAGATCTTTTAAGAATATCACTAGATATAGAGTTAGAATATCATATTCTTTACAGAGAGTCGTATAATATATGTTGTGAAAATATAATCAGTAACAGTATTGAATCTAATATTTTTCAGATGGTACCATTAACTTGAATGGAATGCAAATTCATTCTTTTTACGATCCACCCCATTTGCTAAAAGGGGTGCGTAATAATCTATTAACGAAAGACCTGCAAACTGGTACAAAGGCAGGTGAAGAAAAAAAATTCCTGTCGTGGAGGATAGTGGAACTCGCCCACGACATGGACCAAACAGGGAGTATGTTCCGCCAAATGAACAAGATTACGCAGGAACATATTCATCCGAAAAAAATTAAAAAGATGCGAGTGAAGCATGCAGCGCAGGTGTTCAGCAACACCATGATTGCCTTTATAGAGCACCACACACATATGCAAGGTTTGTTATCCTGTTAAATGAATGAGTCTATCACAGCATGCCATGTTTCTCTCCAACCAGCAAATACTTTGCATTTATGGTTTTTGAAATTCAAATGCGTGTTTCAGGACCAATCAACACCATTAAAGGACCGTTGAGTATGACCGTGGAAGAAGGACGAACGGCTGCCGCCACATTACAATTTTTTAATGATCTATTTGATTCGGTGAACGGCCACACGTTGAAACCGGAAGCAAGGTATCGTGTGGCCGTCACCAGAAAAAGCGGGCATACAGAATTTTGGGCGGCAGCCATTACAAGACTGAAAAAAATGAAATTTGTAGACCGGGAGTCAAGACAGGAGACATCCCGTCCATTATGTTTAAAAATTTTTATAAAAACACTTATTAGTTTTCAAAAGTTAAATTCTTTTTTGCAGGGAGAAGGTTTTAAATATTTTTTTCCGCGATATATTAATCAAGATCCATTAGAAAACTTTTTCGGCTGTATAAGATCTTTAGGGGTTCGTAATATAAAACCCACAAGTTTGCAATTTATTGGGTCTTTTAAAACATTATTAATAAATAATCTTACGACACGCCGGTCTAATTCTTATAATTGCGAAGATAAAGGCACTGGTCAGATTTTATTTAATTTAAAACATTTGTTAAACTCCCCGTCAGTGCCTAATACCGGTGTGTCCAATGATGACAATAATAACATAATTTCTGTTCAATTCAATCGCAGTCCAATAATTTCAAATGATAAATTCACATTTTTGGTTTTTAAACATTTAGAAAAACAGCAAGATCTCATAAATTGCAACACTTGCAACAACATTTTGAAAAATAAATTTTTTGCCGATATGTGTGCCGAAGCACATATGGTATTAGAATCTAACTTTCTCCCTAACGTTTTGAAAACTGATTTTTGTTCTATATTAGAAACAGTTTTGTATAGCCAATTAGATTTTAATTTTATAAATTGTACATTTCATTTTCAGAGGTTTAAGGAGGCAGCTGTAAAATATTCCACGATAACGTATCTAGATACATGGATAAAATACAAAAATCAAATTTTTGCTGGAAAATGTATGCATTACACGTGTGAAAATCAATTTCTTTGCTTATCATTAATTTGATTTATTTTTTCCAGGTTAAAATACATATATGCGGATTCCACTGGATTGAACAGGACAATTTATGCATTTCCTATTATGCTCAAAATAACAAGCTAAGTTCATACATTTAAAATTCACTTAAATTCGTTTGCTTATTATTAATTTTATTTATTTTTTATAGAGGCACTTAAGATCAGCCACCTGAATAACTCGGCTGCTATGAGTGATAGGACAAAATGGATCAGAAGGAAATTGCTTTATTTCGAGGGGGACATAATCTAATTTTGTATATCCGACGATAGAACGGGCCATTTCATAAACTTCTTCATATTGTTCGAAAAAAAAGCTAAGTTCATTTGTTTAAAATCCACTAAATGGTTTGCATATTATTAATTTGATTTTTTCTTTTTCAGGTTCAAATATCCAACGATGCAATGGAACAATTTAAATTGTATTGAAACAAAATTAAAATTGTACACATTTTTAAAACAATATACTATTTTGTATTTAATTACTTGTTTTTTTATTTTCATGTTTTATTATTCTATCATTAAAAGTACCTTTAAATCCGGTTTTGAACAGCCCGCTGTGAACGCCATATTGGATTTTAGTTCACGTAGTGTTGGGCTCTAGTTGGATGGCGTTACAGTTTGTGTCCATGGGCTAATAAGAGGGGAGAACAACCCCCCTGGGGTAGGGTTACCCGCCCGCAGGGTATCCTTACCCGCCCGCGGGATACCCGTACCCGCCCATAAGATATCCCTACCCGCCCGCGGGGAGATACCCACCATATCCACCTCGGGGTTTTTAAAATTAATATATAACATTAATATATAACATTATTTATTATACAACATTTCATATATTAATATTTAACATTTCAAAATAAAGTGTGGAAATTAGGACTGTTTTAAAACGTTCCCTCACCCCCCCCCCCCCCCCCCCCCACTCACTCACTCACTCACTCACTCATTCACTCACGCACACACCTTCTGATCTCCCTGCTCTCACTGTTTCTCTGATGTCCGAGACGACTATTCTCCTTGTCCGTCGCGACATTGGGTCGAGTCGGGAGGACGACGCGACGGGACATTCGCAACGAAGCTCCTTGACACATCTTTGGCAACGAATCGAGTAGCCACTATGACTGTTAGGGGCCATAGGCCAAATATAATTTTGTAAAGTTTGAAAAGGGTATTTTATATTATTATTTAATTCCGGTAGAGATTTACTCGTACACTCAGTGGTTTAGACAACACGGTTAGCACCAAATTGGCGACAAGTAGAGTATCCTTGTATAGTCTGAATTAAATATTCATAGACAGCTCGTACATCGGGTTCACTCATCGTTGACAGCAGCATCGTTTTGAGAGTGGCCATAGTCCATGCGTGCACCTACACATACATACTCACTCACAAGACGATGCTTCATTTGTTTGACGACCGACGAAAACGCACACAAACAAGCAACAGTGGCACAGTGAGAGCAGTTACGATGTGTGTCAAGAGCTGGTGTTTCAAACATGTTTCGCTTTTTCGTCTGACAACTATATTAAATTTGGAAGACTGAATACTAGAAGTATCAAGGGGGTGAAAATCTCTTCTCTGGCACTTTGTAATAGAGTGATTATATATTAATGAAACACAAAATGTTCTTTAAAATAATATCTTAGATCTTAGAAAATAACGGTATATGTCTATATGAAATGAACTTTCATGACAGTTCAGGGGTAAGCGCGGATGGGTCAATCTCCGTCCTTTTCCCAACAGGTAACTCTTCCTCCGATTTTCGGCCAGATCCATTCTCGCATTTGTTTTTATGTCCACTCTTTCTATACGGGTCAATGCCCCGAGGTGAGCATATGCTCGTCAGCCGTCAGCCCCTTGATACCTCTCAAGCAAGTCGCATAGCAATGCGTCAACGCATGGCACTCTTCAATTAGCGCGTGTCATTGGTCAAAATTCGCAGCTGCGCTAATAAATAAAACGTCTTGAAAAGATTTGATCACTATATATAAATAAAAGCCAAACGAGGGAAGTTGATTCTCTCGGTGCTTCTAGTGTTGATTTTGTAAAACTCATTGTAGCTGTCTTCGGCGTGGCGTACGTTTTCGTCGATCGCTAAACAAACGAAAGCATGACCTTGAGAGTGGATATGCATGTGTAGATGCAGGAATGGACTATGCCTACTCTCGCAGCGATACCGTTGTTGCTATGCGACGTATTTGTCGATGTAGCACATGTACCACATTTTTAATTTATTAAATTACAGTGGAGATGGGATATGTGTAAAGAAAAGCATATTTTCAACACATGACAGCAATCACCATACGACAGATTTCTTAAACGTAAAGACATGCGGTCTGACACAAGTAAGGCCAGACCAATTTTTTTTTGCTGTAACTCTCCTTTTCGGATAGGTACGGTCTGGCACAGGTGAGGCCAGACCAATTTTTTTTTGCTGTAACTCTCCTTTTCGGATAGGTACGGTTTGGCACAGGTGAGGCCAGACCAATTTTTGCTGTACCTCTCCTGTTCGGAGAGGTACGGTCTGACACAAGTGAGGCCAGACCAATTTTTTTTTTGCTTTTTCCTATTCTTTTATAAAAAGTCAATATACCTATACCATTCCTTGAAACATATCCCATCACCACTGTAATTTAATAAATTAAAAATGTGGTACAATAGGGCTACCGGCGAACGTCCACAATCAAAAACCGAACGCGCTAGTCGTGGCACCTCATGGGTGGCGTGGAAGACCACGTGAAAATTTATATTTGAAGAATAAAATACTTATACTAGTAGATTCGTAGAATGTTCCTGTGTTCGAATGCATGACACGCATTGGAAACTTCATTGGGTGATATAATATAAGTAAAGATTACATAAATAATGCGATGCGTGCATATATATTTCATACACAATACAGTTAAAAATTATAGAAGTATGTTTAAAATACTTGTAAGTGAATATCGCTTACCGTCGTGTAGTTGTTAGAAAGAAAAAAAAGGTGAGCCGCCTCCTGGGCGCGAACCTCTGACAAATGTGTCTAACGATGTCGCAGGCGGGTGTAGCTTACAATTAGCCAACGAGCTACTCGTCCTGTTGGTTTACCGTTCAATATTTTTCAAAATACATACTGTGCACACAGACTTTCAATAAACTCGAAATAATCTAATTCCCTTTATTTGTACATTGCTCTCTCGCATACAAAAACATAGAGCATCGTATAACTGACTGGCAATATCAAGAAAACGCAATTATTTTAAGTATTCAATAAGTTATTACACGAAATATGTCGTAAATATCGGTTTTTATTTATTTGAACTACGACGCACACTACCAACAAATCTAAAAAAAATTGGTGTTACTACTTATGCCAATACTTCACTACAGCATTTATAAAAATTCTGTGGGTCGGAAACTTCAACACGTAATTGGAATTTTTCGTGTTTTTGGGGGGTTTTTGATTTTTTATACTTAGGATTTGCTAGACAAAAATCTGCAAAAATTCCCAACCATACATTCACATGTTCTGAATATTCTCAAATTATTTTAGAATTTTTCCGCGCCACTAAATACAAAAAATGTGTCAAAAACTGATTTTTTTATTTCCCCTATAACTACCCTTCTGATGGAGATAGAGGGTTGAAACTTGGCATAGAGCGTTTTTCTATTCATCCCCTATCGAATGACGCCTTGCGAGATAAATTTGGTACAAGTGCATTTATGACAATTTCAGCCGGCTCAACGCTCAGCCGAAAGGTAAATTCGGTACCGCTGTCGCATGTCGAACGAAGCGCGTGTGTGCGATCGTGGTGGAAAGAAGACGGAGCATAATTCTGTGTCTCTTTCTATTGGGTGCGCGCGCAGCTTCTGACGTCATTTTTCTCTACATTGGTAGAAGAAAGACGAAAAGCATAGCTCCTTCCTTGTCTACGTACGGTGCGCGCGCAGCGCTCACGGACACGGCACGCATACAACTCTCACCTTCCCCCACCACGCGTGCCGCGATGCGGCAGGATGCCACTTCTGAGATCACTGGTGACACCACCGGGCGAATCACCCATTGGCCGCACAGAGCGCTGAGGTGTAATGCCACCGAGGACGCGGAATATTCGAGATGTTTTCCGGCGCCGCTCAATTCCAACTCTGATTAGGAATCGTTGCCCTGCCGATTTATTGATTATAACAAAAAAGCATGTAAAACAGGCGAATTAGTTGTTAAGATAACAGCTTCGTCCTTCTTGATCGAGACGTCGAATAGTGCGGACGCATTTATCAACTTTCCGTTTACGTATTTATTCGTTGTTCAGTTCAGTATCAAATAAATAGTTCAAGTGTTCATTGAATTCAGTTTTGTTTCAATATTCTAATTAAATACGTTCATTAAGTTATTTCGTTTATCGCATCAAGTTAATTCCTTCATTGGGTTGCGCCCTGGGAACGGTTTGGGAAACCGTTCTTCCCAAAATTCACCTTCGCTGCCATTGCTGGACGACGGGAAGACACAACACTACAATCAAGTAAGCGTAGGTTGTAGTTGTAGGTTGTAGTCGTACGAGTGACAGCCAACCAATCAGAGGGCTCTTAAACCGGAAGTGCTAGTTACAAACGGCTGCCTACGACGGTTTTAATTTCTTAAAACTTAAGCCCATGCTACAATCCAGTAAGCGTAGGTTTTAAGAAATTAAAACCGTCGTAAGTAGCCGTTTGTAACTAGCACTTCCGGTTTAAGAGCCCTCTGATTGGTTGGCTGTCACTCGTACGACTACAACCTACAACTACAACCTACGCTTACTTGATTGTAGCATGGGCTTAACGCTTACTTGATTGTAGCATGGGCTTTACGACCCGGCGAGGAGTCCCGTAGGGAATTTGAATGAAATCCCTTCTCTCGGATTTCTATGACCCCTTGGTCACCGGATTTTGTTGTCGTCGTTGTTGTTGTGGATTCGCCTGTCGGAGGTTAGGAGCTGAAGCTCGCAGAAGGGTCGAGAATAGTCGATTATGCCGTTGTCGATTCTCGAAGGTGTCGGCAAGACGTTTAAAATGTGCGGCATTTCAAAAGGATGATCCACCCGATTCGCTCTGATTTCTTGTTAGATTCTATACCTTTTTAGCCAAGTGCGGTGGAGACATTGACGATGTTGATGGTGTATTGTATAAGTATATATATTGGGTAAAATTTATATATATTTCCTTATTCTAACAATACAGTTATGTGTATCAGGCGATACGAACAGGTATAATAGTATATTCTTACTTTCTCCTTATTCTCGCTGAGTCGATGTTGAACAATTCAAATCGCGACTTTGACTTTAAACACTGTTTGCACGCAGGCTCCCTTTTTATACCCATATTAGAGCGTAAACAAGCTCATAAATTAGTCGTTTGTCGGCGTGAGACGATGGGTATTGCGCGGACATCTGACAGTTCTCGCGGATAGGTGACAGTTTAGAAAAAAGGAAGAAGAATAAAGAACGCATAAATCCCTTTTGTCGGTACACCCGAGATGTTCGCGCGAGACTGAGGTTACTGGTATTTTCCATCGGGAGGCACTTGGCGCGATGTGCCGACAGTAGCCTTGAGTGCCCTCCCCCTTGGTGCCTCCGTAGAAATGATGACGGAGTCGCATGGGTTGACGCTGCTTGTTTGTTTCCTTTGACCTCGGTCCGAGCCGTCCGAGGCAGTGATCTCAGAAGTGGCATCCTGCTGCATTGCGGCACGCGTGGTGGGGGAAGGCGAGAGTTGTATGCGTGCCGTGTCCGTGAGCGCTGCGCGCGCACCGTACGTAGACCAGGAAGGAGCTATGCTTTTCGTCTTTCTCCTGCCAATGCAGGGTAAAATGACGTCAGAAGCTGCGCGTGCACCGTACGAGGACAAGGAAGGAGCTATGCTTCTCGTCTTCTTTCTACGAATGTAGAATAAAATGACGTCAGAAGCTGCGCGCGCACTCAATACAAAGAGGCACAGAATTATGCTCCGTCTTCTTTCCACCACGATCGCACGCACGTGCTTCGTTCGGCTTGCGACAGCGGTACCGAATTTAGCTTTCGGCTGAGCGTTGAGCAGGCTGAAATTGTCAAAAATGCACTTGTACCAAATTTATCTCGCAAGGCGTCATTCGATAGGGGATCAAAAGAAAACGCTCTATGCCAAGTTTCAATCCTCTGTCTCCATCAGAAGGATAGTTATAGGGGAAATAAAAAAATCAGTTTTTGACACATTTTTCGTATTTAGCGGTGCGGAAAAATTCTGAAAAATTGAGAATATTCAGAACATGTGAATTTATGGTTGGGAGTTTTTGCACATTTTTGTCCCGCAAATCCTAAGCATAAAAAATCAAAAACTCCCCAAAAACACGAAAAATTCCAATTACGTGTTGAAGTTTCCGACCCATTGAATTTTTATAAATTCTTTAGTGAAGTATTGGCATAAGTAGTACCACCAATTTTTTTTAGATTTTTTGGTAGTGTGCGTCGTAGTTCAAATAAATAAAAACCGATATTTACGACATATTTCGTGTATTAACTTATTGAATACTTAAAATAATTGTGTTTTCTTGATATTGCCAGTCAGTTATACGATGCTCTAAGTTTTTGCACGCGAGAGAGCAATGTACAAATAAAGGGAATTAAGTTATTTCGAGTTTATTGAAAGTATGTGTGCACCGTACTTTCAAGCACTTACAAGCTACACCCGTCTGCGACATCGTTGGACACTTTTGTCGGAGTTTCGCGCCCATGAAGGCTCACGTTTTTTTTCTTTTTAACAACTACATGACGGTAAGCGATATTCACTTACAAATATTTTAAACATACTTCTATAATATTTAACTGTATTGTGTAGAAAATATGTATGCACGCATTGCATTATTTATGTGATCTTTACTTATATTTTATCACCCAATGCCGCTTCCAATGCGTGTAATGCATTCGAACACAGGAACATTCTGCGAATCTGCTATTATATGTATTTTATTCCCCAAATATAAATTTTCACGTGGTCTTCCACGCCACCCATGAGGTGCCACGACTAGCGCGTTCTGTTTTTTATTGTGGACCTTCGCCGGTAGCCCTATTGTACCACATTTTTAATTTATTAAATTACAGTCGTGATGGGATATGTGTAAAGAAAAGCATATTTTCAACACATGACAGCAATCACCAAACGACAGATTTCTTAAACGTAAAGACATGCGGTCTGACACAAGTGAGGCCAGACCAATTTTTTTTTGCTGTACCTCTCCTTTTCGGAGAGGTACGGTCTGACACAAGTGAGGCCAGACCAATTTTCTTTTGCTGTACCTCTCCTTTTCGGAGAGGTACGGTCTGATACAGGTGAGGCCAGACCAATTTTTGCTGAACCTCTCCTGTTCTGAGAGGTACGGTCTGACACAAGTGAGGCCAGACCAAATTTTTGCTGTACCTCTCCTGTTCGGAGAGGTACGGTCTGACGCAAGTGAAGCTAGACCACTGATCTCTATACAATGGATGCGAGATCAGGATCTGGGGAATGAAGCCAATACATTGAACTATAGAATACCTGGAATGTGCACGGGTGCAGGAACAGCCGCGCTTCGCTGTTAGAGAGAGAAGAAAGATATTTTGGTATTCTGTCTCACTCTTACCACTGGACCTTTGGGACATACAGTCGATTTGCGCCTTTCGACGTAAGTTCCACGGAGATTTGACTAGATATGACCGGTTCGAAAAGAGTTGCTCTCTTCTATTTAGATATTTCAGTAGGTGATGTCAGTATGTGACAGAAATTAATGTAGACAAATAGACATAGACAATAAATAAAATAAATATTACAATAATTTTGATTGATATTATTAATTTTGTTTGAGAAAGTATCCTTTTTAACAGACTTCAAAAATGCACTGAAAAATATAAAATAATGTTCAATTTTTGAAGTCGGTGTTACTTTTTTTTAAGTTCTTTATGCGTTTGAAAGTAGTGTTTCCTCGTTCAGGTTCACCCCCATTAACATTTTAGGAATTGAATAATGCATATACTGGTAATTAACATGTTTCACATGCTATTATTGCCACAGTCAGAAATTGTAATAAGATGCCTGATTGATGTACACATTTGGAATTATCTCTCCGTATACAAATTACAAATTATGAAATATATATAGTCTATATTTCTTGTATGGGAACAGTTTTTCTTCAAACACATCCTGTTTTTATTACGACTTACCATAAACTCTTTTGTCAAAAGGATAGTACAGCTAAGATAGTTCAGTTCCGTATATTTTAACGGCGTGTAGGGAACTTGTGGGTAAACTCCCTAGACCAGGTGGGCTTAACACTAGCGCCACCAGCAGCAATCGATATCTCGATAGTCGGGATGCCTAGGGTATTGTCCTAGGTACTTCCGGTTTGAACGGAGAGAGTAGCAGTGTGACTCAGAGCACGCAGGAATAAAGCCACGCAGTGAACCGTATCCCAGAGTTTTCATTCTAACGACATTCGAGCCTTCCGTAGTGAGTAGTGAGTAGGGTAAACCCTACAGATTTGGTGACCTCGAACGTAGAAGATGGCAACAAACGCGACGGAAAATGGCGCAGTAGCGATACACGCGGCGAAGTTTTGGCCAGAACGGCCGGCATTATGGTTCGCCCAGCTCGACGCGCAATTCAACCTGCGTGGGATCGTGCTAGAGGACACGAGGTTCTGGCACGTAGTGGCGCAGCTTGACGCCAAGTCGGCGGAAGAAGTAGAGGACATCCTCCTGAACCCGCCAGCGACGGGAGCGTACACGAAGCTGAAAGAAGAGCTCATCTCGCGCCTTTCCACCTCCAAGCAGCGGAGGATCCAGCGGCTTCTCAAGCTGGAGGAGCAAGGGGATCGCACGCCATCCCAATTTCTCCGCCACATCACCAATCTGGCTGGAAAGGACGTGCCGACGGATTTTATAAGGACGCTGTGGGCAAGCCGGCTACCTGTTGCCATGCAGTCCATCATGGCTACCCAGGACCACGCGGACCTAGACAAAATGGCCGCCTTGGCCGTCAGGATCAGCGAGGTGGCGCCATTGCAGGTACGACCAGCGCCGAAGGTAAGTCCCGTCGCTGCAGGCGGTGACATCAACGCCCTCGTGGAGCAAATAGCAACACTAGTCACAAGGAGACTGGAAGACAGGGCCGACAGGGGGCGTTCGCAGACTCGCAGCAACTCCAACAGTCGATATAGGAAGCGTTCAAATTCTAGGACAGAACAGCGACCGAAGGACATCTGTTGGTATCATTGGAGATTCCAGGGCAGGGCGCTCAAGTGCGTAGAGCCGTGCACGTTCAAGGCGGGAAACGGCAACCAGAGTCGCTAATGGCGTCGAGTGGCCCTGAGCAGTTGGCCCGCCGCCTCTTCGTCACCGACGCCAAATCAAAAACCCAGTACCTGGTGGACACCGGTGCTGAGGTCAGTGTTTTCCCGCGAAGCAAAGTGAGCGGTGCGCGGACGAAGTCAGTGTACGTACTAACCGCAGCGAACGGTCCTTTTATAAACACATACGGACAAATACTGGTTAATGTAGATTTAAGCTTACGCCGGGCATTCGCGTGGACGTTCATTATCGCGGATGTCGAGCGTGCGATCATCGGTGCGGACTTTCTCGCGAACTTCGGCCTCTTGCCGGACGTGCAGGACCTCCTACTCATAGACAAAGTCACCGGGCTTTCCATACCCGGAGCGGTATCGTCCGGCAGAGTAGAGTCAGTGAAGTGCGTGGCGCCGGTGACAGACAGTGATGTGTACGCCTTGCTTAAGCAGTACGAGTGCATTACGCGTCCTTCGGTGTACGGTGGCTCGCCAAAACACAGCGTGAAGCACCATATTCTTATCACACCAGGACCTCCGATCGCACTAAAACCAAGGCGGTTGACCACTGACCGACTCAAAGCCGCAAAACAGGAGTTTGAGTTTATGCTACAAAAAGGGATCACTCGCCCATCCAAGAGCGCGTGGGCGTCACCGCTCCACCTCGTGCCGAAGAAAAACAGTGAGTGGCGGCCGTGCGGCGATTACCGCGCACTCAACGCGCGAACGGTACCCGACGCGTACCCGGTGCCGCACATCCAGGACTTTGCGCAAACCCTGCACGGGGGGACAATCTTTTCCAAGATTGATTTGGTGCGTGCATACCACCAGATTCCGGTCGCGGAAGATGACGTGCCCAAAACAGCTATCACGACACCGTTCGGCCTATACGAGTTCCCGGTCATGACATTCGGACTGCGAAACGCGGCACAAACTTTTCAACGATCTAGACGGTGTGTACGTGTACATAGACGACGTGTTAGTAGCCTCAGACTCTCGAGAGCAGCATTTAAGGTATCTCACGGACCTATTTAAACGATTCGCTGATTTCGGGGTGGTAATCAATTCGGCAAAGTGCGAATTTTGTGTCTCCGATGTAGCATTTTTAGGTTTTACCGTCGATAAGGCAGGTATCCGCCCTTTGGACACCAAGGTGGAAACAATCGCCAACTATCCGAAGCCGGTAAACCAGGCAGAGCTGAGTCGATTCCTGGGGATGGTAAATTTTTACCGACGGTGCATACCCGGCGCAGCGAACATCCAGGCCCCTCTGGTGAGGTGTATAGGAACCGGGAAGAAGGACGATGCAGTCGTCTGGTCGCCCGAAGCAGAAGCCGCGTTCCGGAAGGTGAAGGACGCCTTGGCCAGCGCAGCCAGGCTCGCTCACCCTTCAGCCGAGGCGAAACTTTCTGTGATGACCGATGCCTCGATCACGGCAGTCGGAGCTGTCTTGCAGCAGTTCCGGAACGACGCGTGGGAACCCTTGGCATTCTTTTTCAGGAAGTTGAAGCCCGCGCAGCAACTGTACAGCGCCTACGACCGAGAGTTACTGGCGATGTACGAGGCCGTGAAGTATTTCCGCTACGCAGTGGAAGGAAGAAGCTTCACGTTGTATACCGACCACAAACCGCTTGTCTTCGCGCTCAGCCAAAAGCCGGAGAAAGCGACGCCAATACAATTTCGGTATCTAAACTTTATAGCCCAATTCACCACGGATATTCAGCACGTGAGGGGCAGGGGTAACACTCCTGCCGACGCACTGTCTCGCATCGAGGAGGTGGTTGCACCGGTGAATTACGGAGCACTCGCTATTGCTCAGGCGTCGGACACCGAACTTCAACAGGTCATGGCAGACCCTCGAGGTCTCATCATGAGGAAGGTCCATTTCCGGCAGCCCAACGTAGACATTTTCTGCGACATTTCCACAGGCCACGCACGTCCTTTCGTGACCGAAGATTTCCGGAAGGCCATTTTCAACAGCCTGCACGGTTTGGCGCACGCCGGACCCAAAGCCACGGTGAAACTGGTCACCGAACGCTTTGTCTGGCCCTCCGTTAAAAAGGACTGCCGAACGTGGGCGAGGAACTGTGTGCCATGTCAACAAGTGTTTATGAATTTAACGAATATACTGGTTTCCGCAAATCCACTGATACTGGATCGAGTTGGGAACAACTCACGGGTGTCTTAATCTGGTATTACTTCCCTTTATACTGGAGGCGTGTACTCCTCTTACTAAATTTTCCTCTTCCCGGAGAGGCCCAAGGATTTCCGTTTTAATTGGAAGGTCGCGATTGAACCAATAGTATTGTTCACTTTATACCTGGTATATTTCCTCTCAACTTTTACAGGTCACTTTAACCGACAATGATCTCGATCTGCTCGCTATGACGGTTGGAATTAGAAGAAGGACGGATGAGAAGGGGAACCTCGCCGGTTCTTCCTCTCGAGTGTCTGTGTATGACATGATTGTATTAGTTTCCAATCAGCTGCGGTAATTAGCTGTACGTCAGCGTTACGTCACGAGACGTCACATTTAATGTTTATGTGAAAGCGCGGGAATCGACTGACATGGCGTCGATGTCCAGGGCGCTTGCGGCGCGCCTCGGCGCAAGCGTGGCGTCGGAGGACCGGGACGGCGCGCGATTCGAATCGGAGTCCCCTTTGGTAATCGCAAACAACAAGCGAAAATTACACGGCATGTGTCAACGCCGGTCGGGGATTTCATAACCCCTACTGCGCGCTTTGACCATATTCACGTAGACATCGTGGGCCCCTTACCGCATTCAAAAGGTAACACACATTGTGTCACGGTTATCGACCGTTTTTCCAGGTGGCCAGAAGTCTTTCCGGTGAGCGACACAAGTGCGGAGACAGTCGCGCGAACGCTGTTCGCGGGCTGGATCGCACGGTACGGCGTGCCCCTTAGGGTAACCACCGACCAAGGACGGTAATTTGAGTCGACCCTATTTAACATTTGGGCGAGGGCGTTGGGAGTCGAGCACTACAGGACTTCCGCCTATCACCCACAAGCCAACGGGGTCGTCGAGCGCCTCCACAGGCAGCTGAAAGCAGCTATCATGTGCCACCAGGATGACAGCTGGTCCGACACGCTGCCAGCAGTCCTGCTCGGGATCCGGGCAGCAGTCAAGGAGGACAGCGGGACAACCCCTGCTGAAATGGTGTTCGGGGAGACCGTGCGTCTACCCGGCGACCTCATAGCAGGCGACGACCGGCCGGAGGTGTCCGTTTTCGTGGAACAATTGCACGCCCGAATTAGGTCATTGAAACCGGCTCCGAAAGCGCACCACGGACAAAAACGCGTATTCGTTTTTAAAGAGCTGGACACTGCATCGCATGTATTTGTTAGGCGTGACGCGGTAAAAAGGCCGTTGCAGCCGCCGTACGAAGGGCCGTACCCGGTGTTAGAGCGCCGGGAGAAGAATTTTGTTATTAAGATAGGGAACCGCGTGACAAACGTGACCAAAGATAGGCTCAAGCCAGCATTTTTGTTAGTTCCTACGTAGTATTACTGTAATGTTAAGTGCAATATTGTTTAGGTTAAGTTGTAAATATGTAGGCTTAAGCTGTAGATATTGTTAGGTTAAGCAAGCAGATCGGTTCATGTTTCGCGCCTCACCCCTCACCACTAGCGGGGGGGTGTTGTAGGGAACTTGTGGGTAAACTCCCTAGACCAGGTGGGCTTAACACTAGCGCCACCAGCAGCAATCGATATCTCGATAGTCGGGATGCCTAGGGTATTGTCCTAGGTACTTCCGGTATGAACGGAGAGAGTAGCAGTGTGACTCAGAGCACGCGGGAATAAAGCCACGCAGTGAACCGTATCCCAGAGTTTTCATTCTAACGACACCCGAGCCTTCCGTAGTGAGTAGTAAGTAGGGTAAACCCTACAGGCGTACACAACATTATTGGAAGGGTAGTACAGGTAACAAAGGACAGAATACCAAAATATCTTCTTTCTCTCTCGGCGCGGCTCGACTGCAGCTCTACATACGGCCGTGCACATTCCAGGTATTCTATAGTTCAATGAGCCAATATGAACGGTGGATTCGCAAGCGGTCATCCGCGGTACTATGTATAGCGCCGGGCCTATTATCCTGCAAAGTGGGTACCTTGTAGGGTGCCGCGCTCTGAAAATTGTTCTGCAACATTTTGTTTCTTCGGTGCGCCTCCTGTTTGCGTAAGAAAAGTCATTGCCCATGGCGTTGATATGTCTATCGCCGACCCTTCATTCCTCTAATGGTAATCTGTATCTTATCCGGTATGTGGCGCCGCCACAGAGAATGAAAATGTATGTATGTAGGATTCGCGGGCTCGAAGGTGACCAAGTGCACCGACATTTTAAGATGACGGTCGGCGTTGTTAAGGAGAGTGTCGGGTAGCGACGGACGACGAGTTGATTTTGGGCAAGAGACGCGAACGGCACCAGAAATGTATCCGCTTTATATAATTAATAAATATAACTGTTTTTAAAGATACGAGAGTGGCAAATATCATATCCACCATTCCGCGACGATAGTCACGCACAGGAGTAATCCTACATGTATGTAGGAAAGGTCCGACGTATATATGCGTATATAGCAAATGTCGTGCCTGCAACCTGCAACAGACATATGATGTGTGTATATTACAATTATTATTAATGAAATATTATTGTTTCATGATCGTTCCACGTATGTGGGATCATGTTGTACTTGCCAAAATGAAATGATATTAAATGATATTAATTAAATAAATAGATAGACAGACAGACAGGACAGGACAGGACAAGACAGATTATATGTAGCCACATACATGTATATATCTATAATTTGATGCGAAAGGTGAGAAGATGGGAAGAGAAAAGGCGAGTGCGTGGGAGGTGAGCGAAGGAAGACGAAAACCAGACAATAAATGGGAAGTATCGAGAACGGACGAGTGTTGAAATATTTTGAAGCGACCAGTTTTCCCCTCTTTGAATGTTCCCGAATGAACGTGAAGTGAGACCGCACTCCAGAGTCGAGAAAGACGGCGGTGTAGGGGCCACGTATAAAATAATGTATACAATGTGTTATATTTAAACCTTTTTATTGTATTTGTTCAGGCGTAAAAATAATAATTTATGGCCTTATTCGCGTCTTCGGAACCGCCACCCCCGCGGCCGCCACCACCTCTGCGGCCCCGTCCGCCTCCTCCTCCTCCTCCTCCTCCTCCTCCTCCTCGAGGAAGTCGGCTCCACCGGCTGTGTCGCTTCAGCGCCTGTGTTTAAAAGCACCGTTAAAGAATTATTTATTAAATTGTAATATTAAAAGGATACAACAATTTTATACTTACGTTTGTCCTGCTGCGCTCCGTCGTTGAATCTGTTGAAGTTGAGAAAGGCAAAATGAAAATAATTATTAAAAATATATAAATTGTAATGTATTTACCTCTGGCCACCGGCGCGGTGAATTGGGCGCCGCCGAACGGCGCACAGTGTGTTATTTTGGCAATCTAGCGGGACAAAAGTACCGTCTTGGTGCTTGAACGTGATTTTTAATTTTTTTTCAGCGGTAAGTAGTCAAAATGAAAAGAAAATAACCTGGTAAAAAAATACATTTTGAGCCCAAAAAAAAAAACATTTATGAAAAATAATTATAAATTTAGATATTATGTAATTTGTTTTACATTAACTAATGTAATATGAACAAAACAACAATTATAGTTCAACAATATATTCTTAACAAATTATGAATGATAACATAGCTGGCAAATATGGCCTTTTTCGCAATTGTGCTCATTCTACACGCAGATAAAAAATTTTCAGTTTCTACCAAAGGCGCAAGAATGCGCAGAATGTTTTCACAGTTTTGGGTACTTAAATGCTCATAGATTAAGTCTATAAAAGAATCTAGCTGGAATTTTGCGGAATAACTAAGAAAAAGTTAACCTCAATGTCATGTAGTAAACGAATATTTCGCCTTGTGGAGCCCAAACTTTGAAGAACAACAACTGCATAAAAACAATTGATATTTATATAAGAAAAACCAGCAGAACATACCTTATTGAAGGTACAATTCAGTATTAATAAAAAACAACCAGGAAGATTTGCCACTTTTCCAGAATTTACGGGTAAACAGGACGAACTGAGAATAACGAGCGTAGACCATTAATTTGCAAGATGAATACGGGTGGGTTCAAGCATGTCCCAACACCTTGTGTTGAAGGGAAAAGAGTAAACAGTTTCGGTTTCGAGACTATCTACTATCCCTCTGAACACACGCAATAGCGTCCACTTAAAAAAAATAACTTCATTTTTGGACTTTTGTCCACCTAGATTGCCGAAATAACACACTGTGCGGCGCCGCAAAAGAGGCGCCAAATGACGCGGCGGGCCTCGTCGTTGAATCTGTTGAAGTCGAGAAAGGCAAAATGAAAATAATTATTAAAAATATATAAATTGTAATGTATTTAGCAGTGGCCACCGGCGCGGCCAACAGGCCGTCGATCGGTACACCAAAAAATGGCGCGGCGAACGGCGCGTCAGGCCTCGTCGTTGAATCGGTTGAAGTTGAGAAAGGCAAAATGAAAATAACTATTACAAATATATAAATTGCACTGTATTTACCTCTGGCCACCGGCGCGGCGAACGGCGCGGCGGGCCTCGTCGTTGAATCTGTTGAAGTTGAGAAAGGCAAAATGAAAATAAGTATTTCAAATATATAAATTGTAATGTATTTACCTGAGGTCGCTGCCGATTCTCCTGGTGTCGTCTGCAAGTCCATCGGAAAAATAAAACCAATTGTACAGTTATGCAGTGAATAATGAAATAACAATATGGCCTTATACACTTACGTTATGGCCGCCCCCACTAGGGCCCGATGCTGTCTGGGCCCTTTCCTCTGTAGGTGGAAAAAGGGAAACGTAAAAATGTTACTCGTACGTATAATAGGAATAAAAGCAATCGGAGTAAAAAAAAATGCAAATATACCGTTCTTAGGCGCCTCGCTCTCTCCCTCTGCTGCGCACATCTTTGGGTTCATTTCTACAAGAAAAAGAAACATTTATTTAAAAATGTAATTTAGTTGTTAATACATGCGAATCATCGATTACACATATAAATTGTCACATCGATAGGAACGACAATAACGAAAAGTCTGGATGAAGTGACTCGCGAATTGTCAATCGCAGAATGGAAGAATGTTGCATTACCCGTGAGTCGTGATCCCTCGGCAGTTAATTGATATAACATTTGGAAGCCTGCAACCCCACGTATCAATCGGAACCGAGCATTATACAATCGATGCACGTGGCTGCAGGTTTTTCGGCTAGATTGACGATCACTAGCGACGGAAAACGATGACTTCTTTCAATCAGGGATTGACAATGATTTGGTCCAATTGTATTCGCGCTTTTCACTATCGTTTATTTGTTAAAACCGTTGAAGGCGCCTCGTGACTACGTTCGGCTTTATCGATCGGGAAATTGAACACACAAATCGGCTTTTTGTGCCGATCGGCCGAAACGTAGTCCGGACGCGCCTTGAATGGTTATAAAGAAGTGAACGATACTGAAAAGCGCAAATACAATTATACGAAATTATCGTCAATCCCCGTGAATCCAGCCGAAAAACGTGCAGCCGCGTGAATCGATTGTCTAATACTCGCTTTCCAATGATATGCGGGGTTGCAGGCTTCACAATTTTAGATTAACTGACGATGTCTCGCCATTGCCAACGCTAATTAAATACTAATTCAATGCAAAGCGATACGTAATAGTTACTGCAGAAATATTCGTTATTGTTAGTCCGAATGGCTAGCGTGTATAACGATGTGTACTTACCGAACGGAGAACGTCGAATGAAGCTCTACGCCGGACACCGTTTCAAGCGTGTTGAGGTGGTGGTAAAAATTTCGGAAATGTTCATTGGCGGATGGCGAATAATTTCGAGAAATAACGATACAGTATATTATCTCAGTTTATTAAATACCTCGGAATCATATCGCGACACCTTTGGTAGCGGAGACGCGGTGTTCGAGCTTCGCGGCTCGTCTTTGTAGTTCGGCAAACAAAGAAAAAGACGCCGAATAAAAAAAAGTACTTACATGCTAGCCACGGCGAGTGACAATGAGACATTTAAAAGTCAGCGTATCGACTGTCATAATAAAGACAATGATTAAACTTATTTATTATAAACTTTTTGTGTATGAGACAGTTTATAACAAATTGATGAGATTGTTCGGATCAAAATGAGACCAAACATGATGTAATTCAGACCATATTTACTAAATAATACTTATTCTGCACCTCATATACCTCATATTCGATTTCATTTCATTATCGCTTTTAATGAATTATAAAAGCGGATTAGTAGAAAAATACATTACATTTCTTTCGCATGAAATGTAGGCTACACAAAATTTGTGATTTATTCGGGGAAGAATTTTAATATACCGCCGAATATACTGAACAGTGTAAGAAAAATTGCGTTACAGAGAATCGAACCCGGACATTACTGCTCGATCGCCTTGCCGCCTCATCACGGATGTTTCATGATATCATGTAATGAGTTTTTGATGAATTGGGTGGATGATAATTAATTTATGCAGTGTTGTCAATAAATAAGTCGCATTGGGCAAAACGCCGAAATTGGTTTTCATGTTTGGGGGCTTCTAACACAATGTTGGGGTCCATTGCTCGAATTTCGATATCACACCCGCGGCCGCACTTTGTAAGACACAAGGCAGTCTTTACGCTACTTTGATCGCGCCGACAAAACCCCTCCTGCCTGAAGAGTGGCGCAGTGAATACCGGCGGAAAGCGGAACGTCTCAGTTTCATCTGTCAGTCTGGATTTGTCAATCCAGAAGTCGAGACAACGAAAGTGTCCATTGAAACAGTTTTATCGGTTGCAATAGTTGAACGTACGCATACGACAATACCAGGCTGATCGTTACAGTCGCGAAAAGTGCACTGTTGGCGGCAAATCTGCTGCATTGTCGTGTGTAGTATACGGTTGTCGTTGTTTCATTACTTTTTTATATATCAGTTCAGAATGCCTAGGTGTGAGTGTTGCGGGAACCATTACAGACAGCATAACCACAGCGTGACATTTCATAGGTACGTAAAGATCACATAATCTAACGCACTTTTCATGCACACTTCAAGCACGTTATTGACGGATTCGCTATTCGCCGTTTCGGTAATCGCGGTTATCGGATTTTAGTTGCGGATATTCTGTATAAGCCATGACTGGGCCCATAACCTATTAGGATTTGCATGCCGCGTGGTCGGGCAGATCGGCATGCATCCCCGAGTTAATTACTTATTCGCCGTTTCGGTAATCGCGGTTATCGGATTTTAGTTGCGGATATTCTGTATAAGCCATGACTGGGCCCATAACCTATTAGGATTTGCATGCCGCGTGGTCGGGCAGATCGGCATGCATCCCCGAGTTAATTACTTATCTGCTCTGCCTTATTTCATTTATTTGGACCCTTAAAATCAGGATCAGGGCAGCACCCAAGAGGGGGTGGCAAACAAATATTAAAAAGATGCAGAGCAGCTAATTGTAAGTAATTAACTCGGAGATGCATGCCGATCTTGGGCTTTCCTGGCTCCCCTGTAGTACAGGGCCTGTACCCCTTATTCCTTCATCAGTACAGTTTACAAGCGTATGCGTGCATATTCGCATTGCACACTTCGCTTTGAGTTGTACCGATCGCTTCACGTACTGTGATCGAAACTATTTCTCGGCCAGACAAAATTTCAGGCCAAATCGTATCGATTGCACTTGTACCCCAAAGTAATTTGTTAGTAACCAATCAGATCACAATTGTTTCATTAATATGAAAACATTATTTCCTAGATTTCCTACAGATGAGGCGGTTGCGGAAACAATGGGCGGACAGAGTCGGTGTTGAAGTTCACAAGCTTGGGTTAAACAGCGTCCTGTGCTCCGAACATTTCGACGCATCCTCTTTCGAGCTGTTCGACAGTCGCGTTAAGAAGCATCTCAAATCGGGAAGTTTGCCTGTAATTAACACGGACGAGTTACCTCAGCATGACACTTCCAACGAAGGGGTTTGTGCAGGTAAGAGTGTCACCAAGGTCACCCGAATACATGATAAGAACCGTGAAGGTGACCTTCCGCTGCTCGCAACCTTAACGCGCGACCAATCGATAAATATATATACATATACTTTTTTTCGCAAAAAATAAAAAGAAAACGATTTGAAGCTAATATATATGTATATATGCATTTGTTCGAGAATCTCGCGATTCCCGTTGTGAAGAGATGAGAGGGAATGAAAGGAAAGCGGAAAGGGGGGAAATGAGAAGATCTATTGGCGGTGGAGAGGTTATGTTTCCACGTGGTCTACATAATGTCCGTTTAACAGAGTCTTTATTGTCTATAAAATAATGGTCACAGGTGCTCTACGGTAGTGAGAGTAGCAATTATAATGAGCGAGATAGTCAATTGTATGAATTGTATCCGCCGTACAATGATTTATACCTTTGCGGGTGCACGTGCACGATTCGCGCCGTGTACAGAGCCTGAGTCGTCTAGTGTGGATGTACCGTGCGTATTGTTATGAGCTTCGCCTGAGATGGATGAGAGATAGACCGTGATACACTGAGTGAAATCCTAAGAACAGCAATGTGCGAGATAAACTAGAAAAGCTAAAATAGCGATAATCCGTGTGTGTTCTCTATAACTGCTGAGACGATAATGGCCGCCCGATTCGGCGGAAACGCCGCCCGCGTGTCGCGCGCGTTAAAGGCGCGCTCGCATAAAAGCCGCGTGTGACTCGGCCCTCAGGCCGCCTTGAGGATACCGCGACGACGATTGGTCGGCGTCGCGGCATTCCCAAACATTCCGCCCGCCATCAGCAACGGAGGTTGATGATGCCCCTTGCTGATCTTGTTCGGAGGTGGTAATCGGCAGCACGGCAAGCTTGGAGATTGGCCGTGTGAGTGTGGCCGTCGCGGTTTTCAGTGTCACCACTCTGGTGAGTCCATCCTTGCCCGGGTGAAGAACCGTAACTCGGGCGAGGGGCCATTTGCTTGGTGGAAAGCGCTCGTCCGTGAGTAGCACCATGGAGCCAACCTTGATGTTGTTGATTGGATGGTGCCATTTGGAGATTGCCTGTTGAAATTGCAAATAATGAGTAGACCATTGAGACCAAAATTCCTGTACCTTCTGCTGGATTAATTGCCACCGAGTCAACCTTGACACATTTGTATCAAGGAGCGATGGCTCCGGAATGGAAGTGATGGCGCTGCCGGTGAGAAAGTGTCCAGGGGTGAGCACAGCCATGTCTTCTGGATCATCACTGAGGGGCTCCAGTGGTCGTGAGTTGAGAATAGCCTCTATTTGGGCAAGCAGGGTGCTGAGTTCTTCGTAGGTGAGTACGGTCTCACCTACAGTCCTCCTGAGATGAAATTTGGTGGACTTCACCGCTGCTTCCCATTTTCCACCCATGTGTGGAGCCGCCGGTGGATTGAACGACCACTGTGCGTTGTCCGATGCCAATACCTTCGAGATGACCTGGTGTTCGGCGGAACTCTGGGTGAAAAGGTTGTGTAAGACCCTTTCTGCTCCCACAAAATTAGTCCCGCAGTCTGAGTAGAAGGTGTGTGGAATCCCCCGTCTTGATGAGAAGCGCCGATAAGTTGCAATGAATCCATCCGTCGAGTAATCCGTTACCGCCTCGAGATGTACTGCTGATGTTGTGAGACAGACAAAAAGACAAATCCAGCCCTTATGTGTTTTTGAGCCTCTTCCTTTCCATGCCTTGATCGTAACCGGTCCTGCGTAGTCCACTGCAACGTGAGAAAATGCCCGTGATGGTGTGACACGACAGAGAGGTAGTTGGCCCATCAATTGACAGGCACGGATCCCCCTCTGCCGTGCACATATCACGCATTTGAGAATATGGGACTTCACAGGTGCTCTTCCGCCGATAATCCAGTATGTTTGCCGAAGATGAGCCAGTGTGAGTTGTGTACCGCCATGAAGTGTTCGACGGTGGGCATCATCTATAATGAGATCGGACAAACGTGAATGGCGAGGCAATATGGCTTGATGTTTGCCTTCGTATGGGAGAGATGACTCGTTGAGTCGACCTCCCACTCGCATGACCCCTTAGTCATCGATGTAAGCCGTCAATCGGTGAAGAGCGTGATGGTTCGGCAGTTGTGTGTGCGATTCCAGTTGCTTCAATTCGTGTGAGAAGTATGCCGATTGAGTCGCCTTTATCCAGAAAATCTTTGCCATGTCCAAGTCAGATGGTGTAATGTTCCTTAATGGTGATGAGACAGAACATTTTCGTAACCGTGAGCGAATTCTGAAACAAAGAGCAGTAATCCTGAGCAATTTACCAAGTGATGAGTAGCGGTATATGAGGCCCCAGTGGTAGTCGACTATAGGTGAGGCCACAATCAATGAGATTCCCGGTCGAGCCTCGAGAGCCGAAGACTCGTCAGGAGATGTAGGTTGTGTTGGCCATGTGTCCGCTGATTGAGTGAGCCATGGTGGTCCCGTCCACCACAGCTCATGTGTTCGTAATTGCTCCGTTGTGATTCCCCTTGAGGCGCAATCCGCTGGGTTGGAAGTGCCAGGAACGTGTCTCCATTCAGATCTTGAGGTGAGCTCTTGGATTTGCGACACCCTGTTCCTGACATAATCCTTCCAGCGCGAGGGATGGGCTTTGATCCATGTGAGAGTTACCTGGGAATCCGTCCACAAATGGGTTGAGCTTATGTCCATGTTTAGTGTGGCTTGGACATATCTCGTGAGCTTTGCGAGTAACAGCGCGGCCGTAAGCTCCAACCTCGGGATGGTCAGTCTTTTAAGTGGTGCTACCTTGGTCCTTGAACAAACTAGTGACGTCACTATTCCTGTGGACGGTGTGTTAACGGCAATGTAAATTACTGCCGCCATGGCGAGTTGCGAAGCGTCAGAGAAGCCGTGGAGTGTGATGGTGGTACTCCCAAGCGTGTGAAGCCATCTTGGTACTGAGAGCAGTGCCAAGTTTGTGAGGTCTTCTCTGAGCGATAACCACCGTGATGAAATTTGGGATGGCAGGCTGTCATCCCATCCAATTTTGTGCAACCAAAGCTCCTGAAGGAGCATTTTCGCCTTGATGATTACAGGTGATGCGAAGCCTAATGGATCAAATATCTGAGCCACTTCAGATAAAATGCGTCGTTTTGTGAGGTTTTCCATGCGATGATCTGACTTGGGTGCAAATATGAGTTTATCCTCTTGAGGACTCCACATGAGTCCTAATATGTTTGTTGCGCAATCGTCGAGAGAGATGAATGATCCTGGTGTGTTTTCCGAAGAAGTGGCGGTTAACACATCTGAGTGAGTTGAATGCCATTTTGCAAGAGGGAAGCCACCCGCGTTGCAAAGTTCCTTTAATTGTTGTGCGATTTCCACGAGTTCTTCCACGGTGTCAGCGCCTCCAAAGATGTCATCAACGTATCGACCGTGAGAAATAGATGGTATTGCCAAAGGAAATCTATGGCCCTCATCATCGATGAGTTGTAGGAGCGCCCGAACTGCAAGGAATGGTGCTGCCTTTGTGCCATAGGTTACGGTGGTGAGTTGGTACGGGACTTCTCTTTACTGTTCATCCAACCACAGGATTCGCTGTAAATCCCAATCATCGTGATGTACCTTGATCTGTCGGTACATCTTTGTGATGTCTGTGGCGAAGATGTGGCGGTGTTTGCGTATCCAAATGAGCACATCCGTGATATTGAGAAGTAAATTGGGACCTGTGTGCATAATGTCATTGACCGAGAGCCCGGAGGTGGTAGGGCAAGAACCGTTGAAGACAACACGCAGCTTCGTTGTTGAGCTGCTCTCCTTCAAGACACCATGATGAGGCAGATAATACTGCGACACCGTTTTGGATGTTTCTGGTGCCTTGACCATATGATGGAGTTGTTGATACTCGGTCATGAACTGATGGTACAATGTGCTGTACTCACCAGCCCGATCCAACTTCTTAAGGAGTCGTTGCAAACACCGTTGCGCTGTAGTCCGTCATTCGCCTAATGTGCTGGATTCCGCCTTGAGAGGTATCCGTACAATGTATCGCCCAGTTGCGTCTCTTGAATGCGTGGACAGGAAATGATCCTCACACTCTTGTTCGTCCGGTGTGAGAACGGTGGAGACGTCTGATGGCAGTTCTTCTTGCACCCAGAACTTCGTCAGCAATTCTTGGAGTGCATTGTCGTCATGATGAAGGGTGACGTGGTGAGAAGAGTAAGCTCGTGATGATGGTGAGCTTACTGGTCCAAGAACAAGCCATCCGAAGATGGAGAGTTGAGCGATTGGCATTGATGGCGATCCCTTGATAATATTGGGCTTGATAGCCTGCCCGTATGCGTCTGCCCTTATGAGGATGTCAATAGGGCGAGGCGTGAGAAAATCCGGATCTGCTAACCTCAAGTCTTGTAAGTGCGGCCATGACTGAGGCGATGCATCGAATGATGGTAGGATCGATGTCAATTCCTCGAGGATGTGAGCTCTGACCGTAATTTTAGCAGATGAATGCAACGCATAGATGGTAATCGTTGCCACGCCCCGTGTTCTTGTCGCGTTGGAGCCGCCAATGCCCGTGATAGAAACCCTCGATCGGCTCCGTTGGATGCTGAGTACATCCATGAGCCGTTCCGTGATAAAGGTGAGTTCAGACCCTGAGTCGAATAGCATCCTAGTAAGTTGAGTCCCTGTCCGTGATTGCGTCCGTGCTACCGCTGTGGCCAGGAGCGTAGCATTTGTGATGGTCCTTGATACTCCGACGATTGCGCTTGCTCCCTAATGAGCTTCCGCACTGGTGCTTGCTGCCTGGGTGCCGGTGGTTGGCTGCGCTCCGTGTAGCATGGTGTGGTGCCTGCCGGAACACGATTTGCACGTTCGTGCACGACAGACACGCACAGCGTGGCGCCCCAGGCAGTTGTAGCAGAGGCGCTTGTTTGTGGCGATGACATGCCGCTCCTTCACCGACATGAGCCGGAAGGTAGGGCACTGGACAATATAGTGCCTCCCCTGGCAGGCGTCGCAGGGGTAGGCAACGGAGGAGTCCGTGGCTGGCCGGGTGGAAGTGGCCGATTGTGTCGTGTGCAGTGCCGGCTTCCGTGATGTGGTTGCGCCCGATGCGCGAGTAACTGCCGTGGTGGGTGTCGGTGCCGGAGCCTTTGCTAAGCACTCAAGCGTGCGTGTCCTGGACACCAGGAAGTCCTCCAATTGGTCGAAGCGTGGGAAACCTTGTGTGGGGCCGAGAGAGTTCTCCCATGCTTCTCTTGACGCTGCGTCCAAATGTCTCAATATGTGGTGGACGACAAGGCAGTCCCACATATCATGTGTGACACTCAGGACTTTCAAAGCCCGTGTCGCCTCCACCACCGTCGAGGTCAGCGTTGACAGTGTGTCTGCGTCCTTGATCGCTGGTGTCGTTAGATTAAAGAGCCGATCCAAATGCGCTTGTATGTGGAGCCGCTTGTTTTCATATCGTGCCTTGAGGAGTTCCCATGATGTAGTAAATGAGTCGGCTGCGAGTGGGAGTCCTTGCACTACCTGTGCGGCTGGCCCGGTCAAACAACCACGCAGGTAGTGTAGTTTCTGAATGGAGGTTAACCGTGAGTTCATCCTTACTAGGGAGTCGAAGAGCTCGGCGAATGACGGCCACTGCTCGTACTCCCCAGCAAAAGTGGGCAATGATATCTCTGGCAGCTTGGTGGTTGACGCCCTTTCTTCCATGTGCTGGCGTCCTTGAGTCGCCTCCATGATTTCGTTCTCCAGACCAGCCAATGCCATCCTGGCCCTGAACACGATAACGGACTCCAGGTTATGATAATCCAGCCTAAAGTAATCGTGTTCAAGGCTGTTCTTGGGCCAGACTGCCACAAGTTGTGCGTGCTCCTTGTAAAACTCGGCGTGTACTTCCATGATGGCATCCCTCAGCGTGCTCACTTGATTGAGTGAGGTAGCGGCGATGTTTGAAGGGATGGCTTGGCCCATTTCCTTGAGTACATTCACTCTGCTCATCTTGGTCTTAACTTTGAGCAGCATTTCTGATGAGAGGCCGGCAGGTGAAGTTGCTCGCTTCTTGCTGGTGCCGCCCTTGGTAGTCACTGCCAACGGAGGGATGGTGAGTGTGGCAGGTGAGATGGGGCTGTTGTCAGACGCGACCTCAACGTCCTCCTGCGTCGTCTCCTGTGAGGACATGGTGTTGTGATCCTTGCGCTGCCTTGAGATCAACCTTGATCTGAACCCTTAGTTGAAACCTGTTGAATATCAATTGTATAAGCCCACGAACAGAAGCTTGTCGATTTCAACCACCGTGAGAAGAGAACACATATCAGAGTCACTACACATTGAGTCAATGTTCACACAGTTTCACTGAGTCGTTGCACTTTTCACTTTTATGACCACAATGGACACTCTCACACCGCCAATCCGGCTCGAAGGACCAAATGTTCGAGAATCTCGCGATTCCCGTTGTGAGGAGATGAGAGGGAATGAAAGTAAAGCGGAAAGGGGGGAAATGAGAAGATCTATTGGCGGTGGAGAGGTTATGTTTCCACGTGGTCTACATAATGTCCGTTTAACAGAGTCTTTATTGTCTATAAAATAATGGTCACAGGTGCTCTACGGTAGTGAGAGTAGCAATTATAATGAGCGAGATAGTCAATTGTATGAATTGTATCCGCCGTACAATGATTTATACCTTTGCGGGTGCACGTGCACGATTCGCGCCGCGTACAGAGCCTGAGTCGTCTAGTGTGGATGTACCGTGCGTATTGTTATGAGCTTCGCCTGAGATGGATGAGAGATAGACCGTGATACACTGAGTGAAATCCTAAGAACAGCAATGTGCGAGATAAACTAGAAAAGCTAAAATAGCGATAATCCGTGTGTGTTCTCTATAACTGCTGAGACGATAACGGCCGCCCGATTCGGCGGAAACGCCGCCCGCGTTAAAGGCGCGCTCGCATAAAAGCCGCGTGTGACTCGGCCCTCAGGCCGCCTTGAGGATGCCGCGACGACGATTGGTCGGCGTCGCGGCATTCCCAAACAGCATTTCATCGATTGGTCGCGTGTCGCAGTCGCGAACACCGGAACACCATTACCTTCAGTAATGTCAATATGTAACAGACGGAATGAAGGTCCTTTTCATCAATGAAAGAAATGTCATTGTCCTCCAACGAGACAATGAACAGAACGACATTGGACGTTCTGTATTGGATACGTGTTTTTTTTATGTATGTTGGCGCATTTGTCGCGAATGGGTTGATAGATCATTATGGTTCTTGCACAAAATGCAGGAGCCTATTCTCCCATTGGTCCCATATAAGTTTCGAAAAATTCCAAGAACAACAACAAATATTTTAAACAATTTCTCGAGTTTCGAGGGATATTGTTAAATGTCCACGTATAACTTTCCACCGTGTTAACCGATGTAGATGATTTTGGGTACGTTTCAAAGAGGCTACTCTCGGGGTAGTACCATGTTAATGTGGACAATTTGTAAGAAAGAATACCGAAGTCTTTGTTATATTGAAAGTATTGGTACTCTTCGCAACTCATATTTCTTTGTCTTTTCAGTTACCGACGAAGACTGCTTACCGTGCACGAGTACGCCAAAAAGGCGACGTACGGAGGAACTGGGTGGTGAACCTTGTGGGAACTACGAAGCCGTTCTCCACGACCACAGATACGAGGACTCCCCACGAACCCTCAGGAACAAACTGAGGGAGTTTCGAGCCCAAAAAGTTAGCGTAAGGAAGGTCACGAGGCGGCTGGAACAACGAGTCAGGCGTTTACGAAGGCAAGTAACTTCTTTACGCGATGTTGTGGTACAGCTAAGACGCCGCAATCTTTTGCCAGAGTCCGCCTACTATAATCTTTCGCCCCATGAAACTGCATCCGTAGAATTATTCAGCCGTATGATGAAGCGGAAAAAGAATAATACAAATAAACTCAGTTGAGAAAAATATCCTGCGGCTTTACGCGCATTTGCGTTAACGGTTCATTTCTATTCACCGAGGGCCTATAATTATATTAGAAAAGCGTTTTACTTAGCTCTTCCACATCCGGACGTCCTTAGGACTTGGTACAGCTGCGTTGATGCTGATGTTACGTCCCGGCGTAACTTTTTGATTTTTCCTTTTCTTTTAGCATAATTTCTCATTTAAACTCTCTTTTCTTTCCTTTATTCCGGCCGCCGGATACGAATTATTCGTATCATGGCTTAGGCTCATCGCATATGTGGTGCTGTCGAGTTGTAATATGTAGTGGAATTCCCTCACCGTGGAATCATATTCGTCCCATCGTATATATATATAAGTAGATGAGAGTGGGTATGAATGCGTGAGAACAGAGTATGAGTGTGTGCGTGTATAGGCTAAGGAAAAAGCGATGAGGTTCCGCGTGTTAATTTTTAGTTTCTCTCTCTCTCAAAAGTAAATTATTATTTTCGTGGCAATAAGCCATTGCCCAAATATCAACCTAGTTCTGTTCAAGCATACGAAATCAGGAGCGCGCGCTACTGAAGTTTTAGATGGCTGAGTCAATGCAATCATATTTTTTTTGCAATAAAACTAAATAATTGGAAGAGGATAGATGAGCAACCGAAAATCTCTCGCTGAACATCGAGCGAGCATAGTAACGCAATATTTGTACACTGAATCGACCGCTGATCGACCGTTTCCATGGTTAGGGTATGAAAAACTGGCCTAGAGCGAGCCCAGGAGCCGTCTCGCGACGGATTTCTCTGGGCAGTTGGCTGTAAAGTCGTGAGGTACGTGGTCGCTGTCCGAGGATATCTTAGATATCATTAATTTCTGAGCCTAAAGTGCATATTCTTCTTGCAGTGTGTTACGATACGGACTCAATAATCCTCGTTAAAGCCTTAGTGTTTAACTTCCAATTATTATTTGAGATATAGACTCAGTTTTCCTTTTGATTTCGTGAAAGTGCGAAGGTGTGCGGGTTTCGTTAGGCACGTGGCCGACAAAATTGCGTCGGACGCGTTAGCTTTTAAGTTTCCTTTCTTTGATATCTATTACATTATTCTTTTCATTATTCATTAAACTTGAACAGAACGCGAAAGGTTGTTCCTCGCTCGTGTGGCGAGTAAAGTCGGTGAATTATCTAACTAATTTAACGAGAAAGCACTAACTTCCTGATTTGCCGCCCCTTGTAACGGGCTAGATCCCGGCTCAATCACAGCAGAGCATAGGCAAATCTAGGAGGAACAAAGTACTAAAATTATATTCCGATTCGAAGGTACTATCATTGTTTTTCCACCAAAAACCTCGAAACTCCACCAACGATACGCCAGACAGAGAGAGAGAGAGAGCGAGAAGGAGCGCGTGCGCAAGCCGAACAGATCCGAAAGTAGCCGAAGACCAGCGACACGGTAGGAACCTCCAGTCGCGATATACGACAATTATAACCATCACGTTGTATAATCATGCCCGAGTTCAAGCTATGGAGAGATCCCGCGGGCACGGTATCGACCGTGCACGTTCCTCCTGTTTAACTTTCGATTGTAAAGGCGTAAACCGTGAATTACCGAGAGCGCATCCTCACCTTCTGTAAAGAGCGCTCGAATTAAGGCGCATCATTGTCGCGCACTATTCATGAACATTTCTCAATACTGCGTAAACTATGTAACGCAATTTATCTACTAATCGTTGACCGAATTCGAAAACATATCTATTCTATTTTCTTTATACTGCTATTTTTCAACTGAATATAACTACTTTTGTTTTCCCCTTATACTATTCTTCTTGATTTGATCTGTGTTGTGACGTCACACCTCGTCTACCATTGCGTTGTACACCGGCCGAAAACATAACCTCGCGCGAACAATGGGGGCCTGTACGGGTCTTAGGAAGACACACGAATCCTATTAGTCCTGCATGTAACTAAACGCGATATTAGTTCTAATTTGACTTCTCTGTTTAGCTTATACAACAAACTAGAAAATCCCATCTCTTCCAGGAAGGGATTAGAACCTCGCAATAATGATCTTCAGTTAGATTACCGTTATTTATTGTAATTAAATTAACGAAAACATTCAAGCGTTACGATCGGTCGCACGGCAGGCCGCTCGCGGATACTCATCGACCGTCTTGACAGCATAAAGTCGTGAAAAGCCTCGCCCGGACGTAACAAGACAAAAATGTGCAAAAATTCCCAACCATAAATTCACATGTTCTGAATATTCTCAATTTTCTGACCCTTACTTCTACAGCGTGGGGCAATAACTCTGTCCACCTTCAATATCTTCGTCGTTCAAAGTGGACAGATGTATTGTCGGACGCTGTATGATTATCATAAAATGTGGTACAATAGGGCTATAGGCTACGGTCCACGTTAAAAAACCGAACGCGCTAGTCGTGGCACCTCATGGGTGGCGTGGAAGTCCACGTATCTTAAATTTTATAAACAAAAACCTTACATAGGCATTTGCATTTGTCGGGTGCAGCGTTGCACTTTCGAATTGAATGAAGTCTCGTAGAATATAGATATTACGAACCCATCGAACCCTTCCCTCTATAATTTTGTGTAATACTTACCGTTTACAGGAACAAAGCTGACTATCACAACCTGTGCACCCTGTACATGTGCATTTAAATGTAATACATATCGTACATAATGATGAATAAATGACATTGGAAAAGTCGGTTACAGTTCCGGGGGAATCATTTGTAGTACGTACGTGAAATACGTGCTAAGAATGATTAGACTTTTCAGATATTTCAATTAGTCCAACCGCGACCCGCGGTCGGTCGGGAGCGGCACAATGAAAGTTTCGGTTTTCAATTCACAGGGATTTTGTTATTATTGTCCTGTTTTATCATGCCTTCTTTGACAATACGCACGTTGCGACATTTCGTGGGCAGAATGCGACAATGGACGTACATATGGATTACAGTATGAACGGTGAATTGCCTTCAACCGAACAACTTTTTCTTTCACGAAATGGGGAGAGCGTTCTTAAACTAAACGTGCGAAAGTAAGAAAAACGTTTCAAATCAATGTGATGGGACTTGCTGAGAACTGTTAGAATATATACACAATTTGATCACCTTCTATTTAGAAAAGAAATCATGCAGAACAAATCATAGAGAACAACTCATAAAAACATTCGCACCGTCGTCGCGTCGTGTCAAGCAAATTCTTCCTGACGTACGCTGTCGTGTGTTAAAATCGCGTGTTAGTACGATCCCTCAGAATGTTCTAGTGCAAGAAGTGCTCCTATTACTTGTTTCACGGTTAATGCATAATACGCAATAATTGACATTTATTATATACTTTCTTATTTATTACTACCACAGAAAGATCAATTTTACTGAAACCAAAATTTATGAAATATATATTTTGCCCATATCTATTATAAACCAATACGACACATCTATTCCGCTGACAAAATATTAAAAACTATCCGTAGTAAGTACTAAAATATTTTTAAATGAATATCGTTTGTTGCCGCGTGACGAATAATTAAAAAAAAATTATTCTGTGAAAAAAAATGAACCATGGCTAGGCGCCGACGAAAAAAAATCACGTCGACGAGCGACGATGAGTACGACGAGTCAATCCCAAACTCTCCTCGATTCACTTTTCTTTGGATCGCGCTCTGCTCGCGGCGGTGGTGCCCGATTTGCCTTCCGGCTGAAAGAACGCAATGGTACGTGCGATGCCTTATGCGAAATCTGGCACCACTGTCACCGGCCTGTGTGCGGAACGAAGACGCGACGCCGCGACTGCATGTCGAACAAAGACGCAACGCGCGTTGCCGGTTGAAAGGGGACGCAGCATAGTTCTGTCCTTCTCTCAAAGCCGAGCGCGATTCGGCGAGAAACGGCGCGCGCAGCTCACACGGACACGCACGCACCCTTGCCGAGGTTTCCCTCACCCAAAAAACACCAACGGTGTTTTCGGCCCAGATCTGCTATCACTGGATCTCGCATCCATTGTATAAAGATCAGTGGGCCAGACCAATTTTTTTTTTTGTTTATACTAGCATTTACCATAAAATAAACTATTTTATGGTACACATTAGTTTAAAATAAACTATTTTATGGTACACATTAGTCTTATACATTATGAGACGAGCAGGGAGTAGCAATGTCTGCTGCATGTTCTGTGACGATTTTATGGGAACATGCAGGATATAAAGTTTTACTTGACATGAGAGAGAAATGTCTCTCAGTGACATGTAACTTCTTAGCAGTTTCCCTTCTCGCCTTTAATGCCGACTTTACAACACAAGTGGCATTTACATTAGCGGACGACAGTTTGTTTCTTTTTTTTGTTTTTAAATCTGTCAAGAGGGAAAAGATTCTTTTCGAATCAGCATTTGAATTTGGGAGTGACCTTACAGCATTTACAAGACACTGCAAATTGGGATATTGACACAGGCAGAAAATTGTTCCCACATTTTGTCAAAACTAAATTTTTAGAAGTAATCTTTTTCTGTTGCTTCAGAATATTCATACAAAGCGAACCATTCCGATCTTAGACCATTGTTATCAAAGCCTCTCAAAGATTCGGCGACAAAAGAAACATCAATAAATGATATTTCTCTGTTCATATCGCGCAAAGTTGTTTCGAGTTCAAAAACTTTCAACTTTGATAAAAATGCGTCTTTTATCGGTAACCTAGTGCGAATGTCCTCAGCGGCACTCATATAAAATTGCAAACAATTCTGCCGAATGTTTGTAACTATAGCTGTGTGCCCTTCTGATGACAATTCGTTTAGGTACTCTTCACATTCTATTCCTAATGTAATATCTTTCTAAGGGTTTAATATTTTCAAGATTTGAATAATCTACGTTACTGCTACAATCTTTCAAAAGCTCTGGTTTCAGAAACTGCTGACAAACTATATGCAATAATTGCAATGATTTGGTTTGCAGTAACTGAATTCTGGTTTCCACAGCTTAGAAAAAGATTGTAAATGTATTGAAATAATGCAAAATATAATTTAGGAATAGAAGGTAGGCTTTCAAATCAGAATCTTGTATAGTTAACAGTAACTGCTCTGAGGTTTTCGTTTTATCATTACTATTGACAGTTATCAAAAAGTATTCGATATTTTCCCAAGTTTCTAAAAGTCTTGAGATACATGAGTGCCGTGAAAGCCATCGAGTTTCGGCTAATTTCAGAATCTTACGGTTCGATTCCTGACAATCGGCAAAAATAGCAGATCGCTTTGGACTACAGTTAACAAAGTTCGTTATTTGCTTTACAAAGTCCTCACATTTACCTGGAATCATCTTGCATGCAGTATTGGCGACTAACGCTACGGAATGGCATGGACATGGCAATGTTTTAACATGTCCAGACTTTTCCTCTAGCTTTTTTTTAAATTATGATTTTTTCCCTGTCATAATGCTTGCATTGTCGCATGGCAGGGCAACAATATTTGAAAATGGAATTTCTAATCTATACATTTCCTTTCGAAATGCTTCAAACAATTTGTCGGCGCCACAATTTCTTGCATCAAGATCGATCAATTTCAGTAATTGTGGGACAATATGTGAAGTGTCAGGATCAACATATCGAACATGATCTTGTAATAAAACACTGGCATAATTCCAGTTTAGTCTTTATTTCACCTTTGTACTTTATTCTTACTGACATTACTTTACAATAAAAGAAACTCTGCGACTAGCTGTTCGTTACGTGCGTGTTCTACATGCTTCCACAAGCTTCTACCAGCTTCTTCCACATCCCACAATTCCTTGGGAACCGTTACATTCAACTCAGAGATCGCGACGCGCTCTCACGATCACCCACGGTACTTCTTCGTACATTTCGACACATGAAACGTCATCCATTACGTATTAGAAATACCAGATGTTTCATCAATAAAAACACTGAATTTAGTATTCTGAAGTGTTACGTCTCGCGACGTCACCGCTTGAGATAGTATTAATTAATAGAGACTTCGATTATTTCCCTGACGGAACCCGTTGCAAGAGATTAAGCAGACCCTTCCCCAGAACGTGCCACCCACTCGGGGAAGGCAATAAGTTAAGTCCTAGAACATTTTACGAGCGAGGTGAACAAAGGGCGACTGTCCGTTAGGTCGCCACGCGATAAATCCCGGCAGATATAAAAAAACCCACTTGAACCAAACATTTGGAAGAGATCACATAACCCGTACTTTCACTTACCCTCCCACTCACCCTGCGTCCGCGGAAAACGCAAGGGCGGGGATGACTGGGAGAGGAAACTCAAAGGTCACCTCATTCGTAGAATCTTAAGAACTAGACCTCCCCCAATGCCCCCAAAAAGTTCATCAACGAATGACCAACGTGGAAGTATTGGAGAAGGGATGAACCGAACGGAACCCGCGTTTACCTCGTTGAGATTTTCAAAACCTCACTTCACTTCTTTGAGTTCCTTAAAACTGTAAAGGCCTCGACTCTGTGTACCCTTCGCCTTGATTTAACTGATTGAATACTCAGCTCAATTTCTGAATAAATTCCAGTACAAACTTCTACAAATCAAACTTGCAAATAAATCAGTGAATCATTCTTGTCGTTGAACGCCTGTTCAATCCAATTTATTGAAAGTGTGAATCAACTAACAACCACCGCAAGAGTAAGTACTCACTCCGAATAATATTCGTAACCTCTGGGGGCTAAGGTGAAGGGTAATGCTCGTTAAACTACCAACCAATCCCGAAATCCACCCACCTCTCACCCAGTCCTTTGACCGTGTCTGGTCCCAGTAAAGTCGCGGATCGCGGTTGACTACAAACAGACATCTCGCGCGGACTCTGATCCAGGTCAGATTCGTACGACTGTTCGTCCCACAACCGAATAGAATCGTGGAGTCCACCACCTTATCGCGGTTCTTCCAAGACTCACCTTGGGACGTAACAAATTTTGGGGGCTCGTCCGGGATTGTAGGTCGAAGGCTGGGCTAACCCTATGAATACGCGAAGTAAAACAGTGAAATCAGAACAGGATATTAAGCCCGAGTATATACTTAATCCGTTTGAGTCAATTCCGAGAACTCGCCGCGATTACCCGTCGGGTTCGGAAGACAGTTATATTGAGGAAAGTAGTTTTAATAAGTCTGCTGATTTGAACGATACCCTCGTTAGCGACGTATCTGAGCAATCGGATAACATTTCAATAGAAGATAGTCTTAATAGCACAATTCTAAAGAGGGAAACTACCCCCTCCGATTCCAAATCCGCGCTGGAGAAGAGCATAATCATGCAATCTGCCTCGGCGCAGTCCTTGTTTTACCGGGATGCTCTTGAGGCCGTTCCGTATTTCGACGGGCGTAATATCCCTACGAGGCAATTCGTGAAGGCGTGCGAGAATGTAAAGGAATTTTTACCCGCGGAGTACGAGTCCAATTTGGCCAAGTTGTTAGTGATGCGATTAAGGGGGGAAGCGAAACGTGCGTTAGAAAATTTCCCAATGGTGAAAATCCAAGAGTTAACTAAGCATGTTAACGAGTTATTCGCGCCAGATAGGGAACTTTACGAAGTACAGGGGGAATTAGCAAATACGTATCAGAATGATGACGAAGATGTCTTGGCGTACGCAAATCGGATACGCGAGTTAGGAACAGAGATTTTAGCCGCATACGAGAGAACTCAAAATGGCCCGGTGGACGCGCAATTTACTGAACAAACTGAGAAGGGAACTACGCGAGCCTTCGTAAATGGTCTAAAAACGGAAATTTATCAAAGAATAACAGTAGTCGATAAATTATCTGACGCCGTGGTCAACGCCATTGGTGTAGAACGCAGCCTCAGGCAGCGTAAAGCTGTAATGCAGAGGGGCAGTAGTTCCGCGATTAATAGCTCCATGGACTGCGATCTAGTCCCAGCAATTAAAACCACGGCATCTTTGAATCCGCCATCCGTTTTAATATGCCAGCTGTGTGGTGAACGCGGGCACGGAGCAGGGGATTGCAAGCAATTAGCACTGAGAACGATGTCCCAGGCCCCAATTTATCCGGCTGGGCACGAAGAACCGTATCCGCCTAGGTGGACGCAAGGGGGGTTTCCCAACCAGAACCGCGGATTCCCTGCCAATCGGCCCCGATTAGAGTGCCAGATTTGTAATAGATTTGGGCATTTGGCCCGGGATTGTTGGTTCCGAGGACAAGGAGGGAACGGCGCGCGACCTCTCCAACGCCCCGCGATTAAGCCAAGGTCGCGAGATATTCCCCCAACTTGCGATAATTGCGGAAGGATCGGGCATACAGCAGGGAGCTGTTACCAAAACTCCGGTTATCAGGGCAATCAGAATCCTAGTGCTTTCCGGAACGAACCTAAGCCTAGTTCGAATGATCGCGCCAATAACTCTCCGGTGTGCCGTTATTGTAGGGAGTCCGGGCACACTATAGAACAATGTGAGATTAGAATCGCGAATAATAATCGACGGTATGGGAACGTGTCGGGAAACGAGTCAGGCCTCTCGAATGGACGGGCGCTTCAAGAGGCCAACGAGGTGCCGCGCCCCTCATAAAAGATGACCCTCCGCGTATCCAAACCCGAACGGTGCACCTTAATAGAGAAACGGAGGTACCGACTGTTTTAATTAGAGACGAACAATTAACTGAACCCGCAATTTTAATGATAGATACTGGCTCTGGGCCCAATCTAATTAAATACGGAACCTTGCCGAGCAATGCAACCATAGACAAGGGGGTGATATTACAATTGAAAGGGATAACTCAACACCCCGTGTATACACTAGGCTTCACCTACCTGTGCCCTTTAGGACAGCCAACCATTTTCCACCTCGTTAGTGATGACTTCCCCATTTCGCCTGCGGGGATACTCGGCAACGATTTTTTTAGGCTAACCGGAGCGAAAATCGACTATACTAATCGCCGTTTAGAGGCAGCCCATGGAAACCTCCCTTTCTTGAGCCACGAAAGATCATTGAACGTTACTCGAGGTGTGATGACCGTCGGAAAGGCTATGACGTATGCTCAAGCCACAAACTGCGCGGGTACAACGCATAGAATCCGCGAATGGGAACCCCTTTATAATAATTGTGAGCGAGCAGCAGATGAGGAATTTATCGAAAGAAATAACGTAAGGGAAGAGATAACCATTAGAAGTAACAGTAGTAGGAATAATATAAGAAACACCCGATTATCCAAGGGTAGGAAGTTTGACGACGAGAGTATCGAAAGAAATAACGTAGGGGAAGAGATATCCATTATAAGTAACAGCAGTAGGAATAGTATAAGAAACGCCCAATTATCCAAGGGTAGCGAAGCAGATGACGAAGGCAAATCCGAGATCCAAAATAAGAAAATATATGAAGAAGGAAAGAAAAGTAAAATGGGCCCATTTTCCAGAGGTCTTATAGGATTAGAGGGAATTAAGAGTATTGTAGACAAAGCAACGCGTGAAAAGGAACCTTGTGTACGAAGCACCCGATTATCCAAGGGTAGGAAATCTGACGACGAGACTAACCAGGGAATCCGAAACAAAAAGATAAATGAAAAGGGAGAAGAAAACGAAGCGAATCCATTTCCGGGAGATCTTATAATTATAGAGGAAGATAAGGACATTCAAGATAGGGAAATATGTAAAGAGGAACCACATGAACAAGACACCCGATTATCCAAGGGTAGGAAATTTAACGATGAAAAAAACCTAGGAATCCCAAATAAAAAAGTATATGAAAATAAAGAATACGAGGTGGATCCATTCTCTAGAGATCCCATAGTTATAGTGGAGGTTGATGAAGTTGAAGAGATCGAAACCACCCGAGAGCCATCGAAAAATAACACGCAACCGGTACATCATGTAAATGCAACACAACCTATGCCGCTAGACCGTGAATTAGAAGAAGGGAGTAAAAACGGAAACTTCAACTGTGGTTCGCGGGCCACCATGGCCAAAACCGTTATCGAATCACTCTCCTTAGAGCATCTATCGCCGGAAGAAAGGAACTGTGTAAGTTGTTTAGTAGAGGCGAATTACGACCGTTTCCATCTACCGGGAAGCGTTTTGACCCATACAACTGTAATGCAACATCGGATACACACCACCGACGACCTCCCAATAAACACGAGGCAATACCGTTTTCCACAACTACATAAGGATGAGATCAATAGACAAGTGAATGAACTATTAAAAGATGGAATAATTCAATGCTCCCAATCCCCTTATAACACGCCGGTGTGGATTGTACCTAAGAAACCGGACGCAGAGGGGAATAAACGTTGGAGGATGGTGCTAGACTTCCGGGCATTAAATGAAAAGACAATAGGTGACGCATACCCCCTCCCAAACATCATAGATATACTCGACCAATTGGGACAGGCTCGATATTTTTCCGTGTTTGATTTAGCATCCGGATTCCACCAAATATTAATGAATTCTCAGGATAGTCCAAAAACCGCTTTCTCAACACCCTTCGGTCATTATGAATTTACGCGCATGCCATTCGGATTGAAAAATGCCCCCGCGACTTTCCAACGCTTAATGGATCTCGTGTTGACCGGGTTACAAGGCCGGGAATTGTTCGTTTATATGGATGACATCGTAATTTATTCAAAGACTCTAGCGGAGCATGAACAAAAATTCAGGACACTTATGGAACGGCTTAGACAGGCGAATCTGAAACTGCAACCCGATAAATGCGAATTCCTGCGGACAGAGGTAACATATTTGGGACACACGATAGGAAGGGACGGAGTCCGACCAGATCCAAAGAAACTTGAGGCCGTGCGCCACTTTCCTCGCCCTAAAAACCCTAAGAATGTGCGACAATTCCTGGGATTAGCCGGTTATTATCGACGATTCATTCGCGAGTTCTCAAAACTAACGAGACCATTGACTCAACTCCTTAAAAATGATGTCCCCTTTGATTGGACCAGCAGTCAGGAGAATGCATTCGAGATCCTGAAAGACAAGCTATGTGAAAAACCAGTACTTCAGTATCCTGATTTTGAGAAACCCTTCATATTGACAACAGATGCTTCGGGATACGCGATAGGGGGAATCCTCTCTCAAGGGGACATAAGTAAGGATCACCCAGTAGCATACGCTTCGCGGACGTTGAGTGACGGCGAGGTCAAATATGACACGTACGAAAAGGAAGCCCTCGCGATAGTGTATTGCGTGAAGCATTTTAGGCCTTACCTGTATGGGCGAAGATTTACCCTGGTGACCGACCACAAACCCCTAGTTTGGTTCCAAACCGCGCAGGACGCAAATATGCGAATATTACGTTGGAGACTGAAGTTAGCCGAATACGATTATGAGGTAGTATATAAAGCCGGAAAGACCAATGAAAACGCCGATGCGCTCTCACGTAACCCGGTCGAATGTTACGTTGTCGGGAGGAGTGACCGAAACAACAGAATCAACGCTCAAGATACTGAGTATATCCGGCGATTGCTAGAAATCGAGTCGGAGGACGAAGGTGATGGCGATAGCGACCAGGAATACCCGAACGCGTCGGATTATGGGACACCCGAACCCCCGACAGACGGACCTCTCTCACCACCCCACGACTTAGAGGAACCGGGAAATAATCAACGAACAAAAGGCACGGCTACCTGCCCGGAAAATTACGGTCGCGAATCAGAGTTCGGATCCCCTGCCCAGGCAATTAGTCTACCTCAAATTGAAAAGGTCACACTACCGCAAATAGTTCCCCTTCCCGCAGCAACGGAGACCGACGCTGAGAATTCCGATGATTTTGATAAAATCGAAGCTGAACCACTAGCCAACAGAATTCGTCCTAACATTGCACCAACTACCGACGCGAGCACAGGGGACCCCGAGGGGCCACAACTTGTACGGTCCAGGGATTTGTTTTTCCTCAGGGGAGGGAATTTGTGTTATTTCCTAAACCAACAAGGGCTACCCATAGACGATGGGGCGCGCGGGCTTTTTGAAAAACAATTGATACCTGTCATAGGGAGCGTGACTCCGAACTCAATAAGGGCAATAAAAAGGGCCAGGCGATACCATATTATTGTGATTGTCGAGGAAATAGATGGGGACGGGCCGAGCAGAAGACTAGAGACCATATCCGATTTGCTAAGTACCCTACCGTCCGAGTTATCGAAATTAGAAATAGAATCCTTCAGTATTTCTTCCGGGCAACAAGTATCCAACGTGCCCTGGGGCGAAATATGGTCCGCGTTAGCAACTGCATTTATCCATAGCGAAATCAAAGTCATAATTTGTCATAATCACGTTAAATACCCTCCCAAGGATTTGAGAATAGAAATTTTAAAAGAAATGCATGCAACCCCGGTCGGAGGGCATCGGGGGGTCACCAAAACGTATAATCGAATTCGACAGCATTATCAGTGGGAAAATTTAAAAGAGGACATCCGAGAATTTATACGAAGATGCCTACCATGCCAGTTAAAAAAGTTGGTTCGCACTAAAACACGACAACCCATGATTATAACGGATACCCCGGGACGTGCGTTCGATAAAATCGCAATGGATATCGTCGGGCCATTACCCGTGACCAAAAAGGGAAACGAGCATATCCTTACGATTCAGGACCAACTCACGAAATTTTGTATAGCGGTCGCGATACCTGACCAAACCGCGCGAACCGTGGCCGAAGCCTTCGTTAAACGATTCCTGTGCATATTCGGATCCCCCAAAGCCGTCCTTACGGATCAGGGCAGGAATTTCGTGAGCGACCTCATGAAACGATTGACTAGACTCTTCCGAATCAAAAAACTCCGAACCACCGCTTTCCATCCTCAGTCTAATGGTTCCCTGGAACGATCCCATCATTCACTGGGGGAATACCTGAAACTTTTCGCCACCGAGCACACGGAATGGGATGAGTACGTAGAACTAGCAATCCTAAACTATAATAGTGGTGTGCATGAGGGTACCAAACACACCCCATATGAGTTGACTTTCGGTAGAGTAGTTAGATTACCCTCCAGCCTACCTTTAAACCCCGACGATAAGGTAGCCACTTACGACGACTACCTGATTCAACTCGCCACGCGTTTACATGAAACTCAGGAAATTGCGCGCGGAAACTTGATAGAAAGCAAGGAAGCATCCAAACTAAGATATGACGTCCGAAAAAACCCGCAGTGCTTCCAAGTCGGAAGCTTCGTGTTTCTACTGAAGGGTCCTAGGCCTGGAAAACTCGGGGACCAATATAGCGGACCACATGAGGTCCTAGAAGTTTTACCCCGCGGAAATGTAAAAATCCGAATTAAGAAAAACACCAGTGTAGTACACCCGAATCGTCTCAAGAAAGCAGAGGTGTTTACGGCTAGCTGACATAAGGAAACTCCGTTCCAGATGGCGAGCTCACTCACCCTTGTATTGTTGTACCTCCTACATCAATTTGTGCCTGGGCTCTGCATCATCGGGTACGATTGCGGAAATAAAGGGAACGATGTGACTACCGTTTCATTGCTAGAGGTCGGGAGATGTGACATCGCGGAACCACAAATTAACATCAGTCAGATTCAAATCCAATTACTACAAATCAATGAGTTCAAATTCGTCCACATCCTACAGTGTAAGGTGGAAATAGACCGCACCATAAAGAAATGTGGGATGTTCTCCCACACCACGGATGTGTTCAATGGAAGACTGGCATATATTGAGGAAACCACACGCGAACAGTGTATACAGATGCACCGGCATCGCGAAGTAAAAATAAGCAGCACCTTATTCCGAGGGCTAGTGTCCAATCAGACCGTTAGACGCCCCCTCACTCTAGCTGGAACGGTCACCATGGAAGGAGCGTGCGAAGGGAGTTCTTACTCAGATCCTTACGGCAGCTGGAACGAAGTTATAGTAACCGGGACCATTAAGATCACCCTCCAGGATTACACCGCTCCTGTGGATTTGGAAACTAACCGCCTACACCTGAGGTCCGGAGTCGCGTGCGATTTGACATCCGCCCAATGCACCGATGTAGAGGGTGGAAACACCTTTTGGGACCCCATACCGACCGATAGCTGCGCACTCACGAAGTACGGAGTTTTATTCCAGGGACAGGCGAACAAAATATCCGACGACACAGAGAAAGAAGATCGAATCATCTATTCCCTTTCAACCAGCGACGTCACTTTTGCACTCACTCGACACTCCGAGTTCGCTTTGTGCGGACATAAATTGATACGCACCGACCACCCAAAACTGCTGATTTTCGAAGTCCACAATGGGGAACCCTTGTTACCCAAAACCACTATAAATGTTAAAAATCTGGATATATTCGCTTACGTCAATTCAAAATTCGTTTACGTAGAAAAGCACATTCGCACCCAAATACGGCAATTATACCGCGATGCCCTTTCCCAGCGATGCAACCTGGAACAAAAAGTACTTCATAACACGATATCAATGGCCACATCAACGCCGGATGTCCTAGGGCACCACATTATGAAGAAACCAGGATATATGGCCGTTGTCGCTGGTGAAGTCGCTCATATCATAAAGTGCGTTCCTGTAGAAGTCAAGTTAAGGAGAACCAGCACCTGCTATCAACAGTTGCCGGTTTTCAAAGGAAACGACACCTACTTCCTGACTCCGCGAACGCACATCCTGCTAAGGACCGGAACCCAAATAGCGTGCAGCCCTTTTGTCCCCACGATGTATCTTTTGGAAGGAAGATGGTATCGTTTTGCACCAGTGGCAAACGCAGCTCTTGCACCCACCATCATGCAACCGACCCGGGAGACAACTTGGGAATACATCAACCCTGGGAACCTGGCCACAAGTGGAATCTACTCAGAACAGGAATTAAATGAGCTGCGAGACCACATCATGCTCCAAGCGGAACGACCGGGAGTACTAAACACCATGGCCCGAGGACTGATGGGGCAACCAATTATAGAAGATGGGCACGGGATCGCGAACCTACTTGACGAAAAATCTTTAGAAAAACTCGCGAACTCCGCATGGAAAAGAATCTGGGGGAAGATCACGAGCTTCGGGACGCTCAGCGCAGGCCTCATCGGAGTCGTTACCGCTTTCAGAACAATCACCTACCTAATTAATACCCTGATCCATGGTAAGTCCCTTCACGAGGCATACGGCTGGTCAATGTATGTGCTAACCGCCGTATGGGGAACGGTAGCACGGAAGTTGGTGGAAAAGAAGAAGCAGCAAGTCCCGAATCAAGGAATTGTTGTTCCCCACACAGCAGTGGAGATAGGAGACCTCAGTCAACCATCAGCACCCACGAATGAATCTCACCTGTATCCCCAAGTTCCTACCCAACTAACACTTGCTCAAACCTCGGTATCTATTCCCACGCATGAACCACCTCCAGATCCAGCCGGATCTTTATTTAGTTTACGAAAACCATAGACTAGTTGTTTGCCGCCCCAGTAGCATTAGAATATTGTAGCGTAACAGTAGACGTAGTGAGTTGTTTAGACATAAAAAAAAAAATGGTGAAGGGTTTCCGAAAAATTTCTATATTCAAATCACTGACCGATTGACCTTCCAACCAAGATGAACCCGTCCGTGGCAAGATGCGTTACAAGCAACTCCACAGTTGCGTATCATGGGCACGGGAGACACTTATGCGAGGGGTGCCATTTCCAACTGCGCCCAGAGGACCAGGAGGATTATTGCAAGGAAAAATGGCACCAAGTGATGCCATCCGGTATGGCCGAGGTATTGAGCCGGTGCCAAAATTGCAGCAGGGTGTTACTGGCCGTCCGCCCAGCAGCCCAATGCCAGGACTGCATGAGGGAATGCCGGTACCTCACCTGGCGGGATTTTATGAGGAAGGGAGCGAATAACGTTCCGTGGAGAATTTAGAAAAAGGGGGGAATAACCCTAAACTGTTTTAAGAAAGGGGAACCGGTTGTAACTTAACCCCATAGACATAAGTAGAATTAAGTTGAATAATAATAACCATTGCTAAAAAAAAATAACAACTGTTTCCTGCTGAACAACCTCCCCGCCCATTATCCCGCATTTGAGCACCACACCCAGCAAATTAACAGCACGCAACGGAAGGAATTCCGTGTTCCATGATCGATCAATAAGTAAGACATCCCGAAGAAAGGTGAGAACAAATTTTGTGTTAATTGTGGCTACTTCCTAACGAATAACCTGCTAATGATTTTTCAACTCCCTTCTAGACAAGCGCATTCTCGACCAGAACGACCAAGCCCAGAGGGAGAGAAAAGGAAAGGGGAGGCTGGCATAATACCGAGCTAAAATCAGCGGGCACCCATTGATGTACCCCGAGAAGGCTGGGTATAATTTTATACCACTCGGCAGAAGAAGTCGGCCCTAGTATCACAAGGGGAGGGCGCACAGGATAGCACCTAAAGGTGGGATACAGTATTCCTGGAGCGCACCTACCATCCTGATAACCCGGTAGTCATAACCCGGGAAGAAAGAGAGTGCCGCCCGAGAAAAGGACCAAACAATGGTCATTCACAAGGTCATCACAAAGATGGCCCGCCTCAAGGGGAGTGCAGAAGCCCAGGGGACCCGTTTAGCGTCAGCCTCCACCGAAAAGTCTCTCTCTCTGGAGCAAAGCCTACCGCGATAAAATACAGAAAAGAAACCGATAGTATGAAGTCACATTGCCTAAATTCAAACACATCTAAATCCGCGGGATGTCGCGCCGATATACGATTCACCGCATACCAAGTTGTTATATCCCCATAGTTGGAAGTTAAGCAACCTTTAGAATAAATAGCATAAGTTAACCATAAGACTACACCAAATAATAATTAGCGCCTTCTGCACGATCTGGGAACGAGCCGGAGAACGCAAATGTTCGGCTTCCCCTAACATTTGTCTGCGAGTGGGGGTGTTACGTCTCGCGACGTCACCGCTTGAGATAGTATTAATTAATAGAGACTTCGATTATTTCCCTGACGGAACCCGTTGCAAGAGATTAAGCAGACCCTTCCCCAGAACGTGCCACCCACTCGGGGAAGGCAATAAGTTAAGTCCTAGAACATTTTACGAGCGAGGTGAACAAAGGGCGACTGTCCGTTAGGTCGCAACGCGATAAATCCCGGCAGATATAAAAAAACCCACTTGAACCAAACATTTGGAAGAGATCACATAACCCGTACTTTCACTTACCCTCCCACTCACCCTGCGTCCGCGGAAAACGCAAGGGCGGGGATGACTGGGAGAGGAAACTCAAAGGTCACCTCATTCGTAGAATCTTAAGAACTAGACCTCCCCCAATGCCCCCAAAAAGTTCATCAACGAATGACCAACGTGGAAGTATTGGAGAAGGGATGAACCGAACGGAACCCGCGTTTACCTCGTTGAGATTTTCAAAACCTCACTTCACTTCTTTGAGTTCCTTAAAACTGTAAAGGCCTCGACTCTGTGTACCATCGCCTTGATTTAACTGATTGAATACTCAGCTCAATTTCTGAATAAATTCCAGTACAAACTTCTACAAATCAAACTTGCAAATAAATCAGTGAATCATTCTTGTCGTTGAACGCCTGTTCAATCCAATTTATTGAAAGTGTGAATCAACTAACAACCACCGCAAGAGTAAGTACTCACTCCGAATAATATTCGTAACCTCTGGGGGCTAAGGTGAAGGGTAATGCTCGTTAAACTACCAACCAATCCCGAAATCCACCCACCTCTCACCCAGTCCTTTGACCGTGTCTGGTCCCAGTAAAGTCGCGGATCGCGGTTGACTACAAACAGACATCTCGCGCGGACTCTGATCCAGGTCAGATTCGTACGACTGTTCGTCCCACAACCGAATAGAATCGTGGAGTCCACCACCTTATCGCGGTTCTTCCAAGACTCACCTTGGGACGTAACAGAAGTATGCTCGCAACACGTTCAGTTTCAATCATACAGATGACGTTTGAAATAATATTTTTACATTTTGTTTCCCCCATTGTCATACTTTGCAATATGTCAGAATCTTTTCCCACGGTTTGAAAGAAAGTTAGTAATTCAGATGCTGTTGAAAACGCAATATTCTTTTCTGCGATCAACATAGCGAATTGAATTTCTGCTTTCTTCTTTCGCATGTCAAAACATACATTACTGTCGTCCATCATATAAACATCATTGTCTGTGTTACGTCCTACGTCCTCCACCCGCTTTTCCGACGACTATATTCTCGCAACGAGCTCACCGCACCGCGTACCTTCTTAATTAGCCGTAAGTCGCGCAAAAGCGAAACAAGAGCCGGCGCACCGCGCCACCGAAATTCCTTCACGTAACGCTGACGCTCATCCGGGACGTAATGCGCGCCACGCGAAGGAATTACATAACGACCGCGCACAATAGTGATGTAAGTAGAAACGTAAGAATGCTGACACCGAATCAGCATAGGCTAACCCCAACGATCGATTAGCGATCCGCGGCAACACATAGTTCTGAGAACGCCAACTCCAAAACGGAAGCTAGGGCGCCAGTTCCGCGAAGGACCTGGCGACCCTCAGCAAAACCCACTACTCAAATAGGGCCACAAAGCAAGCGATCAATTCAATTACAATTCTCCGCTCCATAGCTAACGTCACGCTCAAGTTGGGCACCAAGTCACGTCAGTTTACTCTCGGCAAGCTCGTTCATCTAAGTTATCAGGCTCACAGCAGCCAAGCTCTAGTTTAATAAGACGGTTGTGATCTTCAAGAAAGTGTATCGCTATAAAATACAACTCTATATCAACCCCAAGGTAACTGCATCAATTATCAATCTTCCTGACCCTACAACAACCTCCAAGAACCATTCGACCATCCTCTGAGGCCCTCTAACCAAACGACCATCGCGACTTCATCAAATCACCGCGATACTCATTAGCTACGGGTCAACTCAGTACTCGGCAGGTTCGGCTACATTTCCAGTCCTACCCAGGGCCCCCAACGAGCCACCTACGAGCATGGGCGCCCTCCCCGGCACCCACCGTGGTGAACTCACGCCCTACCTCAGGAGCGAGCCCATCGAACGGGCAACTATTGGCGAGGTAGCCCGGAAGCCCTCCCTGGCCTCCTGCACCACGTCCGTACAGCCCAGCCGATCGCTCCCCCGGGTATGGGAAAACCCAAGGGTAAGTGAACGGAACCAGCCGAACCCTCCGCAGAGTCGTGGTCTACAGCCCGCCACTAAGCGTCGAACATTGTACAGCTTGCCGTCGAAACCCGCACCGAAAGAGGCCCCGCGCCAGAAAACGAGTACGGACCCGAAAGGAAGGAGCCCGGCTCCGGCAGTATCTGGCCGTCCAGTTTGAACCCGAGGTCTCAGCTCCCCTGACCAACCCCTTACCCTCCTACGGCCCCAGCGGGGCCCGCCCTTCCGCCACCCGTTCCAACTATTCTCCTATCCACACCCCCGAACCAAATCTTCCCCCTGAACCTGTCCCTGCAGAATCTTTCGCCGACCCTTATGTATTCGACGACGAACTCGGTAGGCACTATTTGTACCCGTCTACCGCATATCTGCGAGATCTAGTTGAGGGAGTCCCGTCCACGGTTACGGTGACAGAACTCTTCGAGGACTCGGACATCGAGATATTGAACTAAAGTGTAACGGTGATTCCGCAATAAACCCCGACTAAAGACCCTCGAACGTTGACGTATTTCCCCCTTCCCTTCTCCCCAACGTATTCATACGCATTAAAGTAACCAGCAGGCCCGGTTAAATCCCCGCCGAAGCTACAAACAGTAGAGCCGTAACCATTCGGACGCGTTCTCCTTACATTCCGCGATAAGTCAGTGCGCCGCTCCACTGATGGATAAACATCGTTTCGGTGCGATCCCTTGTTCCGTCTGTCCTCGATCCCCGGCATACCCGGTGAATGCAGGGTACCAAAAACGAGGATGTAACAGTCTATTCCTTTTTTTTCTAAACATGCTTGTTCTTTTGCCAGATGCTGTAGAGAATTTTATGTTATAAGTTGGCACCAAAATGTAATTTGGTAGCACTCCTCTCTCGGAAGTAGGAAGTACGTTTAGCACAGACAGTTGAAAATGTATAAAGTAGCAAGTTAGATGTGTGAAAAGATTACAGCCTAAATGAGTGAGGCGAAAAATAAAACAAGTAAAATAAAAGTTGCATTTATTCTGGACCCATGGTAAAAGCATGAAAAGCGGATTACTGAATAAACAGAGGATTCATGCCGATGAGGTAAACCACGTGGCCTGCAAAAATTCTAACAGGTGCATTGCGGATTCTGCATGCCGATAAATGGCAGCCACTCTTGCAATTATTTCTATTTCACAATATCGGCAAAAAGCTAATGTCGAGTCGTTTGATACTTCGCATAGCCATGGTTGAAATGTTACAATTTCTAACCATTGCTTACGAAATTTTTGTATGACTGGACAAGTTTTTGCCGAATTATTACTGCTTATGTTCACAACTGAATTTTCTTTTATATTTGTTGTGTGACTCTGAGAATCCGCATGTCTGGAAATATTCGTGTCACATGACAAATTTTTCTGATATACGATATAATGAAATAAATTATCATTTAATGGTACTTTGCGTACCCAAGAACTGTATCTACTATCGCGAAGCCATGTGTCACAAAATGTTCGCTTCTGCCTGCTTTTTAGCGAATCATTGAAGTGTAAATTCCAAAAGGAACTAACGGAAATGTCTTTTAACAATAAAACTAATATAAATAATAGGCCACAACTAATGTTACGAAAAGCAAGAAAAAGCAACAAAGAAATAATTGATACAGTAATAAAATTAATTCGCGCAAACTACCCTACAATTAGTACAAGCACTACAGAATAAACGTACTCACGTGCCACGTGCAGACAAACGCTCCTGCGCGACTGACTTATTCTTAGAAACGTAAACAATCGAAGAAAGCAGTCGTTACCACACACGGAAACTTCCGAAAGTACTGCACTATGTGTGTGTTTTCATGCAACGGAATATAGGGACGAGCGCGTCCGTTGCCGGGTCCCTCCATCCACACGCACCCGCACACTCTGCTACAGTTACAAAGTAGGCAATCGTTCGCGACAGCGGAGCGCGTGTCAGTCTCGTACGACATTCTTGACAAGAACGACGAATACCTCGATGGCTTCCACTGTGTCCGGTAAGTAATGCATATATCATTACAATTCTTCTTTCATTTTTATACAATTAAGGTGACCAATCGTCCTCCTTAAGAAAGGACAATCTTTCTTTTGTAAGTTCTGTCCTTCCTCCGAAAGTTTCCTCCCACATGTCCTCCTATTTCATGTTTGAAGACTAATCTATAAATCTCCATATTCGAACAATGCAGAGTCGATCCGTTGTGTGTGATTTACGCTATTTTTTTCTTCAATTTATTTGTTTCCTTTTCATTGTATACAAGTTGGTCACCTTAATGTAATGAATGCTTGTATTTCTAACCGAAATAAAATCGAATTTATGTGTCGCTTTCTTTCTTCTCGCAGAAACAGAACAACAGAAAGCGGAAGAGGGTGGCTCGGGGGGGCCAAACGAGCCACAGCACCAGCAGCAGCTCCAGCAGCAGCTCCCGCAGCAGCAGCAGCAACAGCAGCCGCCGCCCCTGCCGCAACACCAGCCCCTGCCAGAACAGCGGCCAGAAGCGATGGAGCCTAGTTTGCTCGCCTTTATGCTCTTACGAGCCACGACGCTGACGTGGTGAGGATTTTGTTTTGTCAGCGCCGATTGAAATGAAAATTATGAGAGGAGTGAGCAGCTTCACACAGGGCTTAACGGATATTACACCGCGGCACCCTGCGCTATCACTGACTCTTCGTGACGCCTTCCTCACGGTTCTCCGTACTCCCTTGCGAGAGTCCGTGTCCCCGGTCGAAAGGTGGAGAGAGGGGGTTAAGGATTATCACCTCAAGCCTCGTCCGATATTTCACGGCTGCACCAATCGGTGATATGGTTGTAGGTCACTAGCCCAGGCCTCGTCCGATATTTCACGGCTGCACCCTGGGCCAATAGGCCTGAGAGGATAGTCTACAAGGGCCTCGTCCGATATTTCACGGCTGCACCCCTTGTAAACTTTGAGGTTTGTGGATATTTTGATTCGACTCGTTGGCTCTCTCGAGGGGCAGAGAGAGACCGTATTCGTAGGATTTGAGGTAACTAAGAAACTAAACAACGCGACAAACTCAGGATAATGGGAAAAAATAAACGTGCTATATTGATTAAAATATATACAACAAAAACGGCTAAATATAGAAAACGCAACGATAGAATGTATAAAAGTATCAAAAACCAGACTAGAATGATTGCAGAATAAGGATACAAAATGCGGATTATAGCTAACGGAATGTGGGTTGACAAAAAGTCTAAGAGTTCAGAGGAGAAACAGTCTTTTGGAAGCACTAATTCTACACGTTTTAAACGTGGCGACGAAACTGAGACTAAGACACGGAACTAAACACTTAAACTGAGACGCGCAGAGTACGCACGGGTTACTCTTTGCTACGAGTACAGAGGACGAAAAATGCAATGTGATACTCGGATCACTTTTTACTTTCACTGCTCAGGAATCGCGTATGTAGACCTTTGCTCGCACTTTTCCACAGCCGACTGACCGCCGGTCTCTCAACTGAGCCCTTTTTATACTTAAAAGTGTAGGCCCGGGGACTTGAGGCGAGGCGAAGAAATTCACCTAGGTGAGGTGCATTTTCACGTAAACAGCACGTGATCGGGAGCTATTTTTAGGCCGACGCGTGCACGCGATCGCACTATTTTTAGCGTGCGTGAGCACGTGATTGCGCAAGCATCGACACATGCTCACACGTCTTCGGGCGCCACGTCACTACGCAGAGTTCAGGGGTGACGTCACTAAACGCAGTTCGGGCGGGGGGAAAACGTCACTGGGCCGTAGGGCCGGCGTCACGTCACGGTAGGTAGACTGGGCACGACGTCACGGGCCGTAGCGCTGGTCGTCGGCGCTGTTCGGGTGCCCGGCGCCGCGCGGTACGTCACAATGCAATGCCTACAACTGCAGCAGTTGCAGCAGCAGGGGCAGGAGCGGTTGCACCTACTGCAGCAGTTGCAGTTGCAGCCCCACCAGCATGTGCAACTGCTGCAGCATATACAATCGCTGCCGCAACTGCTGCAGCAGCAACAACAACAGCAGCAGCCGAATCAGTAGCAACAGCAGCAACAAAAAAGAAAAAGTAAATATAATATCAATACTTACCGTATTATTATTGCATTAGCGGCCCATGCACGAGCAAGCTCGATCACGATTGGGCTACATGAGTCGACATTACATAGTATCTATTATAGATGTGTTCCATTTATTATATGTGTGTATCTTTATGTTTTAGGGAAGAAAAGGAAGGGTGCCGGCGCCCTCAAGACGCAGTGGAAGGAGCACCGTGGAGGCCGAGGGGGTGGCCGAGGGGGTCGCGGAGGTGGTGGCCGAGGTGGTGGCGCACCCACCTATATTTATCAATATTATAAATAAAACATTTTTCTAAATCGCTTTTTCGTATTCTTTTATAAAAAGTCAATATACCTACACCATTCCTTAAAACATATCCCATCACGACTGTAATTTAATAAATTAAAAATGTGGTACAATAGGGCTACCGGCGAAGGTCCACAATAAATAACCGAACGCGCTAGTCGTGGCACCTCATGGCTGGCGTGGAAGACCACGTGAAAATTTATATTTGGGGAATAAAATACTTATACTAGCAGGTTCGTAGAATGTTCCTGCGTTCGAATGCATTACACGCATTGGAAGCTGCATTGGGTGATAAAATATAAGTAAAGATCATATAAATAATGTGTTTTGTAATTGAAGTGCTCGCGTAGATGTAAAGCGAGTGGATAGTGGACGGGTGAGTGGCAAGTAAGCGCAGGCGGTGAAGTTATAAAAAACACAATAGACTATTTATTTAACACACTAAATAACAGTTCTTTACACACTGAGTGAACCCGTGTTCAGTTGCACCGTACAAGAGATAATAAGTAGAAAAGAGAGTTGAAGTGAAACCGTCTTATTTGAGAACTGTGTGAGGTAGTACAACAAGTGACGTCCGCGTGATACAATGGTTGCGAGGTGAGTGAGAATAAAGGCGGGCGCCGGAAGCGCACCGGCTCGTCACGTGAGTTCTCGAAAGTAATCGATTAGATCTGTGATGATCGCTGATAGGTGGACAAGTTATCGATTCGAGATCTCGCATGATTAATGAGTGTGAAGTGAGGTGAAGTTAGTCGGTAATATAGATTTCTCTGACATAATGCAATGCGTGCATACATATTTCCTACACAATACAGTTAAATATTATAGAACTATCCCAGATAACCAAGCGTTACTTAATCACGTTATGGCAAAGCTTTGCGAAAAAGGTTTGCTTCAATTTTAACAGCAATTGTATGGCAAGTGCCTGTTGCACTTTATGTTGATTAAAAGTTTTGAGCAATTTTGCGGCAAGCCTTTGCAATCATATGATGCTGTAAATAACAGAAAAAGGCTTGTCCGTAAATTTTTCGCAAAGGAAGAGCATTAAATAATGCTATTCACCATGCAGCAGAAACTTTATGTGAATATGACAGCAAATCGGTTCATGCACGGTATAAAGGCAAGTTGTTATCAAAATTGAGCATATCATGCCTGAATGGTTATGATAGTAAATTTGCGTAAAGAACAGAACAATGTTTGCCTTAGAACGACAATGTACAAAGTTTATGCAAATAACAGAGAGCAAAATTTGTCATACACGTTAAGATAACAACTTTATGGCAAGAACAGAGTAAACTTTGCCATGCACGACATGACGACAAGCTTGTGGCAAGATCACAGCAAACCTTGCCGTGCACGGCAGGACGGCAAGCTTGTGGCAAGATCACAGCAAACCTTGCCGTGCACGACAGGACGGCAAGCTTGTGACAAGATCACGGCAAACCTTGCCGTGCACGGCATGATGGCAAATTTGCGACAAGATTAGAGCAAACCTTGCCGTGTGCGGCATGATGGCAACGTGGAAGGAATGAACAAATCGAATATACAAAATTTGAATTATATAAATTAATATTGTGGGATATTTCTAACCGGGTATTGTAGACTGCGACGTATGCGGGATATGTGTGTATGTATATGTGCGTCTGTGCACCCAAACAATTGATAATTAAATCGAAGGAGGAAGCGAGGGGGAGAGAGAGAGAGAGAGATTGTCGTGTGAAATTGAGATTATAGAATCGTACAAGTCGTATAAATAATGTGTTGTTTAAATATATGCACTATCCGTATTTGAAACCGTTGCCTCTGATTATTCGCCTAATCCTGAATCCTACGCGGAAGATCTGCGAACTAGCTCCTAAAACCAGCATTTACAACACTTCGCTAAATGTTGATTATATTATAAAGTTAAAACTCCTGTGTATATAGCATTCAATCTGAAACGGTAATTTTGCTTAAAAATAATAACACGTCATAGGAATCTCATCATCTCGATGTTAAAAACATAGTAAAGTCATTGGTAGATGTTGGCTATTGGGGCTTGGGGCACTTAAATAAATTTTCCTAAAGTCGAGACCTACTGCAGTTAAATAACACTGTCTAACACGTATTTTACTTCGTAATATCTGTTAGTTGATTCTCATAGATTTTGATGCTCTAAAACCGAATCTAAAACCCGTTCCTTTTCATCACCCTCAGTTTTCAAAAAATGAATTTTGAAAGAAACAACTTTTTTTCAACTTATTTGAACAACAATTCTGTTGAAACTATTATTGTTACGAACTCAATGAGTGTGGATGAACCACGTCTACTTAAATATCTCGTTCTCGTTCAGATTTCGTTTAGGTTTTTAGATAGTTTATTTTATCAGGGGTACAATATCTGTTTGCGTCGGTTGGATACGAGAGAAGCTTCCAGAATAATCGATATCGATCATTCCGGAACATTCTAGAAGCTTCTCTCACCGACGCAAACAGATATTGGTACACGAATAATGGTATTGGTAAAAAATGGGATCGTGTGAGTGTGTTGGCTGTGTAAGATTCAAGCGTGCGGTGGAGACAGTCTTGCCGACGAAAACAGACGCATTCCCAAGAAGAGCGTCTGAAAGCAGGTGCTTGTTTTTCCATAGAGCATATGATTCTTTAACGTATTGCGCTAATAATGCCATTGACTCAGAGAAGCGCATGGCAACAGCGTTCTGCCCCTTCATGTGTGTGACGCGAAAATGCGATACAAACTAATGAAATAATGATCGCGTTGCAGCAACTATAAAAGATAGACAGATTCTATTAGAAGCAAAAAATTCAGCAGACATTTCTGCATAAATTGGTATGAAGCGTTTTTGCAATATCAATTTACAAAGCTGTTTAAATAATAGTTGAATTGGTCAAGACACGTTTTGCGCGCCTATTTTGAGAATCTTTTTTCAAATTATTGTAAAAATGGTGGGTCTAGCCTGAATTGCAATTGCACTGAGGGATAGAGCAAGCATTTTTCTATGCAGATCCATCATCAGATTTTGCGAAATACGTTTTGGCTTCGCACAGGAAAATGTAATAGTTGTGCGTGTCACGCAACGACCGCAGGGGTTCTCCGACATTACCGTATTGACCGCGCTCTCTTGCAGAGTAGCCCGAGCGACCAAGCGCTCAAACGCACGTCGAGAACCTCTGCGCTCATCGCGTGACAGGCACGATTATTTCATTTTGCTGTGGGAAGCCAAAAAGTATTTTGCAAAATCTGATGATGGATCTGCATAGAAAAATGCTTGCTCTATCCCTCAGTGCAATTGGAATTCAGGCTAGACCCACCATTTTTACAATAATTTGAAAAAAGTTTCTCAAAATAGGCGCGCAAAACGTGTCTTGACCAATTCAACTATTATTTAAACAGCTTTGTAAATTGATATTGCAAAAACGCTTCATACCAATTTATGCAGAATTGTCTGCTGAATTTTTGGTGTCTAATAGAATCTGTCTATCTTTTATAGTTTCAACAGAATTGTTGTTCAATGTTGAAAAAAGGTTTTTTTTTTTCAAAATTAATTTTTTCAAACACTGAGGTTGATGGAAAGGAACGGGGTTCAGATTCGGTTTTAGAGCATCGAAATCTATAAGAATCACTTAACAGATATTACGAAGTATAAAAAAAGTCAAAACTTGTTGGACAGTGTAAGCGCAGCGATTCCCATTGAAACTGCAATGTGCGAGTTTTATTTCTGCGACTAAATATAATAGCACGACACAAAATCGCAAGTGCGCGCTTCGCCTAAGAAATACACAAATAATTACGAGCGTAATGAGGGAGGATCGCTAAATAAGTCACACATTAAACATTGGACTGTTTCCTAACTGTATATTACTACAGTAATGTATACGGGTACTACACACAGAACGAGCAGAGGTATGTATATAGAAGCCCGCAAAATCAGCTTCTCGTTCTTGTTGCCAAGGTCAATATCGTTTATTGATTAAGTGTGTTGCATGTCGGTGTGAGTCTTTCCGATCGGTTACTGTTCGACAGGTGAATATCTTTTATTAATTAGTGTTGCATATCGGTGTAAATCTTCCCGATCGGCTACTGTTCGCCAGCGTCCCTGCTTTTGAGAACGTTTCTGGAAGTTCTTTCTCATCGCAACCGCAGAGTGGCCACCACGCGCCTTTCAGCCCGCGACGGTGAATTGAATTGAAAACCTTGCAACGGCGTTCTCAGGATATTTTTGGGGCGTATATACGATTTTTAAGGTAAAAATAATAATGAAGGGATTAAAATCCTCTATTTCGCGTAAAAATTTTCGTCAATTGTCTGCGAGACAACGAAGGCGCATTACATCCGATGTTAGAAATAGATTTGCGCGTATAAGATCATTGCAAAGGTCATCAGTAACACCCGAACCGATAAATAGTGCTTGTTCTTCTTCTGTGCAAATTGCTGATAACTTTGAAACATGCGAGGATTCTTTCATGCACGATATTGCAAACGTAGATGTTCAGATTAATAATGCCAATAGTTATGATGAGAAAGATGGTTGTACTTCCTCATCATCTTCCAATAATTCATTTGACGAAACTTTCCAAGATCGTTTGGCCTCGTGTTTTGCTAACAATAATTTAACTCATGTTCAATGTAATAGCATTTTATCGGTTCTTCGTACACACACATGTTTTTCATCATTACCGAAGGATGCTAGAACGATTTTAAAAACTCCACGAAAACCTTTTTGCATATCCATTATGGATCCAGGAAACTATATTCATTTTTCTCTTGAGGACAAAATTGTTAAAATACTATCGTGTCTACCTCCAGCATCTATACCGCATAGATTAGAAATAGATTTTAGCACAGACGGATGTGCTTTAGATAGATCAGGACACATTCATATCTGGCCAATACAATGCCGCCTTGCAAATGTTAAATGTTATTCAAAGCCAATAATAGTAGGTGTATATAGTGGCCCTGCAAAGCCACATGATCCAAATTTATTTTTTCAAAAATTTGTTAACGATATCAATAGTATAATAACGAAGGGTGGCATTCTTTTTCGTGGAAATAAAATATCCATTCATACGAGATGTTTTATAGCTGATGCACCTGCTAGAGCTTTTATCTTAAATCATAAAGGTCATACAGCAGAAGATCCGTGCTCAAAATGTAAAATTTCTGGTATACGATGCGAAGGTAGATATTCTTTTTGCGGTACTGATTATCCTCCTCGAACAGATGAAGAATATGTAATGTGTACGGATGAAGATCACCATAAAGATGGCAGAACTCCTTTATCAATGTTAAATTTTGGTATGGTGTCACAAGTCCCTTTTGAATACATGCATCTTGTATGCTTAGGAGTTATGAAAAAACTTTTATCTGCCTGGGTCTCTGGTAAATATTCTCGTTATTCAAAGTTATCAGCAATATCCATTACAACTATCTCTGAAAGATTAGAGACCATTAGTAAATATTGTCCATCAGAATTTGCAAGACGTCCTAGATCCATCCTTACATTTGGTAAATATAAAGCTACTGAACTGCGCCAATTTCTATTGTATACAGGTCCTGTTGCAACTTTTGGTGTGCTAAATCCACAAGTGTTTACTCACTTTTTGTTTTTGCACACCGCTATAAGAGTATTAGTTTCCACTTCACTGTCAAAACAATATTTAAACTTTGCGGAACTAGCTTTAAAAAAATTTGTCACTCGATGTGAAAATATTTATGGTCCATCATTCATTTCATACAATGTGCACGGTCTTCTTCATCTTACAAATGATGTTCGAGAGTTAGGTCCTCTTGATTCATTTTCTGCATTTCCTTATGAAAATAATATGTCGGTTTTCAGAAAATATTGCCGAAAACCAAGTTTTCCACTTCAACAGTTTGGTAATCGAATGGCTGAAATAGAATTATCAACAATAAATTTGCACCATAACTCTTTTAATGATAAACGTACCAATTGTGCTGCACAAGTAGAAGGATCATATGATGGAGGTCCTTTGCCCATTCATGCTAATCCCAACAGCCGCCAATATCGTAGAGTTGTGTACAATGGAATTTTGCTGAGTTTAGATCTTCGAAATAATTGTTGTATTTTAAATGATGGATCAATTTGTCTTGTGGTTAATATTTTAATGGACAATAATATATGTTACCTGGTAATGAAAAAGTTTTATAACGTAGAGTCATTTTACGATGCTGGCATGCCATCCAACGATGCATTAATATTTAAATGCTCCTCACTGAGTAATGAGCTTTGTTGTGTCGAAGTCAATGAATTACATGCAAAATGTTATAGAATGCCTTGTTGGGAGGGTTCAATGATAAATAATAGCAGCAGTGACAAACATGAGCCAGTAAATGGCGTGTTTGTTGTTGCTGCTATTATACATTCTGTGTAATATATAAAGTGTCAGTGGTGCAACAGAAAGCACATGTAAGAAAGTAAGAAAATAAGCAGTTCTTACCAAAATCCTGGTTGGTATAAAATTATGTTTGTAATATACATCAAATATTTCATGACCATGACAGTTATGTGACGCTGAATACGTTAACATTTTGGTTATTCCGTTGCTCGTGATGTCGGTTTATGTGTCCTTGCGAATCGAGTTCTCATACACTAGTCTAAAGACGTGCGCATTTTTGGGACCTCGAATTGCCCAATGATACGACAAGATCAAACAATAATAACAAACACGAAACAGTATAGTTACGCCCGACGATATATGAATGAGAATACACTTGAATCTAATTAAGTTATTATTCCACTAAACATTATTATTATTATATGTTTAGATCACCAAATGGACATGGAACGAGGCCGTGCCAAGAGGACCGTTTCGAAGCCCCGACGGTACCAAACCACCTCTTCCGAAGACATGCCGACTACTAAAAGAAGGATGACAACGGAGGAGCCGTGGGAAGAAGCCTTGGAAGAAGATGTCGCCACATTGAGGGCCCATTTAGGGGATCGTCATCGTCCCCAAATTTTAACTACCACTGACCACACTTACGATATAAACAATGACACATCACAAATTACACAGGCACACAATACCCATTATAGATCACCTCACCAATCTGATGAACAACATTACACGGACTCAACAACATATGAAACATTTACACCACTTACACTTACACCACATACACAATGTATAGCGGGAAATTCAAATCGGTCATACGATAAATCTCCTTTGCAGGTCTGCAACGCCTGGCCGCAAGAGAGCCGTCTCCCGTTGCTTCCAGTAGTACAACCAGTCCAATTTGATATTAAATCAGAAATTCAGTAAGTATACACTGAACAATAACATTTTATAAAAAAATATACTTATGTGCATTAATTAATATTCACAGAACAATACATGGAAGGATCGACGCCCTTTTTTCGGAAATTCAGTAAGTTTTCAAAATATATAATGGCTAAATGTCAATTTTAATATATTTAATGTGCTCTTTATAGAAAAATCCATAAGAAATTGGATAAGGCGTTGGTGCAAACCAGCCGGACCCATGAGCCGGTGAAACCGGAAAGATTGCCTTATACTACTCCCGCCGAAGTCAACGAATTCGAAATGGCCGACGAGGAGGAGTATATGAAGCTGGTATGTAAAAAAAAACCAATCCTTGTATATAGCGTGTGCTGGTAAAGGTGCGTAATTTCTAACAAGCCTGTGTCAGAGCCAGTGTCAGCATATTCAGCGCAGAACTTCATCGGTGGTGTTTAACGTGAGGCTTCCCCCACCACCGGCACCAACGATTGAGTTCTGCGCTGACTATGCTGACACTGGTCAGAGCAAATAAAATCAAATAATAAGTTTATATACTTATTTTTGATATCTCATCTCCAACGAGATCCACCGTATATACTACCACCATGAAACTTTACAGGTATACAATATTTGTATGTCCTTCATGTAATATTCCATTTACATCACAAGTTTTTTTGAAAGTTTAAATATCGGCTTGATTCAATTTTAATTTTATATTAAATGTTTTTATTACAAAAAGTAATTTGAATTGTGAAATACCTGCAAAAATATTTTGTTTTTTAACGACTGTTATGTAAAATAAGGCAAATTATTACAAATAAAAATGAAAATGTAATATTTTGAACAGGTGAACTACTTGGTGTATATTGGCGGATTAAATCCAAAGGAGACCGTAAATTTATGCACCAAGGAAGTGTTCAAAGATAGCCTCATGACCTCGTACACTTGGTTTGGCCGAGAGGAAAATCAACGGCCATTGTACAATGTCCGCTTAGTGCGAGCTATATATGGTATGATATTGTTATACATAATATTAAATAGAAATGATTACTGAAATCACCATTTTAAAAACTGTAATGTTATGTAGATGCGGTGTGCGAGAACAACAATTATAGGAAACCTGTTCGATCTGAATTTCAAACATACATGCGTGATGCTATGCGGACTGCAAAGCAGAGGCACCGGAACAAAGTCCGCGCATGTATGGGCCGTCCAGGAGGACATGCGGGCCACAAGACGGCGCGGGATTTATGGACCGATGAAGAACCCAACGAGCCAGAAGGAGATGAAAGAAATTAGGTTAGTTGTGTAAAAGTAAAGGGATACTGTATTTATATAAATTTCAACTATATCAGTAACATTTCTCATCTTAGTACTCTTGCTTTTTTAATAATGTTTCATATTTTTTCAAACTAGCGTGGACTTTTTGCAGCGCCACTCGAGATGTCCCCAGTGGTCCCAGATGTGGCTACGAGTACCATCGGTGTCGGCGGTCGTGGGGGAGAAAAGGTCGTAGGTCGTGGCCTACGATGTGGGGAAAAAAACAATCGGCAATTTTTATTGCCAACTGGCACTTTTCTTTGGCCGAAACGGCACTGAAAAGTGCCACATTTTAATTCGATAAAACGTAAGGAATGCACGTATTCGCAATATATTAGTACTTTTTAGTGCTGCATGTTTATGATAAATAAATAATTAAATTTTGTTATTTAAACAATTTGTTGTTCTTGTTATAAATTTACTCTTCTGCCGTGCCCGACCACGTTTGCCCTAATCTTGTCACAAATTTGCCATCATGCCGTGCACGGCAAGGTTTGCTGTGATCTTGTCTCAAATTTGCCATCATGCCGTGCACGGCAAGGTTTGCTGTGATCTTGTCTCAAATTTGCCATCATGCCGTGCACGGCAAGGTTTGCTGTGATCTTGTCTCAAATTTGCTATCATGCCGTGCACGACAAGGTTTGCTGTGATCTTGTCTCAAATTTGCTATCATGCCGTGCACGACAAGGTTTGCTCTGTTCTTGCCATAAATTTGCTGTCATTACGTGCACGGCAAGGCTTGCTCTGATCTTGCCTCAAATTTGCTGTCATGCCGTGCACGACAAGGTTTGCTCTGATCTTGCCTCAAATTTGCTGTCATGCCGTGCACGACAAGGTTTGCTCTGTTCTTGCTACAAATTTTCTGTTATGCCGTAAACGGCAAGGTTTGCCACGTTTTTTGCACAAAATACGCTTCACGCTTTTGTGGCACGCCGTGCCAGCAAAACCTAAGCTTTATCCGGACACACCTTGTTCCAATTTTGCTACAAAGGCGTGCTTGAGTTTGCTGCAAACTTTGCGCAAAGTTTGTATCATTTTGCTATCTGGGATGTTTAAAATATTTGTAAGTGAATATCGCTTACCGTCGTGTAGTTGTTAGAAAGAAAAAAAAGCTGACAATAAGCCTTCCTGGGCGCGAACCTGCGACAAAAGTGTCCAACGATGTCGCAGACGGGTGTAGCTTAACTAACGAGCTACTCGTGCTGTTGGCTTATTGTTTAATATTTTTCAAAGTACGGTGCACACATACTTTCAATAAACTTGAAATAACTTAATTCCCTTTATTTTTACATTGCTCTCCCGCCTGCAAAAACATAGAGCATGGTATAACTGACGGACAATATCAAGAAAACACAATTATTTTAAGTATTCAATAAGTTAATACACGAAATATGTCGTAAATATCGGTTTTTATTTATTTGAACTTCGAGGCACATTACCAAAAAATCTAAAAAAAATTGGTGGTACTACTTAAGCCCATACTTCACTACAGAATTTATAAAAATTCTGTATTTATAAAAATTCTGTGGGTCGGAAACTGCAGCACGTAATTGGAATTTTTCGTGTTTTTGGGGGGTTTTCATTTTTGATGCTTAGGATTTGCGAGACTGTTACGTCCCTGCGTAACTTTTTGATTTTTCCTTTTCTTTTAGCATAATTTCTCATTTAAACTCTCTTTTCTTTCCTTTATTCCGGCCGCCGGATACGAATTATTCGTATCATGACTTAGGTCCATCGTATACGTGGTGCTGTCGAGTTGTAATATGTAGTGGAGTTCCCTCACCGTGGAATCATACTCGTCCCATCTTATATATATGTAAGCTTCGCGTATGCATGATTCGTCCGATGAAACCGGTAAGGGCCGGTAACCGATGTAAACGGTAGAGGCCGACACTGGAGACTGGACAAAAGGGAAGGTGGACAGAAAGGACAAGAAGAACGGTAGAAAGTAGTGAGAATAAGAAGAGCTTTACAATACTGGCGAAGAACACCCACCAAGCCAAAAACGTACTTCAAGAGACTACGAACGAAAGCTTCAGTATTATTTATAAGATAGAGAACCACAAACATAAATTTGTTGATTCTCTATACTTTTAGGTTAGAAACCCACGTGTACATACCGGTAATTATAAGTCATCACGTTACTAATAATAAAATCTCTATACTTTTAGACGAATCAACCGTTGTGTTTGGGCCCGACAATTCCTTACGTATATCATAAATCAACAAATTCCTTGTTTGTGAAGAAAAAAATATAATTACTGATTTGGAGTAGTGGCCACATACATGAAATCATGACAAAACTAAAGTTTCAATTCGAAGTTGTGGCAGCAGAAGATCCAAAGTCAAGCATTATAATAATTACAACAATTACTACTGAAGACAACCAACAATTTGAGGTACCAACAAATCTCAATTCCTTAAAAAATCATGCACGGTTAACAGCCTTGCCAGAATTCAAAAAGGTTACGACTACACTTAAGAGGCGTGGACAGTCTCGCAGTGTATGGTTTAACTTATGTAACGGAATCGAAAATGACTATATTGATGAGAGTGGAAACATAGCAATGGGAGAATACCTCTTGGAAGAGGTACAAATACCACAACGACAAGAAGATCACCAAGTCACAAAACTAGATAAAACTTTAATAAAACTCTTAGAACAATTGTCTGAACAAAAGAAAGAGAATACAACGGTGAAAAATCCAAATTTAAACAAAATCTCCGAAAAATTTGTAATTGAAAAATTTACTGGTAAAAATGCAAGTGCAACCCAATGGTTATCAACATACGAAAATGAATGTGAAAGACTAGACATAACAAAGGATGCAGAGAAGATTGAAGTGCTAAGATTGTTCTTAGAAGATAATTGCAAAGACTGGCATAGTTCCATGTTGATAAAAAACACATTAAATTCAGAATGGAAAATCTGGAAAGACAATTTCTTAGAAACCTTTGCAGATAAAGGATGGTCCCCAATACTACATGCAATAAACTATAGATTTTTAAACGGCTCTCTCTTAGATTATGCCTTGAAGAAAGAACGTTTACTACTGGAAACAAACAAAAATATAGATAACATAACCATAATACATTTAGTTGCGGCAGGACTACCGGAATTCGTTAGAGAAAAAATAGATAGAGAAGGTTTAAAGAACTCACAAGACTTATTTAATGAATTAAGGAGATATGAAAAACTACCGAGGAAAAAATTTACAGATGACTACAAAAACGGAAAGAGAATTACAAAACCAGACGAAATGAGAAATACTGAAAAGCAACCGTGCAAAATATGCGAAAAAAAAGGAAAAATAAACCGGTACCACCCAGAAAACTTATGTTGGTACAAAACAGAGAAAGATAATGGAGACAACCGAAATTTGTCTACAAATACAATATTAGAAGTTGAACTTAATAACAATCAAAAAAACTAGAGTTCCTACCATTAATCAAAACCGACGTACTATTGAATGACCTTCTAAAAGTTAAAGGAATTTATGATCCCGGATCACAAGTTACGGTGATAAATTCAAAACTAGTAAAAGTAAAACACAACGAAAAGGATCAAACAAGCAGCGCCTTAAAATCGATTAATGGTAGAAGGAAAACAAATGGACTAATCACATTAAAAGCAAAAATATTAAATGAAGAAAAAAAAATAAACGCATTCATACTAGAAAGTGATGAACTGGACTACGACCTCTTATTGGGACTAGATACAATAAACAGTTTTAGATTAACTCATAACGAAGATTTGAATGTAATACAACAAAAAGAAAATAAAAAAGAGAATAAGAAATGTATGATTACAAAGAAAGAAGAAATAATAAGTTTTTCAAAAGAATATGAAGTAAACTTCAATGAAGGAATAGATATTAATCAATTTATGGCTAAAACTGAGCATTTATATTCGGATCAAAGAAATCAAGTACTGACCTTATTGAACGATTATAATACAATTTTTGCAAAGAATAAGTACGGTGTGGGTAGAGTAAAGAGTTATGAAGCATTCATCGACTTACAAGTAGAAGAATACTGTAATAAAAGACCATACAGATGCTCAATCGAAGATCGAACTGAAATAGAAAAACAGGTCGCAGAACTATTAAAACACGGTTTGATCGAGGAATCATACGGTCCATTTGCGGCACCAGTGACACTAGCATATAAAAGAGATGAAGGAAAGAAAAACCGACTATGCATAGATTTTAGAGAACTAAATAAGATAATAATTCCTCAATTTCAACCCTTTCCTTTAATAGAGGACCTAATGCTGCAAACTACAAACTGCAAGTACTTTACAACCTTAGACATAAATTCAGCATTTTGGTCGATACCTTTAAGAATATCGGATAAAATAAAAACAGGATTCGTAACTCAAGAAGGCCATTACCAATGGACATGCCTCCCCTTCGGTCTTAAGACATCTCCAGCAATATTTCAGAGAATACTCAGAAACATCATAAAAAAATATAACCTATCTGGATTTGCAGTAAATTATATTGACGATATATTAATTTTTTCAAAGACATTCGATGAGCATATAACGCACCTAAGAAAACTGATGGACGCCATACAAAAGGAAGGATTTAGACTGAAGTTCACAAAGTGTACATTCGCAGCTAATTCAGCGAAATATTTAGGACACATTATAAAAGATAACACAATCACACCTTTAAAAGATAATTTAAAATCAATCAGAGAATTTCCAATACCACAGAACAGGAAAAATGTGAGGCAATTCCTGGGGAAAATAAACTTCCATGGAAAATTCATCCCAAATGTTTCAATCACACTTGAACCTCTACACAATTTACTACGAAAAAATACACAGTTCCACTGGTCAAACGAATGCCAAAAAGCTTTCGACACGATAAAAAATCATCTATGTTCCAGTCCAATCCTCGCAATATTTGACCCAAAGCTACCGATATTTATCTACACCGATGCCAGCATACAAGGGTTAGGAGCTGTTTTAAAACAAACCCAATTAAATGGAGACCAGAAACCTGTAGCCTACTTCTCAAAAAAATTAGATGATCATCAAAAAACAAAAAAAGCCATTTTCTTGGAATGCTTAGCAATAAAAGAAAGTCTAAAATTCTGGCAACATTGGTTATTGGGAAATTTCTTTATTGTATATACAGACCATAAACCACTGGAAAAACTGAATGTCAAGAATAGAACCGATGAGGAACTAGGCGACATGATCCATTATTTGTCACAATATAATTTTAAAGTAAAATACAATCCAGGAAAATCAAATAAAGAAGCGGACTGTCTTAGCAGAAACCCAGTTTTTGAAGAATTTGAGAATAAGGATGACAACCTAAAAACAGTAAATATTATCAAGTTAGAAGATATAAAGAATGATCAGGCACAAAACCAACAAATAAAAGAAAAGAAAAACATCATTGTAGAAGACGAAATTTACTACAAAAGAAGCAAAAAAAGAAAAAAAATATTACTAAGTGAAGAATACAGTAAAATCATATTAAAAAAAATTCACGAAAACTTTTGCCACATAGGAATAAACCAAATGGAAGCCAAAGTAACAAAATTTTACACAGCACCGAAATTGAGAAAAACTATTGAAACAATATGTAAAAACTGTGGGACCTGCATAAGAAACAAAACAAGACTAAACAAAAAATATGGTGAAATGTCACACCTGGGTCCAGCGGAAAGACCTTTTCAAATAATGTCTTTGGACACAATTGGCGGATTCGGAGGTCAAAGATCAACGAAAAAATACTTGCACCTATTAGTGGACCATTTCACACGATTTGCATATATATTATGCTCAAAAAACCAAAACGCTCACGATTTTATAAAAATAATTGAAAAGGTTCCAAGAGAAAACATGATTGAAATACTGTTTTCAGACCAATACCCAGCTCTGAATTCAAACGAACTTAAAGAATATCTTAATAATCGAAACATAAAACAAATTTTTACAGCAATTGATGCACCTTTTTCTAACGGGTTAAATGAAAGACTGAATCAAACACTGGTCAATAGAATACGCTGTAAACTAAATGAAAAAGAAAACAAATCAGCCTGGTCTAGAATAGCAGAAGAATGTGTACAAAAATATAATGAGACAAATCACACAGTCACAGGATTTTCGCCAAAGTACCTCCTGAGTGGTGAATCTACTGATTTACTACCACTAGAACTAAAGGAAAAACTTACATACCCAAATGATTTACAACAAGATAGAAAAATAGCACTTCTAAGAACAAAAAAATACCACGACTACAACAAATCTATATTTGATAAAAATAGAATACAACACACATTCAAAGAGGGAGATCTAGTCTACGTATCTAACGGGAATAAGTTAAATAAGAGAAAGATGGATGAAATCAGAATTGGACCCTTCAAAATAGTAGGAAAGATATCAAACTCAATCTATAAATTAGATACAGGATATAAGAAAAGATCACTTGGCTTGTACCACATCACAAAGCTTATTCCTATGACTGACGAAGTATAATAAAATGCTAAATTCGCTTTCCCAAATTTAAGCACTTCAAGGGCGGAGATGTAAGCTTCGCGTATGCATGATTCGTCCGATGAAACCGGTAAGGGCCGGTAACCGATGTAAACGGTAGAGGCCGACACTGGAGACTGGACAAAAGGGAAGGTGGACAGAAAGGACAAGAAGAACGGTAGAAAGTAGTGAGAATAAGAAGAGCTTTACAATACTGGCGAAGAACACCCACCAAGCCAAAAACGTACTTCAAGAGACTACGAACGAAAGCTTCAGTATTATTTATAAGATAGAGAACCACAAACATAAATTTGTTGATTCTCTATACTTTTAGGTTAGAAACCCACGTGTACATACCGGTAATTATAAGTCATCACGTTACTAATAATAAAATCTCTATACTTTTAGACGAATCAACCGTTGTGTTTGGGCCCGACAATTCCTTACGTATATCATATATATATAGGTAGTTATAAGTAAACGTAAGAGTAGATATAAGCGTGTGAGTGGGTAGGAATGCGTGAACATAGTATGAGTGTGTGTGTGCAGTATGAGTGTGTGTGTGCATAGGTTAAGGAATTTGCGACGAGGTTCCGCGTGTTAATTTTTTAGTTTCTCTCTCTCTCAAAAGTAAATTATTATTTTCGTGGCAATCAGGCATTGCCCAAATATCAACCTAATTCTGTTCAAGCATATTAGATCAGGAGCGTGCGCTGCTAGAATCTTAGATGACCAAATTAATGCAATTATATTTTATTTGCATTGAATATAAGCCTGAAGGAAAGGATATGAGAAAGTGACATCTGTGCGGAGCTGAGCGAACACATCAAGCCTGCGCGCAGGAGAAAAGCGTGTTTGTGCGCACACTTGTCTCTCCCTTTGTTCACTCAGCCCATGCACTTGTTAGCGGCATGTGTTCTCTGATACAGATTGATTTGGTTTAAGTTTTTTATGAATATAAAGACTCATATAAAGATATATTATTTGTAATACCAATAATACTTGTGTGCATAAATAAAATATATAGAATCCAAAAGGATCTGCGTAAGAGTGTTTCAATAATTTGGAATAAAACTTAATAATTGGAAGAGGATAGATGAGCAAACGAAAGTCTCTCGCTGAGCATCGAGCGAGCATAGTAACACAATATTTGTACACTGAATCGACCGCTGATCGACCGTTTCCATGGTTAGGGTATGAAAAACTGGCCTAGAGCGAGCCCAGGAGCCGTCTCGCGGCGGATTTTTCTGGGCAGTTGGCTGTAAAGTCGTGAGGTACGTGGTCGATTGTCCGAGGGTATCTTAGATATCATTCATTTCTGAGTCTAAAAGTGCATATTCTTCTTGCAGTGTGTTACTAAACGAACTCAATTATCAGTTTAAAACAGACTCAGTTTTTGTTTTGATTTAGTGAAAAGTGCGAAGGTGTGCGCGTTTCGTTTTGCACGTGGCCGACAAATCGTGTCGGACACGTTAATTTAAGTTTCCTTTTCTCTGATTTCATTTACACTATTCTTTTTCTTAATTACATAAATCTTGAGCAAACGCGAAAGGTTGTTCCTCGCTCGTGTGGCGATTAGAGTCGGAATTAGTAAACGAAATTAACCGAATAGAGACATGAACTTCCTGATCTGTCGACTTGTAACGGGCTAGATCCCGGCTCAATCACAGCAGAGCATAGGCAAATCAAGGAAGTTCAAAGTACTAAAACTTCATTTCGATTCGAAGGTACTATCATCGTTTTCCACCAAAACTGAGAAATTCCGAGCGACCTACGCCAGAGAGAGAGAGAGAGAGAGAGAGAGAGAGAGAGAGAGAGAGAGAGAGAGAGAGAGGGAGAGAGAGAGAGAGAGGGAGAGAGAGAGAGAGAGAGAGAGAGAGAGAGAGAGAGAGAGGGAGAGAGAGAGAGAGAGAGAGAGAGAGAGAGAGAGAGAGAGAGAGGAGTGCGCAGCCATTCGAACATAGCCGGAGACCAGCGACACGGTAGGAACCTCCAGTCGCGAAACACGACGAGATATTAACAACTCATTGTATGATCATGCCCGAGCTTAGGCCACGTCGGGATCTCACGGGCACGATCATTCGACCGTGCACGTTCCTTCCGTTAAACTCTTTCCCGATTGTAAAGGCGTAACTATTAATTACCGCGAGCGCATCCGTATCCTTGTCAGAGCGCTCGTATTAAGGCGCATAATTGTCGCGCACCAATATCTAACGATTCTCGATGCTGCGAATAATATCTTCTGCAGTAATTCTTTCATTGTTTATCGGATTCATAACATCTCTTTCCAATTTTCTTTATATTACTATTTTTCGACTGAATATATCTACTTTTGTTTTCCCCTTATACTATTCTCTTTGATTTGATCTGTGTTGTGACGTCACACCTAGTCTGCCGTAGTATAGTACGAACCGAAAACATAACCTCACGCGAACAATTGGGGACCTGTACGGGTCTTACGGAGGCACGCGAATCCTATTAGTCCTGCATATAACTAAACGCGACATTAACTTCTAAATTAACTTCTCCGTTTAGCTTATACCGAGTAAACTAGAAAATCCCACCTCTTCCAGGAAGGGATTAGAATCTTGCAATATTGATCTTTAGTTAGATTACCGTTATCTATTGTAACTGGATAACAAAAATATTCAAGCGTTACGCCCGGTCGCACGGCAGGCCGCTCGCGGATACTCATCGACCGTCTTGACAGCATAAAGTCGTGAAAAGCCTCGCCCGGACGTAACAAGACCAAAATGTGCAAAAATTCCCAACCATAAATTCACATGTTCTGAATATTCTCAATTTTTTTCAGAATTTTTCCGCACCGCCAAATACGAAAAATGTGTCAAAAACTGATTTTTTTATTTCACCTATAACTACCCTTCTGATGGAGATAGAGGGTTGAAACTTGGCACAGAGCGTTTTCTTTTGATCCCCTATCGAATGACGTATTGCGAGATAAATTTGGTACAAGTGCATTTTTTACAATTTCGGCCGGCTTAACGCTCAGCCGAAAGGTAAATTCGGTACCGCTGTCGCATGCCGGACGAAGCACGTGCGTGCGATCGTGGTGGAAAGAAGACGGAGCATAATTTTGTGCCTCTTTCTATAGGGTGCGCGCGCAGCTTCTGACGTCATTTTATTCTACATTGGTAGAAGAAAGACGAAAAGCATAGCTCCTTCCTTGCCTGCGTATGGTGCGCGCGCAGCGCTCACGGACACGGCACGCACACAACTCTCGCCTTCCCCCAACGCGCGTGCCGCAATGCGGCAGGATGCTATTTCTGAGATCACTGAGCTATACGCGGTCTACTTTCCCCCAAATGCCGTGAATGCTGCTCGCGCCGCTTACACGACCTAGCAGAGAGAAGGACGGGGAACGTTCCGTCTCCTTTCCTCCAACGTACCATGAAGAAAGAGGATGGTTGCACGTTCCGTCTCCTTTCCACCAAATCGCGCGACGCGTGCTTCGTTCCGCGTACGACAGCGATGCTGAAATGCTCTTTCGCATTACAATGCTTTCAGAAATTCTACGAAGAATACGCATATAATCGAACATCTATCAAATTTCACCGATCGACTTGAAATTTTTTGAGCAAAATTAAAATTTTCGACAACTAATATTTTAGCGACGTTGCAATGTATTTTACACATTATTAACAATTTGTTTATAAATTGTTTACCAAATTGTTTTAGCATAATTTAAAGTTTCACCAACGAACATTTTAGTGACGTTGCAGTGTATTTGACACATTGTTAACAATTTGTTTATAAATTGTTTACAACATTTTTCGAGCAAAATTTAGTTGTACCAGCATACATTTTAGCGACGTAGCAATGCATTATTTTACAGATTTTTCACAATTTGTTTATAAATTGTTAACATTGTTTAAGCAAAATAAAAATGTTTGCCTACGTACATTTGAGCGACGATACAATGTGTTTTATAGATTTCAAGACATGTTATTGTCAGTATCGTGTATAAAGGAATGTCGCTCTCTTGGCACCGAAAAATTGACCCAACGGGTATATGCAAAGGTTAAAAACAATAATATATGTTTAAGTACCCTACGGTATACCCTGCTCCTATCAAAGCGTTGTAGCCGAATTGGTATGATATGTCAGGTTGTGAGTTACATGTACGTTACATCATCGGGAGATCAGGTCCTGTGTCAGTGTTTATTTTTTTCCAGTAATATTGTTTTTCTTCTTACTGCGTACATTTCTATTTTATCCGTTTCCAAAATGTATTTTTACTACAGCATTGTTAATGCATTTATACGCCCAGGTCGCTACCGCGACCAGAGCCTCGGCCATGACCTAGCCTATGCTACAGCCGTCACAGGGCTTTGCTGCGGTTCTTTCACATTTAATTCTTTCTAAAAAATAAATACGCATGTATGTAATTAATGAAATAACATTATGATACATATTACAATCCCGTGTAACGCGGTTAATGTGTTACGCCTTGTGTGGAGCTGCGTTGTAGTAAATCGTGCTGCACGAGAATTGTCCTCGTATAACACAAATAGTATAAAGTACGTAACATGTTTGGAATAATTATTGTCAGGATTATCAGTTAGTCACTGTCAAGTCGTCCAAAATTACGACTCAACGTCTTCATTCAATACAAAAAAATGTTCTAACAACAAAATATAACCGACTTCAAAACAAAAGAAAGGCACCAAAAAGTATAAAATAATTCCCTTTTTTTGATGTCGGTGCCGAAATAGGAACCGAAAAGACACTCAAATCGATTCCACAACCTTTGTCAACTACACAAGCTATAAACTACTTCTACCACGTACACAACTGTGACGTGCCGCGCCGTAGAGCCCCGCCGAGCATCGCCGAGCGCCGCCGAGCGGTGCCGACCAGCGCAGCGGCCCGCGACGTCGTGCCTGCCTGCTTGCCCGCTGTGACGTCACCACGTGCCGCCTAAACTAGTGACGCGCAATGCAGTGACGCGCTCGATCTCGTGACGCGCCCGACTCTAGCGACGCGCTCGCGTAAGCGCCATATTCAAACCAAGCGACTGCATAGCAACGGCATGGCGACGGCCGAGTGATGCGCGGTGGCCGCTCGCAATCACGTGCACAGCGTATGCATAGCGACGGTTGCGAGCGTGCTCTTCCCCGAATTCGCGCCCCACCGCGGTGATCTACTTCCTTACATCCCAAGACCCCTTGCCTATGGTTTAACCGTATAAAAGAGCGCTCCTCCAGAGCTCGCGAGTCCAGATTGCTTCAGAAAATGACCGTGCAAGGGTCTGCGTACGAAATTCCCGAGCGTATTACATTCAGTGAAGGAGTGATATCGAGATCACCAGAGAGTCATTTTCGCAGTCAGTTCTCATTTACAAGGAACAACCTGTGCGTGTTCCGCGTGATCTAGTCGTAAAATCAGAGTCCGGTCCTCGAAAGGTATCTTTCGTTTACTGTGTTTGCAAGGAATAACCTGTGCGTATTCCGAGCAGTGTTAATCTTAGTCGTTCTGCCACACGGAAAGCGTGTAGTTTTTAGTTCTCGTATAACACTTCCTTAAAAATCCAAAGACTTTTTACGTCGCTAGTCATAATTTGTATTTTGTATATTTATTCGCGTTATATGTTATTTACGTTGTTAGAGATAATACTGGAAATAACGTTGTGTTTGCTATATTTTAACGCTTTGCTTGTATTTATTTTATTCAATATATTCAATTTAATTGTGTTCCATATTCCTGAGACATCTTGTTATTTGTTTGCCTAGACACTCGAATTTCACGAACTTGATTCTCCTTACCGCTCGGGAGAATCAGCGAGCCAAAAGAAATCACAATATCCTTATAACCTCAAATCTGCAGGGGTGCCGCTGTGAAATACCAGTTAAGGCCTTGCAGGTATTCACGTCGAGACAGAGAGCTCAGGGTGCCGCTGTGCAAAACCAATTAAGGCCTGAGTAATCACCCTCACCCCCATACCGTCTGAGAGGTGCAGCCGTGCAATACCGGCCGAGGCTCGAAGAAGATAGTCCGAACCCCCTCATTCCCCCTTCATTAGAAGGTATCACCAAGAGTATCAAGAGCGCAGGGTGCCGCGGTGCGAAATCCGTTAAGGCCTGCGTCTCGCGTGCTCACTCCTCTCATACGATTTCTTTCCTACCGGCACTGACGACAATTCCTCGCCACGTCAGGCCGAGGCTCGTAACACAACACTCACGTAATTCGTGTATCCAAAAGTCTAAATAAATGTGTTTTCCTACTCAACCATTTATTTTTAATCACATATATACAGTGAGCCATAAATAGAGACAAAGATACGTTTTCTGCGACTACGACCACCGAGTGTGGTGATTCTGGCGTACCGTTCGTTGTGGAGACTTTTTAAGCGACTTCAAAAAAAGGAGGAGGTTCTCTATACGACATGTGTATTTATAGAGATCTTTATTAAATTACAATACTTCCATAGGCTGTTCCCAGCTCGAACTCACCTTCCGAGATTAATTTCTCAAAAACGTAATTATTTTAGTTTACACCTGTTCTTTTGTTTGTAATATCTCATTTATGTTAAAAAATAGTGTCTGAAAAGAATTGCTTATAACTCATCTACAAATACATATAGCGAAACAATCCAATTCAGGGGCTGCTACCATATTTTGCTGTGCTTATGCTTCACACACCGAATCGATTAAAGTGTTTTTTTAACCGACTTCAAAAGGAGGAGGTTCTCTATTCAACATGTATATTTTTTGCTTCCTATCTCGGCACCGACATCCAAAAAACGGAATTATTTTATAATTTTTGGTGCCTGTTACGTCCTCCGTTTTTCGGCTCCCTGCGTACACCGGGTATACCGGGGATCGGAAGACAGACGAAGTGACCGGTCCGATAAGAGATTTGACGTGTCAGCGGAGCGGTTCGCTGAGACGTCGCACGCGCCTTAATATACTCGGTGACCTAGATTTGACACTAAACCTACGTGTATTCTTGCGTCCGAATGATTACGGCTCCAAAAGTCTTCGCGTCGCGGGTGACTCGAAGTTACACTAACCTATGGGTTTCCTCGCGTCCGACTGGTTACGGCTCTAAAAGTCTTCGCGTCGCGGGTGACTCGAAGTTACGCTAACTTATGAGTTTCCTTGCGCCCGACTGGTTACGGCTCCATGTTGTCGCTTATTGCGTGCGATAATGCTTACGTTTACCTTTATGAGAGTTCCTCGTTGGGGCCCTCGTCCCGCGCGGGTTACTTAATCTATGGTTTCTATGTCCGAATCTTCGCGAATCTCGGTTATCACGACGGTAGACGGTACGATTTCCGGTTCTAGGGGCTCGAAGTAGACCGTGAACTGGTCTTGCCCTGGAGGTAGTTCGAACGGACAAGGCTGTTCTGGAGAGGTCCAGACCGGTTGCGCGTGTTGTCCGGGGTGCGGGTACAGAGGCGGAATGGAATTCGCGGATTCGCTCGCTGTTTGTCGGGATACCTGTGACCAGTACAAGCGAGCAGCTTCGCGACGTGCCCAGTGTTTTACTCCGCCCCGGCGAGTTCCTCTATAATCCCTGCGTCGCTGGCGACGTCGGGGTGCTGGGGAACGGGGTGCTCTCTGGTTATGGATTTGAGTGGGAGAATAGTTATGATCCGTGGAAATGACCACTGGCCTTGGGGCCGAACCGTCGGGCGCCGAAAGTGGTTAGGGAGCCACGATCGCAGCGACGGGCCCGCCGCGAGCCAACGGAACCTATGTCCTGAGGTTGCAGCGAATGAATCGCTTAGGGATTACCGGAACGCGGAAGCTCGACGGTGCCGGCGGGGTATTGCCCGCAAGGCGACTCAGGCACAAGTTCTATGGCGGCAGCAAGGACCACTCGATTTATGCGTCCGGCGGTTTCGGTAGCCGAAAGTTATCGCGGGCAAGAAAAGGAGTGAAATTCCCCGTCTAATTAGACTCAGAGAACACTCCGATAACCAGGTTTAACGCGGGTGTACGTGTCACGTAGCGAGGATGGGTGGTGCAGTAGGTGATTCACGAGATTGTGTACTTGCTGTTTATTAGCTGATCGAACCCTACAATTTGGAGTGGAACGGCTCCACTTCGTTGTCGCGACCGTAGAATCGGAGGTCGAGACTAGACGGAGTGTCTCGACCACGAAGGTTACTTATAATTAATTGAATTTCGGAGCTTCACCACGCTGGTTACTAATAATGGTCCGAATTACAAGGCTTGACCACGCAGGTCACTTATAGTTAGTTGAATTTCAAAGGCTTCACCACGCTGATTGCCTAGAATGGTCCGAATTACAAAGACTGGTTGATTACACAAACCTGAGGTTGCCTGACGAGGTACAGGAACAATGGCACTGATTCTATCGCGTTGGTTATTCACTGGACTTAACTTGATTCTATTGTCTCGACTCGACTTGACTTGACTTTATTCGTTACACTTGATTCACTTGGCAGATACCGAAGGCAAATACTAAGTCGGGTGCTGCGATTCGCACCCGCACTTGGATACTTAATACGCGAACAAAGGTGCAATTCGGAGCACTACACACACTGAAGTGAATTGAAGTAAAACGTTCAACGAATAAGTCACAAGTAACTGTCGTAGCCAAGAGTGCGCGTACAGGTACTTGTCGTAACCAAGAGTGTCCGAAAAGGGTCTCCTACTGCCCTATATAGACACCGTGCTCCGCTGAGCGGCGTTCGCATGCTGACACTGCATCAGCGTTATATCCTGGGAACAGCGCGACAGGTGCCTTTCCCAGGACTCAATCGTACGTGTCTTATCTTAAATGGGGGTCCGTGAGAACCGTGCTACATTCCTAAAGTTAGATTAGAGTAAATCTTAGAACTATTGAGCTTGCGGCAGAATGCTGCGAGAACAATCGATTAGTTATTCTTGAATAATTTAGAAAAGCAAAAATTTGCGGCGGGTGGAGGACGCAAGACGTAACAGTGCCTTTCTTTTGTTTTGAAGTCGGTTATATTTTTTTGTTAAAACATTTTTTGTATTGAACGAAGACGCTGAGACGTAATTTTGGACGACTTGGACAATGTATGTATGTATGTTTATTAATGTTCCCTTTCGGGTTACATGCCTATTACAACTCCTTTCTCCACTGCCTCTATCTCCTTAACCTAACTTATTCTAACTTATTCTAGCCGCTCCGCCCGATTCCTTCCTCTCTCTCCACTTCGCTCTCGCTTTTCTCTCTCTTTCGTCGCTGCCTTCCCTATCCTCAATGCACTCTCCTTCTTACGCCCGCTTCGCCACGCTTTCTTAGCCTATCTAATGTGCCTTATACTACCTTAATCCTATCCTTAATCCTATCCTTATTTTCTACTCCGCCTCCGCTTCCCCCTGACTTCCGTTTCCTCTCATTCATTCTCATCCTTCTATTTTCTCCTCTTCATCCACACCTCTCCTCCCACTCTTTTCCATCATCCTCCTCCTGTTATCCTCCTCCTTTTCCCTCTCCACCCTTGCTCTTTCAATTTTCCTTAACCAGCTGTCCCCTTCTCCCTCTCCTCCTAGAATCTCCTTCACTTTGTCCTCCCATCTCCCTCTATCCTCACCCTCCTCCCCCCATCCTTTGCATTCCTCCCATACATGTTCCCATGATTCTTCCTCCTCCTCGCATAGTCTGCACTTCCTTCCCCTTTCCTCCTCCCAATATCTTCCTTTCCTCATCTCGTTCCCTAGCCTAAATCTCGCTAACCTATTCCTTTTCCCCTCCTTCCATTTCTTCTTCAGATACCCCTGTGGTGACGACCCCTCTCTTATCTTTCCATACCACTCATTATACCTTGTCCCTACAATTCTTTCCTCTCTCTCCTCTTTCTGCATTCTCTTATCCTTCCTCTCCATCTCCTCATATTGTACTCCCTCCTCCTCTCCTACCTTTATTCCTCTCTCTTCAAAAAACTCCCTCCTTTCTTTCTCCCACCCCCCCTTCACCTTTCCCCTTCTCCACCTTCCTTGCATTTCTTCCCAGCACCTCTTCGCTATCCCTCCCCCCTTTCCTTCTTCTAATCTCCTCTCGTACCTCCACGCCCTCCTCCCAGCCCTCACCCTCATCTTGTCCCTTCCCGCCTCCTCCCGCACCATATACCCTGGCGTCCTCCAGTCTAGCCCCAGTGTCCATCTGATGTACCTCTCTCCTAACGCCTCCGTCTCCTTTCTTTCTTTCCATCCCCATATCTCGGCTCCGTATCCCATCACTGTCCACACCAGCACGTCGTACAGCCATACCCTCCTTTCCCAATCTTTCTCCCACAACCTTTTCCCGATCCCCCACACCTCCCTCCTTGCCGCCGCCGCCCTCCTCCTTCTGTCCCTCACGTGCTCTTCCTGCCCTCCGTTCTGCGCGATCACATATCCCAGGTATTTCATTTTTCTCACCTCCTCCAGCTTCCTTCCCTTCCACCTCCAGTCCACCCTTCTCTTCCTCCCCCCCCCCTCTCCTAAATCTCATAACCTTCGTTTTCGCCTCATTCACTTCCAGCCCTTTCCTTTCTATATACCTCTCTAGCCTCGCCAGCACCGCTCTCATATCGCCCTCGTCCTCGGCCATTAGAACCATATCGTCCGCGTACGAGAGAGAGTACACCTTCTCCCCCCCCCCACCTTGATCCCCCCCCCCACCTTGATCCCCCCCACCCCACCTTGATCCCCCCCCCCCTCCCCACCTTGATCCCCCCCACCCCACCTTGATCCCCCCCCCCCCCCCCCCCCCCCTCCTTTCGCCAGATCCTCCTCCATGTCTGCCAACAAGATATTAAATAGCATCGGGCTCAGCGGGCACCCCTGCCTCAGTCCTCTCGCCGTCCAAAACTTCTCCCCCCATGCCTTTCCAATCCTGACTGCGCTTCTCGTTTCCCTCATGCTTTCCTCCACCCTCCTCACTAGCCCCTCTCTCACTCCTCTCCCCCTCATTGCCTCCACCACCTTCTTCTTGCCCACTGAATCAAAGGCCGCCCTCAGGTCTACGAATACAGCCGTCATTTTCCCCCCTACTTTCGCTAGCTGCCTATTGATTAAATAATTCAAAATGAATACCTGGTCTATTGTCCCTCTCCCCTTTCGAAACTCTGCCTGCGTGTCCGACAGCTTTCCCTTCGTCTCCACCTCTTCTCTCACCCTCTCCGCCAGAATCGACATGTAAACACTGTACATCGATGGCATTATAGTGACCCCTCTATAATCTCCGACCCTCTCCCCATCCCCTTTCTTTCTTATCGGTACAATCGCTCCCTCTTTCCACCCCTCTGGCCAGCCATCCCCCTTCCATACCCTCCTGCATATGTCCCATCCCCTCCTCATCACTTCCTCACCTCCAAATTTCCAAACCTCATTCGGCACCCCGTCTTTTCCCACCGCTTTCCCCTCCTTCAATTTCTTCACCACTTTCAACCGTTCCTCCCATCCCAATTCCTCCTCCCCGTCTTCCTCCCCCCCTCTCTCCCCTCCTCCCATCACCACCTTTTCCTTTACACCTCCAAGCAGTCCCATAAAGTATTCATTCCACTCCTCCATCTCTATGCTTTCATTCACCCCGTTTCCTCTTATCCTCTGTCCTTTTAGCACTTTCCATACCCCTCCCTCCGATTTCGCCTCTCCTGCTTCCTTTATTATTCTTTCCCTCTCCTCCCTCTTTTTCCTCTCGCATAACTCCTTGTATCTCCCTCTGCTTTCCCTATACTTTCCCCCTTCTCCCCCTTCCCTCTTCCACTTCCTCAGCTCCATTCTTACTTCTTTCTTTCTCTCCTTGCATTCTTCGTCCCACCACCCTCTCCTGTTTCCTTCCCTTTTCCCTACTCCCCTTCCCTCCTCCTTCCTTAATTCCTCTCTTATTCTTTCCTCTAGCTCCTCGATCTCTTCCTGCAGCCCTTTTCCAACCTTCTCCCCCCCTCCGCTTTGCATCGCCCTTTCAAACCTTTCCTTTCCTTCCATATCCCATCTTCCCCTGCTTGCTTTTTTACCTTCTTCCTTCTTCCTCTTCGCTCTCTCCTTTATGCCTCCTTCCACCTCCGCCACTACCGGCTGGTGGTCGGAGTCTACCCTTTCCCCTATTTCTAGTCTCCTTATCCTTTCCCTCCCTTTTACCTCTCCCAGCATGTAGTCTATGACTGTCCTTCCTTTTCCGCCTGTAAACGTGAATTCCCCCTCCTCATCCCCCTCCGTTCCCCCGTTCAGGATCGCCCATCCTCTTTCCTCCGCGAACTCAAGCAGCATCTTCCCTTCGCGATTCACCTTTTTGTCCTTTGACCTCCTACCCCCCCTCCTTCCTCCCCTTCATCTACCCAGCCTTCCTCCTCTCCCGTTCTCGCGTTAAAATCCCCCATAATGACCGCCGCCCTCTCTTCCTCGTCTGCCTCCTCAGTCCACTCCTTCATTCTTTCTAGCTTCCTTTCCATATCTCCGTTTACATACACTCCCATAACTTTCCATTTCTGCCTCCCTACTGTCATTTTCCACCCCCAACACCCTTCTTCACTCCTTTCTATATCCTCCTCTTCCACGTCAATTCCTCTCCGCACCCCCCTCAGTAGTCCACCACTCGCCCTTCCCTTCTTATTCCTCCTTACTGCCAGCTGCGCCTCCCAACAATATTCCCTCGGCAGTCTTTCCCTCATCCTTTTCCATCCTTTCTCTTCCATCCACGTTTCTGCAAGCAACATTACGTCCCATTCCTTCACCCCTTCCCAGAACTCCTTATCCTTGTTTTCCAACCCCGCCACGTTCCAGAACGCTAATTTCCACCCCACTTCTTTTCTACTTTCTCCCCTCCCTCCCTGTCCCTCTTCCTCCCTGTCCTCTTCCCCTCTCTCCACCCTATATCCACCCTCCTTCTCCTTTCCTTTTCCCTCTTCCCTCCTCCCATCCTCCTCTATCCTCCCCCCTCTCCCGTTCCCTCTTTCCCTTCCCCCTGTACCCCCTTCCCTCCTCTCTCCACCTCTTTCAACTCTTCGTCTTCTTCATCCCATCTCCACCACTTTCCTTCCACCTGCATCTTCCCGTACCCTACCCATACCTTCTTTCCTCTTCTCCTCTCTTCCCATGCCTTTTCCTCTAGCCTCCACCTTATTCTCCTCTCCTCCCACGTGAGGTCGTCCTCCACTCTTATGCCCTTTTCCTTTAATTTTCTTCTCCCCTCCATCACACCTCTCTTTTGCGAGGTAGAAGTAGTTTATAGCTTGTGTAGTTGACAAAGGTTGAGGAATCGATTTGAGTGACTTTTCGGTTCCTATTTCGGCACCGACATCAAAAAAAGGGAATTATTTTATACTTTTTGGTGCCTTTCTTTTGTTTTGAAGTCGGTTATATTTTGTTGTTAGAACATTTTTTTGTATTGAATGAAGACGTTGAGTCGTAATTTTGGACGACTTGGACAGTGACTAACTGATGATCCTGACAATAATTATTCCAAACATGTTACGTACTTTATACTATTTGTGTTATACGACGACAGTTCTCGTGCAGCACGATTTACTACAACGTAACTCCACACAAGGCGTAACACATTAACCGCGTTACACGGGATTGTAATATGTATCATAACGTTATTTCATTAATTACATACATGCGTATTTATTTTTTAGAAAGAATTAAAAGTGAAAAAAACCGCAGCAAAGCCCTGTGGCGGCTGTAGCACAGCCTAGGTCATGGTCGAGGCTCTGGTCGCGGTAGCGATCTGGGCGTATAAATGCATTAACATTAATACTACTGTAGTAAAACTACATTTTGGAAACGGATAAAATAGAAATGTACGTAGTAAGAAGAAAAACTATATTACTGGGAAAAAATAAAAACTGACACAGGACTTGATCTCCCGGTGATGTAACTCACAACGTGACATATACCAATTCAGCTACAACGCTTTGATACGAGCAGGTTATATCGTAGGTTACTTAAACATACATTATTGTTTTTAACCTTTGCATAAACACGTTGGGTAAATTTTTCGGAGCCAAGAGAGCGGCATTCCGTTATACACGGTCAGTGTGGCCAGATTCTGGCCCACTGGTACCATGGGTACCAGTGGAGTGGGGATACGCGCAAGTGTGCGTGCCTTGTCGGTGAGAGCCGCTTGGAGAGAAGGACGGAACTATGCTGCGTCTCCCTTCCACCAACGTCGTGTGACGTCAGGTATCGTGACGACACATAAGAAGGACAGAACTATGCTCCGTCCCCTTTCAACCAACATCGCGCGTTGCGTCTTTGTTCGACATGCCGTCGCGGCGTCGCGTCTTCGTTCCGCACACAGGCCGGTGACAGTGGTGCCAGATTTCGCATAAGGCATCGCACGTACCATTGCGTTCTTTCAGCCGGAAGGCAAATCGGGCACCACCGCGTTGAGCAAAGCGCGATCCAGCGAAAAGTGAATCCAGGAGAGTTTGAGATTGACTCGTCGTCGCTCGTTGACGCGTTCGAGTTCTTTTTTTCGTAGGTTCGCGGTAAGCCATGGTTCAATTTTTTTCACAGAATAATTTTTTATTTTAATTATTCATCACACAGCAACAAACGATATTCATTTAAAAATATTTTAGTACTTACTACGGATAGTTTTTAATATTATGCCAGCGGAATAGATGTGTCGTATTGGTTTATAATAGATATGGGCAAAATATATATTTCATAAATTTTGGTTTCAGTAACATTAATCTTTCTGTGGTAGTAATAAATAAGAAAGTATATAATAAATGTCAATTATTGCGTATTATGCATTAACCGTGAAACAAGTAACAGGAGCTTCTTGCACTAGAACGTTCCGAGGGATCGTACTAACACGCGATTTTAACACACGACAGCGTACGTCAGGAAGAATTTGTTTGACACAACGCGACGACGGTGCGAATGTTTCTATGAGTTGTTCTTTATGATTTGTTTTCTAAATAGAAGGTGACCAAATTGTGCATATATTCTAACAGTTCTCATCAAGTCCCATCACATTGATTTGAAACCTTTTTCTTACTATGCACGTTTAGTTTAACAACGCTATCCCCATTTGGAGAAAGAAGAAGGTGTTCCTTCTTTGGCAATGCACCATGCATACTGTAATCCATATGTACGTCCATTGTCGCATTCTACCCACGAAATGTCGCAACGTGCGTATTGTCGAAGAAGGCATGATAAAAGACGACAATAATAGCAAAAACCCTGTCAATGGAAAACCGAAACTCACATTGTGCCGCTCCCGACTACTTGAAATATCTGAAAAGTCAAACCATTCTGAGCGCGTATTTTACGTACCTACTGCAAATTATTTCCCCGGGACTCTAACTGACTTTTCCAATGTCATTTATTCATCATTATTTTGCAACCAATTGTACGATATGTATTACTTTTAAATGCACATGTACAGGATCCACAGGTTGCGCTAGTCAGCTTTTTCCCTCTAAACGGTAAGTATTAGACAAAATTATAGAGGAAAGGGTTTAATGGGATCGTAATATCTATCTTCTACGAGACTTCATTCTATTGAAAAGTGCAACGCTGCACCCGACAAATGCAAATGCGTATGTAAGGTTGTAGTTTATATAATTTCAGATACGTGGACTTCCACGCCACCCATGGGGTGCCACGACTAACGCGTTCGGTTTTTTAACGTGGACCGTCTCCTATAGCCCTATTGTACCACATTTTATGATAATCATACAGCGTGTGGCAATACCTCTGTCCACTTTGAACGACGGAGGTATTGAAGGTGGACAGACTTATTTCCCCACGCTGTAGAAGTAAGGGTTAGAAAAGAAATGAGAGCATGTTTTTTTTTTTGTTTATTTTATTTCATACTAATGTTGACATTGTATTTTTGTGTGGCGCCCCCCCCCCCCCCCCCCCCGCTGGGGCCCCCACACAAAAATGCTCTAATTTCTTTTACGATCCGATTGAACCCTTTCCTCTGTAATTTTGTCTAATACTTACCGTTTACAGGAAAAAAACTGACTAGCGCAACTTGTGGACCCTGTACATGTGCATTTAAAAGTAATACATATCGTACAATTGGTTGCAAAGTAATGATGAATAAATGACATTGGAAAAGTCAGTTAGAGTCCCGGGGAAATAATTTGCAGTAGGTACGTAAAATACGCGCTCAGAATGGTTTGACTTTTCACATATTTCAATTAGTCGGGAGCGGCACAATGTGAGTTTCGGTTTTCCATTGACAGGGTTTTTGCTATTATTGTCGTCTTTTATCATGCCTTCTTCGACAATACGCACGTTGCGACATTTCGTGGGCAGAATGCGACAATGGACGTACATATGGATTACAGTATGCATGGTGCATTGCCAAAGAAGAAACACCTTCTTCTTTCTCGAAATGGGGATAGCGTTGTTAAATTAAACGTGCGTAGTAAGAAAAAGGTTTCAAATCAATGTGATAAAATTGATCCCATGACAAAATATTAAAAACTATCCGTAGTAAGTACTAAAGTATTTTTATATGAGTATCGTTTGTTGCCGTGTGATGAATAATTCAAAAAAAATTATTCTGTGAAAAAAAATTGAACCATGGCTTACCGCGAACCTACGAAAAAAAGAACTCGAACGCGTCGACGAGCGACGACGAGTCAATCTCAAACTCTCCTGGATTCACTTTTCGCTCGATCGCGGTCTGCTCAACGCGGTGGTGCCCGATTTGCCTTCCGGCTGAAAGAACGCAATGATACGTGCGATGCCTTATGCGAAATCTGGCACCACTGTCACCGGCCTGTGTGCGGAACGAAGACACGACGCCGCGACGGCATGTCGAACAAAGACGCAACGCGCGATGTTGGTTGAAAGGGGACGGAGCATAGTTCTGTCCTTCTTATGTGTCGTCACGATACCTGACGTCACACGACGTTGGTGGAAGGGAGACGCAGCATAGTTCCGTCCTTTTCTCCAAGCGGCTCTCACCGACACGGCACGCACACTTGCGCGTATCCCCACTCCTCTGGTACCAATGGTACCAGTGGGCCAGAATCTGGCCACACTGTACACGGTACTGGCAATAATATGTCTTGAAATCTATAAAACACATTGTATCGTCGCTCAAATGTACGTAGGCAAACATTTTTATTTTGCTTAAAAAATGTTAACAATTTATAAACAAATTGTGAAAAATCTGTAAAATAATACATTGCTACGTCGCTAAAATGTACGCTGGTACAACTAAATTTTGCTCGAAAAATTTTGTAAACAAATTATAAACAAATTGTTAACAATGTGTCAAATACACTGCAACGTCACTAAAATGTTCGTTGGTGAAACTAAATTTTGCTAGAAAAATGTTGTAAACAATTTATAAACAAATTGTTAATAATGTGTAAAATACATTGCAACGTCGCTAAAATATTAGTTGTGGAATATTTTTATTTTGCTCAAAAAATTTCAAGTCGATCTGTGAAATTTGATAGATGTTCGATTATATGCGTATTCTTCGTAGGATTTCTGAAAGCTTTGTAACGCGAAAGAGCATTTCAGCATCGCTGTCGTACGCGGAACGAAGCACGCGTCGCGCGATTTGGTGGAAAGGAGACGGAACGTGCAACCATCCTTCTTCTTCACGGTACGTTGGAGGGAAGGAGACGAAACGTGGTTCCCCGTCCTTCTCTCTGCTGGGTCGTGTAAGCGGCGCGCGCAGCGTTCACGGCACGTTGGGCGAAAGGAGACCGCGTGTAGCTCCATCCTTCTCAACTCGCCGTGCAGCCAAGCGGCGCGCGCAGCGCTCACGGACACGCACGCACACTTGCCGAGGCTTCCCCCTCCCCGAAAACTCCAATGGAGTTTTGAGGCCAAATATGCTGTCACTGGTCGTAACATTGTATTCACAGTCACGACTCAAGCAGTTGTTCTGATCAAGCAAATGCTCAGCATCAGGGTAAGCTAGACTTTACAAAGACCGAACTGGAGTGAATGCTTATTGGGATTCGGCATTCTTCGGAATAATTCTGTTAGAACAACGTGCAATGGCAGAAGTATTCGGCCAATTATTCCGTTGTATTCCGTGTATACCCGCCAGTTTGCCGACGTCATATTTGAGCAATATCAGAGTATCTTTTGTCGATATTTTGGCGGCACGGGATTGATATATAAAAGAGCAGTTTTTACAATTTAGCACCACTTCTCTACGTTCCGCTAGCGTCGGTTATTGCCTATGCTAACATAGGCAATAAGCATTGCCGAAGGACACCGCTCATTTTCCGTGTTAAAACATTCCCCTTCTTCTTCCACTTCTTACCGACCCCCACCTTATTCCGTTTGCGCGCTGATGGAGCGAGGGGAACTAGCGGAGACGGTCCCGAATATATGGTACGCTAGGTCCCCTCGCTCCGTCCGCGCGCAAACGGAATAAGGTGGGGGTCGGTTAGAAGTGGAAGAAGAAGGGTAATGTGGCACTCGGGCCACGAGTTGCCCAGGCCTGTCCTATGCACTTGCTGATTGTGAGTCAGCGTGCGTATTCACAGTCACGACTTAAGCAGGACCGAGCCAAGCATCACCTTTGCAAAATCGTCTCCAATTAAGTCAGATTTATTGTGACGTCAAAACGTGCACATAAGTCTGACTTCGTTGTTACGTCCCAGTCGCGGTCGCGGCTTTCGCGAAGTACTCGGACCTTAAGGGCCGGTTCCACCAACCTCGGTTAAATCCTTAATCGGCGGTTATAACGTTTGTTAATCGATACTTTGCGTTCCACCAAACTTTGAACCCCGATTAAGTTAAGAAAACGCCGGTTAAACTTAACCGGCCAATTTTGGCCAATTTTGGCCGGTTACCGTATTTAATCAGTGGTTACCGTTTTTTAACATCTGCCCACACAACACCGCGTCGACTATAATCCGACTTTTTGACGGCAGAAGGAGTTACGAGTCGACTTGAAAGTCATCCAAAACAAGACAGAATGTTGACTCATAGTTGACTAATAGCCGACAAATGACCCGAAAATAGTCGCCATACAGATGACAGAAAATTGACTTAGAAAGTCGTTAAAACTGCAAGTCAACCTTCCCACACAGCACAAACGGCAATTTGCCCACTAAAAGTTGACTTTTCCCCGTCAACTTTAACTCGTCTGTGGAAGTCGACTTGTAGCCGACTATTTCTTAACTGGTTTTTAGTTGACTCCAGTTGTCGACTAAACACTGACTTTTTCCAGTCAACTTTAAGTCGAGTTTGGAAGGACACTGCGTCAATTCGCCATTTTCGTTTTGCGTTTTGGTGAGAACGGTTGAGTTGTGGATATTTCTTGTGTACTATTTGGGTGTTATTTTGTGGCGTTGCTGTGATATGTCGTATAGGTAAGAATATATGAAGAATACAAGTTCATGTTGAATGTATTAAGTGCGAGTTCGAATTTACCCTTATTTGAAGAGAAAGGAGGTTAAGGCGTATTTCAGCCGGAATCATCAGAATACGAATTGGGGGCGTTAATTATTTCCATCGAAGGTAATCTTTCATGTTCTTACATATTAGTGCACATTAGTGTGAAACAATAATTATAGTATTGTAACGACTATCCACGAAACAGGGATCGATAAATCCCGTTACCACCCGCCGACTAACGAGCAGAACTGCAATTACCGATGCCCCTTTACCGATCTAGTAAAAACGCTAGAAAGATCGAGAATGTTCTAGAAGCTGACTCTCCCTAGCAACGATCTTATTGTCACGCCGCGACTGCTTAGAAACGATGGCATATAAATGTCGACGGCGTAAAGCCATACTTCTTCTTTGGCTGAACTCTGCTGGGAGAGAACGAGGTAATACCTTCGGTCGCCCTTTAGGATTAGGAGAGTACGAAGCTTTGCTTTCGGACGCCTATTCAGCACAGGAGAGTACGGGGTCTTATACCTGGGTCACTCTCTGGAGGAGAGAACGGCAGGACTATCCGCCGGTCGCCTACCAGAGGGGAGAGTACAGGAGAGGCATCCGGACGCCTGGGGAAGCACAGGGAGGACCCACGGGTTCCTACTCTTGGTATGGAGAGAACAGCAGGACTATCCGCCGATCGCCTACCAGAGGGTAGAGTACAGGAGACCACCCGGACGCCTTTACGCGCTAAATTCAAACCCCAACACATTAAAGACGGACGATTGAAAACAGGGCAGTTCCCTAGCTAGGAACAGTTATATGTAAACCTAACCTTTTCCCTGTATCACCATGCAATTTTCTGAATAAATCTATTTTTCCCCAGTACTTCCTCAGAAATCCAAATCCTTTGAAAAACCCCAATCCATCCTCATCACAGTATTTAATTATATATATCCAGGCTGAATTACGTCTAATCGTTTTCAATCCGTACGCGTATATATAAATATCCATATTGCACTTAGATCTACTAAAGGATAATTGATAGGACTATGGCTCCTGTCCATAATACATAATACCGTCACCGAACCTCTATAAAATACTAAATATAATAAGAGTGCACAAATTACTTTGGAAATTTATTGTAATAGTTTTGCTCAAATGAGATTACTTTTCTTAAAGTTGCTCCATAATTTGACGTTATATTGATTCAATGTCTGTGGAAAAACCACATAGCCTACATTCTTTCAGGAGTGTATTAGAAATAACGCAATGTAATATTCCCAGAATTAACATTAGTTCCACTTCAACAAAGTTTATATTGGTTTACTTCGATGTAATTTGATGTTGCAGATCTGTGGCTATCCTGGGGTGTTTTTTTTTTGTTTGGACCCAGTGTGTTGGTGGAAAAAGCAGGTTGCGGCTACTTCAAAAATCAAAACAAAATATTTTATATATATACATTCGTGTCATTTTACTTCAGTATGTTTTATACATTTGTTACGAGCCACGGCCCGACGTGGTGAGAATTTGTTCTTTTGTCGGGGCCGATTGAAATGAGTATAATGAGAGGAGTGAACAGCTTAACACAGGCCTTAACGGGTTTTTCACCGCGGCACCCTGCGCCGTCACTGTTCTTCGTGACGCCTTCTTTACGGATCTCCGTACTCTCTCGCGAGCGTACGTGTCCTAGGTCAAAAGGTGGAGAGAGGGGGTATAGGAATATCACCTCAAGCCTCGTCCGATATTTCACGTCTGCACCTATCGGTTGATATGGTTTTTGAGACACCAACCCAGGCGTCGTCCGATATTTCACGGCTGCACCCTGGGCCAATAGTCTCGAGAGGATAGTCGGCAAGGGCCTCGTCCGATATTCCACGGCTGCACCCCTTGCAAACTTTAAGGATTGAGGAAATAGTACTTTTGGCTCGTTGGCTCTCTCGAGCGGCAGAGAAAAACCTTGTTCGTGGAATTTGAGAAACTAGGCGGCCAAATAACGTGAATGACTCAGAATTTTAGAAATAACATAAAAGAATATATTCAAGAAAATAAATACAAGAAAAACAACGATATAAAAAACACGCAACGATAAACAAAATAACGATAATAAAAATGAAACTAACAAACTACGGAATGAATACAAATTACGAATTATGACTAGGCGGTATTCGAAGGAATTGTGCTTTTAAAGACGAACTATTGCGTTGAGGTATAGAATTACACACGCACTGTGTTAGTTCGTCAATGGAATTGTAGCCGTCATCGAGAACTGGTTGACAGGATATGACGCGGGTGCGGTTGTACGAATAGACGCGAATTAGAAACGTTGGTAGAGGAAGGTAAAGATGCGAGCAAGCGCATAGAGAGATAAGGAAATACAGAATTCTAGAAGAAAGATGCGAGCAAGCGCAGAAGGAATACCAGAAGCATGCGAGCAAGCGCAAAGAGGTAGAAGAGAAAGAAGCGAGCAAGAGCAAGACAAAACGTAGAAAGAAAGCAACACTTTATGTAGACTCGTAGACACTTTTATTGAAAACTTTAGACACCTTTTACTTTCGTACCCTCAAGACATATATGTGGACTGACTGCCAAGCGCGCAGTCGGCCCCCGAGAAGCGTGCTCACGTGACAGAAACGCGAGCGGTGGGAGGCGCGTCCAACCAATCGCAGGTATGGGCCTCATCACGTGGTGGACGCGTCTCCCAACCGCCGACAAGGGGAGGTAGAGACAAAGACGGCGCAAAACAAAGGGGCGAGCGAGCGCACGTGCTGAATATGGCGAACAAGACCTTGTATGGTCAGCAAAACAAGTTATAAATAGATCTCTTAAATTCTACGGCGCAACGAAGGTATATACAAGAAGCTACGGAAGGCTAAGTACGATACAAGCTATATATACGACTCTAAGAAAGGCTAAGTACGCAACACACTGTGTGGCAAGTAAAGGTAAAGACGGTTTTTTAAAAGATTTAGAGAAGACGCTCAGGACACGCACCGGTTGAGCACCCCTTTGCAATGAGTACAGTGGCAGAAATGCCTAAGTGATTTATTAACACTTTCTCCTAGCTGGTTTGCTCGGGAATCACGTAAAAGACCCTTGCTTGCACTTTTAGTAGCCTACTGACCGACGAGTCTTCCGCGAGAGCCCCTTTTATACGTAAAAAGTGTAGGCCCGGGGCCTTAAGGTGAGGAGAAGTAATTCGACTAGGTGGGGCGCATTTCGCGTAAACATCACGTGACCGACCGCTATTTTTAGTCTCTCGTGTACACGTGATTGCACTATTTTTAACCCGGTAGGGCCACGTGATCGCGCACGCGACGACACTTGTTTGCACGTGTTTGGGAATGACGTCGCTAGACGCAGTTCGGAGGTGACGTTACTCTACGCAGTCCGGGTGGGGGGAAAACGTCACACTACGCAGTAGGGCCGATGTGACGTCACGGTAGGCAGAGCTGGGCACGATGTCATGGGCCGCAGCGCTGGTCGTCGGCGCTGTTCGGGCGCTCGGCGGCGCGCGGTACGTCACACATTCAACATTCTTCAAAAACTCGATTTAATTGTATTACTCTAGTATACATTGTATACGTAACAATAATGTTGCACAACCAAAAAGTAATACAATTAATCCGATCAAATTTTTGAGGAATGTTGATATTGAAATAAATAATATTTAGTCGCGGTACCGCAGGCTGGAGCCTGGCATATAGACGGCATAAGGTTGACTTGCAGTTGGCATATGGACGGCATAATGTTGACTTTTGATGGCATAAAGTCGACTTATAGTCGACATAACGTTGACTTATGAACGGCATAATGTTGACATTCGATGGCATAAAGTCGACTATATTCGGGACATCGTCGACTGTCAGTCGACTATGCGTCGGCATTCAGCCTGCTTTCTGCCTACTTTGCAGTCGACTCTTGACGTGTTCTCCCGACTAATAGTCAACTAATAGTCGACTTGGTGCTATGTGGGGTAGTTCTATCAATTATCCTTTAGTGGATCTAAGTGCAATATGGATATTTATACGCGTACGGATTGAAAACGATTAGACGTAATTCAGCCTGGATATATATAATTAAATACTATAATTATTGTTTCACACTATTGTGCACTAATATGTAAGAACATGAAAGATTACCTTCGGTGGAAATAATTAACGCCCCAATTCGTATTCGGATGATTCCGCCTCAAATACGCCTTAACCTCATTTCCCTTCAAATAAGGGTAAATTAGAACACGCACTTAATACATTCAACATGAACTTGTATTCTTTATATATACTTACCTATATGACTTATCACAGCAACGCCACAAAATGACGCGCAAATAGTACACAAGAAATATCCGCAACTCAACCGTTCTCACCAAAACGCAAAACGAAAATGGCGAATTGACGCAGTGTCCTTCCAAACTCGACTTAAAGTTGACTGGAAAAAGTCAGCGTTTAGTCGACAACTGGAGTCGACTGAAAACCAGTCAAGAAATAGTCCGCTATAAGTCGACTTCCACAGACGACTTAAGGTTGAAGCAGTGTGGCCAGATCTGGCTCTTTGACACCATCGGTGTCCGCGGGAGTAGGGATACGGAAAAGTATGCGTGCCTTGTCCGTGAGAGCTGCGCGCGCCGTTTCTCGCCGAATCGAGCTCGGCTCGGAGAGAAGGACGGAGCTATGCTGCGTCTCCCTTCCACTAACGTCGCGTGACGTCAGGTATCGTGACGACACGTAAGAAGGACAGAACTATGCTCCGTCCCCTTTCAACCAACATCGCGCGTTGCGTCTTTGTTGGACATGCAGTCGCGGCGTCGCGTCTTCGTTCCGCACACAGGCCGGTGACAGTGGTGCCAGATTTCGCATAAGGCATCGCACGTACCATTGCGTTCAATCAGCCGGAAGGCAAATCGGGCACCACCGCCCTGAGCAGAGCGCGATCCACAGAAAAGTGAATCGAGCAGAGTTTCTGATTGACTCGTCGTACTCATCGTCGCTCGTCGACGCGGTCGTTTCGTTCGTCGTTTCGCGCCCGGCAATGGTTAATTTTTTTTTCACAGAATAATTTTTTTTTTTTAATTTTTCATCACACGGCAACAAACCATATTCATTTAAAAATATTTTAGTACTTACTACCGATAGTTTTTAATATTTTTTCAGCAGAGTAGATGTGTTATTTATTCATCATTATTTTGCAACCAATTGTACGATATGTATTACTTTTAAATGCACATGTACAGGGTCCACAGGTTGTGCCAGTCAGCTTTTTTCCTGTAAACGGTAAGTAGTAGACAAAATTATAGAGGAAAGGGTTCAATGGGATCGTAATATCTATTTTCTACGAGACTTCATTCTATTTAAAAGTGCAACGCTGCACCCGACAAATGCAAATGCGTATCTAAAGTTTTTGTTTATACAATTTAAGATTCGTGGACTTCCACGCCACCCTTGAGGTGCCACGACTAGCGCGTTCGGTTTTTTAACGTGGACCGTCGCCTATAGCCCTATCGTACCACATTTTTTGATAATCATACAGCGTGCGGCAATACCTCTGTCCACCTTCAACGACGGAGATGTTCAAGGTGGACAGAGTTATTGCCCCACGCTGTCGAAAGTAGAAATAAGGGTTAGAAAAGAAATGAGACCATTTTTTTAATGTTATTTTTATTTTAATTCATGTTAACATTGATATTGTATTTGTTGTTCGCCTGGGCCCCTCTGCTGCTCCCCCCACGGCCGCCGCTCCCGCGGCGCCCGCCGCGACGCCCGCCTCTTCGGTCGTGGCCGTCTGTTGCCCCCGCACCGCAGGTGCAGGGGCACCGGCATGCCCACCATGGAGCTCGGCTGCGACGGGCCCTGCCCGCGCCTCGACGTTTAGGTCCTAAACAATGAACAATATATACATGTCATGAATGAAATGAGATTATGATAGATTTTATCGAACAATGTCAAAATACGACATGTATGAATATGTATGAACTTACTGCAATCTGAATTGTATTCGTTTAAGAACGGCGGTGCCGGCGGTGCTGGCGATGCCGGCGGTGCTGGCGGTGCCGGCGGTGCTGGCGGTGCAGACGGTGCTGGTGGTGGTGTTGGTGGCACCGGCTCCGCCGCTGTTCCTGATTGTATTATTTTTTCTGCAAAGAGCCATGAATTTGTACATATTTTAATCGTAAGGAAATAAATTTATATTACTTATTTATATATATACATGGATTCTACTGTTGAAAGTTACTCATTTTAATTTATAAAAATGAACAAATCTCTGAATAGAAGCAACGGATCTGACAAAGTACATTTCCGCAGTACGTATGAACGGTATGAACGAATTGTAGGAATCTATGGAAACCTTATTATTGTAACAATACGATAGGCGGATATATACGTAAAAATCTAATTTCAGATATTTTTGGCTATAAAGGTATCTGAACTGTATCATCAATGTACAATTTAGTTACAAACGATTTCATCTCACGTCATGTCGAAAGAAAATGGAATGTATGAGAAAATGTGTTATGTACTTACGGGCTGAATCTGCCATAACTTTTTGCGCTGCTGGTTCGCTGCGGGCTGTCGATTGCTAACTGGCGTCCAGCGTCCAGTGTCGTCAGAAAAAGCATCCTGCCACATGTGGAGCGCGGGGTGCGGGAAGAAAGAGAAGTAGTATGTGGCATGTCCGTGAGAGCTACGCGCCGCTTGATTGGCTCGTAGCTTTCACGGCCACGCACGCATACTACTTCTCTGTGTGGCAGGATGCTATTTCTGACGACACTGAGGCGTCCCATCGTCCCATGTGTGTTTTTCGGCAGGCGCGCATTGCCCTTTCCTTGTCGCTCACGTGCTTCGTTACCTCGTCGGTAGACAATCGGCTATCGCCGCCGGCATTCGCGCGTTATACATATGTATTCTTAAAGTAGATATAAATATATATATAGGTGTTTCTTCGCGAGTCGGTGGCCGCGTGTGTGGAAAACCCGCCCCTACTGCCGCGTGATCTCTGCGTTCACGTGTTCTGTTCTTACCGGACAAACAGTGAATTTCACGCAGCGGAAGACGTAGCAGCGCCCGTGCTGCATTTCTCCGTTGTGTGTGAATTTTGAAATTAGTTTATTGTACATTATTTGTCGCGTTTGTTCGGTGTGTATTTGTGTGCGCGCGTGAGTGTGTGTGCGGGTACGTTTTAGTGTGTTATTGTGTACGTGGAAGAGAAGGGGGAGGGTGAGTAATTTTTCTTTTCAATTTGTTTTCTGTCTGTTTCTTGCGGGTTTACACATAAATGCAAGAAAATTTGCAAGAAAAGAAGTGTAAGCGCAGGTTTTCCGAAGCCTGGCTTCGCGACGACAGATATAAGTCATGGGTACGAAATGTGCCTTCTGACATAAGTTTATTCCATTGCTTAATATGCAATAAAGATTTGTCCTGCGACAACCGCATTTCCAGACATGCGAATACTGCGAGTCACATCAATCGTTTGAATTCGAATTCTTCTGGCGACCAAACTAGCCGCAATGTAGAACCTCAGACGGAGACAAATTGTTCGACGGCCCGCACATTTCGTAAACATTGGTTAGATATTGAAGAATTTCAACCATGGTTACGCGAAATGTCGGACGACGAAACATTGTGTCTTTGTTCGTATTGTGACAAGCCAATGACGGCGAAACTAGCTAATATTTATCGTCACGCAGAAACCGCAGTTCATATGGCAAAACGAAGATGTGTAGAAACGCAAGAAACAGACCGGCAAAATCATATCACGGACACACCGAAATTGTCGTTAGATGCACGACAGAAAGCAGCAGAAATTCAATACGCTGCTGTTATCGCGGAACACGGCATTTCGTTTAGGACAGCAGGAAAAATATTAGAATTTTTCCAAAAAGTAGGAAAAGATTGTGACGTGTTGCAAAATATGACTATGGGCAAGACGAAATGCGGTCACATACTCGCAAATGTCTTGTGTCCGGTAGAAACAGAACGTGTTTCGGCCATCCTACAAAATACAAAGTTCAGTATTTTTATAGATGAAACGTCAGACATTACTAATACAAAATGGATGACGTTTCATGTTCGATATGTGCATCCGGAAACATTAAAAATTATGTCGCAGTTAGTAAAACTAATCGATCTGGATGCAAAAGATTGTGGTGCAGAAATGATATTTGACGCATTCCGAAAGGAAATGTACCGGTTAGAAATTCCATTTAATAATATTGTTGCTTTGTCGTGCGACAATGCGCGTGTTATGACCGGCAAACATTTATCATTTCAACAAAAGTTGCAGGAAAAATGTGGACATGTACTAACACTGCCATGTCCATGTCATTCCGTCGCGTTAGCCGCAAATGCCGCATCCAGAACGATTCCTAATAACTGCGAAAACTTTGTAAAACAAATATCTAATTTTATAAATTGCAGTCCCAAACGATCAGCTATCTTTAGCGATTGCTGTGAGGACACAGACCGGAAAATTTTGAAATTGGCTGAAACACGATGGCTTTCGCGCCAATTATGTATTAGTCGAATTCTAGAATCATGGAATAGTATTGACAAGTTTCTGAAAGAGTTAATTTCTAGAGAAAAGTCTGCAAAAGCTGCACAATTTGTAGCAGTCATGCAGACTCCTGATGTTAAAGCATACCTATTATTTCTTCAATATATTTTACATTACTTCAATGCATTTACGTTATTTTTCCAAGCTCTGGAAACAAGAGTTCATACTTTGCAGCGTAAATCGCTAAATTTATTGCAAATAGTATGCAAAAACTTTTTAAAACCAGAGCTTTTAGTATTACAAAGCAGTAACGTAGATTTTACTGATAAAAACAATCAAATATCAATAAATGAAGTGACAGTGGGCATTGATTGTGAGAATTATTTAAATAAATTGATGACAGAGGGGCACACAGATATAGTTGCAAATGTTCGACAGAATTGTTTGCAATTTTATGTATGTGCCGCTCAAGAAATTTGTAAAAGACTACCAATCAATGATCCATTTTTATGTAAATTAAAAGTTTTTGAACAGGCCACAGCTTTACGCGATTCTGACAGAGAAACTTCCTTTGATGATGTTTCTTTTATCGCTGAAACCTTTGGCGGCTTCGATACCGTTAGTTTAAGAGAAGAATGGTTTGCTTTACATAACGATTTCACACAAATACAAATTGATCAATTGTCATTAAGGGAATTTGATGAAATGTGGGAATGCATCCTAACAAGTAATCGTCAATATCCCAATTTGAAATCTCTTGTCAATGCTGTTCGAGCATTGCCAAACTCTAATGCTGATTCAGAAAGAATCTTTTCCTACTTACCAGACTTAAAAACGAAAAAAAGAAATAAGCTGTCGTCCGTGAATATGAATGCTGTTTGTGTGCTTAAATCGGCATTGAAAGCGAGAAGGGAAACAGCCATAGATATGACGGTTGATGACGAGCATTTGTCTCGAATGCCGTCTAAAATATTATATTCTACATGTCCAAATACGAAAGAATTGAGACAATGTGATATTGACGAAATGGCTGGTCCCTCCTCGTCCAATGCTTTTCAATAAGCATGCATATTCAAAAAGTAACGTGCAGCACAATTAACGTGTGCGTAAAAAATTAGTGTGACATAACTATTGCCACATTTAATATGAAAAAACAACGAGATATCTGTAAAATCAGTCTGGCGTTAGTCAGACGTGGACAAGCAGTCTGGCATTGGTCAGACTTGAACAAGCAGTCTGGCATTAGTCAGACTTGAAGAAGCAGTCTGGCGTTAGTCAGACTTGGACAAGCAGTCTGGCATTAGTCAGACTTGAACAAGCAGTCTGGCGTTAGTCAGACTTGAACAAGCAGTCTGGCATTAGTCAGACTTTAACAAGCAGTCTGGCGTTAGTCAGACTTGAACAAGCAGTCTGGCGTTAGTCAGACTTGAACAAGCAGTCTGGCGTTAGTCAGACTTGAACAAGCAGTCTGGCGTTAGTCAGACTTGAACAAGCAGTCCGCTCTAACTATTGTCAGACCTGAAACGAATAAACAAACAGATATACCTCGGGCAGCACGATTACATGATTATCATAAAACGTGGTACAATAGGGCTATGGGCGACGGTCCACGTTAAAAAACCGAACGCGCTAGTCGTGGCACCTCAAGGGTGGCGTGGAAGTCCACGAATCTTAAATTGTATAAACAAAAACTTTAGATACGCATTTGCATTTGTCGGGTGCAGCGTTGCACTTTTAAATAGAATGAAGTCTCGTAGAAAATAGATATTACGATCCCATTGAACCCTTTCCTCTATAATTTTGTCTACTACTTACCGTTTACAGGAAAAAAGCTGACTGGCACAACCTGTGGACCCTGTACATGTGCATTTAAAAGTAATACATATCGTACAATTGGTTGCAAAATAATGATGAATAAATAACACATCTACTCTGCTGAAAAAATATTAAAAACTATCGGTAGTAAGTACTAAAATATTTTTAAATGAATATGGTTTGTTGCCGTGTGATGAAAAATTAAAAAAAAAAAATTATTCTGTGAAAAAAAAATTAACCATTGCCGGGCGCGAAACGACGAACGAAACGACCGCGTCGACGAGCGACGATGAGTACGACGAGTCAATCAGAAACTCTGCTCGATTCACTTTTCTGTGGATCGCGCTCTGCTCAGGGTGCCCGATTTGCCTTCCGGCTGATTGAACGCAATGGTACGTGCGATGCCTTATGCGAAATCTGGCACCACTGTCACCGGCCTGTGTGCGGAACGAAGACGCGACGCCGCGACTGCATGTCCAACAAAGACGCAACGCGCGATGTTGGTTGAAAGGGGACGGAGCATAGTTCTGTCCTTCTTACGTGTCGTCACGATACCTGACGTCACGCGACGTTAGTGGAAGGGAGACGCAGCATAGCTCCGTCCTTCTCTCCGAGCCGAGCTCGATTCGGCGAGAAACGGCGCGCGCAGCTCTCACGGACAAGGCACGCATACTTTTCCGTATCCCTACTCCCGCGGACACCGATGGTGTCAAAGAGCCAGATCTGGCCACACTGGGTTGAAGGGAAAAGTCTACTTTTAGTCGGCAAATTGCCGTTTGTGCTGTGTGGGCTCTCTGAACGACTGGCAGATATAGGGTAGTACAACGTCTGATAGAACGAACCTTACATATACCCTGAGTATGCCAAACGAGCGGAGGTCCTCTCTGGATGGCACAAGGATATGTGTAATGGTATTGGTTTTAACCCTTTGCACTCGAGCGGCGCCGATACGGCGCCCGACCGATTTGAAGTGTCAACTCGAGCGGCGCTGCTGCGGCGCCCGGCTTCCTTAAGGGGTTATCCTACTGTGACCAACCTCAAAACAGGCTAAATTTCGCGAATTAATTCCGAAAAAACTATTAATGCGATATTATTAATTTTTTAATATGTATTTGTACACACCTTAGGGAGCTTGAATAAAAAATTGTACAACAAAATGTTTATATTTGAACAAGATATGTGACTTCTTGTTGAATGGTGCTCTTCGTGCACGGTTCGACGGTGGGCACGATTTTGGTGATTTGGTGGGTCCGAAACGGAAAAACAAAAAAGTTTCATGAATTATATTGCAATAGCTATCGTGTATCGAGGGCTTTCTTTTTTCCTCCATATATATAAAGAAATACAACGTTTTGATTTTTTTTTCGCTATTTTGCGCACAAAGTGGGTAGTTTAAAGTGGTTTATTTCTTAAACGAAATATGTTATCGAAAAAACCGCCCGATACACGATAGCTACTATTTGTCCGAACATGTGTACAAAATTGCAAGTTAATTAATCAATTACAGTCTGAGATATCGTGCCCACCGTCGAACCGTGCACGAAGAGCACCATATTGAACACGAAGTCACGTATCTTGTTCAAATATAAACATTTTGTTGTATTTTTTTTTATTCATGCTCCCTAAGGTGTGTACAAATACATATTCAAAAATTAATAATATCGCATGAATAGTTTTTTCGGAATTAATTCGCGAAATTTTGCCTGTTTTTGAGGTTGGTCACAGTAGGATAACCCCTTAATTTGGCCGAAATCGCCTCGAGTTGCTGGTTCGCGCAAGCGAAAAAGGGCTCGAGTGCAAAGGGTTAATATTGATGTAACTATTGTGTTCAAACAGTCCTTTAAATATGATTTAGTTAGGAGATAGGTGAATGATTCCTTAGGCTTTGTTAACTAATACTAAATATATTGTTACAATTGAATAAAACTCGGGTTTCAACTTAAGTTAGAAAAATTGTCTACACACGTCTAACTCTAACGTCTAACACTCGCTTTTACGTCTACTCTATTGTTTAGAATCTCGTCCAGGGTTGCCTGGAGCAGAGTGCCCAGACCTCGGGGTTCGGAGCAGTGATCTCAGAAGTGGCATCCTGCCGCATTGCGGCACGCGTGGTGGGGGAAGGCGAGAGTTGTATGCGTCCGTGTCCGTGAGCGATGCGCGCGCACCGTACGTAGACAAGGAAGGAGCTATGCTTTTCGTCTTTCTTCTACCAATGTAGAGAAAAATGACGTTAGAAACTGCGCGCGCACCGTACGTAGAGACAAGGAAGGAGCTATACTTCTCGTCTTCTTTCTCTTTCTATCAATGTAGAGTGCAATGACGTCACAAGCTGCGCGCGCACCGTCGAGGACAAGGAAGGCGCTATGCTTCTCGTCTTCTTTCTACCAATGTAGAATAAAATGACGTCAGAAGCTGCGCGCGCACCTAAAAGAAAGAGACACAGAATTATGCTCCGTCTTCTTTCCACCACGATCGCACGCACGTGCTTCGTTCGGCATGCGACAACGGTACCGAATTCACTTTTCGGCTGAGCGTTGAGCCGGCTGAAATGGTCAAAAATGCACTTGTACCAAATTTATCTGGCAAGGCGTCATTCGATAGGGGATCAAAAGAAAAACGCTCTATGCCAAGTTTCAACCCTCTATCTCCATCAGAAGGGTAGTTATAGGGGAAATAAAAAAATCAGTTTTTAACCCATTTTTCGTATTTAGCGGCGCGGAAAAATTCTGAAATAATTTGAGAATATTCAGAACATGTGAATTTATGGTTGGGAATTTTTGTAGATTTTTGTCTAGCAAATCCTAAGCATAAAAAATCAAAAACCCCCCAAAAACACGAAAAATTCCAATTACGTGTTGAAGTTTCCGACCCACAGAATTTTTATAAATGCTGTAGTGAAGTATTGGCATAAGTAGTAACACCAATTTTTTTTAGATTTTTTGGTAGTGTGCGTCGTAGTGCAAATAAATAAAAACCGATATTTACGACATATTTCGTGTAATAACTTATTGAATACTTAAAATAATTGCGTTTTCTTGATATTGCCAGTCAGTTATACGATGCTCTATGTTTTTGCATGCGAGAGAGCAATGTACAAATAAAGGGAATTAAGTTATTTCGAGTTTATTGAAAGTCTGTGTGCACCGTACTTTGAAAAATATTGAACGATAAGCCAACAGCACGAGTAGCTCGTTGGTTAAGCTACACCCATCTGCGACATCGTTGGACACTTTCGTTGGAGGTTCGCGCCCAGGAAGGCTGATCTTTTTTTTCTTTCTAACAACTACACCACGGTAAGCGATATTCACTTACAAATATTTTAAACATACTTCTATAATATTTAACTGTATTGTGTATGAATTATGTATGCACGCATTGCGTTATTTATGTGACCTTTACTTATATTTTATCACCCAATGAAGCTTCCAATGCGTGTAATGCATTCGAACACAGGAACATTCTACGTATCTGCTAGTATAAGTATTTTATTCTCCAAATATACATTTTCACGTGGTCTTCCACGCCACCCATGAGGTGCCACGACTAGCGCGTTCGGTTTTTTTATTGTGGACCTTCGCCGGTAGCCCTATTGTACCACATTTTTAATTTATTAAATTACAGTGCTGATGGGATATGTGTAAAGAAATGGGGTAGGTATATTGACGTTTTATAAAAGAATAAGAAAAAGCGATTTATTTTATACGTTTATTTGTAATATTGGTATATAATAGTTTTCCCCCCACCACCTCGGCCACCACCTCGGCCACCCCCTCGGCCTCCCCGCTTCTCCCTCCACGCGGCCTTCAGGGCGCCGGCTCCCTTCCTTTTCTTCCCTATAACATAAAGGTACACACATATAATAAATGAAACACATCTATAATAGATACTATGTAATTTCGACTCATGTAGCCCATTCGTGATCGAGCTTGCTCGTGCATGGGCCGCTAATGCAATAACAATACGGTAAATATTGATATTATATTTACTTTTTCCTTTTTGCTGCTGCTGCTTGGGCGGCTGCTGCAGCAGTTGCAGCTGTTCCTGCGGCTGTGGCTGCTGCTGCTGCTGCTGCTGCTGCTCCCCGGAGCCACCCTCTCCCGGTTTCTCTCGTTCTGTTTCTGCGAGAAGAAAGAAAGCGACACATAATTTCGATTATATTTTGGTTAGAAATACAAGCATTCATTACATTAGTCTTTAAACATCAAAAAGGAGGACATGTGGGAGGAAACTTTTGGAGGAAGGACAGAATTTACAAAAGAAGGATTGTCCTTCCTTAAGGGGGTAATACACTCTGGAAATTTTTGAAAATCTTTTTTTTTTTTATTGCACAATTTTAAAGATTGACTCTGTGCGCGTGTTTTAAATCCAATATGGTTGGAAAGAAAGAAAAATTGACAAAGTTATTGTCATTTAAGCAACACCGTTCTGGCCGCGAAGCAGGCCTCTCTGAGAGCAATTGAAATGTTCCGTGATGCATTTCTATGAACAGCTTGATATTGCATGAATATTTGTTTTTTCAGGTGCACAATTTTGAATAGGTATTTATTTTATTATACACTAAATTTATTAAATATATAAAAACATAATGCAGTCTGGCTACTGTGTTATAATGTTTTACATTGGCCGTCGTGAATTTGACATTTACCGTCACCGGAATCTTCGACAAAAATGCAATCCATTCCTTCGGCAGGGCATTCATGCCATGGATTCGCGATAAGTCTGAGAAGCTATAACAACGTGAATTTAAAAATACGTTGGCACCCGACAGGATTATCTTAAGACTTTATCTCTTACAATGTAAGGTATCCTTTCAGCGTTCACTCATATGGTCACATTTATCATTCTTTTTCGACGCAACAATTATCTCGTTCTACGTCTACTTCGTATTGTACAATGTATGTGTACGGTTTGCCTGAGAAGGGATTGGATCAGTTTTGACTAGTACGTTCAGCAGTTCACATCGCGATTTTAAGAAAAAGAAAATGCCTAACCAACGTGCAAGTGCGTCTAAAAAGGGTTCGAGAATTTCTCTTGGTAGAGCTAGTGTCACTAAAAGGAGGAAGCGTCCGCTAAATGCAGCTGAGAAAGGTCGAGAGACTGCTAGTACCAGCACATCCGCTAAAAAATTAAAAAATCGCAAGGAGGCTGTCGAAGTCGACGGGAAATTTGGCTACAGAATTTTAAATTTTGTAACAGTCTTTTCGGCAATAAGTGACCATGTGAAGTGTTCTACTTGTGGAGGCAAAATCGAATTTAGTGAAACAAATACCCGTGGACTTGGATTTAAAATTATATTGAAGTGCGATGTGTGCGAACCGAGAGGAGTATTTTCCAGCCCACTTATCGGTGGTCATGCTTATGATATCAACAGGCGCATTATCTTTGCAATGAGATTGCTTGGACACGGATTAACCGGGATCGAAAAGTTTTGTGGTATAATGGATTTGCCGAGACCAGTGTTTCGTAATGCCTACGTCACAGTACAAGATAATATTTCCTGTGCGGCGAAAGCTGTATGGGAGAAACTGCGAAAGAAAGCGGGAGCGGAAGAGAAATATTTGACGGCGCGCGCTGACAATTGTGACGGACCTGGTCTAATAGTATCTGGAGACGGAACATGGAAAAAAAGAGGATTTTCATCATTGTATGGCGTTAGTACCATAATTGGACATCATTCGAAGAAAGTAATAGATTTTGGCGTAAAGTCTTCGTATTGTAAGTCCTGCGTTCACTGGGGACAAAAACAGGACACCGCAGAATATGCACAGTGGAAGGAAACGCATGATAATGAATGCTCTATCAATCACACAGGATCAGCGGGAAAGATGGAAGTAGACGCAATTTTGGAGCTTTTCCAACGCTCTGTCGACGTCCATGGAGCAAAATATTCATCATACATTGGAGATGGCGATAGTAAGACATTTTTGGGAATTTCAAAGTCAAAACCATATGGTGATGACATTATTGTAAAAAAAAAAGAATGTGTTGGCCACGTCCAGAAGCGAATGGGGACTCGACTTCGAAACATTAAAAAAGCGAGTAAAGGCCTTGGAGGACAAGGAAAATTAACAGGGAAGCTGATCGACGAATTAACCGTTTATTACGGTCTTGCAATACGAAGACATTGTAACTCTCTTCAAAATATGAAGAAAGCAATTTGGGCAACATTTTATCATAAAATATCGACAGATGAGGACCCACAACATTATTATTGTCCTACAGGCGCCAATTCTTGGTGCGATTTTCAAACAGCATGCGCAACAAAAAAACTTGCAGAACATCGGCACAAGCCAGCCCTTTCTGCTGAAATACAAAACGCTATTTTACCTGTGTATGAGGCACTCAGCACAGATGACTTGCTGGAGCGATGCCTAGGAGGCTTCAATCAAAATAATAATGAGAGTTTTAACTCAACCATTTGGAAAATAGCGCCAAAAGTGAACTGCGATGGTGCTCAGGTGGTTGAAATAGCAGCAAATATTGCTGCCTGCATGTTCAACGAGGGTGCAGAGACATTGTTGCACATCATGCACGTTTTGCAATTAAAAATTGGCAACAAAGCGCATAACTGGTGCACGTACGCGGATCAGCACCGTGTCGATGCTGGGGATCATCGAGCGCAGACCAGCACCCGAGATGCGAGATTAGCTCTCAGACTGGAGAGAATGGGCGCACAGGATATTTTAACCGATGCAGAAGGGTTACAATATGCTGCAGGAACCGCCGAATAATGGTAAAATAAGAGAATTGTCATTTTATAGAGTCGATAATAGTTACCCAAACTTTAAACACGTTTATCTCCGAACACCTTTTTCTGAAACGGTGTCGACGATTCCAAGAGTAATTTAATTCAGACTGTCTTCTAAATGTTCAGCGATCAATATAACATCAGTATCCACAGGTTGACGTAGAGTTTTTTTTTGTTTAGTTCACCAATCGTTAATAACAATTCAGAAACCGTGGATATTTTCGCTGAAATTTACAATTGTTTCTTCAAGTTGCTATAACTTCCGCAATTTTTTATTTTTTTCGTATTTTCGCACGTCAACTTGTGGGGAATGAATTGAAGTTCAATACCCATTTTGTGTTTTTTATTTCAGACACCCCAAACAGTAACAATCGTGTACACCGTTTTGAAGTTCGAATCCGGTGCATTTATCCAGATGGCTTATATCTTTTTTATTTATTAATATTTATCAATAAAAAAAATTCTGTAAATACGCCTAAATATAAACTAAACACTACATATAAAGCCAACCTGATTCGCCCATTACATTGGTCATAATTAAATCCTGAAATAGCGCTTTATTTTCGGCCTCCAGAGTGTATTACCCCCTTAAGGAGGACGACTGGTCACCTTAATTGTATAAAAATCAAAGAAGAATTGTAATGATATATGCATTACTTACCGTTCATAATGGATTCCATGATCGGATTGACACGCGGTCCGCTGTCGCAAACGATTGCCTACTTTATAAATGTAGCAGAGTGTGCGTGCGCGTGTGGATGGCACGGACGCGCTCGTTCCTATATTCCGTTGCATCAAAACACACACATACTGCAGTACTTTTGGAAGTTTCTCGGTGCATAGTAACGACTGCTTTCTTCAATTTTTTACGTTTCCAAGTCAGTCGCGCATGGTGACGCAGGAGCGTTTGTATAGACGTGGCACGTAAGTAAAAATATTATATATTGCTGGTACTAATTGTACGGTATTTTGCGCGAATTAATTTTTGTGCTTAATCAATAATTCCTTTTTTGCTTTTTGTTGCTTTTAGTAAAATTAGTTGTGGGCAATTATTTATATTAGTTTTATTGTTAAAATACATTTTGGTTAGTTCCTTTTTGAATTTACACTTCAATGATGAGTGATTCGCTAAAAAGCAGGCAAAAGCGAAAATTTTGTGACACATGGCTTCGCGATAGTAGATACAGTTCTTGGGTACGCAAAGTACCATTAAATGATAATTTATTTAATTGTATTGTATGTCAGAAACATTTGTCATGTGACACGAATATTTCCAGACATGCGGATTCTCAGAGTCACACAACAAATATAAAAGAAAATTCAGTTGTGAACATAAGCAGTTATAATTCGGCAAAAACTTGTCCAGACATACGAAAATTTCGTAAGCAATGGTTAGAAATTGTAACATTTCAACCATGGCTATGCGAAGTATCAAACGACTCGACATTAGCTTTTTGCCGATATTGTGAAACAGAAATAATTGCAAGAGTGGCTGCCATTTATCGGCATGCAGAATCCGCAATGCATCTGGCAAAAGAACAAGCATGTTTAGAAAAAAAAGGAACAGACAAAGATGTTTGTATGACGGACGACAGTAATGTATGTTTTGACATGCGAAAGAAAAAAGCAGAAATTCAATTCGCTATGTTGATCGCAGAAAAGAATATTTCGTTTTCAACAGCATCTGAATTACTAACTTTCTTTCAAACCGTGGGAAAAGATTCTGACATATTGCAAAGTATGACAATGGGGGAAACGAAATGTAAAAATATTATTTCAAACGTCGTCTGTCCGGTTGAAACTGAACGTGTTGCGAGCATACTTCAGAATACTAAATTCAGTGTTTTTATTGATGAAACATGTGATATTTCTAATACGAAATGGATGACATTTCATGTTCGATATGTTGATCCTGACACTTCACATATTGTCTCACAATTACTGAAATTGATCGATCTTGATGCAAAAAATTGTGGCGCCGACAAATTGTTTGAAGCATTTCGAAACGAAATGTATACATTAGAAATTCCATTTCAAAATATTGTTGCCCTGTCATGTGACAATGCAAGCGTTATGACAGGGAAAAAATCATCATTTAAAAAAAAGCTAGAGGAAAAGTCTGGACATGTTAAAACATTGCCATGCCCATGCCATTCCGTAGCGTTAGTCGCCAATACTGCATGCAAGATGATTCCAGGTAAATGTGAGGACTTTGTAAAGCAAATAACGAACTTTGTTAACTGTAGTCCAAAGCGATCTGCTATTTTTGCGGATTGTCAGGAATCGAACCGTAAGATTCTGAAATTATCCGAAACACGATGGCTTTCACGGCACTCATGTATCTCAAGGCTTTTAGAAACTTGGGAAAATATCGAATACTTTTTGCTAACTGTCAATACTAATGATAAAACGAAAACGTCAGAGCAGTTACTGTTAGCTATACAAGATCCTGATTTGAAAGCGTACCTTCTATTCCTAAATTATATTTTACATTATTTCAACACATTTACAATCTTTTTCCAAGCTGTGGAAACCAGAATTCAGTTACTGCAAACCAAATCATTGCAATTATTACATACAGTTTGCAAGCAGTTTCTGAAACCAGAGCTTTTGAAAGATTTTAGCAGTAATGTGGATTATTCAAATCTTGAAAATATTAAACCCTTAGCAGATATAACATTAGGAATAGAATGTGAAGAGTACCTAAACGAATTGTCATCAGAAGGGCACACAGCTACAGTTACAAACATTCGACAGAAATGTTTGCAATTTTATATGAGTGCCGCTCAGGACATTCGCACTAGGTTACCGATAAAAGACGCATTTTTATCAAAGTTGAAAGTTTTTGAACTCGAAACAACTTTGCCCGATATGAACAGAGAAATATCATTTAATGATGTTTCTTTTGTCGCCGAATCTTTGAGAGGCTTTGATAACAATGGTCTAAGATCGGAATGGTTCGCTCTGTATGAACATTTTGAAGCAACAGAAAAAGATTACTTCTTAAAATTTAGTTTTGACGAAATGTGGGAAGAAATTTTCCGCCTTCGTCAATATCCCAATTTGCAGGGTCTTGTAAATGCTGTAAGGTCCCTCCCGAATTCAAATGCTGATTCGGAAAGAATCTTTTCCCTCTTGGCAGATTTAAAAACAAAAAAAAGAAACAAACTGTCGTCCGCTAATGTAAATGCCACTTGTGTTGTAAAGTCGGCATTAAAGGCGAGAAGGGAAACTGCTAAGAACTTAAATGTCACTGAGAGACATTTGTCTCTCATGTCAAGTAAAACTTTATATCCTGCATGTTCCCGTAAAATAGTCACAGAACATGCAGCAGACATTGCTACTCCCTGCTCGTCTCATAATGTATAAGACTAATGTGTACCATAGAATAGTTTATTTTATGGTAAATCCTAGTCTAAACAAAAAAAAAAATTGGTCTGGCCTCACTTGTGTCAGACCGTACCTCTCCGAAAAGGAGAGGTACAGCAAAAAAAAATTAGTCTGGCCTCACTTGTGTCAGACCGTACCTCTCCGAACAGGAGAGGTACAGCAAAAATTGGTCTGGCCTCACTTGTGTCAGACCGTACCTCTCCGAAAAGGAGAGGTACAGCAAAAAAAAATTAGTCTGGCCTCACTTGTGTCAGACCGTACCTCTCCGAACAGGAGAGGTACAGTAAATTCTCTTTATTTGTCCAGTAGGACGGACACCATTTCAGACAAATACAGAAACGGAGACACTGTTTTCGAGCCTCGGCGCTTGCTTTTGTAGTTCGCCGAACGTAGAAAAGGACAGCGCTAAAAAGAGAATAATGAATGACAGTCGAGGCAACTGAGTCATTTAAAATCCAACGTACCAAGTACAATAATGAAAATGGCTATTACACTTTTTTATTTTTAACATTTTCTGCATGAAAATGTTTGTCACAGATTGGTGATATTGTTCTGATAAAAATGAGACCAAACATAATATAGTTTGGACTAAATTTATTTATTAATAGGTATTGAATATCTTCTCCTATCACTATCGCTTTGAATGAAGTATAAAAACTAAGTGCTCAATAAATACTTTAAATGCAATAGTAATTTTTCAGTCTTTATACGCAACATCAGGTTAAAAACCATCATTGTAAAATACATATATATTTTTATACAACCTTGAAACCAAAGTCTACCCTCGATTCCAAGATAAATCAACGCAGCTCAGAAGGAGCGTGTGGACGTGCGGTCCTGAATGATAGAGTAAAATGAGTTATACAATAAGTATTACATAAATAAATGTTGTCCAAATTATATCATGTTTGATATCATTTTAATAGGAAAAGTCTCAGCAACATGTTAAACAAATTTTCAGACAAAAAAATATAAGAACAAAAAAGTTATGTTTTTGTAAGGTACAATGTTAGCTGTCAACTTGCGTCAAAGGAGCCGCGCGGGTCATAAATTACACGCTTGGTTGGTGCCGAGGCAGGAAACACGGGCGTAGGCATAAAGAATACATTGGCGTAGGACTACCGGAGTGGATAAACGGGGAATCAACTTAGGTGGACAAATAGAGAGAATTTACTGTACAGCAAAAATTGGTCTGGCCTCACTTGTGTCAGACCGTACCTCTCCGAAAAGGAGAGGTACAGCAAAAATTGGTCTGGCCTCACCTGTGTCAGACCGTACCTCTCCGAAGAGGAGAGGTACAGCAAAAACAATTGGTCTGGCCTCACTTGTGTCAGACCGTACCTCTCCGAAGAGGAGAGGTACAACAACAAAAATTGGTCTGGCCTCACTTGTGTCAGACCGTACCTCTCCGAAGAGCAGAGGTACAGCAAAAAAAATTGGTCTGGCCTTACTTGTGTCAGACCGCATGTCTTTACGTTTAAGAAATCTGTCGTGTGGTGATTGCTGTCATGTGTTGAAAATATGCTTTTCTTTACACATATCCCATCAGCACTGTAATTTAATAAATTAAAAATGTGGTACAATAGGGCTACCGGCGAAGGTCCACAATAAAAAAACCGAACGCGCTAGTCGTGGCACCTCATGGGTGGCGTGGAAGACCACGTGAAAATGTATATTTGGAGAATAAAATACTTATACTAGCAGATACGTAGAATGTTCCTGTGTTCGAATGCATTACACGCATTGGAAGCTTCATTGGGTGATAAAATATAAGTAAAGGTCACATAAATAACGCAATGCGTGCATACATCATTCATACACAATACAGTTAAATATTATAGAAGTATGTTTAAAATATTTGTAAGTGAATATCGCTTACCGTGGTGTAGTTGTTAGAAAGAAAAAAAAGATCAGCCTTCCTGGGCGCGAACCTCCAACGAAAGTGTCCAACGATGTCGCAGATGGGTGTAGCTTAACCAACGAGCTACTCCTGCTGTTGGCTTATCGTTCAATATTTTTCAAAGTACGGTGCACACAGACTTTCAATAAACTCGAAATAACTTAATTCCCTTTATTTGTACATTGCTCTCTCGCATGCAAAAACATAGAGCATCGTATAACTGACTGGCAATATCAAGAAAACGCAATTATTTTAAGTATTCAATAAGTTATTACCCGAAATATGTCGTAAATATCGGTTTTTATTTATTTGCACTACGACGCACACTACCAAACAATCTAAAAAAAATTGGTGTTACTACTTATGCCAATACTTCACTACAGCATTTATAAAAATTCTGTGGGTCGGAAACTTCAACACGTAATTGGAATTTTTCGTGTTTTTGGGGGGTTTTTGATTTTTTATGCTTAGGATTTGCTAGACAAAAATCTACAAAAATTCCCAACCATAAATTCACATGTTCTGAATATTCTCAAATTATTTCAGAATTTTTCCGCGCCGCTAAATACGAAAAATGGGTTAAAAACTGATTTTTTTATTTCCCCTATAACTACCCTTCTGATGGAGATAGAGGGTTGAAACTTGGCATAGAGCGTTTTTCTTTTGATCCCCTATCGAATGACGCCTTGCCAGATAAATTTGGTACAAGTGCATTTTTGACCATTCAGCCGGCTCAACGCTCAGCCGAAAAGTGAATTCGGTACCGTTGTCGCATGCCGAACGAAGCACGTGCGTGCGATCGTGGTGGAAAGAAGACGGAGCATAATTCTGTGTCTCTTTCTTTTGGGTGCGCGCGCAGCTTCTGACGTCATTTTATTCTACATTGGTAGAAAGAAGACGAGAAGCGTAGCGCCTTCCTTGTCCTCGACGGTGCGCGCGCAGCTTGTGACGTCATTGCACTCTACATTGATAGAAAGAGAAAGAAGACGAGAAGTATAGCTCCTTCCTTGTCTCTACGTACGGTGCGCGCGCAGTTTCTAACGTCATTTTTCTCTACATTGGTAGAAGAAAGACGAAAAGCATAGCTCCTTCCTTGTCTACGTACGGTGCGCGCGCATCGCTCACGGACACGGACGCATACAACTCTCGCCTTCCCCCACCACGCGTGCCGCAATGCGGCAGGATGCCACTTCTGAGATCACTGGTTCGGAGCCCCTTTTTATACGGAACTTATGTTTATCTAATAGAAAGAGAGCGCATTCCCTTTCTTAGTGAGCGTAAGGGTGGGTGGTCGCGGTGGTTGTTCTGAGTTATGGAGCGTTGCTATTGGTGGTTACTGACGACAGACGGCGGCTGAGATGTTGGACTGCTCCATCTATCGGTACCGGCTGCTCGAGAATGTCCAATTCTCGGGTTCGGACAGTTCGCCGATGGTGGCGCTGGTGCTGGACGTTACATCGTCAAGTGGTGTAAAACGACCAGTTAAGTCGCTCTTACTCCCTCTCCAACGGGCTAATATGTCAGTTCTCGCTGCTTTTCCCGCGCAAAGCACATAACCGTGTTAAGGCGTTATCCTACTCTGTGACCAACCTCAAAACAGGCTAAATTTCGCGAATTAATTCCGAAAAAACTGTTAAAGCGATATTATTAATTTTTGAATATGTATTTGTACACACACCTTAGGGAGCATGAATAAAAAAAATTACAACAAAACTTGTTAAAAGTTAAAGTTGACTTTGTCTTGCTGAAAACGGCAATGTAAGAACAGTGACGGATAATGCATTTGAATATGCACATACACCCTTGAAACGTTGCGCTCCAAAATATTAGGGCATGCGGGGCCCGAGGCTGCCGCCTAACCATCTGTCTAATAACCCGCTACTGCATATGAAGGATATATGCAGCGATGGAAGTACCTGGCACTGCCTGGCACCTGGCATTATTTCGCCATTTTCGTTTAGCGTGTTGTTGAAGCAGTGAAGTGTTGTATGAGATTTTTAGCTATTTAATTGTGCGTTAATCGGAAGAATTCTTGAAAGTATATAATAAGAATATAAAGAATAAAACGAATACAAGTTCATGCGTAATCTATGCCGCCTAACCATCTGTCTAATAACCCGCTACTGCATATGAAGGATATATGCAGCGATGGAAGTACCTGGCACTGCCTGGCACCTGGCATTATTTCGCCATTTTCGTTTAGCGTGTTGTTGAAGCAGTGAAGTGTTGTATGAGATTTTTAGCTATTTAATTGTGCGTTAATCGGAAGAATTCTTGAAAGTATATAATAAGAATATAAAGAATAAAACGAATACAAGTTCATGCGTAATCTAAGTAGGTACTTATATTTTGCCCCTAATTTTAGGAGAAAGCAGGGTTGCGTAAGCGCGCGAGCAAGCAGGAGACATTATAGGGAAGCAAAATTTATTGCCGTCAGGTAATTTCCTTTTTTCTTGTATAATTGCATGAAATATTAAATATAAGACAGAATAATTTGTTTTTGTAAATTGATTATAACAGTTTAGCCGAGAGTAGGGTATGTTTCTTAAAAGCAGTCTATTATAAAGTTTGAGGTTATACTCCAAAAGCAAAAGGAGACATTATAAATTATTAAATACATGTATTATATATTGTGATGAAAGTGGAAACTTCATAAAGTAACATATTATTTGAAGATGTTGTCTATGAGGAAAGACTGCAAGATGAATCCATTTTGTGTATAGTTTTATTGGGATTGTAAAACAAAATAAAATGTTCTGTGGACATTTCAATAATCTGATTTATGTAATCTTTCAAAAAACTAAGCTGTCAAATAAAAAAATTTATTCTAATAATAATTTTATTAACAGATGCCAAAACGTTTTCGGGAGTTATCTGTCCGGCAAAGGAACCGGCGCCTGGAAGCGCACCGAAGACGTGAACGTCTACAAAATGTTCAATCCCTGGACAGACCTACGGTCAGTAGGGAAGTCAACACGGTACATTCGGTACTCGATGAAAATGCGCAGTGCACACTACCTGCAGAACCAAATTGCAGTCATGCGTCAATTGCTTCTCCCGAGACTCAATATGAGGACATAGAAGTTAATATTGAGAAGAAAGAGAATACCGCCCAGCATGAGAGTGTAACTGGCGAGATTTCTTTATCTAGTTGGTTACGCTCTTGGAAAATAAAATATAACATCCCCCACAATACTTTGTCGGAGTTGTTGACCAAATTAAAATTATGCGGTCACGATAACTTACCGAAAGATGCGAGAACGTTTCTGAACACTCCAAGAAGCACAATCGTTGAAGCATGGGGAGAAAAATCAATTTTTTTCCATTACGGTTTGGAGAGGGCATTGATGGATCAACTGGTACAAAAAAACCTCACCGTGGCAAACAATGCCAGTGTACTGGATTTGAATATTGATGGACTGCCAATTTCGAAAAGCAGTAAATGCCAAATTTGGCCTCTTCTGGGCAGAATTTATGGCGACAACTCTAAAGAGATTTGTGTAAAGAATTGAATAATAAATATCAAGATTTGGTTTTTGTTGTACAGAGAAATGTGTTCAAGCTAATTTGCAGTTCACGCAGAGTTGAAAAAAAGTTAAATTGGATTATGCATTATCTTCAAAATTCAAGTGGCCGAGTTGCAAATAATAGTTTTTCAGAACAAAACTTTTTACCAGACTTTCCGGTAACCAATCGTCCGGATTTCCAGGAATTTGAACATAAACTTCTGGAAGAAGGCGTCCGGCAACAATTTGTACGTATTACATGTACAAATTACAAAGCATGTAATTTATAATCAGAGAACAAATTGAACTAATATTGCACTTAAATTTTACAGACGTCTCATGCCATTTCATGTACGTTTGTTACAGATTGGAGTAATATCGAAACTGTGGGGGCCAAATGTCGGTAAAAGTGTCAGAAACATTTTAAATTATATTATGTCTAATGAAGTGGCCGTACAGTACAGCTGGACGGAGCAGAAGCACAACTTGCCGTTTCAATATACGCGAGTCGCTGCCGCAGTGATAGGTATTTCTTTTATTAACATCCTACAGCTTTACGTATATTTAAATGCTTACCACTCCTATATTTGCAGAAACTATTTTGAAGCAGTGGGTGACAAGCACAAAAGGTGAAATAGAATGTTTCATTAAGAAATTGTTGAGGCGGGCGAGTGACAGAAAAAAGCAATTTGTACGAAAATAATAATATTTGGCAATTTTATATATTATCCACCCCGTCTTATTATTACCTTTGACATTTTTCAAAAACTTGACCGGTTTAATTGTAGTATTCTTTACTTGTATACACATACATATGTAAGAATAATGTCAAACAATTAAAGAATAATACAATTAAATCGATCAAGTTTTTGAGGAATGTCAATATTACAATAAAAATTCAATATAATATACATGTCTAGAAGTAGACTTGCAGTTGTCGTAATAAAGTTGACTTACAGACGACGTAAAGTTGACTTACAGACGACGTAAAGTCGACTTAACGGTAACTTTTAAGTCGACGTATAGACATAACGAAAGACGACTATTTTTGAGTCATCTGACGTCTATAAGTCGACTATAAGTCAACATTCAGACGTTTTTCAGACGTCTGCGCAGTCGTCTTTCGACTTTTTCAGTCGACTAACAGTCAACTAAAAGACGACTTGGTGCTATGTGTGTAATTATGATCAAATACTTGTAATTTCAGAATTTTAAAAGCAACCATAAAGTATAAATCTTCTATTGATGTCCGAAGGCGTATCATAGGATGTCCTGTGTACATCCCAGGGAAATCCTCAAAACATCCCAGATACATTTCAGATATCATAACATTACATTACTGCCAGTAGCGCACCTACGGGTACGGTCCGTACGGGGAGCTTGTATAGGGCCCACAAAACAAAAAAAGCGATGGCCGGTGTGGGTTTCTTCGTGCAATTCCTATTTATATTATCTCTTTGTTTAACTCATGTACGGGCCTCGCTAAAGGCGTGTTTTGTCTTTCGAACCGCACGCTGCGGCAAGATCGCTGTGCTGTTGTTTAACGGCGTGGTCAGCTAGGTGCGTCGGTCCGGCTGAAGGTACGTGTTAAATTTAGAAGGAAAAGGGTTCTTTTGGACCTTCTGCTTAGATAGTATTAATAATAGTTGTTAGAAATATTATCCTGTTCTCGTCTAATTTTCAAAATGTCTACTCAACTCGACGGTTCTGGGGTAAGTGCATGCCTTGTTGTCGGCCGTCCCCTTACCAACAGGCATTGCCTGCTCCAATTTACGGCCAGATCCATTTACACATTTTGTCCCGACGCTCTCTTTTTCAAAATCCAATCGATGCTCCAAGCATCGATCATAACTCGAATCTCGAATATGGCAATACATACGATAGAACGACATAATCGATACATCGCACTCGTCAATGAATGAAGGCACCGACAGACGCGCATCGGCCATTCGATTCCTTCGTTCCACAAGCGCACTCTGCAATAGTGATGCTAACACGGCCAGTCTGACCTGCTTCGCGCTCTCGAGAAGCTTCACCATGCCAAACTTTCATAGGACCTGAAACTGCAGGAGTACCACACACGCTCTCGTGTCCCAAAAGACACAGAAATTCCCGACGTCACAAATCCTCAGATGAAACGTTCTTTAGCCAGTAGATGGACCGCATCCTCACAACCACAAACTCATGTTGCTAGTAGACATAACTCGTCTCAGTAGCCAAAAACTCATTTTGCCAGTAGACGTAACACGTCTCAATAGCCATAGACTCTTTTTACCAGCAGACGTAACACGTCTCAATAGCCACAAAAAACCTTTTGCTAGTAGATGCATCGCATCCCCATAGCCACAAGCTACTTTTGCCAGTAGACGTAACACGTCTCAATAGCCACAAAAACCTTTTTGCTAGTAGATGCATCGCATCCCCATAGCCATGTGCCACCAACCTAACGCCCATTTACCCTAGCGACGCGACTGATGTTTATGCAATTAAGAGTAGAGGTATACGGTTAAGAGAGAAAAAGACAAAGAATAATACACAGAACCAGATAAGCAAAATAATGTAAATATTACTCAACAATTTATTCAAACGTACGGAAAAACACTTTGAAATTAACCAACAAAATTAATACAAACTTAGGCATTATAAAACTAAATGCAAACATCCACAGCGCTAACACGGTTCATTCGGACTGTCGCTATCTGAATTACGAAAATCATCGTCGCCCGACCATTCGCCTTCCCAAAGACGCAGCCTATCTTTCGGTGCAACCTGTGGTCTACCCGACTGACCAATAATCTTATAACGGTCATTTGGCAAAATCTCCGTAATAGTGAAAGGACCATGGTACTTTTTGTCTAACTTAGCTCCCCGCGTAGCGGCTGGTTTAATAAACACGGGATCGTCTACTCTATACTCTATGTTTGTCCGTCGCTTCTTATTAAAAATTTCATTTTGTACTTTCGCATTTTTCAATAGCCTTTCCGAAGCGATTCCTCTATCGTGTACCAAATCTATTGTTTCCTGAACCGCAGGTAATTCAGCCTCAATATGCGAAGCGTTCCCAGCATTCCGTTTTACCCCAAACAGCAAGTGACTCGGTGAAAAACCCGTGGTCGACTGTACCGTTGTATTTAACGATTCCTGGACTTTGCTTAACTTACTTATCCACTCTATAGATTTCGATACCTCCGCCGTTAACAAATTAATGACCGTGCCGACATATCGTTCAGCCTGTCCATTGGCACGCGGCGCACCAGTTGCAATTAAATGCAACTCTACATTTTGCTTTTTCAGCCATTGCTGCAAAGGCTTGTATGTAAAGTTAGTGCCTCTATCCAACACTATGACTCGCGGTCTACCGAACAAAGTCAAACGTTCCTTAAACACCTGCAACGTTTCTGCACCACTTAAAGTCTTTAGAGGAACGAGCTGCAAGTATTTTGTGAATGCATCTATGATAACCAAAATAATTATGCTGATATCCGTCCTTTGTTTGGTTAAACGGCCCGACGCAGTCGCAGTGAATGGTGTCAAATGGTATTGGCTTCTTTATAATCGAATGCAGTAATCCCTGCTTCGGACCGACCTGACGCTTAGATACAACACATGTGAGGCATCGCTTTACATATTTTTGTACAAATACGCGCATCCGCGGGAACCAAAAACTTTCGAGATATGCTGTCATACACTTTATCGCATCCCGTATGACAATTCTCATCGTGGTATAAACGCAACAATGCAATCCTATACCCTTTTGGAACAAAGAATCGTGAAAGAATATTCCCTTTATCACTGCGTATCTTCCGGCATAAAAGCCCATCCACCATATGAAAGTCGCTGCACACAGCATCGTTGGCTTCGACACGCTTGACAAGGGCTTGAGTTTCCTCATCACGCTTCTGGGCAATTTGTAACCACGAATCGGTCGAGATTTCGAGCTTGTCGAGACGGCCTACATTTACACAACGATTTTTAAGGGGATTCCGGCTGAGGTAATCGACGTGCTCTATCTTCTTTCCCTTCCGTTACTCAATATCAAAGTGGAAATCCTGCAAATACACCCACCAGCGGGCAATTCGAGGTAAAATGTTTTTCTTATCTTTTGTCGCTTTCAAGGCATTACAATCGGTTACAAGTTTGAATTTAAAACCCAACAAGTACACGCGAAAATACTTTAACGCGTTAACGACTGCAAGGGTTTCTAACTCATAAGAGTGATATCGCGCCTCCTCACTTGTAGTACGGCGACTAAAATAGGAAATAACACGTAGGTCACTTTCTACTTTCTGGAATAATATTCCCCCATATCCTACAGCACTAGCATCCGTATGTAATTCCGTTTCTCTACTAGGATCAAAGATTGTCAGTAACGGATTCGAAACCAAGCAATCTATCACATACTGCCGCGCCTCATCCTGCTCACGACCCCATGCCCAGGGAACATCGTTTTTCGTTAGTTTCGTTATGCACGCCGTTCGCGAAGCAAATTCCGCGATAAACTTACGGAAATAACTGGCGAGCCCCATGAACTGCCGTACCTGTTTGACATTAATAGGCGTCGGTGAATCTACTACTGCCTGTACCTTCCGGCGCCCTGGTCGAATGCCTTCGGCTGACATTTCGCGTCCCAAATATTCGATCGTGGTTTCAAAAAATTTGCACTTGCTTCGATTCAACGTAAAACCCGCGGCATCTAACGCATCTAACATCTGTTTCAGATTTTCAAATCCCTCCTCAACTGTTTGTGAAGGTATGATGATGTCGTCAAGATACACAATCGCGATGGAAAATCGGAGGTTGCCTAAGGCGACATTTATCGCGCGCTGAAAAACTGCTGGCGCATTAGCCAATCCGAACGGCATACGCAGGTATTCGTACTGGCCGTCCGGTGTAACAAACGCAGTCTTGTCCATCGAGTCCGGCGCAATCGGAATCTGATGGAATCCGGACATCATATCGAGAGTCGTAAAATATCGCCCTTTACCTAATCGATCCAATTGATCGTCAATCAAGGGCAAGGGATATCTATCCTTAACGGTAATCTTATTCAGACCACGATAATCCACGCACATGCGCACGCCACCGTTGGCTTTCGGTACTAATATTATAGGGCTTGCGAATGGCGAAACACTATCTCGAATGATCCCGTTCTCTAAGAGATCGTCAACGATCTTACGAACTTCAGCCCGTTGCGAAAACGACAGTCGATATGGTTGATACCTTACAGTTTTGCACTCGCTTAAAACAATATTCAATTCCCCAGTACTGACGCAGCGCAGTTTACTTCCCTTCGTTATCAGCTGATCGTACTTCTCCAGCAACGTTTGCAGCTGTTCCCCTACCCCAGTAGGTAACGTCTTGACCACATTGCAATGCCGATCGGCAGCTATACGTCCCGACGGGAAATGTAGCAGCTTCTTCTCTCCATTCACTTTCTTTACGCACAGATCCTCATAATCGAGTATGTCATCTCCCAGAAGGACGTTGTTACGTCCCAGCGTAACTTTTTGATTTTTCCTTTCCTTTTATTATAATTTTTCAAATTAAACTCTCTTTTCTTTCCTTTATTCCGGCCGCCGGATTACGAATTATCCATATAACGACTTAGGTCCATCGCATCCGGTGCGTTGTTAGAGTATTAGTTGTAAACTCATTATTATTTCATTTTTCCTCCAGGCCGCGTATACGAATTACTTGTATAACGACTTAGGCCCATCGTATACGTGGTGCTGTCGAGTAGTAACATGTAGTGGAATTCCCTCACCGTGGAATCATATTCGTCCCATCATATATATATATGTAAGTAAGTTAAGGTAGACGTAAGTAGTTATAAGCGTGCGAGCGGGTATGAATGCGTGTGAACATAGAACGAGTGTGTGTGTGCGGTATGGACGTATGTGTGTATAGGCTAAGGAAAAGCGATGAGGTTCCGCGTGTTAATTTTTAGTTTCTCTCTCTCTCAAAAGTAAATTATTATTTTCGTGGCAATAAGGCATTGCCCAGATATCAACCTAATTCTGTTCAAGCATACAAATCAGGAGCGTGCACTACTGAAGTTTTAGATGGCTGAGTCAAGGCAATCATATTTTATTTGCAATAAAACTAGATAATTGAAAGAGGATAAATGAGCAACCGAAAGTCTCTCGCTGAACATCGAGTGAGCATAGTAACACAATATTTGTACACTGAATCGACCGCTGATCGACCGTTTCCATGGTTAGGGTATGAAAAACTGGCCTAGAGCGAGCCCAGGAGCCGTCTCGCGACGGATTTCTCTGAGCAGTTGGCTGTAAAGTCGTGAGGTACGTGGTCGCTGTCCGAGGATATCTTAGATATCTTTAATTTTCTGAGCCTAAAAGTGCATATTCTTCTTGCAGTGTGTTACAATACGGACTCAATAATCCTCGTTAAAGCCTTAGATTATAAATTCAGTTATTAGTTGAGACACAGACTCAGTTTTCTTTGATTTAGTGAAAGTGCGAAGGTGTGCGCGTTCGATTTGCACGTGCCCGTCAAAATTGCGTCGGACACGTTATCTTTAAGTTTCCTCTTTGATTTCTATCACATTATTCTTTTTCATTATTCATTAAACTTGAACAGAACGCGAAAGGTTGTTCCTCGCTCGTGTTGCGATTAAAGTCGGAATTGGCAAACGAAATTTGAGCAAGTAGAAACACTAACTTCCTGATTTGTCGACCCTTGTAACGGACTAGATCCCGGCTCAATTATCACAGAGCATAGGCAAATCAAGGAAGTTCAAAGTACTAAAATTATATTTCGATTCGAAGGTACTATCATCGTTTTAACATCAAAACCTTTGAAAATTCCACCGACCTACGCCAGAGGAAGAGAGATAGAGCGAGCGAGCGAAAGAGAGAGAGACAGAGCGAAGGATAGAGAGATCGAGGAGAAAGAGCGCGTGCGCAGAGCGAAATTATCCGAACGTAACCGAAGACCAGCGACACGGTAGGAACCTCCAGTCGCGAAACACGACGACAATTTAACATCTTATTGTATGACCATGCTCGAGCTCAGGCCACGGCGGGATTCCACGGGCACGATCATTTGACCGTGCACGTTCCTCCCGTTAAATTCTTCATCGATTGTAAAGGCGTAACTATTAATTACCGAGAGCGCTCGTATTAAGGCGCATAATTGTCGCGCACCAATATCAAACAATCCTCAATACTGCAAATAATATCTACTGCAGTAATTCTTTCATTGTTTAACGAATTCGAAAACATATCTATTCTATTTTCTTTATACTACTATTTTTCCAATTGAATATAACTACTTTTGTTTTCCCCTTATACTATTCTTCTTGATTTGATCTGTGTTGTGACGTCACACCTCGTCTACCATAGCGTTGTACACCGGCCGAAAACATAACCTCGCGCGAGTAATTGGGGACCTGTACGGGTCTTACGAAGACACACGAATCCTATTAGTCCTGCATATAACTAAACGCGATATCATTTTCTAATTTAACTTTCCGTTTAGCTTATACCGAATAACCTAGAAAATCCCTCCTCTTCCAGGAAGGGATTAGAACGTTGCAATATTGATCTTTAGTTAGATTCCCGTTATCTATTGTAACTGGATAGCAAAAATATTCAAGCGTTACGACCGGTCGCACGGCAGGCCGCTCGCGGATTTCTCATCGACCGTCTTGACAAGCATAAAGTCGTGAAAAGCCTCGCCCGGACGTAACAACGTCATACTCCATCGCAGAATCGGGCACCACATGGAAATTAAGTTCGGCCGCAGCGTCTTCAGCTTGAATGATCACCATAGTGAAATACGGCTCGATCTTGCAACACGTTTGTTTAGCAACCTTTTCGCGCACTATCGAGCAGTCCGCACCAGAATCTAATAAGCAATGCACTAAATGTCCATGAAATAGAAGGGGTGTCAAGCCAAGTTCACTAATTCGTGCAACGTTCGCCTCGAACTTCTTCCCATCGCTGGATCGTTTTTTGTTCGGCTCGTCTCGTTGAGCTCGTTGTTTTGCCCAGCATCGAGACTCTTCGTGTCCTCGTTTCGAGCAGAACACACAAACGAGTGTTGACGGCCTATGGGACGCGTCCTGAGGCATTTCCGAACGTTTCCGCAGCTTAGGGCAATTCCTCTCCAGATGGCCCACCTCGTTACAGCCAAAACAGCGTTTCCGCGGAAAGCGCATTTTCCCCAATGAATCGCTGTTCTCCTGCGAATGCCCCCGCTCGTGCGTACGCTTTCCGGGTTCATGCGACCGAGAACGCTCTCCCGCCGGCGGCACAGCAAGCGATTCTACCAAGCAAGTCCGCAGTGGATGCACACTGCGCGTTGATCAACGACTGTCGCACATACGAGTCGGTCACATGTCCTATTACAAGACTCACTAATTCGTGCGGTTTAAAAGCGATCTGCGTTTGCTCATAATACTTTAATTTTTTACGCGCATATTCGGGATAGGAATCAGCCGCATCGCTTGTATACGATACTGCACGAGTCAACCGTTCACAGAGCCGATCTTCGGAGACAAATACCGAGCAAAGGTCTTCACGGAATTTCTCCCACGTCCGCGGGGTACCGTCCCATCCCTTGTACCAGTCTTTCGCTGGCCCATCCAGCGCATGAGTCGCCAAACCCAGTCGCTGTGTCGCAGGAAGTCTTTCGGTAACAGTCTCGACCAAATCGCACCATTTCGTAGCGTCTTGCCCAATGTCTGCTCCACTGAACCCGGGCACTGCCTCTACACACAAATTTGGTACCACCGGCGCGATGGGCTGCACGGGACAACTCGCGACACTTTTTATAAAATTGCGGAACAATTCTTCCAAAGAGGGGTTCGAGGTACCCGCAGCACTCGCGTTATACTCGTCCGCCATGGTACGCAGGTAACTAAGAATTATATCTTTGCGAGAAAACTGATCGAATCCCACTTCTGATATTGGAAATATTATCCTGTTCTCGTCTAATTTTCAAAATGTCTACTCAACTCGACGGTTCTGGGGTAAGTGCATGCCTTGTTGTCGGCCGTCCCCTTACCAACAGGCATTGCCTGCTCCAATTTACGGCCAGATCCATTTACACATTTTGTCCCGACGCTCTCTTTTTCAAAATCCAATCGATGCTCCAAGCATCGATCATAACTCGAATCTCGAATATGGCAAAACATACGATAGAACGACATAATCGATACATCGCACTCGTCAATGAATGAAGGCACCGACAGACGCGCATCGGCCATTCGATTCCTTCGTTCCACAAGCGCACTCTGCAATAGTGACGCTAACATAGTATTAAATATCTTCGAATTAATAAATTATTAATAAATAATTAACAGATTATAAATGTAAGAAAAAAAGTGTGCGCGACTCGATCGTGAAACAAAATTGGCAAATAGAATATATTAATTGCTTCATTTCAAATTTAAAACTTTTCCCCCAAAATGTCCATAAAACATCCTATAGAAATTGTATGGAGGCTGTCCTCGGGATGTCCTGGGACGTCCTGAGGATGTCCCGGGATCAAATCAGGACGTCCTCAGGACGTCCGCAAGTCCCGTCTTGGACATCCTTAGGACGTCCTGAGGACGTCCCTGTGCTGTCTGGGTATCTTGTTCAAATACAAACATTTTGTTGTAACATTTTTTTATTCATGATCCTATTACGTCCTGCGTCCTCCACCCGCCCGCAAATTTGTGCTTTTCCAAATTATTCAAGAATTAACTAATTGATTGTTCTCGCTGCAGTCTGCTGCTCGTTCGATAGTTCCTAAGATTTACTATAAATTAACTTTAGGAATGTAGTGCGGTTCTCACGGACCCCCGTTAGCAATAAGACATGCCACGCGCGACAAGTAAAGGTAACCTACACCCGGCCGATAACCAAGACGACGCAAATAGCAAACGAGCGGAGCGTACGGGATATGGCGCCGCCAAATTCTCGCGCACGCTGACCGGACAAGCGCCTAATAACGTTGTATGCCGGAAAAAGGATCTCAAAAGATAAGACACGTATAGCCGAGTCCAGGGAAAGGCATCTGTCGCGCCGGTCCTAGGAAAGAATGCTGATGCAGCGTCAGCAAGCGAACGCCGCTCAGCGGAGCGTGCCGGCTATATAGGGCAGTAGGAGGCCTTTTCAAACGCTTTTTACTTCACTTCACTTCCGTCTGTGCAGTACTTCGATCTGCACCGCTGTTCGCGCATTAAATCGCAACACACTTCGTAGTTAGTTCAAGTGCGGGTGCAAAGCGTAACACCCGACTTAATATTTTCCTTCGTTACCTTTTAAGTGAATCAAGTCTAGTGAATAGAATCAAGTCAAGTCTAGTGAATAGTTAACGCGATAGAATCAATGACATCGTTCCTGCACCTCGTCGAGCAACCTCAGGTTTGAGCAATTGAGTAACTTTTGTAATTCGAATAATTATAAGTAACCTGCGTGGTCGAGACATTGCGTCTAGTCCCGACCTTCGACCCTCCTCTCGTTACAAGGAAGTGGAGCCGTTCCACTTCTACAAATTGTACGATTCGATCATTTAATAAACACTAAGTAAACAATCTCGTGAATCACCTACTCTACCACCTATCTTTCGCGACGCGTACACACACACCCGCGTATAAACCCTGGTTATCCGGGTGATCTCTGAATCTAGTCGAACCGGGATTTGCACCCCTCTCCTCTCCGCAGTAATTTGGGCTACCGAAGGCATCGGGCGCGTCAACCAAGCGTCCCTCGCTGCTACCGTAGAGCTTGTGCCTGAATCACCCAGCGAGCAATACCTCGCTGGCACCGTAGAACCTCCGAGTTCCGGTGACCCCTAGAGCGACACGTTCGCTGTCATCGTAGAATCTCCGTGTTCCGGTGACTTCTAGAGCGATTCATTCGCTGTGACCACAGGACGTCTGTTCCGGCGACCACCAGCGTCCTTCGCTGTGATCGCAGCCAACCGGCTGCTTTCGGCGCACGTTGGTTCGACCCCAAGGTCAGTAGTCACCTCAGCGGATCGTAGCTGTCTCCCACTCAAATTCATAACCAGAGATTACCCCGTTACCCAGGACCTAGACATCGGCAGCGACGTAAAACTATAGGAGCCTCAAACGAGGGACCTTCTCCAAAGTAAACGCAACGTTACCGCACACAATATGCGAGAACTCTTTTAGAGCCGTAACCATTCGGACGCGAGAACACTTTTGGAGCCGTAATCATTCGGACGCGAGAAAACTTTTAGAGCCGTAATCATTCGGACGCGAGAATACTTATAGTTTAGTGTCAAATCTAGGACACCCAGTATATTAAGGCGCGTGCAACGTCTCAGCGAGCCGCTCCGCTGACACGCCAAATCTCTTATCGGGCCGGTCACTTCGTCTGTCCCCCGATCCTTGGTATACCCGATGTACGCAGGGTGCCGAAAAACGGAGGACGTAACACTCCCTAAGGTGTGTGTACAAATACATATTCAAAAATTAATAATATCGCATTGATAGTTTTTTCGGAAGTAATTCGCGAAATTTAGCCTGTTTTGAGGTTGGTCACAATGGGATAACCCCTTGAGAGGACTAGGCAGTCAGATTTGTCGAATATATGAAGGCTTCACTCTGTAAATTATTACAAACGAATAACATTAGTAACAAACTATACGTATGCTTATACTTATACTATACTTCATTACAAAAAAATCTCAATGCTTGAAGTTGATAATATCTTCATAAAAAAGATTTTTTAGTATATCTTTGTCTATGTAGAGTACTGCCGGTGCGTTAAGCTTTTCTTCTGAAAGGGTTACTATGCGTAAATAATTTTTTACCAGTTTTAACACGGAAAATGAGCAGTCTCCTTCGGCATTGCTTACACTGGACAACAAAATTGAACTTTTTTTTTGCCTTTTGAACGAAAATAGCCAATTTCGATTAATCTTGACCCGCTGAAAACGAATCTGAAACCCGTTTTTGAAAATTGGCTCGAGATTTTGAGTAATTCAATTTTAAAAAAATCAGGCTTTTTTCGACTTTGAACAACAATCAGACCGTAACTATAGAAGTTAGACAATTTTTATTGGTTGAAAACAATTCTCCAGACTTCTCCGAATAAAACGGTATCAAACACTTTTACAATTTAAACTTGCAAACATGTTTAAACATTAGTTAAAGTGGATAAGACACGTTTTGCGCACCTATTTTTCGAGATGTTTTCCAATTTTTACAAAAAACTGGGAGTCCGACGAGGATTCCAATACCTCTACGCGATAGAGCAGACATTTGGCTTTGGAAAACCACTTTAACACTATGTAAATTATATTTCTGCTTCGCACAGGAAAACGAAACCCTCGTGCGTGTTACGCAGTGTGAGCAGTGGTTCTCTGACTCAATGCCGTGCAAGCGCTAGGCGAAAACAAGCCACAGCGGAGCGCGTGTTACTACGTGACGCGCACGAAGTCTTAGTTAGTTTTCCTGTAGGAAACCGAACCTTGTTTTACATAAAATCATGATGGTTTTCCGATGGAAAATGACTGCTCTGTCGTGTAGTGTCATTGGAATTCACGCCGGAGTCACAGTTTTTTCAAAAAATTGAAAAACATCTCGAAAAATAGGTGCGCGAAACATGTCTTATCCACTTTAACTAATGTTTAAACATGTTTGCAAGTCGAATTTGTAAAAGCGTTTGATATCGTTTTATTCGGAAAAGTCTGGAGAATTTTTTGCAATAAATGGAAATTGTCTAACTTGTAAACCTACAGCCTGATTGCTGTTCAAAGTCGAAATGAGGCTGTTTTTTTCAAAATTCTATTACTCAAAATCTGGAGCCAATTTTCAAAAACGGGTTTCAGATTCGTTTTCAGCGGGTCAAGATTAGTCGAAATTGGCTATTTTCGTTTAAAAGGCAAAAAAAAGTCTAATTCTGTTGCCGAAAGAAATTGAAAAAACCTCCCGAATGATGCGCGTGGAGCATGTTGTACAACTTTAACAAGTTTCTCTGGACAATACACGAATTGCCTTCTAAACGAAAATAACCAATTTCGACTATTCTTGACCCGCTGAAAACGAATTTGAAACCCGTTTTTGAAAATTGGCTCTAGATTTTGAGTAATTGAATTTTGAAAAAAACAGCCTTTTTTCGACTTTGAACAGAAATCAGACCGTAGGTTTACAAGTTAGACTATTTTCATTTGTAGCAAAAAATTCCCCAGACATTTCCGAATAAAACGATATCAAACACTTTTACAATTTGAACTTGCAAACATGTTTAAACATTAACTAAGATTGATCAGTCACGTTTCGCGCACCTATTTTTCGAGAGGTTTTTCAAATTTTTTAAAAATCTGTGACTCCGACGTGAATTCCAATGACACTACACGATAGAGCAGACATTTTCCATCGGAAAAGCATCATGATAATATGTAAAACAAATTTCGGCTTCCTAGAGGAAAACTAACTAAGACTTCGTGCGCGTCACGTAGTAATACGCGTTCCGCTGTGGCTTGTTGTCGCCTAGCGTTTCCACGGCATTGAGTCGGAGAACCGCTGCTCACACTGCGTAACACGCACGAGGTTTTCGTTCTCCTGTGCGAAGCAGAAATATAATTTACATAGTGTTAAAGTGGTTTTCCAAAGACAAATGTCTGCTCTATCGCGTAGAGGTATTGGAATCCTCGTCGGACTCCCAGTTTTTTGTAAAAATTGGAAAACATCTCGAAAAATAGGTGCGCAAAACGTGTCTTATCCACTTTAACTAATGTTTAAACATGTTTGCAAGTTTAAATTGTAAAAGTGTTTGATACCGTTTTATTCGGAGAAGTCTGGAGAATTGTTTTCAACCAATAAAAATTGTCTAACTTCTATAGTTACGGTCTGATTGTTGTTCAAAGTCGAAAAAAGCCTGATTTTTTTAAAATTGAATTACTCAAAATCTCGAGCCAATTTTCAAAAACGGGTTTCAGATTCGTTTTCAGCGGGTCAAGATTAATCGAAATTGGCTATTTTCGTTCAAAAGGCAAATTTAGTGTTGTGCAGTGTTATTGGCAATGTTAAAAATAATCTCAAAATTATAGCATGACCGACGCAAGCGGAACGTAGAGGAGCGGTGCTAAATTGGAAACACTGCTCTTTTAGATGTCAATCCCGTGCCGCCAAAATATCGACAAAAGATACTCTGACATTGCTCAAATATGACGTCCGCAAACTGGCGGGTTTACACGGAGTACAACGGAATAATTGTCCGAATCCTTCTGCCATTGGTGGTTTTAACCGAATTAGTCCGAAGAATGCCGAATCCCAATAAGCATTCACTCCAGTTCGGCCTTTGCAAGGTCTAGCTTACACTGATGCTGAGCATTTGCTTGACCAGAGCAACAGCTTGAGTCATGACTTTGAATACAGGAAACACTTGAGTCGGACTTAATGCACTAAAGGCCGGTTTCTTCATACCTTCCGATATCTGTCTCCCAGATAAAGTTATCTGGCAGATAACTAAAACTTTGTTTTCTTCAACTGACCCTCCTATTACGTATCTGACGGACAGTTATTCTTCATGGCAGACAAATCGCAATACTTTCGGTACTAAAGATTCTAGAATGTTACTATAAATTACTTTGTTCTGCACGTACTATATAGTATATATGTATAATATAAACTGTTGCGTCCTCTGGTCGTAGCAGGATAGCAACGTGGGGAAAATGGGGAAACGGCAAGGATCCGTAATGCCGTTTATGTCGCGGATGGAATTGAAGGAAATACAATACTAACTTTATAATTAACTTTCAAACACAACACTTATAACTTTATTTCTAACAGGTAACTGAACACTTTAATTTGTATTTAACAAATATAATGAGATTCAAGGCTCTAAGGGACGATTATTCTAGACACGTCTTCTCGCGTTGATGTCTCGAAGAAGAAGGAAGAACATCTATTATCTTAGCAACTAACTCGCTTATTTACAAGTTCTTTTGTCATAATCAATAACTCGAGAGGGCATCGATTCTAATCGGAGTTGAAATTGGGCGCCATCGGAAACCTTCGCGAATCTTCCGCGTCCTCGGTGGTATTATACCCCAGCGCTCTGTGCGGAATATTACAAAGCTAAGTTTCGATCGCCCATGATGTGATGATAACATAGCAGTGTTACTTGGTTACATTATCGACAGAAATTTATATGAAGATGGAAATCTCTGGGAGATCTTACAGTGACATGTGGTGAACTTACTACTAGTAATTTTGTGGTTAACATACGGCCATGCAACAAAACAATATGGAGAAACATAGACGCAGAGCGAATTTTACGCGAGCGGAAACAGATTTATTAGTCGATACCGCTTATAATTATAAAGAAATTATAGAAAATAAAAGAACGGACGCCACTACATGGCGAGATCAAGATTTGGCTTGCAGTGCAATGTGCACAGACTTCGATTCCGCCTCCGACAATCACCCCCGGTCAGCAAAAACTTTACGGGCAAAATATGAGGGGATCAAAAAAAAGTTCGTAAAAAATGTGCCGAACTTAAATTAGATTTACATAAGACTGGCGGAGGACAATCCGACTCTGCATCCCTCACTCCTGGTGAGGAAAAAATGTCGCTAACCCCAAATACGGTGATTGGGCTTGTTGCGAGGCACGATCGGGATGCAGGTAATTATTATTGTATAATCCCGCATAAATTAAGCAATTTCACTGGGCAATAATAAAAGTTCGAAGTTCACATTGTACAAGTGCTTTATATCAATTTATTCGGAAAAGTCTGCAGAATTTTTTGTAATATATGGTGCCTTTTGAATTAGGCGCCTGACTTGGGGTACGTGGAAGTAGCGCGACTAGCGCGGTAGTCCGAGTGTGACAAAGGGCACGGACTTGAGTTTATTATCGACCGGTGATGCGTGCAGTTATGTTCATAAGACGTGAGTGTTCCATACCAAACTTTTCATTTAGTAAAACCAGGTCCGTCTGGCTTATAGGACCCGATAAATATTGAGCCTGAAATTGAATTCATCGAAGATGATAATAATGGTTAGTGTTTGGGAAATTTTCCGGCTTGCCGGCTCGAGCTGGAGGCAGCCCACGGGAGGGTATGGCAAAAAAACAACTTCCTCTTCTTTTACGAAGTGAAGACTTATATTTGTAATGAACACTTATAATTGTTCTGCAATTAACACACTCACTCTGCCGAATTCGGTAAACGGTAACAATTGTTACGGTACACAATCCTCTACGTTGCAATTACAACAAACTGCGCAATTGCGCGACAAACTTAATTGCACATGTGTGCTGGACCCCGGCAGAATTTATAATAACGCGCTTCTCCACGCAATGACGAGGCCGAGGCGGCAATCCCCCGCTCTCGGGCCCTACGCGCCCAGTGACGAAACGGATACGTCAGTCGACGTCATCCGACGCTTCGCGCGCGATAAACCAATTAAGAGGAACGATGCACCTCCTCTCTAAATTACTCTTAATCCTAAACAGTTAGTCATTCAAATTATAAACATTAATTTGGAAAACAACATGATTTTTATTTTAACCTTGTTTTACAGATATTTTGGAATATTTATAAGCCACAAGTCTGGAGGGAGAGAACCTAAGAAGTCCAGGTAAAGATCTTGTTAAGTACTTTATTTCACGATGGTTACGCATGGTCTGGTCTTACCGACTATCTTAGCATGCGTTCGCTCGGCGCGAAATATAAATTTGCGACAATTACATAAATTGCGAAAAAACATATGTTGTGTTTCTACAGAAAACTCACCGAATGTCGTGAGAAAGAAAAGAAAATTGAAAGGTAGGTAGGACTTGAAAGGAATGTACAAAGTAGTATAAAACATGACAACACAAAATACAAATTTCAACTCATAATTAATTGTTGCAGGAGCTGAGGCAAAATTTATTTTTAAAAATAAAAGAAAAAAGGAAAATGTGACAGTTGTTAATGAAAATGTAAAATTGAAGAAAGAAATTTTGACTCTAAAAGGGACATCTTACAAAAAGAAAGAGATACGCAGGCCACCATAAAGGAGCTCACAATTGAAAATTTTAGGTAAATGTTTGGAAGTTTGGCTTCAGCCCCGATTTTGATGACCTTGCAATATGTTGTCAAGGTCGATATTCTGAACAACTTTTTCCTATACATGTTGCCGTCGCTCACCCGCGATTCCGAGAATTCGTAAAATGAAACAATCGCGTCAGGGCATTGACCTGAGCAGTCGCGTGTCGAAACCGCTAGAAGCAACCATTGAACTATAGAATACCTGGAATGTGCACGGCCGTATGTAGAGCTGCAGTCGAGCCGCGCCGAGAGAGAAAGAAGATATTTTGGTATTCTGTCCTTTGTTACCTGTACTACCCTTCCAATAATGTTGTGTACGCCGTTAAAATGTACGGAACTGAACTATCTTAGCTGTACTATCCTTTTGACAAAAGAGTTTATGGTAAGTCGTAATAAAAACAGGATGTGTTTGAAGAAAAACTGTTCCCATACAAGAAATATAGACTATATATATTTCATAATTTGCAATTTGTATACAGAGAGATAATTCCAAATGTGTACATCAATCAGGCATCTTATTACAATTTCTGACTGTGGCAATAATAGCATGTGAAACTTGTTAATTACCAGTATATGTATTATTCTATTCCTAAAATGTTAATGGGGGTGAACCTGAACGAGGAAACACTACTTTCAAACGCATAAAGAACGTAAAAAGAGTAACACCGACTTCAAAATTTGAACATTATTTTATATTTTTCAGTGCATTTTTGAAGTCTGTTAAAAAGGATACTTTCTCAAACAAAATTAATAATATCAATCAAAATTATTGTAATATTTATTTTATTTATTGTCTATGTCTATTTGGAAAAAACAAAAAATGAGCAAGTATTATATTTTTACATCCAGCATGAACAATTCCCAAAGGAAAGCAATTTCGATATGTATTAACAATTAACCTTCACTACCTCTAAAACAAAAAATCATGTGTAATTTTAATGCGTTTGATAATATTTTTTACTTTATTTTGTGATCATATACATTAATTTCTGTCACATACTGACATCACCTACTGAAATATCTAAATAAAAGAGAGCAACTCTTTTCGAACCGGTCATATCTAGTCAAATCTCTGTGGAACTTACGTCGAAAGGCGCACATCGACTGTATGTCCCAAAGGTCCAGTGGTAAGAGTGAGACAGAATACCAAAATATCTTTCTTCTCTCTCTAACAGCGAGGCGCGGCTGTTCCTGCACCCGTGCACATTCCAGGTATTCTATAGTTCAATGGAAGCAACTAGAAGCTCCTATAAGCGTCTCGAAGCGTCTCGAAGCTTCTAGAAGATTCCGGATAACTTCAGAGCATTACATATACCGCGTGCATACGAAGTAAGGCGCAGCTTCCAATACAGCTACGGAGCTTGTTGATTATACGTAAAAGCCTAGCAACAAAGTAATATAAATGCCGATTCCCGACTACCACTCGTTCTCTAGTATTCCTGCGGGAGAGGACGAGGTAAGACCATCGGCCGCCCGCGGTAAACTTTGAGCAAATCCTATGGGAGAGGACGAAGCATGCTATCGGCCGCCCATATAGAAGATAGGCTAGTTCCATGGGAGAGGACGAAGCATTGCTATTGTAGGATTATGATAAGCCTTTATTGAATGATATATAAGTACAAAAGGGAACGCTTCTCGTCTTAACATACGTCTACATCAATCAAACGTCCAGCGTCAACTGACTCTCCGTCGCACGCTGTCCGCATAGCGGTCACGTGACCGCTTCCTCCGCGGACGCCATAAAACACGAAACATCAAGAAGCCTAAACTCTTACCTACACTATCGGGCGCCCATGGAAGCGAGATAGGACAGCTCCATGGGAGAGGACGAAGCATTACTATCGGCCGCCAATGGAAGCGAGATAGGATAGCTCCATAGGAGAGGACGAAGCATTGCTGTCGGCCGCCCATGGGAGCCAGACAGATATTTCCATGGGAAACGACGAAACCTGGTTATGGGCCGCCCATGGAATGGGAGAGGACGAACCAACGCTGTCGGCCGTCCCAAAGTACTCGAGAAAGAACGCTTGGTTTCCATACATGTTCGGGAGAGGACGGTTGAAATAAACTGGCCGCCTGATACAGATATGTAGATACGAGTAGACTTCTCGGGTTAGAAATTCTGTACTGGGAGAGAACGGTTTTGAACTAACCAAACGCCCGTTAGCTCAAAAACGTAAAGTCCGTCAATAATTCCTTGTTAGCCATCGACGTTGCCAAATGAATAATTGAGACGCATCTCTAAGAACGAAATGTATCTAACATGAAAATAAATATTCTGTCCTTAGAACCCGAAACCCAGAGAATCCTAATTCCTTCGTACAACCATCATACAGTAGTCAATTAAGTTGGTTCAACGCTTCAATCCCATCAGTCACAGAAGTTATAATCTGCAAAAAAAAAAAATGTATGATACATTTCTGTAAAGGGCCAAAGAACTTTTTACATAATATATATTCTGCAAAAAAAGAGATCAGATATAAAGAAGTTGGAAGATTTTAAGATATAAAGAAATTCAGCTACAAAATACTTGTAGTTCAAAAGATAAATATTTTCAATTTTGTTATTTGTCATTTACATATGCCTTGAAAAATACTCGTGGATTAGTGTTTGTCGCACATTTTGCTTCTCTCTCACATTAATGGCGAGTTGATCGCCATCTCCAATTTCCTCATCCACTATGTCAATGTATGCGGGAGGCTCTTCTTCATTGGCATATCTCGCCCTATTGTGCAGAACTGCTGTTGCCACAATAATGTCCTGCACTGATTCTATTTGCACCCTCATACCCAAACTTAAAACCGGGAAGCGTATGTTTCTACACCCCGAACACCCGCTCCACAATATTTCTGGCCGGAGTATTGGGGTGCAAAAGGGGAGTTAACCCTGGCATGCCCGGTCGGCCGGCAGCGAAACGCCGACTCCCGGATGAGTATATTTGACCCAGGCCTGTAGATCTGCAACCCGTCGTACACGGTACGGTGGGCAACGTCACTCGCCACAAGACTGAGACTTAACCTTACTTTAGCATTGTGAAGAAACTGCAGAATGTTATTATTACTACAGATACTAAATCCTCTTCTTTACTGCTAATAATGGAATTCATAGGTAGTGATCGATAGAAGGAAGTGTATATAGAGTCGGGAGGCAACAAGTTATTTTAGAACAACCACAGTATTTATTGAAAATAAACCACAACAAAAAAATACATATATGTGCACGCAAGGGATCTAACGATGCCACTGACTATTAGAACAGCTTGTTTCCTTCTCTAATCAATTCACATATAGCACAATATACACGAAGATGCATATCGGTTGGCACTTTTTGACAATAGTTCAAGACGCACTGAAAGACAAAGGCCGATGCGAGCCTGCCGCCATTCGGCGAAGACCGATGGCATTGAGTTTTACAGCGAGTGAAGTTACCCACCATATCGTGTATAATGGGTTGCCGGTCTTCAGGTGTGTTTTTGTGGAGCCCGGTAGTAGGCGGCAGGGTGATTCGAGGCTGGGGACAGCCTCTCGGAAGGGAAATTCGAGAAGGCACGAAGGGAGAAAGAAAGGAGAAATAGTACAGTTGTAAATTGTACTTGTAGTAAGAAGAATGCAGGAATATGTCGGAAAGGTTGTTATAAATAAACTGAGTATAGGAGTATGTGGTTTGACTTGCAATCCTTGCTTCACGGGTTTTAATTATACTTGTGTTTCGGAAATATACAGTAAAATCTAGGAATTCGTGAGCGGCTTCTCGGAACAACAGTTGGAAAGCAAGTGAAGCAGTCACGCTTCCGCGATCGTCGTAACGATGACGAGAGGGGGTAATGGCGCCGTATCGATGCCAATAAGGTGTCAGAAAGGAATTTGTCCACCAATCCGTGTACCGTCGGAAATTACGCTCGCAGGCGCTAGTACACGAATTGGCGGCAAGTCGCTAAAATTGGCGGTAACGTGCCAGTTCGTAGGCAGCGGAGTGCGGGGCCCCGGGAGGGCTGCCGCAAGACGCGTCCGCGTGAGACGCCGCGTTTACATGTGATATCGCAAACAAGGTGCCTGGGAGAATTTTACCCAGGTCCGGGCGTGCGTGGGTTAATAAATAATTTCTGAATAGATATCCACTGTCACCCAATATTACGCTCCTGCCAAATTCTCCCTGCGTTGCACTTTCCAATTGAATGAAGTCTCGTAGAATACAGATATTGCGATCCCATCGAACCCTTTCCTCTATAATTTTGTGTATTACATACCGTTTACAGGAACAAAGCTGACTATCACAACCTGTGCACCCTGTACCTGTGCATTTAAATGTAATACATATCGTACATAATAATGAATAAATGACATTGGAAAAGTCGGTTACATTCCCGGGGGAATCATTTCTAGTACTTACGTGAAATACGTGCTAAGAATGGTTAGACTTTTCAGATATTTCAATTAGTCCAACCGCGACCCGCGGTCGGTCGGGTGCGGCACAATGGAAGTTTTGGTTTTCAATTCACAGGGATTTCGTTATTATTGTCGTGTTTTATCATGCCTTCTTTGACAATACGCGCGTTGCGACATTTCGTGGGCAGAATGCGACAATGCACGTACATATGGATTACAGTATGAACGGTGAATTGCCTTCAACCGAACAACTTTTTCTTTCACGAAATCGGGAGAGCGTTCTTAAACTAAACGTGCGAAGTAAGAAAAACGTTTCAAATCAATGTTATGGGACTTGCTCAGAACTGTTAGAACATATACACAATTTGATCACCTTCTATTTAGAAAAGAAATCATGCAGAAAAAATCATAGAGAACAACTTATAGAAATATTCGCACCGTCGTCGCGTCGTGTCAAGCAAATTCTTCCTGACGTACGCTGTCGTGTGTTAAAATCGCGTGTTAGTACGATCCCTCAGAACGTTCTAATGCAACAAGCTCCTATTACTTGTTTCACGGTTAATGCATAATACGCAATAATTGACATTTATTATATACTTTCTTATTTATTACCACCACAGGAAGATTAATGTTAATGAAACCAAAATTTATGAAATATATATTTTGCCCATATCTATTATAAACCAATACGACACATCTATTCCGCTGACAAACTATTAAAAACTATCCGTAGTAAGTACTAAAATATTTGTAAATGAATGACATTTGTTGCCGTGTGATAAACAATTAAAAGAAAAAATTATTCTGTGAAAAAAAATTGAACCATGACTTGGCGCGAACCTACGAAAAAACCCAACGCGTCGACGAGCGACGATGAGTACGACAAATCTCAATCCCAAACTCTCCTCGATTCACTTTTCTGTGGATCGTGCTCCGCTCAGGGCGGTGGTGCCCGATTTGCCTTCCGGCTGAAAGAACGCAATGGTAGAAAAGACGCAACGCGCCATGTGGATTGAAAGGGGACGGAGCATAGTTCTGTCCTTCTTATGTGTCGTCACGATACCTGACGTCACATGACGTTGGTGAAAGGGAGACGCAGCATAGTTCTCACGGACAAGGCACGCATACTTTTCCGTATCCCCACTCCCGCCAGCACCAATGGTACAAAAGAGCCAGATATGGCCACACTGCAGCCAACTGCCCAGACGAATTCGTCGCGAGACCAGTGATCTCAGAAATAGCATCCTGCCGCATTGCGGCACGCGTGGTGGGGGAAGGCGTGAGTTGTGTGCGTGCCGTGTCCGTGAGCGCTGCGCGCGCACCGTATGTAGACAAGTGTTACGTCCCAGCGTAACTTTTTGATTTTTCCTTTCTTTTTAGCATAATTTCTTAATTAAATTCTCTTTTGTTTTCCTTATTCCGGCCTCCGGATACGAAATATTCGTATCATGGCTTAGGCTCATCGTATTCGGTGCGCTGTTAGTGTATTAGTTGTAAAATCATGATTATTCTATTCATCCTCCAGGCCGCGTATACGAAATATTCGTATCATGGCTTAGGCTCATCGTATACGTCGTACTGTCGAGCAGTAATATTGTAGTGGAATTCCCTCACCGTGAAATCATACTCGTCCCATCGTATATATATATAAGTAGGTTATGAGTAGATGTAAGTATAGTTGTAAGAGAGTGAGTGGATATGAATGCGTGAATATAGTACGAGTGTGTGTGTGCGTAGGCTAAGGAAATTGCGATGAGGTTCCGCGTGTTAAATCTTTAGTTTTTCTGTCTCTCAAAGGTAAATTATTATTTTCAAGGCAATAAGTCATTGCTCGAGTATCAGCCTAATTTTTGTTCAAGTATACGAAATCAGAAGCGTACGCTGCTAAAATCTTAAATAAATGAGTCAATGCAATTATATCGTAATTGAAATAAAACTTGGCAATTAGAAAAGGATAAATTAGTGAGCGAAAGTATCTCACTGAACATCGAGCGAGCATCGTAACACAATATTTGTATACCGGATCGACCGCTGATCGACCGTTTCCGCGAGTAGGGCATGAAAAACCGTCCTAGAGCGAGCCCAGGAGCCGTCTCGCGACGGATTTCTCTGGGCAGTTGGCTGTAAAGTCGTGAGGTACGTGGTCGATTGTCCGAGGGTATCTTAGATATCTCTTTGTTCTGAGCCTAATAGTGCATATTCTTCTTGTAGTGTGTTACCAAGGACTCAATTATCCTCGTAAAGCCTTAGATCATAAATTCTAATTATTATTTGAGACAGAGACTCAGTTTTCTTTGTTTAAGGGAAAAGTGCGAAGGTGTGCGCGTACGTTCTGCAAGTGGCCGACAAATTGTGTCGGACGCGTTAAATTAAGTTTCCTTTCTTTGATTTCGATTACATTATTCTTTTCTGTACATTAAACTTGAACGGAACGCGAAAAGGTTGCTCCTCGCTCGTGTGGCGATTTAAAGTCGGAATTAGCTAACGAAATTGAACGGATAGAAGCATTAACTTCCTGTTTTGTCGACCCTTGTAACGGGCTATATCTCGGCTCAATCACATCTGACAAGGGAACATAGGCAACCCGGAAATTCAAAAAAATCTGAAATTTGGCACACATGTAGAGTAATCCATCCGTAACACAACCATATTTTTCGTTGGTGCCATAACTCGTGTTTAGGGGGTGAAAACACCCTTTGAAAAAAAATCAGATTTCTCTTCTTCGTCAAATATCTCAAGAACGGTAAGAGATATCGGAAAAAAGTTTAATCAAAAACTAAATCGCTTGTTGGCGTCTACGAAACGGCGTTATTTTTTTTTTTAATTCATTTTTTTTTTGTTACGCCACTCCCTCCCCCCTTATTTTGAAATGTTTATCTTTTGCTGGTCGCCATGAAATACCTCTGGACACCCTCTTTTCATACCAGTAAGTGATTTTTGCGTTAAAATTTTTTTTGGTGTGTATAACCGGATGTTGAATTGAAAATGCACGCGATATAAGAGAGATTGTAGGGATGGTAAGGCGTAGGCGCAGGAAAGCTAGTCGGAGATGACAATTTAAAATACATCTTTATTATATTATTCTGTACACGCAACGAATACTGTTAAAATTATGGGCTGTAATTGGTACAATAATGATATTCTTCATAGAAGTGTTTGAAACAAAGGTACTGGCCGCACCACGCACATCGCATAAAAGCTGGCGCTCCACAAATACTACATTTAGGTACGTGCTTTTCACTCTTAAAGTAACAGAAATCTACTGGATTTTGGAACTCGCTGGGATGGGTTTCTAAATACCCACTTTTAAACCAAGCATATTGGAAAAGATTTGTGAATCTGGGCGAAGAGAGCTGATTATGAGTTAACGACTGTAATTTAATTATATTATTGCGTGCATGTAGATTGATATTTTCGTCTAGTAGAATTACATTGTCCGAAAATGTCCGCACAAAATTTGTCCAGATTCGGAAACCAAACACATCCAAAGGTTGAATCATGCCCGTCGTCTTCTTTGGGATGATTGAAAATCTCACTTCTTTGTTTTCTGGAATCAACTGATTCAACTGATCTGGACAGTGCCCCGACCACGAATCGAGTAATAGAATGGTTTTATCACTAGTATTTTTCAGATATACTTCGCTGAACCAAGTTTTGAAATGGCCTGACGTGAGTTTTCCTGATTTTGAAGCTTCGATATGCATATTTTGTGGACGGAATAGAGTTTCCTGAACTCTCGGACCAAATGTCCCCGTGGGCTCCTTTAAAACGATGTATAAAGGTGAAAGAAGACGTCCGCTTGCCCAAATAGTAGGCATGATTGTGTAACTGTGTGTCATAGAGGATACCGATTGAATCGCTACTTCCACTATTTTCACGCCAGACTTTGACAACGTTCGTCCAGAATGAACTTCGAGGTTGAAGCCACTCTCGTCTGCGTTATAAATTTCTTCAATTCCGACAGTTGGGATGTTGGTCCTTACGCTTGCGACAAAAGATTTTGCGATATTGTGTAAATTATCAATGCCTTGAAACGTAGATCGCGTTTTGAAAGTTGTTATCTTCCGAGACACGATTCCATGTACATTTTTGAATTTCCAAAGCCACCAGGTACTTGCTTTGAAATCAGGTAAGTCCACCAGGTCTTTTGCCTCCAAAGCCCATAATCTCAAATTCATGTCATGGACAATAGATTTTCTGTCAAAAGCTGATGAGTGTTCGACACACATTCGAAACGCGCGCGCTGTGTGAGCGAGTGGTCGCAGGAAACCTTTTTCTTTTTGTTAGCCGCCGCGTGTGCGCACTTGTGTTCAGTAGACGCTCTGAGTTAGTCGCAACGTACAATGAGCAGTAAGGAACTCATGTACTTCATTTATATAATAAATACAACCGTATTCAAACAATAACACCAACATGGTTATGGGCCCAGGCAACGATTCCATTACGCAAGTATAAAGTAATGCGAGTTTGGCGAAACCTAGTACAGGAATGCATAACGTTTGAGGTTATGTAACCGTTACCACGTGTTGAAACAAAATTACAAGTGAAACGGAAGCTAAGTAAAATGGCTAATTTGACGCAATCTACTGACCGGATAGATAAATTGAATGGAAATAACTATAGGTCATGGAAATATAACATGAAAATGGCTTTGGTCCAACGGGAACTTTGGCAACATGTAACCGGTGAAGTCGCCGAGCCGAGCGATGGTCCAGAGAGAGAGAACTACAGACGCAAAGAAGAAAAAGCGTTAGCAGCGATCGCGTTAAGCATTGAGCCAGAGCATCAGATACATATTATGGACTGCACAAAAGCACATGAGGCCTGGAATACGCTAACTAAAGTATTTGAACCGAAATCAAGACCAAGGATATTACAATTGAAGAAGCAAATGGTCTCTATACGACTTGAACGTGATGAGACAATGATGTCTTATCTAGCCAGGGTAAAAACATGCAGTGATAGTCTCCAGGAAGCTGGTTGTGAAGTGAGAGATGAGGACGTGGCATATGCAATGCTGTGTGGCCTGCCAAATAGCTATGAGGGGATAATTATGGCACTGGCAAATCTTGATGACACAAAGTTCAACACGTCTGAGGTAAAGGGGATATTGCTGAGTGAGTACGACAGGAGAACTGTGAGGGAACCTAGCCAACCCGCAGAGCAGAAAGAAGCCTACCACCAAGCAAAGGAAGCAAAGGAAGCACCACGTAAACCAAGTAACTATAGTAAGGAAGAACGGAAATGTTACAAGTGTGGCCGACAGGGACATATAGCTGTAAACTGTAATGTAAGGGTACAAAATGTAAGAGGACGCTGGAAACCTAGTGTACCAAACCGTAAGCCTAAAGACACATTCCTATTAGAATTAAACAATGTACAATTAGATGATGTATGGTTATTAGATAGTGGTGCAACTCATCATATGTGCAAATATGAGAACTGGTTCACGAATTATAGAGCTATAGGAAATGAAACAGTTCATTCTGCTGAAAGTGATACACAGAGTAACTTAAATGCGATAGGCATAGGCGATATCAATATAGAAACTTTTGTGAATGATGATACATTTAGTATAACGTTGCAAGATGTATATCATGTTCCTAATGTGAGGAGGAACCTGCTGTCGGTATCGCAAATAGAAAGTAAGCACAAACGGTTGATAATTGATAATCATACAGTTAAAATAGTAAATAAGAAGAGTAAGGAAATAGTGGGGGAAGCAGTTGAAAGACAGGGATTATACGTTCTTAATGGTAGAATTATTAAAAATGAGACGAATCATGTCAGAACGTACATTGCAAATAATGATAGTCTAGGTGATAGCGAGAAGTGGCACCAAAGATTTTGCCACGTGAATGTGAGAGGCATTCGAAAATTACAAAGTAAGAAACTGGTCAGGGGATTAAAAGACTCAAATATTAAGGATATCCATTGTAATGGTTGCAGTACCGCGAAATCCGTGAAAGCTCCATGTAAAAATATCGGTATTAGGCAAACTAAAGATGTTTTACAGCTGATCCACTCAGACTTGTGTGGGCCTTTGCCAGTCAAGTCAATAGGAGGTTCGAAGTACTTCCTGACATTCACGGATGATTATTCCAGAAAAACGGTAGTGTATTGTCTGAAGACTAAGGATGAAGTAGCAGGTTATATGAGAAAATACATAGCGAGAGTCGAAAGAGAAACGGATAGAAAAGTCAAAAGAATGAGGACCGACAACGGATTAGAGTTTTGTAATAAGGAAATAAAGACATTGTTTGACAATTTAGGAATAAGACATGAGCGCACGAATGCTTATACACCGCAAATGAATGGTATAGCCGAGAGAATAAACCGAACATTGCTAGATCTTACGCGAGCAATGTTGGGAACGGCCAAATTACCTGAAAAATTCTGGGCGGAAGCGCTATTGACCGCATGTTACGTCAAGAACAGAGCAACGCACTCGGCAATTGGTGATAACGTCCCAGAAGGGATGTGGACCGGGAATATACCAAGCGTTAAGCATCTTAAAACGTACGGATGCCTTGCGTATGCACGTCTCCCGAAGCAAGGTAAGCTTAAGCCAAGAGGGAGAGAATGCATCTTTGTAGGATATTCGAATCAAACGAGGGGTTACAGACTCTGGGATCCTACCAAAGACGACATTCTACACACGAAACATGCAGAATTCATAGAAGGATTGAGTGGGTTCGAGTACATTTACGGTAAAAGAATGTATGAAACGCCGATCGATGTTGAAGGAAGCGTTGATGATACGGATGAGACTGATGATGCGGAAGAAGAAATGCAGAAAGCATTTAAAGGGAAAAATATAGGCAAGGATGAGACGCGTAAAGAGATTAGCGAGCAAGAAACGGATACTGCGGAAACAGAAATCAACGACACAGCGGTCGACGCAAATCCGGAAGGTAGCTGCACACGAAGAACGCGCCAAGGTAAACCTCCAATTACTACACCGCGACGCAAAGGGGTAGTGAGGAACCCATGGGGTTGCGCAGGCAAACCCAAGAATATGGAAATTAACTTAGCGGAGGTAATAGAACCCACGACATATGAACAGGCGATGTCATCACCACAATCTGAAGAATGGAAACTGGCGATGAATGACGAGTTAGAAAGCTTAGCAAGTAGAGATACGTGGGACATAGTAGATGCAATAGAGGGTGTTAAATGCATAGGAAGTAGATGGGTCTACAAAGTTAAAACAGATACTGAGGGGAAGATCGTCAGATATAAAGCGCGAGTAGTAGCCCAAGGTTATAATCAGAAGAAAAATGTTGATTATTACGAATCGTACGCTCCAGTAGCAAATATCTCGACAATCAGATTAGTGTTAGCTATGTCGATATGTCATGGCTGGAAAGTGCATCATTTAGATGTTAAGTGTGCGTATTTATACGGCGAGCTTTCCGAAGAAATATATATGAGATTACCGCAGGGATATGACAAGGTAGAAAATAAAGTAGCGAGATTAAGAAAACCACTTTATGGGTTGAAGCAGTCAGGCCGGAATTGGAACAACGCAATTGACACGTTCCTAACTAAAAATGGATTTAGAAGACTGAAGACGAACAATTGTTTGTATACGTATGGCAGTGATCTTATTCTAATCATTTATGTAGACGATATTGTATTGGTTAGTGAAAACGCTGATAGGATAAAAGAAGTTAAAACATTACTAATGGCGAAATATGAAATAAGGGATCTAGGAATAGCATCTTATTTGTTAGGGATAAGTATAAGTTATTTCGAGCGAACCATAAAGATGTCACAAGAGTTATATATAGAGAGAATGGTAAACGAGTATAATATCAAAGAATGTAAAATGGCTAAAACTCCAGTAGAGTTAGGTGCGAAACTGTCAATGTGCGATGCGCCTGAAAATGAATCAGAAAAGAAGGAAATGGAGTGTGTGCCATATAGAAAGCTGATTGGGTCATTAATGTATATAGCGCTAGCGACTCGTCCAGATATAATGTACGCGGTATCAAAGCTAGCGCAATTGTATCGAACCCGGGTAAAGTGCACTGGATGCAAGCGAAGAGAGTGCTATCGTATTTGTATGCAACCAAAGATAAGTGTCTGACGTATGGTCAAGGTGAGGTAGAAGTAGAGATATTTAGCGACGCGGATTGGGCCGCGGATGTAGACGACAGACATTCATACAGTGGTATGGTTGTATTCGTAGGCGGAAACCCAACTGCATGGAAATCGAACAAACAGAGATCTATATCTACTTCGACTATGGAAGCCGAGTATATAGCATTAGAGAACGCCGTAAAGGAGGCAATGTGGATGAGTATGATGTTTAAGGAACTTAAGTGCGAACTAAATATAAGTATACCTCGCGAACCATATACTGTACGATGTGATAATAGATCAGCTATTGATTTTACATTAAATAGAATAGAAAGGTCTAGGACTAAACATATAGATATAGCGTACCACTTTACACGGGAAAGATGCGAAGAGGGATTGATAGAGTTAAGGTATGTCTCGTCGCAAGATAATGTAGCCGATATTTTTACGAAGGCGCTACCGTGCAATGTAATGTCTATTCATGTAGACAGGCTTAGATTACTTACAAAGTAGAATGTACGTGAGTAGATGTAAGAGATCGAATGTGGTCAAAAGTGGGGGATTGATGAGTGTTCGACACACATTCGAAACGCGCGCGCTGTGTGAGCGAGTGGTCGCAGGAAACCTTTTTCTTTTTGTTAGCCGCCGCGTGTGCGCACTTGTGTTCAGTAGACGCTCTGAGTTAGTCGCAACGTACAATGAGCAGTAAGGAACTCATGTACTTCATTTATATAATAAATACAACCGTATTCAAACAATAACACCAACAAAAGCCTCTTCAAACTTTTCCAATACATACTTTGCAATCCATGTAAATTTTTCTGCATTTGTTCCACCTTTTTCAACACTTGCAGCCCACCTGTGTAGCTGCTGTACGGATTTTACTTTTCGAAAATTCCTCTGTACGGTGGTAAGCGGCCGATGAGTTATTTTTCCAGACTTCCAAAATTCAACGGCTCTCTTCTTGTAGCTTATATCGATTTTTCCTCCTTCGTGATCAACAATACACTCTTCAGGATAATAATTATCTTCTTCCGTTTCTGTCGGCGTACGGTACTCTACAAATTGCGGAACATGTGGTTCCGATTGATCGGCAAAGTCAAGTACGTAATCGTGCTCAATTGACGTGACGGAATCCGTATCTTGACAATTTTAATAATATCGCGGAGTTCGTTGTGCAAGTCAATTCCTTTCGAACTAATTGGCGTCTGCGTTATACTTGCAACTTGACAAGTTGCGGCTAACATGTTTATTACGTTAGCAACGTTGAGCAACTGCATTTTGAACAAGTTTTAACGTACCGTACTTCTTTTACTGGAATGACACGATGTGCACTGACTGTTGTCGTAAGCGTAACTGTTCATAAAAACAACACCCACAGGAGTATTTATACCAAATTATCATATGAATAACAAATGTATTAATATCTCGTGTTTATAACATTTTTGTGCCCTCTGTGGAATATAAGCCTCTCATCGTCGATGTCGCTGAATGACGCGTATATTGCATTATTTTCGGATCATCGCACATGTGAACTTTGTTCCTCGTTACCATTTGATTACAGACGACAAAAATATGACATTTTCAATCATCCCAAAGAAGACATACGAGCATGATTCAACCTTTGGATGTGTGTGGTTTCCGAATCGGGAACAATTTTGTGCGGATATTTTCGGTCAATGTAATTCTACTAGACGAAAATATCAATCTGCATGCACGCAATAATATAATTAAATTACAGTCGTTAACTCATAATCAGCTTTCCTCACACAGATTCCCAAATCTTTTCCAATATGCTTGGTTTAAAAGTTTGTACATATTTAGATACCCATCCCGACGAGTTCCAAAATCCAGTAGATTTCTGTTACTTTAAGAGTGAAAAGCACGTACCTAAATGTAGTATTTGTGGAGCGCCAGCTTTTATGCGATGTGCGTGGTGCGGCCAGTACCTTTGTTTCAAACACTTCTATGAAGAATATCATTATTGTACCAATTACAGCCCATAATTTTAACAGTATTCGTTGCGTGTACAGAATAATATAATAAAGATGTATTTTAAATTGTCATCTCCGACTAGCTTTCCTGCGCCTACGCCTTACCATCCCTACAATCTCTCTTATATCGCGTGCATTTTCAATTCAACATCCGGTTATACACACCAAAAAAAATTTTAACGCAAAAATCACTTACTGGTATGAAAAGAGGGTGTCCAGAGGTATTTCATGGCGACCAGCAAAAGATAAACATTTCAAAAAAAGGGGGGTGGGTAGTACTAAAGTACTAAAATTCTAGAGAGAGAGAGAGAGAGAGCAGATATTGCGGTGGGCGAGGAAACGGCACTGCCATTGCCGACTACTTCAAATATGTGGTACAATAGGGCTATTGGCGAAGGTCCACAATCAAAAACCGAACGCGCTAGTCGTGGCACCTCATGGATGGCTTGGAAGACCACGTACAAATTAGTTTCAGAAAATAAATTCGGTCACTTATGCAATAACACAAACGTAATGCACACGTCGCCAAACCGTGAGCATAATAAAAAAAAAAAATACGTGTTCGAACCAGAAAGTAACAATATACACGCAGGTCGGTGCGCATAGATTCAAACCTGCAACCTTCGGATTCCGAAGCTGGCACCATAGGCACTTCGCCACCGACCGCTTCGACAATTTAGGTGTGTTTCACTTACCTGTACAACCTGGTGGCACCTTTCCCTACTCTGTCCTGTGATTCTCCGAACCTGTCATCGTATTCGTGGTAGGGGACCACGGATCGCCACATACATATCAATTAAAAAATCAAATGCATCCCTGGGGTGGGATCCTTTGAAATGCTTTCGGAAATATGGGATAAGAAATGTTGCACTTCCCAGCCGGTTGAACTAGTCGAAGTGCGACCCCGGGTCAGTAGGTTAGGCTTATAAGCTGTTTATTAGAATAAAGCCACACATATGATACATAAATTACACGTTGTTGTCGCCTGCGCGCCCAATAACTGACTCTCGTGTCTCGCACTCGTGGCCACACCGTAGATTCACTAAAAACAAAAAAAGACTGGCCGTTGCCACGAGCCGCCTCTGCTGCGCTTACCGGACGGAGTACACGGCCACACGCACACACACGCACACACACGCACACACCACATACATTCTTACAGGCTATGCAATCCATTTCAATCGAATTTTTCATTATGTATGAGTTTATTACTGATGGTAGTGTGTCGAACATTATTTGTAAGGGAATGTGGCTCATCGTCGTGCGATTTAAGCAAGAAAAAACAACTATCGCAAGAAAAAACAATTTACCAACACGGGCCGCGAACCTGCGACACGAAAGGTGTTAACCGCTGCGCTAGCCGCACTCTTTAAAAGGTATTTAATATTTCTCAAAGTAAGGTGCGCACGCTTTCAATTAAATCGAAACGACTAAATTCCCTTGATATTTATATTACTCGGTTGTGCGCAGACGTACGAAGAATCGTCCAATTCAGTGACTATATGAAGGTAGTGAAAATATTTTAAGTATTCATTCGGTTAGCACTCAAAATACGCCGAAAACATCGGTTTTTATTTATTTTAACTGCGACGGTCCCTACCAAAACATCTGAAAAAAATTGAGATAATAATCATGACAATACTTAACTACAGAATTTGTAACAATCCAGTCGGTCGAAAACTTGAATACGTAATCGAAATTTTTCGTGTTTTTTTTTATGTTTTTCATTTTTTATGCTTAGGCTTTGCAAGAAAAAAATCTCCAAAAATTCCCAACCGTAAATACACATGTTCAGAATATTCAGGATTTTTTGCAGAATGTTTGCGTATCGTTAAATACGGAAAATGTGCAAAAAACCGGTATTTTATTTTACCCTATAACTACCCGTCTAATGGAGATAGAGGGCTCAAACCTGGCAAAGCACGATTTCTTTCAATTACCTATCGAATGATGTCTTGCCAGATAAATTCGGTCAAAGTGCATTTTTGACCATTTCGGCCTGCCCAGCCGAAAGAGATTTTCGTTGCCGCTGTCGCATGCCAAACGAAGCACATGAGTACGATCGTGGTGGAAAGAGGACGGCAGCATAGTTCTGTCTTTCTCGCAACTGGGTGCGCGCGCAGCGTCGACGTCATAAGGACGCTTCGTTGGTGGAAAGAAGCCGGAGCATAGTACTGTCTTTCTTCTATTGGGTGCGCGCGCAGTGTCTGACGTCATAATACGCTTCGTTGGTTGAAACAGGACGGAGCATAGCTCCTTCCTTGTCTCCGGGCGGTGCGCGCGCGGCGCTCACAGACACGGCACGCACACACCTTGCGTTTTCCCCCACCACGGTCGCCCCGAATGCGGTTTTAGGCCGAAACTGCTGACACTGTCCGTGACAGCTGCGCGCGCAGAGAAGGACGGAACTATGCTCCGTCTCCCTTCCACCAACGTCGTCCGACGTCATGGAACCGTGACGTAGTTTAAGAAAGGACAGAGCCATGCTCCGTCTTGCTTCCACTATCGTGACGTCGTGTAAGAAAGTACAGAAGTATGCTCCGTCCCCTTTCAACCAAAGCGTGCGTCGCGTCTTCGTCCCTCATACAGTCGCGGCGTGGCGTCTTTGTGGTAAGACTTCACTTTAGCCCCACCATGCATTTCGAATGTGCGATACGTCATCCCACGCAGTTTCACCCGCTGATCACGAATATCGCAATGTTTTTTGGCGGAAGTGCCAAACAAGCCAAAAAACAGGAAAAAAGTTTGAAAACAAAAATCGTTTTGGCTTGTTTGGCATTTCCGCGAAAAAACATTGCGATATTCGTGATCAGCGGGTGAAACTGCGTGGGATGACGTATCGCACATTCGAAAAGCATGGTGGGGCTAAAGTGAAGTTAAGCCGTCTTTGTTCCACACACAGGCCGGTATATGCTGTGACAGTGGTGCCAGATTTTGCATTAGGTGCCGCACGTAGCATTGCGTGTTTGCCGCCGAAAGCCAAATCGAGCAACACTGCGTTGAGCGTGAACGCGATCGAGAGAAGTGCAGGCACGAGAGTTTTGATCTTTGCATTGACTCGTCGTCGCTCGTCTTCGCGTTCGTGCTCGATACGAATAATGTTGCTCGATTTGCAAGATGAGAATTCGAAGAACTATTGATATTATTATTTATCCAAATTGTTGCTGACTGCAGAGGAATTATTAATTAATTAATTAATTAATTATTTAAAAATTAGTTCATTTATTGATAATTATTTAAAAAATTCACAGGACAAATGACATGCGTTCCATGTCAAAATATTTGAATCATATTAATATTTAATGTATTTCAGTTTACGTTTCAATAATATTAATCTTTGTCCGGTAGTAAAAAAGAAGATACACTGTACTAAATAATAATTCAGGTACGCTGAAATACCTCTGGGTGTTGTGGAAACTCGTGAATTTTGAGTTTGTTCTTCGACTGGGAAACAGTCGTGGATGTGAAGCGAAGGAGAGGACGATTCAGGTCGGAAAGGATAATTAAGTGGAAGGAATCACGTGCGTAGGAGCCACTGGGAATTGTGTACTTCTCTAATAATATATGCGCTGCTAAGATTAGTTAAGCTCTTTTATTTGTCACTTATAGTACACTTTTTGAAACTTTACTCGTTTCCCGTTCTTAATTACTCTCTCTGTTCCGGATTGAGCTAGGCGAATGTGGCGGCTTCGCTCACTTAAATGAAGCGCCTACACATGGCGGAACGTGACGTCAGCCCAGCGCACCAATTAGCACCTAACACATTTCTGGCGGACTTCCCGCGTTATTAGCTGCGTTTTCCCGCGCTCACGAATGGCTCGTGCACGTGTTGGAGCTGACGTCACACGCCCTTTTATTGGCGAATAATCGCGCCTTCTCCTTAATTGGAGATTAATTAGTGTAAGTGTATGTACGTGTGCGGAAGGGCAAACGGCGACTTGCCGCCCAGGACTTCACTTGCTTCTGAAAAGTCGAGAGTATAAGCCGCAGATCTTTATAACACTTATAATTAAGTTTCGAGACCGACGAGTGATCGAATTATACAATAATTAATAGAGTCAGTTTAACACACATCGTTGAGAAGATTCTGCTACCCGTACTCCCTTTCCATAAACTTCTCCTCTACAGCAAGTCTCCTTTCCTATTCTTCAATCTGATTTCCTAATATCCTGTCCGTCTCCCTTTCGATCTCTCCCTTTCTTCAACCGGTGCCTGCACCCAGGCAATGTGGCACGAGCGCAAACCACCGGCGTTCGTTAAGCTCAAACACTCTCTCTTTTAACAGTTTCACTCGATGGTTAGTACAGGAATAATCTGAGGTGGTGGCGCCAAGCCATCTACCTCGACCTCACACAGATTTTTATCAGACGTTAGTGGTAGATCCAATTAGCGATTGCTTCGATTAGAATGCCCACATAAGGAGCGTGGGAAAACCCCACACATAAGCGCCGCAAAGGTGAGCGCGGGAACGCCGCTATGACACGTGCCGTCGTATAATTGGCGAGGAAAATGACGTTATTTCGCGACCATATTGCCCGCGAACGCTTAAATTATCTAAGATGTCAATAGTCCAAAACACTGGGAGAAGTTGCTTCAGACAAGGGGGCAAATATTGTTAGTACAGTAACACTTCACGGAGCTCATAGTATTCCAAATTTCAACGTCATGTTACGTCCTGCGTCCTCCACCCGCCACAATTTTTTGCTTTTCTAAATTATTCAAGAATAACTAATCGATCGTTCTCGCCGCAGTCTCCCGTTCGCTCAATAGTTCTAAGATTTACTCTAATCTAACTTTAGGAATGTAGCACGGTTCTCACGGACCCTTATTTAAGATAAGACACGTATGATTGAGTCCTGGGAAAGGCACCTGTCGCGCCGTTCCCAGGATATAACGCTGATGCAGTGTCAGCATGCGAACGCCGCTCAGCGGAGCACGGCGTCTATATAGGGCAGTACGAGACCCTTTTCGGACACTCTTGGTTACGGCAAATACCTGTACGCGCACTCTTGTTCACCACCGCACTCTTAGTTGCGACTTACTGTTCGGGACTTGTGACTTACTCGTTGAACGTTTTACTTCAACTCACTTCTTTGGGTGCAGTGTTCCGAACTGCACCGTTGTTCGCGTATTAAGAATTCAAGTGCGGGTGCGAAGCGTAACACCCGACTTAGTATTCACCTTCGGTGTCTTTCAAGTGAATCAAGTGTAACGAATATAATCAGGTCAAGTCGAGTCGAGTCAATAGAATCAAGTTAAGTCCAAGTGAATAATCAACGCGGTAGAATCAGTGCCATTGTTCCTGTATCTCGTCAGGCAACACCAGGTTTGTGTAATCAAGCAGTCTTTGTAATTCGGACCATTCTAGGCAACCAGCGTGGTGAAGCCTCTGAAATTCGACTAATTATAAGTGATCCGCGTGATCAAGCTTCGTAATTCGGACCATTCTAGGCAACCCGCGTGGTGAAGCCTTTGAAATTCAACTAATTATAAGTAACCTGCGTGGTCGAGACCCTGCGTCTAGTCTCGATCTCCGATTCTTCGGTCGCGACAACGAAGTGGAGCCGTTCCACTCCAAATTGTAGGGTTCGATCGACTAATAAACAGCATGTACACAATCGCGTGAATAACCTACTGCACACCCATCCTCACAACGCGACTCGTACACCCGCGTAAAACCTGGTTATCGGAGTGTTCTCTGAGTGTAATTAGACGGGGGACATCACCCCTTTTCTTGTCCGCGATAACCTGGGGCACCGAAACCGCCGGTCGCATAAATCGAGTGATCCTTGCTGCCGTCATCGAGCCTGTGCCTGAGTCGCCTTGCGGGCAATATCCCGTCGGCACCGTCGAACCTCCGAGTTCCGGTGATCCCTCTGCGAATCTTTCGTTGCGACCTCAGCTCACAGGTTTCGTTGGCCCGCGGCGGACCCCCTCGCTACAATCGTGGCTCCTCAAACACTTTCGGCACACCACGGTTCGGGCCCGAGGTCAGTGATCATTTCCACGGATCGTAACAATTCTCCCCCTCAAACCCATAATCAGAGAGCACCCCGAGTCACCAGCGACGCTCACACTTTCTGTGCCGTAACCAGTCGGACGCGAGAAAATCCTTAGGTTGGTGTAATTCCGAGTCACCAGCGACGCTCACACCTTTTGTGCCGTAACCATTCGGACCCAAAGAAAACCCTTAGGTTGGTGTAATTCCGAGTCACCAGCAACGCTAACGCTTTTTGTGCCGTAACCAGTCGGACGCGAGAATACACGTAGGTTTAGCGTCAAATCTAGGACACCGAGTATACTTAGGCGCGTGCGACGTCTCAGCGAGCCGCTCCGCTGACACGTCACATCTCTTAACGGGCCGGTCACTTCGTCTGTCTTCCGATCCCCGGTATACCCGGTGTACGCTGGGTGCCGAAAAACGGAGGACGTAACAGTCACCGATATATTTTTGCCATACATCGTGGTAATAACTTGTAACCGTATTTTTTGCTGGCCCCAGAATGGGTGCCAATTTGCGACCGAATCTTTTTCCCTGTGTTGGGAGGTCAGTGAATGACCGCGCTCTTACCCCGACGTGAATGTCGTGGCAAGAGTACACGTATACCGCAGCGGTGTAGACGGGATTCAATCGCAGCAAAAAGATTCTTACAGGAAAGCAGCGGTTACATTAATTTTCTACTTCCCTGGAGTCGACACAGAAGGTGTCGGTAGGTTCGTGCACGGGACGAGTGATGAGGCAACAGCGATTTATATTGCACACAAAAATGAATGTATTCTTGTTTGAAAATATGTACAGGAAATTATATGGTCGAGCGTCGGTGTATGTAACGGCAAAGACTCGCAATTCTTATGTATGCTTTAGATGCTGCCAGGACAGAACGACCTAGACCTGTTATCTTACGAACGTTTGCAAATGTCAAGTTTTTCTAGACCAGGGAACACCTGGGCGAAGACTAGGATCGTCAGGCGGGGTACACCGTAGTGCTTGGGCCGTGCGTCTGATCCGTCTGCCAGAGGTTATCCCGTGTCCTGTTTTAAGGTTTCGTTCGGACTCAGGTGTAACTAATCTATGTGATTCTACTGCAAGTGTTTTCAATATGTCTACAGGAACTCTGCGGTTATGAAATCGACTTAAGGCGGGAGCGCTAGGCTGGCCGTGCTATGGGTCTATCGCACCACAGATATCCTGTATTACTTTTACTACTTTATGCAAAATGCCTGCAAGGGAGGCTAGGAGTATCCTTGGGGGGGCAGTTGCCAGCCGTAGGATACGTCCGCCTGCTTACAGGGTTACTCAGAGAGGTTAGAAGAACGGTACACGATACTGTTCTGCGGGAGCGCTAAGCTGGCCGGGAGTCAATCTGGCCACTTCAACCTCTCTGGAGCTAAGCCTGATTCTATTACTCTAATTCTCCTTTTTTATGACTTTTTATTCTTTTGGAACTATCCTGGTCTTATACGCGACGCTCTTACTACATGCGGTAGCACAGTTATATATTAGAATTCAGTATGCGAGTATGAACGTACGCGAGAAAATACGGAATGTCGGCGATGCTTTTATATTGAATTGACTTAACACGCGTTTACAGCGGCAATCAGTTTGACGGGGCAGTGACTGACGCAAGCTTCGGCGTCGTGAGCAATTTATAAAAGGAGAGCGCTCCTTCGTAGATTCGTTGGCGATTTATGTGTTCAGTGAGTCGTCTTGTAACTGTCTAGTATTCCGAATATATTGTGTCCGGCGGTACGGCGTAATGCGTTCGATGATAAGGGCGACAGCAGTTATGCGTGCTCCTTATTGTGGGCGACAGCCGTAGCGTGCACCACAGAATTTGACTCAGGATAAGAACGATTCTGCACTGCCGCCGAGCACCATATATTTGGTATAGCGCATAATTCCGATGGCGAGAAAAGGAGGCATCTAGCGCCTGGGTTCCGTAACTCGGATTACGTTGCACGCGTGTGGTCGGTGTCTTACGCGCTCCCCGTGCGCACACACACCCTCTTAGCCCGGGCGTGCCTCGCAGGGCACTTGCGAGAAATCCGGTGGTGGATGTAATGCTCCAAAAATTGGACGGTTACAAACTTCTACGAAGTCTAAGAAGAAGAATTCTCCTCGAGTCGCACTTTATCGCAGGAGGTGCCATAAATCACGAGAATAATCGAAAATCGTCTCGAAAGTATAACCTTCTTAGCGCGTAAGCAGTTGACATGTGACACGATGCATAGATACGATATTGTGTGTATCACATTGCGAGATATATGTATTTCGTTCGTAAAATACTACATTTTCTTACGTGGTCTTCCACGCCACCCATGAGGTGCCACGAATAGCGCGTTCGGTTTTTTAACGTGGACCTTCGCCTGTAGCCCTATTATACCACATCGCATAGCAATTTTATGTGGTGTCTAGCAAATGTATTGCAAAACAGGTGTCTAAGCAGGAGTTAGAGCGATGAAATATGAAAATAAAGTAAGCGAGACGGTAGGTAGAGTACTGGTTAAGGAATGTCTGAACGAGAAAGTGCAAGGGAGAAGTACGAGAGAAAGAAGAGAGTATCAAAACAGGAATGGATTTAGCCAAGACGAAATTACAGAAATGGAAGAGCAGGGACGAGATGTATGCGAGGAACAGGCGAATAGGGATAGGGAAGATCGGTAAAGCGCGAATGTATGGCATGAAAGAAAGCAAAAGCGACATTTTAATAGTTTTTTATTTTAAGTAAAAATAAGTAAATTAAGATTAAGTTAAATAATAAAATAATAAGTAAATTAAGTAAATTAAGATTAAGGTAAGTAAGTAATAAGTAAGTAATAAAAAAAGAAGTAAATTAAGATGAAGTAAAGTAAATATAAATAAATTAATAATAATTGTTGGTCACGTTCTTCACATTAACCTGCCTGTTGGCAGCAATGCCACCTCGTCCACGACGACCTCCGCCGCCGCCGCCGCCGTTATCGCCGCCGCCGCCGCCACCACCTCGGCCAGAACGACGCGCGTACCAGCGCAACATATTGTTCTTCTCTGCAAAATATACATACATGTATCAATACATGCAACGAATGAAATCACACTATTATACATCTATGTATGTATGTATGTATGAGCAATGTTAATGTACTACGATATGTTTGAATAATACACTCACTTTGTTCCATGAATCGCCGCAATAGCTCGGCACAATTTGCGCAATTGTGAGCACTATCGACTAACACCTTCATCTCTAACATCGCGAGGCGCTGGAAAACACAATAACCAGTGCTGCTGACGTAATTTTTCGCAAATACATTCATAACTTTCGCAGGCGTGATTTCCCAAAAAAAAGTCATAGGGAAAACTTATAGAATTTTCGATGCTCTATCCAGGGAAACAAAGAACGCCGAAAAATAATGTACCTGCTGGAAAATACGGCGACAAACGCTACTTCGCAAAAAACGCTTATAACTTTTGAAGGAATGATTTTCGGCAAAAACGTCAGAGGAAATACTTTCTTACCTTTCGATGCTCTATCCAAAAAAAATAAAAAAATCCCAAAAATTCGTGCCCGCTAAGACATATATATACGCACACCCACACGCACCCGCGCACGCACACGCACACACACGCACGCACACACAGCCATGCACATGTACGACGAATACGCGTCAATGTGCATGTGTTGCATCGTCCTCTCCTTGATGGACAAAAGATGATCGATTATCGATTGTTTACGTACTGCCTATGTTTCTTACCTCCTCCAGATTGGGGGGAGGTAAGCGTTGCACGATGAGCGGTGAATTGCATAGGCCAGTGCTGTCCAGGGAGCGCTCCCAGTGCTCTATAGGCCCCCCCCCCCCCCCCCACCAAATTAACGTTGCCGTGGAAACGGACGACGCACCGTGTGTCATATGATCAGCATAAACAAAAAACGCGATGAAACATAAAGGACAGACCCATTTCTATCTAGTGGAAGTGGAAATAGCGGCGTAAGGGGCCCCTCTCGTGGACTGCACTGGCATAGGCAATAGGCATCACAGTATTTCACGTGAAGTGGCTGGCCAATCTGCGGACGCTAGCGTAGCACAATTTTTTGTATGTTTTTTTAATAATTTCCTTTTATTTAAGTGTGTGTTTGTGTGTGTGTGTGTGAATGTGTAGTGGTAAGTTTACATTTTAAGTATTTTTGTTGGTTTCTTTGTCACTCTATAAAAATCCAATGTACGAAAAACCCTCAAAACAACCGAAGCGAAGCTTTTTGGAAGCTTGGCTTCGGGACTCAAAGTACAGTTCGTGGTTACGCAGTGTCCCGTTAGACGAAACATCGTTTCATTGCGTATATTGTAAAAAAAATTATTCCTGTAATATGCGTATTTCGAAACATGCGAATTCTCCGGGACATTTGAAAAATCGCGAATCCGTAATAAATCACGACGTTACAACGTGGCAGTTGAATTGTCCGGTGATCCGCACTTTTCGGAAACAATGGTTGGAAGAAACAGAATTTCAACCATGGTTACGCGAGGTGCCAGACAGCAAAACGTCGTGTTTCTGCATTTTTTGTAAAAAACATATATCGCTAAGAGTGGATAAAATCTGGCGTCACGCAGAGTCCGCAGGGCACATAACACTGTCCAACACGTATTTTGCTTCGTGACATCTGTTGGGTGATTCTTATAGATTTCGATGCTCTAAAACCGAATCTGCAACCCGTTCCTTTCCATCACCCTCAGTTTTTGAAAAAATGAATTTTGAAAAAAAAACACCTTTTTTCAACTTTGAACAACAATTCTGTTGGAACTAGGAAAGATAGGCTGATTCTATTAGTCGCAAAAAATTCAGTAGGCATTTCTGCATAAATTGGTATGAATCGTTTTTGCAATATCAATTTACAAAGATGTTTAAATAATAGTTGAATTGGGCAAGACACGTTTTACGCGCCTATTTTGGGACACTTTTTTCAAATTATCGTCAAAATGGTGCGTTTAGGGCGAATTCCAATTACACTGAGCGATAGAGCAGACATTTTTCTATGGAGATCCATCATCAGATTTTGCGAAATACGTTTTGGCTTCCCAGAGGAAAACGAAATAGTCGTGCGTGTCACGCAACCAGCGCAGTGGTTCTCCGACCTTATCGTATTGACCGCGCTCCGCCGCGGAGTGGCCCGAGCAGCTGAGCGCCGCTCACACGCGCGCCAAGTCCCTGCGCACGTTGCGTGACATGCACGAGTATTTTTAACATTTTCCTGTGCGAAGCCAAAACGTATTTCGCATAGTCTGATGATGGATGTTCATAAAAAAATGTCTGTTTTATCGCTCAGCGTGATTGGAATTCACCCTAGACCCATCATTTTGACAACAATTTGAAAATAGTGTCCCAAAACATGCGCGCAAAACGTGTCTTGTCCAATTCAACTATTATTTAAACATTTTTGTAAACTGATATTGCAAAAACGATTCATGCCAATTTATGCAGAATTATCTGCTGAATTTTTTCCGACTAATAGAATCTGTCTATCTTTTATAGTTTCGACAGTATTATTGTTCAAAGTTGAAAAAAATTGGTTTCTTTTCAAAATTCATTTTTTCAAAAACTGAGGGTGATGGAAAGGAACGGGTTGCAGATTCGGGTTTAGAGCATCGAAATCTATAAGAATCGCCTAACAGATATTACGAAGCATAAAAAAAGTCAAAATTTGTTGGACAGTGTAATCAGTGCACAAAATATAGAGACACAAGAAACCGACAAAGATGTTCATACGACGGACGAAGCAGATTCATCGTTACAAACGCGAAAGCAAGTAGCGGAGATTCAGTACGCTGTTTTCGTCGCTGAAAACAATATTTCCTTCAGAACAACAGAAAAGTTGTTAAAATTTTTCCAAACTGTAGGAAAAGATTCGGAGGTATTATAGAAAATGTGTATAGGCCGGACGAAATGTGAAAATGTACTTTCGCAAGTCGTATGTCCGATTGAAACGGAACGTGTTTCGAGCATTCTTAGAAATACAAAATTCAGCATCTTTATTGATGAAACGTCAGACATTTCTAATACGAAATGGATGACGTTTCATGTACGGTATGTTAATCCGGAAGCATCACACGTAAACTCGCAATTAGTCAAATTAATCAAACTTGATGCAAAAAATTGTGGCGCGGAAAACTTGTTTGAGAAATTCCGAAACGAAATGTGTAAACTACAGATTCCATTTGGGAATATTGTTGCCTTGTCATGCGACAATGCCAACGTTATGACGGGTAAACAGTTACCGTTCCAAAAAAAGCTAGAGGAAAGGTGTGAAAATGTTTTAACATTGACATGTCCATGCCATTCCGTAGCGTTAGTTGCCAATACTGCATGTAAGATGGTTCCGGCTAAATGCGAGGAATTTTTAAAAAAGATATCAAGTTTTGTTAACTGCAGTCCAAAGCGAGCTGCTATTTTCAGTGATTGTTTTCATGAAAGACACCGACAAATTTTGAAATTGTCCGAAACGCGATGGTTGTCTCGTCATTCTTGTATCACAAGAATCGTGGAATGTTGGGACGATCTGGTGCACTTTTTGACCGACTTAGTTAAGACGGAAAAAACAAAAAGTGCTCAAGGTTTTCTACTAGTGATGCAGAATCCTGATGTAAAAGCTTATTTCTTATTTCTCAAAAATATTTTGCATTTCTTCAGTTCATTTACAACATTTTTCGAAGCTCTGGAAACTCGAATTCAATTCTTGCAATCTAAATCCATCGATTTGTTGACGACAATTTGTCAACGGTTTGTGAAACCAGAGCTTCTACAAGATTCAATTTGTAATATTAATTTTTCAGTATCAGAAAATCAATTGCCATTAGAGACAATTAATGTTGGAAATGAATGCGAAGAGTATTTGAACAAATTGCTCTCAGAGGGGCACGCAAACCTAGTTACAAATGTCCGTCAGAATTGTTTGCAATTTTACGTTAGTGCTGCTAAGGGGATTTGTAAGAGATTGCCACTCAAGGACCCATTTTTATCAAAATTAAAAGTTTTTGAACCGCACACGGCCTTGTGCGATAGTGACAGAGAAACGACGTTTAACGATGTTTCTTTTGCCGCACAAGCTCTTGGCGGATTTGATACAGATGGGTTAAGACAAGAGTGGTTCGCTTTACATCAGGATTTTACGGAAACAGAAAAAGATAACCTGTTACAATTAAATTTCGATGCAATGTGGGAAACAATTTTAAATCGGAATACTAAATATTCCCATTTGCAATCTCTCATTCATGTAGTTAGATCGTTACCAAATTCAAATGCCGATGCCGAACGAATCTTTTCCTTCTTACCAGACGTAAAAACAAAAGACGAAAAAGCTGTCGCCCGTTCAGATGAACACTATATGTGTTGTAAAATCAGCGTTGCTGGCGAGAAGGGAAACTGCTTTAAATTTGAACATTACTGACGAACACTTATCTCGCATGTCAAGTCGGACATTATATTCTGGATGTTCCAGAGAAAGAGATGTCACAGTAAATGCAACAGAGATTGCTCCGATTGCTGGTCCCTCCTCGTCTACAGATTTTTAGTAATAACGTCGATCATAAAATAAACTTCATTTTGTGAGCTTCGTTATTTATATTATAATGTTACGAGCCACGGCCTGACGTGGTGAGGATTTTTGTCAGTGCCGGCAGGAAAGAAATATACATGAGAGGAGTGAGCAGCTAAGTACAGGCCTCGTCCGATTTTTCACGGCTTCACCCTGCACGTCGCTACCCATTGTGATGCCCTTCTAACAGCTCTCCGTGCTCCCTCGCGGAAATACGTGTTGCCGGTCGAAAGGAGGAGAGATGGGGTTAGGAAAATCATCTCCGGCCTCGGCCGGTTTTTCACGGCTGCACCCTTCGGCCGATTCGGTTTTTGAGTCGCTACCCCAGGCCTCGTCCGGTTTTTCACGGCTGCACCCCGGGCAAGTAAACTCGAAAGGATAGCTGACAAGGGCCTCGTCCGATTTTTCACGGCTGCACCCCTTGCGCAACTTTGAGGATAGTGGATGTTGTAATTTCTTTTAGGCTCGTTGGTTCCCTTGAGCGGCAAAGGGAAACCTCGTTCGTAGGATTCGAGTTCTAGGCGATTAAATAACGCGATAGCAAAGAAATATGGAAAACAATAACAAAGATTATATTGAATAAAATAAATACAGAAAAAGCAGTTAAATATAACAAACAAAACGATAATTCAACTACTATTTCTAATAATGTGATTACAATACGACGCGAATAAGTATACAGAAAACGTTCAATGACTACTATTAGATTATTTGGTTTTTGAAGGAAAGAGCTAAATTGAGAACTAAACCTACACACCGAAGTGTGGCAGAACGACTAAGACTAAATATGCTCGGAATATGCACAAGTTATTCCTCGCCAGGAATCGCGGTCAGCGAAAAGACACTCTTTTCTAAAACTACCGGACTCTGATTTTAGACTAATAACGCTCGGAACACGCACAGGTTGTTCCTTGCAACGAGAACAAACAGTGAAAAAGACACTTTTAGCGATTCTGGAATCACTTTTTCTAAGTACGTAAACGCTCGGGAATTTCTAATGCAGACCCTTGCACGGTCCTTTTCTGAAGCTGTCTGAAACTCGCGAGGCCTGGCGGAGCCCTCTTTTATATGGTTAGATCTTAGGCTAGGGGTCCTGAGATGCGAGGAAGTAGTGCATCGAGGTGGGGCGCATTTTCGGGGGGCATCACGTTCCCAACCGTCGCCACGCACCCGCCGTGCATTCGCTGGGCATTCGCTGTGCACGTGATCGCACGTGGCTGCTGCGCTTCATTCGGGGCTACGTCACTAGCCCGGGCGCGTCACTAGTTCAGACGCGTCACTAGTTCGGGCGATGCATGCTGACGTCACGGTAGGTAAGCAGGTACGACGCCATGGGCCGCAGCGCTGGTCGGCGGCGCTCGGCGGCGCGGTACGTTACAATAACACAGTCATGACGTCGTTCAACGACAAATGTCTTAAAATCTGTTTTGCAAAATAATTGCTAGACACCACATTCCATAATAACAATTGTCAAACACCTGTTTTGCAATATATTTGCTAGACACCACATTTGATAATAACAATTGTCAGACACCTGTTTTGCAATATATTTGCTAGACACCACATTTGATAATAACAATTGTCAGACACCTGTTTTGCAATATATTTGCTAGACACCACATTTGATAATAACAATTGTCAGACACCTGTTTTGCAATACATTTGCTGGACACCACATAAAATTGCTATGCGATGTGGTATAATAGGGCTACAGGCGAAGGTCCACGTTAAAAAACCGAACGCGCTATTCGTGGCACCTCATGTGTGGCGTGGAAGACCACGTAAGAAAATGTAGTATTTTACGAACGAAATACATATATCTCGCAATGTGATACACACAATATCGTATCTATGCATCGTGTCACATGTCAACCGCTTACGCGCTAAGAAGGTTATACTTTCGAGACGATTTTCGATTATTCTCGTGATTTATGGTACCTCCTGCGATAAAGTGCGACTCGAGGAGAATTCTTCTTCTTAGACTTCGTAGAAGTTATTACCACGATGTATGGCAACAATATATCGGAGACGTTGAAATTTGGAATACTATGAGCTCCGTGAAGTGTTACTGTACTAACAATATTTGCCCCCTTGTCTGAAGCAACTTCTCCCAGAGGTATTTCAGCGTACCTGAATTATCATTTAGTACAGTGTATCTTCTTTTTTACTACCGGACAAAGATTAATATTATTGAAACGTAAACTGAAATACATTAAATATCAATATGATTCAAATACTTTGACATGGAACGCATGTCATTTGTCCTGTGAATTTTTTAAATAATTATCAATAAATGAACTAATTTTTAAATAATTAATTAATTAATTAATTAATTAATAATTCCTCTGCAGTCAGCAACAATTTGGATAAATAATAATATCAATAGTTCTTCGAATTCTCATCTTGCAAATCGAGCAAAATTATTCGTATCGAGCACGAACGCGAAGACGAGCGACGACGAGGCAATGCAAAGATCAAAACTCTCGTGCCTGCACTTCTCTCGATCGCGTTCACGCTCAACGCAGTGTTGCTCGATTTGGCTTTCGGCGGCAAACACGCAATGCTACGTGCGGCACTTAATGCGAAATCTGGCACCACTGTCACCGCATATACCGGCGTGTGTGTGGAACAAAGACGCCTCGCCGCGACTGTATGAGGGACGAAGACGCGACGGGCGCTTTTGGTTGAAAGGGGACGGAGCATAATTCTGTCCTTTCTTACAGACGTCACGATAGTGGAAGCAAAACGGAGCATGGTTCTGTCCTTTCTCATACTACGTCACGGTTCCATGACGTCGGACGACGTTGGTGGAAGGGAGACGGAGCATAGTTCCGTCCTTCTCTGTGCGCGCAGCTGTCACGGACAAGGCACGCACACTTGCGCGTATCCCCACTCAACTGGTACCGATGGTACCAGAGGGACAAAATCTGGCCACACTGCCCCCTGGCGTGGCTCACAGTTCATATTGCCCGCCAGTTTCAAATCCCGGGCAGTCGTCACTGTCGCGCGTTTCGCAAGCTATATTGTCAACATAAAATACCACAAAACACCACAAATCGTCCAGTATAAATGAAATTAACTTGTCTCATGCGCATATATATATATATATATTTTTTTTTTTCGGAGCAGGTGTAGTACTCATGGACACCCGGCAGGATGTCCACTGCCGGATAATGTCAGACTTTTACTGACTAAAACCCTCCCTCCTCCTCTTCTGGCCGTTACTTCCAATCCTCGACTTGTCCGGGTTGGCCTTCAAGAGACCATCAGGCCGCTAGGTTAGGTCCATACTAACAAACATTACAAAATACGTATAAACTTGAAAATACAATAAAAAAATTACTCCTAATTATATGCAACTCAGGTTCTCGCGTCTTTGCGCAGCTGCGCGGTTGCTTTCAACCTGGATGGAGGCTAACTCGATTTGCAGTTTTAAATGTCTCTCCTGCAGTTCAGCGATACGTTGTTTGTGAGCTATTTGTCGTCCCGCACTTAAAATTTGGACCTCCTCCAGTGTCTCCTTTGGGGTCCCTATTAAACTTTCCACACTGTCTGTAATCATATAATTCTCTATTATTTACAGATACGATTCTATTCACGGAAGGACGAAACAAATCGTATAACGACCATTCGGCGTAAGAAAACAACGATCTCGTTGTGTATCGAAAAGACTGCGCAAAATTGTTGTGCCTAAACAGATCGTTCCTACGTAAAAAATGTGAAACCATTTCTAAATACAAAATAATTTTTTTTTATGATCCAACACGAGTATTATTACGTTAGCAAATGAGTTTGAATACATACTACAAAATGGTAAAAATACTCATAAAATCAGTGATTGCTTGATTACACTTTTTTCTGTCTCTAACCGCCGCAAATGCTTAAGTGACGGCTGTGAATACACCATTTATTTGTTGGCCATAGAAACCCGTCTCCCTGAATGTCCTCCCACCGCCATTTCCTCCCGAGGACAGACATTGGCTGTAATTTAACTAAAAGATGAATGATATTTAAATATTCTTTACACGTTTCTTAAGCAAGACTATAATATATTTTAATATAACGTACCTGTGGAAGTTGATCTCGCCACAGTAACCACTCGGTTTGGAATTTCTTCCACATTTATAATTCGGGGTCGATGGATATTGCCTGTAATTTATATGAAAAGGTTAAACATATACTTCTTGATTTTATTTATTTTCATATATTTCAATATTACGTACCTGTCGAAGTTGAGGGCATACACCATGTATGTTCCCCATACCAATCAATATCATCCAGACAGACGGTCACTGGTTGTTCACCTGCAATTCATGCGGCTGAACACAATATCTCAATAAAACCAAATTGACAACTATTTTCTAAGGATAAATAAATACTTACTTCCCTCTTCTTCTTCAAATATATTTAAAGAAAAATTGGTGGGTGCCGCTGTCATTAAATTTGGTGCCAGGGCAGCAATGTCTGCATCGATTTCCACTGGTGGCTCCTCGGGTCCTCCACCGGTGGTAAATCTTCTTTGCCTCTCTTTACTGAGGGCATCTCGTTGGCCGTGTTTCATATTTTTCCACAGTCTTTTCAGTTGAAGTGACGTCCTCTGTAATATTCATAACAGTATTAAAACAACATAAAAAAATGACGAAAAATGCAGATTAGGGGTTGAAGTTTCCGGACAACTAGATTTTCCTGTTTACAGTAGTTAGATGCGGACATAATTATTATCCTCCTTTTTTTTTAATATTTTTACCTCTGGTGCACCATGTTCAAAAGAATTCAAAACCGATATTTTAAAGGTATTCACGCGAAATCTTAGTGAATACTATAAATTCTAGCTTTCCCTTTATACAGTGAGTGAATTATGTGATTTTTAATACCTCTGCGTTTGGTGGAGTGGTCTATGAATAAAAGAAATTGTTATTTCAAATAACTGAAAGCTGTAGGTCCTTATCTGTACAAATATTAAATAATCTTTCAGCATCACCGCTAGCGTAGTAATAAGGTGTCCGAGTGGGGTACCGCTGGAGATTATTTTCTCGTAGGTTCGCGCCCAGCAATGGTTCCATTTTATTTCATAGGATAATTTTTTTTTAATTATTTATCACAGAGCTGTAAACGATATTCATTTAAAAATATTTTAGTACTTACTACGGATAGTTTTCAATATTTTGTCATCGAAATAGATGTGTCGTATTGGTTTATGATAGATACGGACAAAATATATATTTCACATTTCACGTTATGGCAAAAATGGCATACGTACTCGGATGCCCGCATCTAAGTAATGTAAAAAGGAAAATCTAGTTGCCCGAAAACTTCAATCCGAAATCTGCATTTTTCGTCATTTTTTTGTGTTTTTGAATTTTTTCAGAAGTTTTGCATTCCTCTAAATAGGAAAAATGTGGGAGAAACCGATATTTTGAATTTACCCCGTAACTACTACTATACAATGTTTTTTTTTTGTATGCTCTCGATCGGTGCTTTGCGAAGCAAAATCGGTCCAAGGGCACTTTTCACCATTTTATCCTGCTATACCCTTTCGACAAAAATAAAAACAGTGTCTTACCTCGTGATTAACAATGCTAGATTTGTTAAAAGTCGCCGTCACCTCACCCCAGGCTGTATTTTTTTGCTTCAGAGTAGTTGTGTCCGTTTTTTTGCACTCTATTATATGTTCAAATTTATTTAAACATTGTAATAAAGTGTTCCGCTCTGCCGCTGTAAAATTGTTGGTTTTACGTTCCATGGTGTCTCGCGATAAAATGATAATTTGAAAAATTAAACTCGGAAATGAAGAAACACAAATAAACAAAGCTAAACAACGAAATGATTTAACAGAAAATAACACAACGAATAAATTATTAAGAAGAAACGAAGGAACAGCCGAAGAAGGAGGAAGCGTCACAACTATTGTCTTAGTAACTAATTCGCTTATTTTATTATTTCTTTTGTTATAATCAATCAATCGGCAAGGCATCGATTTCTACGCACATCTTGTTAAAATTGGAATTGGGTAGCCGTGAAAACTATCTCGAATGTTCCGCCTTTTTGGTGGCATTACACCTCAGCGCTCCGTGCGGCCCATGGGTGATTTGCCGGGTGGTGTTGATACAAGACTGTTACGCAGCATGCGGATAATTATATAACTAAGTTCCTGCGGCTCATGTCTAATGAGAATACAACACTTTTCTCTCATTGGTGGTCCTAAATCGAATAATTCCGAAGTTTCCCAAAGCGAAGCAAGCCGCATGTCTGTGTGCGATGCGCGCAGCTTAGGCCCAATCAGGGCCTTAGCATCGTACACTGCAGACGCGCACGTACACTGCAACACGAATGGTGTTTAGAGCTCGATATGCTGACATTGGCCGCATGCCACGCCTTAGCCACGCTCACTATCCAATGACAGCCAGGATCTCCCTTCCACGCAACGTCTAAACCGCGTTTGTGAATACACGAAAAATGTGAATCAGGATTACACGTCCGAGCCAGGTTTACGTAATCCCGGCTTACAGCGAGGCCTAAGTGCAGTACGTGAATACGACCCTTGATTCTCTTCATTCGAACCTCCGGTTACGTATCTGACGAACAGCTAGTCTTCAGGGCAGCCAATTCACAATACTTTTGAAAGTAAAAGATTCTACAATGTTACTATAAACTACTTTATTGTATTTTACGTTCTGTATGGTGGGATCTTCTAAAAAGTTTGTAAACAACCTTATTCAATTATACAGTTCATATGCTTGTCTTTTTGTTTAGTTATTCTGTTTTACCAATATGATTGCCAAGAATTTGTATTGGAGTTTATTATTTGTTCAACAGATATAAATAAATCTATGCACATATAATTAATGTTTATTGTATTCTTTATTTTTGTTCCCTTTCGGGTTACAAGACTCCGCCTCACACCTCCTTCTTATCTTACTGTTTTGTAATTGAAGTGCTCGCGTAGATGGAAAGCGAGTGGATAGTGGACGGGTGAGTGGCAAGTAAGCGCAGGCGGTGAAGTTATGAGAACACTATAAACTATTTATTTACCACACTAAATAACAGCTATTCACACACTGAGTGAACCCGTGGTGAGTTGCACCGTACGAGAAATAATATTGAGAGTAAAGAGTTGATGTGAAACCGTCCGAAAAGAGAAGTGTTGCTATAGCACAAGAAGTGACGTCCGCGTGATACAATGGTTGCGAGGTGAGTGTGAATAAAAGGCGGGCGCCGGAAGCGCACCGGCTCGTCACGTGAGATCTCGAAAGTAATCGATTAGATCTGTATTGATCTCTGATAGGTGGACAAGTTATCGATTCGAGATCTCGCGTGAGTGATGAGCGTGAAGTGAGGTGAAGTTGGTCGGTAATATAGATTTCTCTGACATTTCCGCCCGCCATCAGCGAGTGCGCTGATGTAATTGAAGTTGATGTCCAGGTGTAAGTTGGATCACCCCGTTTGGTGAAGTGGGAGTGGCGCAAGCTTTGCGATTGGCCGCATGAGAGTGGTTGTTGCCGTCTTGATGGTCACTACCCTGGTGAGACCGTCCTTCCCTGGATGGAGTGTGATGACCCGTGCTAGTGGCCATTTGGATGGTGGGAGTCTCTCATCGGTGATGAGCACGAGTGAACCCACCTTGATATCATTGGAGGGATGATGCCACTTGGAGATTGATTGCTGCCGTTGTAGGTAGTGAGCCGACCATTGATTCCAGAATTGTTGAAGTTTTTGTTGAAGTAGTTGCCATCGAGAGAGCCGACCGATTTTCACATCGTCGAGTGACGGTTCAGGCAGGGTTGTAAGCGCACCGCCTGAGAGAAAGTGGCCAGGTGTGAGTGCTGAGATGTCGTCAGGGTCGTCGCTGAGTGCCTCCAGTGGTCTTGAATTTAAGACCGCCTCTATTTGAGTGAGCACCGTGGTGAGCTCTTCAAATGTGAGCAAGGTGTCGCCCACAGTGCGACGGAGGTGAAACTTCATGGACTTCACCACCGCTTCCCATTTGCCACCCATGTGTGGCGCTGCAGGTGGGTTGAAGTTCCATTGAGTTCTGTCCCTTGACAGAATTGAAGTGATGGCCTGATGTTCTCGAGTGCTCTGGATGAATAGTTTCTGGAGGCTGATGTCTGCACCGATGAAATTGGTGCCGCAATCAGAGTAGACCGTGTGTGGGATGCCCCGTCGTGACGTGAACCGGCGGTAAGCGGCAATGAATCCTTCCGTGGAATAGTCGCTTACCGTCTCAAGGTGGACTGCTGAAGTGCTAAAACAAACAAAAATGCAGATCCACCCCTTTGAAGTTTTCGCGCCGCGACCCTTCCAAGTCTTCATGGAGTATGGCCCGGCGTAGTCCACACCCGTGTGGTGGAAAGCCCGAGATGGTGAGACTCGTGACTCTGGCAGCTGGCCCATAAGTTGTTGGGCTCGTATCCCTCTCTGTCGTGCACAGGGCATGCACCGAAGGATGTGGGACTTTACTGGCGCCCTGCCTCCAATAATCCAAAAAGATTGTCGTACAGTTGCCAGAGTGAGCTGAGTGCCGCCATGGAGAGTGCGTTGATGTGCGTCGTCTATAACCAGCGACGATAGTCGTGAATGGCGAGGTAGAATGACTGGGTGTTTTTCGTCGTGGCTGAGTGCTGACAGGTTGAGCCGGCCGCCGACTCGTACGACTCCTTGGTGATCCAGGAATGCAGTAAGGCGGTTGAATGGGTGATTCTTCGGCAATGTCCCATGTGAGCTAAGCGTCCTCAGCTCATGTGAGAAAAATGCCGCTTGAGTTGATTTAATCCAAAAAATCCGATCTCTTTCCATGTCAGCAGATTGAAGTGACGTGATTGGTGATGAGTCTGAAGTTCCCTTGAATTTTGAAAGTGCTCTGAAACAAATAGCCGTGAGTCGAAGTAGTTTGTGAAGTGAAGAGTATTTGTAAATGAGGTCCCAATGGTAGTCGATTTTGGGCGCGGCTACCGTAAGTGAAATGCCTGGACGAGCTTCTAGTGCACATGAGTCGTCCAATTCCGTCGGTTGAGGTGGCCATGAGGCTGGTGATTGTGTTATCCATGGTGGTCCCGTCCACCATAGGGCATGCCTTTCGAGTTCCTTTGTGGTTACGCCCCGCGAAGCGCAATCAGCTGGGTTTGATGTTCCCGGTACATGTCTCCAATGACCAGTTGGAGTGAGTTCTTGAATTTGTGTCACTCTATTCCGTACGAAATCCTTCCACCGTGAGGGGTGAGTCTTGATCCATGTGAGGGTGACTTGTGAATCCGTCCACATATGAGTATCCGTAATCTTGTATTGTAGAGTGGCTGTGACGTGCTTCACGAGTTTTGAAAGTAGCAGCGCTGCAGAGAGTTCTAATCTCGGGATAGTGAGTGTCTTGATTGGAGCTACTTTAGTTTTTGATGTGACGAGTGAAGCCTTGGCGCCTGTGGACGGTGAAGTTGTCACAATGTACACTACCGCTGACATTGCGAGTTGAGATGCATCAGAGAAACCGTGAATTTCAACCGTAGAGTTCGTGTAAGTGTGGAACCACCGTGGTATTGAGAGCTTGGCCAAGCATTTGAAGTCTTCTCTGATAGCCAACCATCGTGTTGAAATTCTGACCGGTAATGGGTCATCCCAGTTGAGTTTGTGCAACCAGAGTTCTTGGAGAAGCATCTTTGCTCTGATTACAACTGGTGAAATGAAGCCGAGTGGATCAAATATCTGTGCCACTTCAGATAGGACGTGTCTCTTTGTAAGTGCTCCCGCATGGTCTTGAAGTTGTGGAAAGAAGGTGAAGTTGTCAGTTTGAGGGTGCCACCGTAATCCGAGTATTTTGGTCGCGCAGTCGTCGAGAGATATTGATGTCGATGCTTCATTTGAGGAAGTTACCTTAAGGAGATCGTGACTTGTTGAGTGCCACTTCGCCAAAGGAAATCCGCCCGCGTTCCACAATCCCGTTAATTGTTTAGCAACCCGTTTGAGTTGACGCACTGAATCCGCACCCCCGAATATGTCGTCAACGTATCTTCCCTTTGTTATTGATGGTAAGGCAAGTGGATAGTGTTGGCCCTCGTCTTCAGTCAACTGCAAGAGTGTTCTTATCGCCAAAAATGGAGCTGCCTTTGTTCCGTATGTAACCGTGGTGAGGTGGTATGAAGTTTCATTGAAGTTCTCGTCAATCCACAATATTCGCTGCAGATCCCAATCATCCTTGTGTACCCGTATCTGCCTGTACATCTTGGTGATGTCAGTTGCGAATATGTGACGGTGATGTCTGATCCAAGTGAGCACATCCGTGACGTCCAGCAGTAGATTTGCACCTGTGTACATGAGGTCATTTAGAGATTTCCCAGATGATGTGGAACTTGAGCCATTGAACACAACCCGTAGTTTTGTTGTGGTGCTGTCAGGCCGTAGGACTCCGTGGTGAGGCAAATAATATGGTTGAAGTGAAACCTGAGTCGACGTGCCACCGTGTGAGACCCTCAACCCTCCTGAAGCCGAAGCTTCATGTGCCAAGGTCATCTCACTAGTAACACTGCCAACATCAGGCTTACCTTGTTGAGTTATCCGTGGTGAGTTGCCTGCCACTGGTTGCATGTGTCCAAGTGTTTCATATTCCCTCATGAATGAAGTGTACATTTGTTTGTATGTGTCATCTCTTGAGAATTTCCTTAAAGTGCGTTGAAGGCACTGATGTGCCGTTGAATATGAAGTTCCTAGGAGTGATGTTGGAGATTTTAATGGTATACGCACAGTATACCGTCCAGATGTGTCACGAGAGTGAGTTGAATTGAAGTGATCCTCGCACTTTTGCTCCTCAGGTGTCAGTTTGTTGACGTTGTCCATCCTAACCTCCTCTTGAGTCCAAAATTTGGTTAAGAGCTCTTGAAGTTCACAATTTTGACGTTGCACTGACACATGGTAAGCATGAGATGACACTGGGCCTGTAATAAGCCATCCAAATATTGAGTGCTGTGCTATTGGCATTGATGGATCACCCTTGATGACGTCAGGCAAAATGATGTGACCATAGAAATTTGCTCCCAAAACTATATCAATTTTGCGTGGTGTGGTGAAGTCTGGATCTGCCAGCTGCAGGTTCTTGAGGTGAGGCCATGAGTGACTCCGAGGCTGGAATGATGGCAGTATTGATGTCACATTCTTTAAGATGTGTGCTCTCACCGTGACAGTTTCCTTGCTGTAAATTGACTGCAGCTTGAGTGACACCACGCCTCTTGTTTCTGCTGATTTTGTTCCACCAATGCCAAGGATGGAGATTGACGAGTGTTGACGTGGTACGTTGAGGTCCTTGATGAGTTTCTCCGTGACAAAAGAGAGCTCTGATCCAGGATCTATTAACAGACGAGTGATTTGATTGCATACCGTGGAGTGCACCGTGGCTATTGCTGTGGCGAGCAGCGATGAGTCGGTTCCTGTGACGTGCACTGAATTCTTCATTGTGACGTGCTGATTCTTGATCTCCCTGGTGACGTGCTCCGTTTCTTGATGTGAGGTGAGTTGCTTGACGACTGCACCGACATCCTATTGACGTGCTGATGTGTTTGGCCGTGTTGAGGAGGCAGATGAAGTAGTTCCGTGGTAGGCATTATCGTGCAGCATAGTATGGAGCCTGCCAGAGCAATTTGCGCAGCTCATGGCGTTGCGACAGGCAGCCACACTGTGCCGTCCCAAACAATTAAAACAAAGCCGCTTCGCAACGACTATTGCCCGGCGTTGAGTGACTCCGAGATTGCGGAACTTTTCACATCTCACCATGAAGTGCTCTTCATTGCAGCAATCACACATATATTTAGATGATGTGGGCTCTTGCCGTGGTTGACGTGCAGGCGTTGACGTGCTCGCTGTGTGTGAGGTGCGCCGTGGTTGTTGCTGCTGCTGTGATGTGGAGCCTTCGACCCTTTCGAGTGCGCGCGCTCGAGCGCGTATGAAGTCCTCCAGTTTGGTGAATGTGGGATATTCCGTCGAGTTCCCCAGTGAAGTTTCCCACTGTTCATACGTCGCCCGATCGAGCTGCCTGGTGAGGTGGTGAATGAGGATGCAGTCACCGAGGTCTGCCACTTCGAGTGACTGCAGAGCCGTCCGTGCTTCCGCCGTTCGTGAGATCAGTTCCGTGAGTCCTTTCGCCGTTCCTTGACTGGTGCTCCGTCGCATGAGGTGGGTGAGTTGGGAGTCGATCAGCAACCTCCTGTTACGGTATCTTCTCTCCAGCAACTCCCACGCTGGTTGAAATGAGGTGGCGCTAACAGGAAGGTTGGCTACGACCGAGGCTGGCTCTCCGACCAAGCAGCCACGGAGGTAGTGGAGACGTGCAATGTCACTCAACTTGGGGTTGTTGGTGACAAGTTGAGTGAAGAGATCTGAGAATGAGGGCCATTCCTTATAATCGCCCTTGAATGTGGGCAGGGTGATGTCCGGGAGTCGGGTGTGAAGTGTGTCCGTGGTTGCCCGTGTGTCCGTGGTTGTTCGTGTCTCCGTTTGAGATGCCACCGTGAGTGCCCTTTTTAGTTTTATGAGGTGGAGCCGCGCCGTCCTGTATGCTTTGGCCTCCCTGCCGTGTGAGTCCTCGTTGAAGTAGGGGTGACAGAGGTGTCGGGCCGGCCAGTTGAGTTCGAAATGGGTGTGTTGCTCCGCGAATTTGAGGTGTGTCCGTTCCAGGTGTTGCGTCATGAATTCGACTTCGTCCAGATCGTAGATGACGAGATTATTAGGATCTATTTCCATAATGGTTTCAATCTCATTCAATCGGCTCATTTGAGTGCAGGCCATGATTGTGAGTTCGGTGGGGAGTGCTGCCGGTGATGTGCTCCGTGTGACGGGCGGTTTTGAAGTGCCGGTTTTTCGCGAGGAGTGCGCCGTGGTGCCATCTTTCGGCGGAGCGACTGAGACTGCCGGTGTTGTTTTGGCAGGTGGTGTGATGGCCGGTGTTGTGATGGCCGGTGTGGTGGGAGGGGGCTCTTCGACCTCAACCACCTCGTGGCTCGCTGCCCATGACTCTTCTTCACCCTTGTCGGCCATCTTGATTGGCGATTTGAAGTGTAACCGTCACCGTAACCGTCTTTTCACTGCACGAACTCTCACTCACTATTTCGCGATAGCCACCGATTCCACTATCCGGCTCGAAGGACCAGAATGTTTTGTAATTGAAGTGCTCGCGTAGATGGAAAGCGAGTGGATAGTGGACGGGTGAGTGGCAAGTAAGCGCAGGCGGTGAAGTTATGAGAACACTATAAACTATTTATTTACCACACTAAATAACAGCTATTCACACACTGAGTGAACCCGTGGTGAGTTGCACCGTACGAGAAATAATATTGAGAGTAAAGAGTTGATGTGAAACCGTCCGAAAAGAGAAGTGTTGCTATAGCACAAGAAGTGACGTCCGCGTGATACAATGGTTGCGAGGTGAGTGTGAATAAAAGGCGGGCGCCGGAAGCGCACCGGCTCGTCACGTGAGATCTCGAAAGTAATCGATTAGATCTGTATTGATCTCTGATAGGTGGACAAGTTATCGATTCGAGATCTCGCGTGAGTGATGAGCGTGAAGTGAGGTGAAGTTGGTCGGTAATATAGATTTCTCTGACACTTACAAACCTTAAACTCTACCGCCTTACAACTACTCTTATCCTATTTCCTAACTAAACGCTCGCCTTCGCTCCCCCTGCCAACGCCTCGCACGCTCTGCCCTTTCGCCTCTCCACCTCCTCTCTGTCCTCTCACCCTACGCTTCCTTAACCTACGTCTTCTATTGTTAACCTTACACTCTACCCACCACCATCCCCTGCGACTTCCGTTTCCCTCATTCACTCCTTGTCTGTTTCATTCATCCTCATTCATTCCTCCTCTTCTCTTCCTTCCCCCCTACCCTTCCCCCTCCCTCCCTTACCACTCTTTTTCCTTTTCCTTCCTTTCTCGCTCTATTTCCCTGATCCATCTTTCTCCTTCCCCTTCCGCCCCCAGTACCTCTCTCGCTTTTTCCTTCCATGTTCCTTCCCGCTCTCCCGCGTACCCCCATCCACCACACCTCTCCCATACATGCTCTCATGATTCACCCTCTACCCCACACAGCCTGCACCTCCTTTCCCACTCCCCTTCCCAATATCTTCCCTGCTTCATCTCATTTCCCAGCCTAAACCTTGCCAACCTTCTTCTTCTTTCCTCTGCCCACCTTTTCCCCAAATACCCTGGCCTCCCTTCCTCCTTCAGTTCCTCATACACTTCATTGTATTTGGAGTCTCTAATCCTCTCTCCCCTCTCTTTCCTCTGGTCCTCCTGGTCTCTCTTTTCTAACTCCTCATACTTAATCTCCCTCCCCTCCTCGGCCACCCCTATCCCTCTCTGTCTCATGAACTCTCTCCTTTCCTCTTCCCATCTCCCTATTACCTTTCCCTTCCTCCATCTCTCCTTCAACTCCTCCCAACATCTCCTGGCTATATCTCCTCCCCTACCTTCCTCCAGCTTCTTCTCATAAGCCCACGCTCTCCTCCCCGCCCTGATTCTGATCTTCCATCTCTTTGTTTCCTCTCTTACGCAATACCCTGGCGTCCTCCAGTCTACCCCTAAGATCCACCTCAGGTACCTCTCCTGTAGCCCCTCCACTTCTACCCTCTCCCTCCATCCCCACACCTCCACCCCATATTCCATCACAGTCCATATCATGGCGTCATACAGCCATACCCTTCTGTCCCAATCCCTCTCCCATAGCCTCCTTCCTATCCCCCACACGTCCCTCATCACCGCCGCCGCTTTCCTCCTTCTCTCCCTCACATGCTCCTCCTGTCCCCCGTTCGCCATGAACGTGTATCCTAAATATTTCATCGTCTTCACTTCTTCCAACCGCTTTCCCTTCCACCTCCAATCTACCTTCCTTTTCCTGCCTCCCCCCCTCCTAAACCTTACCACTTTCGTCTTCTTTTCATTCACCTCTAGTCCCTTCCTGTCCATATACCTTTCCAGTCTCTTTATCATTGCCCTCATATCATCCTCTCCCTCCGCCATCATCACAATGTCGTCCGCGTATGACAACGTATATACTCTCTCCCCCCCGCTCAGCCTCATCCCTCCCCAACCTCCCTTCCTCATCTCCTCCTCTAAATCTGCCAGCAGGATGTTGAACAGCAGGGGGCTCAGCGGGCACCGCTGCCTCAGGCCCCTCGCTGTCCAGAACGGCTCACTTTGCTTCTCCCCCGCCCTCACTGTACTACGTGTCTCTCTCATCATTTCTTCCACTCTCACCACTAGCCCCTCTCTTATCCCCTTTTCCCTCATTGCCTCAGTCAGCCTCTTCCTATTCACCGAGTCGAAGGCTGGCTTCAGGTCCACAAACACCGCTACCAACTTTCCCTTATCTTTCCCTAGCTGTCTGTTCACCAGGTAGTTCAGGGCGTAGATCTGGTCTACAGTCCCTTTGCCTTTCCTGAAGCCCGTTTGTGTCCCCGAAAGCAGCCCCCTCCCCTCCACCTCCTCCCTTAACCTCTCTGCTAGTGTCGCCGCATACACCCTGTACAGTGAGGGCATCAGGGTCACACCCCTGCAGTCTTCCTTCGTCTTCCCCTCCCCCTTTTTCACTATAGGGATGATTGACCCCTCCTTCCATTGCTCCGGCCAGCTCTCCCCCTCCCACACCCTCCCACATATCTCCCATCCCCATTCCTCCACCTCCTCCCCTCCGTATTTCCATACCTCGTTCGGGATCCCGTCCGCCCATATTGCTTTTCCATCCTTCAGCCTCTTCATCACCCTTACCACTTCCCCTCTCTCCTCATCCTTTCCCCTGCCTCTCCCCCCCCCCCCCCCTAACAATCCTACAAAGTATTCTTTCCATTCCTCTATCTGTATTTCCTCATTTACCCTTTTTCTCTGTCCCCTTATCACCCCCCACACTGCACTTTCCGTCCTAGCCTCCCCCGCCTCTCTAATCATCCTTTCCCTTTCTTCCTCCTTTTTCCTCTCGCAGAGCTTCCTGTATTCTTTTTTGCCCCTTCTGAATTCCTTTTCCGCCTCTCCTTCCCCCTTTGCCTTCAACTTCCTCATCTCTCTTCTTACCTCTTTCTTCCTCTTCCTACATTCCTGGTCCCACCATCCCTTCCTCCTGCCCCCCTTCTTCTCCCCCCTTTTTCTTTGCTCCCCTTCCTCCATTGCTCCTCTTACCACTCTTCCTAGCTCCTCTAGCTCTTCCTGTGTTCCCCCCCTCTCTTTCCCCTCTCCTTTTCTTCCTTGCATCCTTCTCCTGAAATTCTCCCTACCCTCCTCGTCCGAATTTCCTCTCTCTTTTCCCTTGCTTCCCCCTCCTCTCCTTCCTTCCTCCTTTCCCCCCCCCCCCTCTTTCATCCACACTATCAGGGGTTGGTGATCGGAATCCACCGCCTCCCCTACCTCCAGTCTTCCTACCTTTTCCCTTGCCCTCACCCCCCCTATCACGTAGTCAATCACCGTGTTTCCCTTCCCTCCCGTGTATGTGAACTCTCCCTCTTCGTCCCCTTCTGTTCCCCCGTTCAGAATTGCCCACCCCGTTTCCTCCAGGCATTCCACCAGCATCCTACCCTCTCTATTGACCTTCGTGTCCTTGGATCTCCTCCCTCCCTACTCCTCCTCCTCTTCCCCTACCCATCCTCCACCTACTCCTGTTCTCGCATTAAAATCTCCTACAATTATCGTTGTCCTTTCCTTCTCCTCCCTCTCCATTAACCCCCTCAATCCTTCTAGTTTTTTCTCTATATCCCCGTTCACATACACCCCCCTTATCCTCCATCCCTCTTCCCCAATCCGCATTTCCCAGCCCCAGCTCCCCTCCTCCGTTTCCCCCTCTTCCTTCACTATCGTCCCTAATCCCTTTCTCACTCCTCTTATCATTCCCCCACACGCCCTCCCTTTTTTATTCCTTCTTACTGCTCCTCTCGCCTCCCACTCGAACTCCTTCGGCATCTTCCCTCTCACCTTTTCCCATTTCTTCTCCTCGACCCTTGTCTCCGCTAACAGCACTACATCCCACTCCTTTATTTCTTCCCAGAATCCCCTGTCCTTGTTTTCCACTCCTGCGACATTCCAAAAGGCCAGTTCCCATCCCTTTCCCCCCTCTCCCTTTCTCTCCTTTCCCCTCCTCTCCCACCTCCTTCCTTTACCTCTACTCCTTCCCTCCACCTTCTCCCCCCTCCCCCCTTCCCCCGATCTTAACCCTTCCCCCCCTCTCCCTTCCCTCAATCTTTCCTCCTCCTCGTCCCATCTCCACCACTTCCCTACTATTTGCACCTTCCCATATCCTACCCACACCCTCTTACCTTTGCCTCTTTCTTCCCTCGCTATCTCCTCTAATCTCCATCTCATTTTCCTTTCCTTCCACGTCAGGTCATCCTCTATCTTTATTCCCTTCTCCCTCAACTTCCCCCTCGCCACCATCACCTCTCTCTTCTGCTCTCTGTTTCCTAGTGTTGCGATTACCTCTCCCCCCTCCCCCCCTCTTGTCAGCTCTCTTGTTTCCCCAATTTCTACTTCCACCCCCAGTTCCTTCAACAAACCTTTGAGCTCCCCCTCTTTTTTCTCGCCCTTCCCCTTCCATCCTCTGACCGCTATATTATTCCTCCTTTCCTCCCTCTCCTTCCTTTCCTCTTTCCATTCAATTCTCCTCAGTTTGTCCCTAATCTCTTCCATTTCCTTTTCCTCCTGCCCTTCCCCTCCCCCGCCCCTCTCACTCTTCTCTTCCTTGCTTCCCATGCCCTCCAGTTTCCCTTCCATTTCCGCTATTCTTCTCTCTATCCCTTCCTTCTCCTTCCTCCATCTCTCCTCTCCTTCCTTCATCTGCCTCTTTAGCTCCGCTATCACTTCCTCCCTCGTCTCTCTCCCCTGTCTCTCCACCTGGCCCTTCATCACCTCTAACATCCCCTTCATTTCCAACATGGCCTCCTTCATCCCTTCCCTCACTTCCTTCCTCAGTTCCTCTTTTATCATCTCCCGTATCCTCCCCTCTTCGCCCTCCTCCTCTTCACCCTTCGCCGCTTCACTCTTCAGCGATCTTTGTAGTCTTTTCCCTACTTTAAATATCCAGTCCTCCTTCTTCCCTCCACCCGTTCTTTCCTCTTCCCCCTCCCTTTTCCTTTTCCACTGATCCTCCATGCTTCCTACACTTCCTCTTCTCATTCCCATCCCTAATCCCAGCTCCTTTGCCTTCTCCATTACCCTCATCCCTACCTTACCGACTCCGATCTATCCCACTTCCTCGTTCTCTTTACTCCCTGTAGGTGTCGCTGTCCCCTATTCACCCACCTGTCCGCCCGCTCTTTCCCTATCTCGCCCACGTTTCCTCCTAACCTCACTCTTTCTCACCCGCCTTTCACTGCTCCCTCCACCTTTTCCCGTCAACCTTTTCCTCCACCCACACTCGTGCACCACCCTCTATCTCTCCGCCCCCTCTGCCCACTTTTTCCCAACCCTCCCGCTTCTCCTTACTCCTTTCTCACCCACTTTTTCGCACTCGCTCACACACTCTAATCCACGCTGCTTCTCACCGGAAACGGAAGTCCAATTAATGTTTATTGCATGCAGTCTTAATTTTGTCCTCATATCTTATTTCAGGGGGTAATTTGAAGAACGCGGGATCATAGTCCACAAATGATAAAACCACATTTTCATTTTACTAAAATTACTTTTTCATATTCATTTGTTTATTTGGTCTTTTTGTCATCTGTTGTACTCTACGCGGGTGGGCCCGAAGGCCGGCGGACACCTCGACACTTTCGGTCTATATTCCGCAACACACCCTTCAACGATCGAGATCACGCTCGATCAACGGGCAGTTAAAAACTGCTACCAGTCTATCGGGATGCTAGCCCCAGCATCTTACTGGTGGAAGCGAGGCCTTCCTAAACCTCTCCCATAGTTCTGCCAACCATGGTAAGGCGAGCTGATTAAGTGCAGCTCCCACACCGGGGTAAAACCCCTACCAAGCTATTGCTTCACCACTGCCACGACGATTGCAACCCCGGTGCCTTAGATAGTAATTCGAGTTAGTACCCAGGGTGCCGTCCCAAATGTGGGGGACCGGTGGCAGCTAAGGGCAACGCGGGTGGGACGTTCCCACACGCTACCCTACCACTACCACCGGTGGGCCCCCCACCCCGTCTACCGATTATCCTCCGGTCGAGTGGACCCACAGCCCAGCAGCCGATTAAGGGTCCAGTACAAGCGTATGTCAGGTCCGTGGGTACGCCAAGCCCCAAAGGTCCCCACCACCAAGGGCGGGACCCCCCCTGCGGGAGGTCTTTTTGTCTGTTCTGTTCTACTCGTCGCAAGGGGGGCCCGAAGGCCGGCGACCACCCCGGCTCTAATGGCCTATATGACGCCAACCCCTCAGTCAAAGGATCGAGATCACGCTCGATCAACGCACAATAAAACTGCTACCAGTCTATCGGGTTGCTAGCCCCAGCATCTTACTGGTGGAAGCGAGGCCTTCCTAAACCTCTCCCATAGTTCTGCTAACCATGGTAAAGCGAGCTGATTGAGTGCAGCTCCCACACCGGATTTTCACACCCTAGCCAGCACTATGGCTTCACCAACTGCCACGACGATTGCAACCCCGGTGCCTTAGATATAATCAGAAGTTAGTACCCGGGGTGCCGTCCCAAATGTGGGGGCCCGGTGACAGCTAAGGGCAACGCGGGTAGGACGTTCCCACACGCTACCCTACCACTGCCACCGGTGGGTCCCCCACCCCGTCTACCGATTATCTTCCAGTCGAGTGGACCCACAGCCTAGCAGCCGATTAATGGATCCAGTACCAGCGTATGTAGGGTCCGTGGGTACGCCAAGCCCCAAAGGTCCCCACCACCAAGGGCGGGACCCCCCTGCGGGCGGTCTTTTTGTCAGTGTGTACAATCTATTTCCTCTTTATATTCTCTTCCGCGATTGTGGAAGTGTAACGTACCGCGCCGCCAAGCGTCACCGAGCACCGCCGAGCGCCGCCGACGAGCACTGCGGCCCATGACGTCGTGCCTGCCTGCCTACCGTGACGTCAGCATGCATCGCCCGAACTAGTGACGTACCCAATATAGTGACGTGCCCCCATCAGTGACGCGCCCGATCTAGCGACGCGCTCGCATAGCAACGAACACCTGAACAAAGCGCAGCGGCCACGCGCGATCACGTGCACAGCGAGTGCATAGCGACGGTTGGGAACGTGCTATTCCCCGAAAATGCACCCCACCGCGATGCCCTACTTCTTTACTTCTCGGGACCCCTTGCCTAAGGTCAAATCGTATAAAACAGGGCTCCGCCAGGCCTCCACAGTTCAGACAGCTTCAGAAGAAGACCGTGCAAGGGTCTGCGTAAGAAATTCCCGAGCGTATTAAATATTTAGAAAAAGTGTATCCAGGATCACTAAAGTGTCATTTTCGCTGTTTGTTCTCGTTGCAAGGAACAACTTGTGCGTGTTCCGAGCGTGTCTAGTCTAGTTCAGTTTAAATTCAGAGTCCGGCAGCTTCAGAAAAGAGTGTCTTTTCGCTAACCGCGATTTCTAGCAAGGAATAACTTGTGAATATTCCGCGCAATTTCTAGTCTTAGTCATTCTGCCACACGTCAGTGTGTAGGTTTAGTTCTCGTTAATAGCTCTTTCCTTCAAACCAAATAATACGTTCTAGTCAATTGTCGTTTTCTGTTAATGTATTCGCGTCGTATTTTAGTCACATTATTCGAAATAGTAGTTAAATTATCGTTGTGTGTTTTATATTTAACTGCTTTTCTGTGTATTTATTTTATTCAATATATATTCTATTTATTTGTTTTCCACAATTCTTTGCCATAGCGTTGTTCAATCGCGCAGTACTCGAATCCTACGAACGAGGTTTCCCTTTACCGCTCAAGGGAACCGGCGAGCCAAAAAGAAATTACAAAATCCACTTTCCTCAAAGTTGCGCAAGGGGTGCAGCCGTGAAAAATCGGACGAGGCCCTTGTCAGTTATCCTTTCGAGTTTGCTTGCCCAGGGTGCAGCCGTGAAAAATCGGACGAGGCCTGGGGTAGTGACTCAAAAACCGAATCGGCCGAAGGGTGCAGCCGTGCAAAGCCGGCCGAGGCTGGAGACGATTTTCCTATACCCCCTCTCTCCTCCTTTCGACCGGCAAGACGTATTTCCGCAAGGGAGTACGAGGAGCTGTTAGAGAGGCATCACGAAGGGTAGCGACGTACAGGGTGCAGCCGTGAAAAATCGGACGAGGCCTGTACTTAGCCGCTCACTCCTCTCACGTATATTTCTTTCCTACCGGCACTGACAAAAATCCTCACCACGTCAGGCCGTGGCTCGTAACAGAAGTACCAAATGTAATCCAATTATTTTCAATATAATATTGTGTTCAATATATCACATAAAAAAAGATTTCCTTATTTCGGTCCCTACCTTTTAACACTTTGGTTATTTTTATATGTTTAAAACTTTTTGAAGAAGCCATTGCGGTTTTATAGTTGTTATAATGTATTATTATATTTAACTTCGTACGTTGTCAGAAACATGGCAGTTCAAATTATGCTAAGGCCGTTTTTAAAATGATCGAGAAAACATTTTATTTATTGATGAATAATGACTTTCTATGGTCAATGATGTTTGAGAAAATAAATCCTGGAACATGACCTTTCGGTCGGACACTCTGATTCGGAGTCCCGGTTGAAATATCGATCTATGTTGCTCTGGATAAGTCTAGATACAAAAGCTTTAATATGGGATGCATTTCGGTTCAGATCAGTTCAGATCCACCAATTGTCAAATATGTTCAAAATAAGCGCTCGTACAACCAGGAAGATGGCGACTTGTGAACACCAACATCAAAGGTGCCGACGGTCAGTGTCGCTACTGTGTATGCTTATACTGTGCTAGAGCCCCTAATTTTATATCACAATCAGTGGAAACTGATCTATTGATCGACGTAAGTCTTCAATATAAAAATGTAATTGAAAATAAAAAAACCGATGCCACTACGTGGAGGGACAAAGAACGGGCACAAATAGTGTTCAGAGCTCCATATGCTGACACAGCCCTCCTATAACGCGGTACTCTCATAACGCGGTTTCTTTGAAACTTTGAAAATTCGCTTAGCGCATGTAGACCGGACCAAGACAACTCAACGGAACAAAAAGAAAAATAGATTTTTTGTACCCTTTGAACCAGATGACTGCCTTTAGCAATGAAAAGAGTCATTTTTTATGTATATTATTCCATACTCGTGGCACATAAAAAACGAGTCTCCTTATTGCCCCTTAAGGAATAACACTGGACAACAAATTTCGACTTTGTTTTTGCTTCCTGGCATCTATTAGCTAATTCTTATAGATTTTGACGCGCTGAAAACGAATCTGAAATCCGTTTTTGTTTATTAGGTCTAGTTTTCGAGAAATCGAATTTTAAATAAAAATGCGTTTTTTGCACTTTGACCCACATTTACGTCGGAAATATAAAAGTGAGACAATTTCCTTTTATCGGAAAAAATTCTGAAGACTTTCCAGAATAAAATAGTATATAATAATTGTGGAGTATGTACTTGCAAATATGTATAAACATTGATTAAAGTTGGCGAGACACGTTTTTCACGCCTATTTTGAGGGACTCTTTTCGTTTTTCTGTCGAAATGATTCTTCTGGCGTGGATTTCAACTACTCTACGCGATAGAACAGACATTTTTCTTTGGGAAACCATTACAATCGCACTCAGAACTGATTCCAGTTTCGCACGGGAAAAGGGAAAAGAAGTCCGTGTCACGCAGTGTCAGCAGGGGTTTTTCGGCCCTACTGTATGTAGCGTGCTCCACACCGGAGTATCTCCGCCGAGCAGCGAGCAGTCACATGCGCGTAAAAAAATCGATGGCGGGGATTTTTTCCGATAAAAGGAAATTGTCTCACTTTTATATTTCCGACGTAAATGTGGGTCAAAGTGCAAAAAACACATTTTTTGTTAAAATTCGATTTCTCGAAAACTAGACCTAATAAACAAAAACGGATTTCAGATTCGCTTTCAGCGCGTCAAAATCTATAAGAATTAGTTAATAGATGCCAGGAAGCAATTTTCGTGTTGTCTAGTGTAATTAACAAACTTACATTGAAGATCAAGGGCAAACAACTTGAAGATTAAAATTTGTTAAGAAAAATATCAACCTGCTTTATATACGTGTTGGATAGTGTATTTATTTAAATTGACAATATAAAGTTTTGCCCTAACATTTCAGAGTTCCATGCTAAATTTATCTTTCCATATGGTTTGGCTATCTTCTCATTACATATGGTCTTCTCTCAATCATTTCATAATCATCATCATCACTATAACATCATCTGATGAGAAAACATTGATGTTTCATATAATCAAAAAGTCATTTTGGTGCTATTGAATTTCACGCTATTGATCACTTTTGAAGGTTAATGGTTATTTATAAGAGCCAAAATGTAGCGAAAACTCGAATATCACCAGAAGCGGCCGTCAAACATAGCAATACAGGCGCTGCAGTCGATATATCTCCCAGATATCCGCTACTTCGGGTCCCCGTTAACTTTAACCTCCGGTTATCATCTATCCAGAGGTGAAGAAAACCGATTCTGGGGATTTCTGGGAGATATCTGCCGGATAAAGTTATCCGGAGGATGAAGAAACTGACCATAAGGGGAGTACATGAATACGGCCCAAGAACGCATGTAGCCAGCTAGTACTTTGAAGCCACTCCGAGATGGCGCCTTAAGTGGACGAGCTGTGGGGAGAGACTTGTTTCGGATATGGATAACCCGGGCGATTTCGGAATAATTACACAGTCTGTAGTTTCCGATATTGCACGTGCACTCTTTATTGTCGCTCTTCCTTGTCCCTGTACTCTCCTAGACTAACTAACCCTAGCCTACTCTTAATCTAGGTCCGCTACCCTGTATTCAGTTTTTGGATCTGACCAACAGGACAAATTTTACAAAGAGACATATAACAGACACATGTATTTGTTAAAATGGACAGGTAGCTACCAACGGCGATAAGACTAGAGAAACTTTATGGGCTTGTTTGTCTTCAATTTTCTCTAAAAAGGAGCCTGCGTGCTCCAAGATGCCCTCGCATCTTATTGCATATATATCATATTATTATATACATATATATCAAATTATTCGTGAAGAACGTCACGTATTCGGGCTAAGCCTATTATCCACGGTAATAGAATAGAAAACTTTTATGGGCTTGTTTGTTCCTTAAAAATCGTATAAAAGGAGCCTGCGTTGCTCCGAGGTTCGCCCAGTCAGCGCGTCAGCTCGTTCGTACGTTCTTGTGCGTTCTTCTTCGTTCTTGCATTTAGCTGTCCGTTCGTTCGTTCAGATAAGTTCTTCTTTCTAAACCAGTGCGCAATACCAAAAGTAAAACTCGCCACTCCAGCACTCGCTCAGCAAGGTACAGAAGTAACATTATTTTATTACCAGACCTGTTTGCATCACTGTATGCACATTTCCGTATTGTTAGTATATATATATATATATATATATATATAGCGTGCTTTATTGTTCGGAGTCTGTGTACGTCTGAAAGGTGCTGGGGGAAGTGCTGTGTCCCTTGGCAAAAGTCCTCTTTCCAGACAGTTCGATCTCTATCGAACTCTCCCCACTATATGGCCAGATCCTTTAATCAATTGTTTATCGATTTGCGCGTGCAACGAGGCATCGATGACATCGCGTGCTCGCGCCTTCTGACAAAATTGCGTAACAATGCGTTGGCCCCCTGCCCCAGATTTCATGCGTCTTCCCCTTTTTTCCGCGATGACGCTAACACGGCTAAACTGACATGCTTCACGCTCTCGAGAAGCATCCGTTCATTCAATACTCTCTCTTCCAACTTAGTCGTCATTCCTTCTCACATCAAACTTTCGCAAGCTCGTGCGCTTTCTCACAAAACACGACGTAGCACCCATGGCCCCGCACATCCCATGTGCCCCGCCGCAGCTACCGTCCAATATCCTCATAAAACATGACGTAGCGCCCACGGCCGCGCACATCACGTGTGCCCTGCCGCTGCTACCGTCAAACATCCTGTATAAACAAACACACACACATAATGTAGCATTCATGGCCCTGCACTTCACAATATGCTCCGTCACATATAATCATCGAAGGCCCTGCACTTCACAATGTGCTCCGCCACACACAATCATCCATGGCCCTGTACTTCACAATGTGCTCCGCCACACACAATCATCTCATCGGGGCCATAACGTTTTCCTATTCAGGCGCAACATTGTGTTTCTCTCAATAAACTAAACCAGTTTTGTCAAAAGATCATTTTTATTTGATTAAAATTAGAAGATACAAACAGTAATGTCGCAACGAGATTGAACAGCACACGATGCACCGCTAACACGGTTCATCCTCGAGGTAAGCCTCGTCGGCGCCTTCCCACTCGCCCTTCCAAGGACGCAGTCGATCTTTTGGCGCTATCTGTATCCTACCGCTCTTTCCTACTATATGGTACCGATCGTTGTCAAGCAAACCTACGATTTCAAAGGGCCGTATTCACGTACTGCGCTTAGGCCTCCGCGGACGCTTAGGCGAAGCTTAAGCCAATCACAACAATGCGGGAGTACGGCTTAAGCCTGGCCTAAGCGTCCGCGGAGGCCTAAGCGCAGTACATGAATACGGCCCAAAGGGTCCTACGTACTTGGGTTCCAATTTCGCCCGTCTCGTGTCGCTCGGTCGGACCAATACTGTGTCGCCCTCCTTATACCTTACGCTGTTTCGACGTTTCTTATTAAACGCATCGTTTTGAGCTTCGGCGTTTGCTCGCAATCTCTCTGCCGCTAATTGCCGATTGCGGACGATATCCACTCTTTCTGCCGTATCCAGTAGCTGGCGCTTGGCAACGTCCGCGTTTCCCACACTCCTTTCGACGTCAAATAACAGGCGGCATGGCGAGAAACCCGTGGATTTTTGGATTGTCGTATTCAACGTTAACTGCAGCCTGGGAATTTTGTTCGGCCATTCTGACAGTTTTTTCAGTTGCGCAGTCAACAAATTGACGACGCTCCCGACATAATGTTCGGCTTGTCCGTTTGCCCTAGCCGCCCCGGTGGCGATCAAATGCAACTCGGCTCCTTGCCGTTTTATAAATTGCTCCAGCGGTTTATACGTGTAGTTAGTCGCTCTGTCCAAGACGACGAGGCGCAGCGTGCAAAAAAGTGTTAACCGGTCGCGAAAGACTTGCAGAGTTTCCGGGCCGCTTAACGTTTTGAGCGGCACTAGCTGAAGGTATTTCATAAATGAGTCTATGATTAGTAATAGGTGTTCAAATCCCTCTTTCCATTCCCCGAACGGGCCAACGCAATCACAATGGATTGTATCAAGCGGTACCGGGCGTTTTTCAATGGAATTTAGGAAGTCTTGCTTCGGGCCTGTGTGTCGTTTTGCGACGATGTACGTTATACAGTGCTGCAGATACTTCTGCACGAATTTTCGCATCCCCGGGACCAATCACGCTGTGCCACTTTGTCATACGTATTGTCTACACCGACGTGGCAATTGTCGTCCTGGTATAAACGTAGAAGGCCTAACCGGCTACCTGTAGGCATATAGTTGCTTAGAACTATACGCCCCGTGTTTCTGAGTAATCGGCGGCATAAAATTCGGTCTCGGATCTCATAATCGGATGCTAAACTATCACCCGTTTTCACGCAATCTATTAGAACTTGCGTCTCCTCGTCATTCTTCTGGGCTATCTCGAGTCACGACCCCTCGCAAATGGCCTCAACCCGGTAATCTTTGGGCGGATTACGGCTCAGGTAGTCAACATGTTCCACGTATTTTCCCTTGCAGTACACTAACTCAAAATCAAAGTCCTGCAAATAGACCCACCATCTCGCTACACGAGGCAACAGATCGCGCTTGTTTTTTGTTGCTTTTATTGCGTTACAGTCGGTCACGATTTTGAAGTTGATACCCAGTAGGTACACTATTCGTTTGCCTCGGGCGCGCTCGGCCATGTTTACGTTTTACTCACTCGCACGTATTGGTCGCCTTGTAAATCGATGATTTCCGTACTCTCACCGTCGGTTAAATATTTCATTTCTTCCGACCTTAGGATATTTTATATAGGTTTTCTCGCTAATGGCTATTTTAACTGTATTGTTCGACTGCTCTGCTGGTCATGGAAATTATAGAAGAGAGTAAATGTAGGCTCGTATAAGTCTTAAACTAGTCACATTTCCACGGAGAGAGAGAGAGATGGACCGCTGTCCGGTTACAAGGTTCGCGCGCTTCGCTCGCATTCGTTTTGTCGCCCGCACACGCACACACACACACACACACACCTATTTCCGTACATACTTAGTCTAGCGGCAGGCCGTATGACGATTCCAGGAGGGGAGTCACGTCGGCCAACGCGTATTACAGCTCAAACGGTATTCCGGAGTGAAGGAAAGACAAAAATTACAAAGAGATTTATTAAACGCGATGCCCCGCACGAACGAAAGAAATGTTCTCACATTGCTTTCGCAATCTCCATTCGGGGGATAGAAACAAAAAAATACGTTGGGACGTAACACACTAGATGCTAGATTTCAACAAGTTAGTCACCATAGTAACCATTTCTAATTCTCACATAATATGTACGGTTTAAATACCATGTCTAAACAAACGCTACTAAAACACTGTAAGAATTTTGGAATGTGTTTTAACTGATGGTGATTCTGTTGACATAAATGGGGTAGAATTAGCAGAGGAAATTTCAGCAGTATCTGCGCTTTTCGGCAAAAAAGGAAGACTAAGCAAGGTACTAAACTTAATAACAAAGTTAAATTTTGCCCTGAACCTTAGCATTGCTTTAAGAATATTGCTAACTATACCAATAACAGTAGCAAGTGGCGAAAAAAGTTTCTCCAAGTTAAAATAAATTAACAACTTTTTACTTTCGACTACTACGCAAAATCGTCTTAATGGTTTGGAGATTTCGGCGATTGAGCATGAAATTACTGATCAAATAAACTTAAAAGATGTAATAAAAAAAGTTTGCAAAACTAAAAGTGAGAAAAAAAAGTTTCTTGTCATTTTAGCGCAGTTAATGTTACTTTTGTTTAGTTTTTAAAATAATTTTTATTTGGTTGAGCATGCAATAATACATTTCTTTGAAATAGTATTAAAAATGTAAAAAATATATATGTACGCCGAGAGAACGGGCTGCCCGAATCAGCGAAAGGGGCCGTCCCTCTCGAATACGGGCGCCAATCGGGAGGTACCAAGGAGGAGCGTCGCGAGAATGAGGAAAAATCCGACGACTCCAGGATTCGAGTAGTCAATAAAACAAATATTGACTCCCCGTCTGTGAGAATCAACCACCCAGAGGGGATACAATTAGATCTACTATTAGATACCGGATCCGAAATTAATGTCGTGAAGGAAGAATTGATAGCGCCAGAGTCGGAAATAAACACCGCTGAAGCATGTCGAATTTCGGGCATTACAGATGGAAATACCCTAACATTAGGTACTATGAACATCGAAATTCTGGATCACATAATACCTTTTCATGTAGTCGGAAACGATTTCCCGATAGCTCACAACGGAATTTTGAGATCTCCGTATTTCATGGAAACACTCGCGACAATCGACTACAAAAAGCATTGTCTAACAATTCGCAAAAGGGAAATACCTTACTTTGGACAGAATTTAATTAACCTACCGCCGGGCTCCAAACTTCAAATATGCATCTTATTAACAGAAGACTCGCCCCCAGAAGGATACATGAAAAGTCTAGTCATCGGAGGGCCAAAAGTGTACATCGAGGAAGTGATCGTCAAGAATCACAACGGAAAGGGTTACTTGCAAGCTATCAATACCACGGAAAAACCCGTGTTGCTTACCTTCCCACCTGTGAAGTTAGAGGAGATCGTCATCGTAACGTCGCAACCTGCATGCCGAGAAGTTCAAAAGGATTTCGTAAGCACGAGGACGGAATTGCCTCCCCAGAATCCAGTTCAAAGTCAGGATTTCGTAAGCACGAGGACGGAATTGCCTCGTCAGGATCCAATACAATTACAGAAGCATTTCGTAAGCACGAGGACGGAATTGCCTCGTCAGGATCCCGTACAATTTCAAGATTCCGTAAGCACGAGGACGGAAGTGCCTCGCCAGGATCAAAATAAACTTCGCAATCTTACAGCCGTGCAGATAGACGTATTACCTCATCGAGAGCGAGAACAGAATACAGCGGAAAAAGAAATATCGCCAATAGCGAGATGCAATTACGACGAATCACGACTCAACGAGTCCGTCACTATTACTAAAGACGCGCAGAAAGGCGCCATATCAACGGGAGCGGGCACGACGAAGAAATTGTATATGATAAAAAACAATCGCGGCAAATATCATGAAGAATAAAAAATTGCCGATATTATCCAATGATATAGATGCAAATATCTTTACTCCTATCAATTTGACAGGATTTTGCCACATTGTATCTTGTCCATGAGGTCCAAATGTACAACATTTCTGCGGTAGCACTGTTCCAAAGCGACTCTCTTTGGATTCAGGTCGAATCATAAGGCGAAGAATCCAAAATTGCCGATATTGTCCAATGATATAGATGCAAATATCTTTACTCCAATCAATTTGCCAGGATTCTGCCTCACCATCCTTGTTCCGGAGGTCCAAATCTACAAGATGTGTGCGGTAGCACTTGTTCAAAGCGACTGTGTTTGGACTCAGGTCGACCCATAGGCCGTCTGAATCAAGAAGAAAAGGGGAAACTACTTCAGTTAATATCAGAATTCACTGACTGTTTCCATTTACCGGGCCAACCACTACGTTCAACGAACAAGGCGCAACATAAAATTCACACAACGGATGGAATTCCAATCAACACCAAACAATATCGGTTCCTACCCGTACACAAGAAAGAAATCAACGAACAAGTAACCGAAATACTGGAAATGGGAGTAGTCCAACCGTCCGTTTTGCCTTATAATTCACCACTCTGGATCGTACCGAAGAAAGCAGATTCCAAAGGAAATAAACGCTGGCATTTAGTAATTGACTTTCGTTCATTAAACGAGAAGACGACGGGAGACGCTTACCCATTACCGAATATAACGAAAATTTTAGACCAACTAGGAGGTGCCAAGTATTTTTCGGGATTTGATTTGGCTTCCGGCTTTCATCAGATTCCTATGGATGCAGAGAATAAACAAAAGACAGGGTTCTCAACTCCACACGGGCATTACGAATTTAATCGCATGCCATTCAGGCTAAAGAATGCGCCTGCAACCTTCCAGAGACTAATGGATCAAACGCTTACGTGTTTACAAGGAACAGAGATGTTTGTCTATTTAGATGACATTGTAATTTACGCTAAATCACTGCAGGAACACGAAATCAAATTCAGAAAATTAGCTCAGCGTTTGAGACAGGCAAACCTCCAGCTACAAATGCGAATTCCTAAGGAAAGAAGTTACGTATATAGGGCATATAATAACCAAATAAGGCGTATTACCGGATCCAAAGTAAACGGAATCAGTACGAAACTTTCCAGTACCCAAAAACGCAAAGAATATCAAGCAATTTTTGGGACTCACCGTGTATAACAGGAGATTTATAAAGAATTTTGCAAAGATAGCTAAACCATTGACACAGTTATTGAAGGACAAGGTTCCTTTCCTCTGGGAACATCAACAACAACTAGCCTTCGAAACACTCAGGGACCAGCTGTGCGAGAAACCAATATTACAATACCCCGACTTCTCCAAGATGTTTAATGTAACCAGCGTCGCATCAGGCTACACAATCGACGCCATGCTTAGCCAAGGGGAGATAAGCCATGACCTACCCATCTCATACGCGTCACGAACACTACAGGGAGCCGAATTAAACTGCTCGACTATAGAAAAGGAATTACGCAGGAATTACGCAGGAATATATGGCAGGAAATTCACGCTTATCACCATTCACAAACCTTTAATGTGGCTTCATCGCGTGAAAGATCCTACGTCACGATTACTTCGATGTCGATTCAAACTCGCGGAATACGAGTATGACATAATTTACTAGGAGGGATAAGCTTGTGACGTACCGCGCGCCGCCGAGCGCCCGAATAGCGCCGACGGCCAGCGCTGCGGCCCATGACGTCGTGCCCAGGTCAGCCTACCGTGACGTCAGATCGACCCTACCGCGTAGTGTGACGTTTTCCCCCCACCCGGACTGCGTAGAGCAGGCCTGCCCAACTTATGGCCCCCGAGCCACACACGGACAGCACACAGTCGCACATGTTCCCTTGGCCCCGCTCGCCACCGCGGTCTCGCCGGTGGAGAACTGCCCCCTCTCCTGTAATATTTACAATGAGACGACACAGTCGAACATCGAAGACGTAGCTAGATTTCTGAGCAGTAGGCACAGAGGGGGCAGTTCTCCGCCGGCGGGACCGCGGTGGCGAGCGGGGCCAAGGGAACATGTGCGACTGTGTGCTGCCTGTCTGTGGCTCGGGGGCCACAAGTTGGGCAGGCCTGGCGTAGAGTGACGTCACCTCCGAACTGCGTCTAGCGACGTCACTCCCAAACACGTGCAAACAAGTGTCGTTGAGCGCGCGACCACATGCCCCTACCGAGTTAAAAATAGTGCAGTCACGTGTACACGAGAGACTAAAAATAGCGGCCGGCCACGTGATGTTTACGCGAAATGCGCCCCACCTAGTCGAATTACTTCTCCTCACATCAAGGCCCCGGGCCTACACTTTTTTCGTATAAAAGGGGCTCTCGCGGAAGACTCGGCGGTCAGTAGGCTACTAAAAGTGCGACCAAGGGTCTTTTACGTGATTCCCGAGCAAACCAGCAAGGAGAAAGTGTTAATAAATCACTTAGGCATTTTTGCCACTGTACTCATAGCAAAGGGCAACCGGTGCGTGTCCTGAGCGTCTTCTCTAAATCTTTTAAAGAAACGGTGTTTTCCTTTACTTGCCACACAGTGCGTGTGTAAATTCTATATCACAACGCAATAGTTCGTCTTTCAAACCACAATTCCTTCGAATACCACCTAGTCATAATTCGTAATTTGTACTCATTCCGTAGTTTGTTAGTTTCATTTTTATTATTGTTATTTTGTTTATCGTTGCATGTTCTTGTTATCGTTGTTTTTCTTGTATTTATTTTCTTGAATATATTCTTTTTTGTATTTCCAAAATTCTGAGCCATTCACGTTATTTAGCCGCCTAGTTTCTCAAATTCCACGAACAGGGCTTCTCTGTGCGGCTCGAGAGAGCCAACGAGCCAAAAGTACAATTTCCTCAATCCTTAAAGTTTGCAAGGGGTGCAGCCGTGAAATAGCCCTCTCTCCACCTTTTGACCGGGGACACGTACGCTCGCGAGAGAGTACGGAGATCCGTGAAAAAGGCGTCACGAAGAACAGTGACGGCGCAGGGTGCCGCGGTGAAAAACCCGTTAAGGCCTGTGTTAAGCTGTTCACTCCTCTCATTACACTCCTTTCAATCGGCCCCGACAAAAGAACAAATTCTCACCACGTCGGGCCGTGGCTCGTAACAAGCTAATAGCTATGCTGACGCACTGTCTAGAAACCCGCCGAAGAGCAAGGTATTACCACTTAGATATCTCCCGTCAACACCCGACGAGGAGGAAGAAAGTGCCGAGATTTTAGATCCTCAGCCATCCACTTCCCGCGCAAACCCGCATTCAATAATTTATGACGAAGAATCTTATCCGACTCGGAGAGCGACGAAGCATAGAACTTTCCGCTGGACACGATATGTGTCGCGAATGTTATGCCCGCGCGCGCTACACTGACGAGCCGTCTTTGTTTAACGAATCCCGGGCGAAAGGACGCTGGAAGGACAGCGGAGGGAAGGCCGCGCGGGTTGAGGCAGCGCGGAGGACTACTGTAGAGTTGACCGTGAGACGAGACGCGTCTCCGCAATAAAAAAGTTATTCGTGTGTGTGATTTGCTTGATCAGCCCTTCCATCCTACCTTCTTCGAGCCATTCAGACGATAGATCGATAGATTTCTCGTTCGTAATGTTATGTCTTCCTATCACATTTTCCTATCCAGTCGTCACATTAGTCGGACTTCCACAAATTCCTTCCTGAACAAACCTACCGTTAAACCTTTCCGTTGCCAAAGGTTCCGCCAAAGTAAGCAAACCCTCGACAGGAACATAAACCCATAAAAATTCCCTTCAATTGTTGACCTTGACATAATGATAAAATTTCCCTTTGATTACGTATCAACACCTGAGCAAACTCCAAAAATACTTCCTTTCTAAAACTTTCTGTCCTTTTTCAAATTCCACCTCCAAGCTCCTTTTAGAAACATATAAAGGTACCCAGGACCGCAAAAGATCATCATTCATCTCCAGTCCTGGCATAGACACCATCACTCTGTCAGTTAGTCCAAAAATAAAACTCTTGAACTGAAATACTTTCGAACTCGATTTCGTTAACTCCTATTACATTTCGCGTATCTTAAAGTAAACTAGTTGATGCCAATAGGCCGGCACAACAGTAATTACAACATCTGGCGACCGTGACAGGACAGGTTGCAAACGGCAAAGAAATTTCGAAGAGTGCAATATACGTTGTTCACAAAGTGCTGGAATACTTTTCTGGAAAAATGTGACAACGAGTCCGTGACATAGGCAGAACGCTGCGTCGCTCTGCAGCTATTAGACGCATGAATGACTGAACTGGACGCAGTTAACAAGAAGTTCGTGGGATTGTTACTTGAATCTGACGCAATTGAAGCGGAAATGGAAGCAGAGATTGAACCGCACGAGTAATATATGATTAAATTTCTGGCGGCTAAATTGAAGTTAGTAGAACGAGACGGAGATATTAGTGACCAAGCTGGAAGTGCGATGCAGTGTGCGGCCCGGAAAGAGAAACCGTTTAAGCGAACCACCTTAGAGATTCCGAAGTTTAGCGGCAAGGTCAGTGATTGGCTTCAATTTTGGTCACATTTTAAGAAAATTCACGAAGACGAGAATATATCCAATGAGGGCAAGCTAGAGTACTTGAAACAGAGTATGCAAAAGGGTTCGAAGGCGGACAGTGTAGTTGGAGGCTATCCCACGACGACAGAAAACTACTAGAAAGCGTTTACTAGCCTTAAAAACCGTTTCGACCGAGACGATTTATTGGTGGAATATTACACCCGAGAATTGCTCGCATTAGTGTTGCAGAATGCAGTTAGCAAGCAAAAAAGAATAAGCGTCTCTAGCATTTACGACAAAATACACTGGACAACACTAAATTTGCCTTTTGAACGAAAATAGCCAATTTCGATTAATCTTGACCCGCTGGAAACGAATCTGTAACCGGTTTTTCAAAATTGGCTGGAGATTCTGAGGAATTAAATTTTGAAAAAAACAGCCTTTTTTCGATTTTGAACAACAATCAGACCGTAGGTTTACAAGTTAGACTATTTTTATTTGTTGCCAAAAATTCTGCAGACTTTTCCGAATAAAACGATATCAAACACTTTTACGATTTAAACTTCCAAACATGTTTAAAGATTAGTTAAAGTGGATAAGACACGTTTCGCGCACCTGTTTTTCGAGATGTTTTTCAATTTTTTGAAAAAACTGTGACTCCGACGTGGATTCCAATGACACTACACGATAGAGCAGACATTTTCCATCGGAAAAGCATCATGATAATATGTAAAACAAATTTCTGTTTCCTACAGGAAAACTAACTTAGACTTCGTGCGCGTCACATAGTAACACGCGCTCCGCTGTGGCTTGTTTTCGCCTAGCGTTTGCACGGCATTGAGTCGGAGAACCACTGCTCACACTGCGTAACACGCACGAGGTTTTCGTTTTCCTGTGCGAAGCACAAATATAATTTACATAGTGTTAAAGTGGTTCTCCAAACACAAATGTGTGCCCTATCGCGTAGAGGCATTGGAATCCTCGTCGGACTCACAGTTTTTTCTAAAAATTGAAAAACATCTCGAAAAATAGGTGCGCAAAACGTGTCTTATTCACTTTAACTAATGTTTAAACATGTTTGCAAGTTTAAATTGTAAAAGTGTTTGATACCGTTTTATTCGGAAAAGTCTGGAGAATTTTTTGTAACCAATAAAAATTGTCTAACTTATATACTTACGGTCTGATTGTTGTTCAAAGTGGAAAAAAGGCTGTTTTTTTTCAAAATTCAATTACTCAAAATCTCGAGCAAATTTTGAAAAACGGGTTTCAGATTCGTTTTCAGCGGGTCAAGATTAATCGAAATTGGCTATTTTCGTACAAAAGGCAGAAAAAAAGTCGAATTTTGTTGTCCAGTGACATCAGCGCATATTCGCGCACTGGAGTCTCTCGGCGTCACGACGAATAATTGTGCAACAATGTTGTACCCATTGGTTGAATCGTCACTACCCGAGGAGATCCTACGCACGTGGCAGCGTTCTTTGATGAGCGGCGAAGTACCGGGGGAAGGTGTGGCGAGAACGGATCGTCTAACGAAGCCGCTCGAGTTATTGGAATCAGAGGTCGAAAATGAGTAACGGATCGACATGGCTGTAAAAGGATTTACGTCGCAACCGGAAGCCACCGAGAAGTCAGAGAAGCCCAGAGGGACAAGGACGAGGGCTGATTCGACACCCGAGATACCGATGGCCAGGGCTTTGTTTATGATGGAAGAGAAACGTAAGAAATGTACATGTGTGGGAAATATTGGCACAGCGACGCGCGAAGGATGTCACGCACGCCAAGACGAATCCCCAAAACCCTGCGGGTTCTCAAAGGGCGACTCAACGTGGCAGCACGGCACTGGCCGCTCCGTTTCACTCGTCCGAAGGCTCGATCGGTGGCGCTAGGAGCGGAACGAGGCCCTTTCCGGTTTCCTTCCGCTCTCACTCTCGTCTCGACATCAATAGCGTGCGTTTCGATAGCTTTCTAGTGTGCTCCAATTGACTGTGTGCTCGAAAGTGCTCAAAGATACGATCATGCGTCTCATCATAAGGCTCACTGTTTTCTCATTGAACTATACATTCATATGCGCTCACAAACATTATATTTTCTCAGCTTAGCTTTACGATATAACTTGTGTATCAACACGCCGGCTCAGGCACGGGGTGAAGTGAGTAGATCTTTTGGCGGTGGAGAGGTTATGTATCCACGTGGTCGGCATTGTCCGTTTCACAGAGTCTTTGTTGTCAAAATAATGGTCAAGGGTGCTCTACGGAAGTGAGCGTAACAATTACAATAAGCGAGATAAGCAATTATATGAATTGTATCCGCCTACAATGAGTTATACCTTTTGCAGGTGCACGTGCTCGATTCGCGCCACGTGCAGAGCCTAAGCCGTCGGTGATGATGCACAATGAGCTTTTACAGAAACAAATCTGAGATGTGTGTGAGCGTGTCCGTGATTATGTGTCGATCCAAAAAATGACAGCAATGCGTGTGATAAGCCAAAACCGTGATAATCAAAAAGTGATGCGTTCTCGTGAATTACTGAGATAATGATGGCCGAAAACGGCAGGAAAGCCGCCTGCGTGCCGCGCGTGTGTTAAAGGCGCGCTCGCACGTAAACTGCGTGTGACTCAGCCCTTAGGTCGCCTTGAGGATGTCGCAACGATGATTGGTCGGCGTCGCGGCATTCCCAAACAGACTGTAAAGTGGAAATTACGTGTAGCTGGTGCGGTAACCGACATTCGACACTTAGTTGTCCGGTTCTTTGTAATAATAAGTCTAAGGACGAAGCCACGGATAACCAGCCAACGGATACAGCGGAAGCCGTAAAGGAACACAATTCGGCGAATCTTTGTAGTCTGCCCGACGTCTACTTGCAAACGTTGCGTGTCGTGCTGTACTCGGACTCTCGGGAAAGGGTGCGGGCTGTAATCGATGGAGGTTCTCATCAATCATACATTCGAACAGAAGTAGCGAATTTCTTAAGTTATGAGGCAACAGGAAAGGTAGAGGCTGCGCATTCACTATTTAGCGGTGTAAGAACGAAGAGCCAAGTACATAATGTTTATTTGGCGCGGGCGGAAAGTTTCGATGGAAAGTACCCAAGTAATTTTCAGGGAATGGATATGCAATTATCTGCGAAGTTATTCCCTCCATAAAGAGAGCCGCTTGGCTGGACGAATTACGTGTCCAGGATATCTCGCTTAGTGACTTGGAGGCGAACGCCGAAGTTCCCGCCGATTCAATCGACTTGCTTATAGGTGCAGATGTAGCAGGCAAACTTATGACAGGGAATAAACACGAATTACAAGGGTGGACCGTTATGGAAAAAGCAGTTACGAGTAGGGGAAAAGATACCACGTTAACTGTTTTGTCAGTTTGCGACCGATGCGAAAATCACGGATCTGTGGCATTTAGACGTTTTAGGGATCGGGGAAAAATCGTAGAAAAATCTGATCGTATCTTAAAAGAACAGACGATTAGAGATAATTTTTTAAGAACCGTATCTTTGAATGAGGATAACCGCTATTTGGTTAGCTTGCCATGAATTGAAGACCACGCTCCTATATCGCAGAACGTTAATTTAGCGAAGAAGAGGTTAGAGGACACGGAAAGAAAATTACAGAAATATGGTCTTTATGAGGAATACGATGCGATATTTAGAGAATGGCGAGAGGAAAGTATTGTTGAACTCGTGCCGGAAAGTGAATGGGAGTCGTTCGCGCATTATTTGCCTCATCACCCTGTGATAAAGAAAGAGAGCACGACAAAGGTTCGGCCGGTTTTTGATGCCTCCGCGAGCGAGAAGGAATTCCCCTCTTTAAAACAGTGTTTAGAAAAGGGGCCGAATTTAATCGAACTACTACCGACCGCGTTGTTAAGATTTCGGGAGCACGAGATCGCGGTGATTGCAGATGTTCGAAAAGCTTTTTTACAAATTGAAATAACCCCGCCGGATCCCGACTTTGTACGTTTCCTGTGGTACGTGAACGAAGAACTTAGAGTATTTCGGCACCGGCGCGTGGTCTTTTTGCTCACCTGCAGTCCTTTCTTATTAGGAGCAGTTTTGGAATTTCATTTTTCGACTGTATTGCGAGCTGTTGACGAGGGGAGTCAGAGCCGGTGGTCTAGAGCAGTGCGGTCCACGTGAGGGGCCCCTCACGCCGCTATTACCACCTTCACTAGGTACAAGTTTTTCTGTATGCCGATCATAACACACACCAGTGTGGCCAGAAGTCGCACGCACGCTCAGCGTCCGTCGTTTCCAGGGCAACAGTAGCTCGGTGGGGGAACCGAAAATGCCCCGGGGCACTTTCTTGGACCGCACTGGTCTAGAGAAATCGTGAAGAAGCTGACTAAGTCATTTTACGTGGATAATTGCACGACGAGCGTGCAATCATTGACGGAACTGGATTATTTTATATCCGCGAGTAAAGCTATCACGACCACGGGAGGTTTTGAATTGAGAGCGTGGGAGTACACTCGCGACGGCACGGATAAAGAGACAACTTTAGCTCTTGGAATTTTGTTCAACAAGGCCGGCGACACCATCTCAATTAATCCCGCGATTCTATACCTCAAAGAAAAGTATGAGAATATTATCAAGAGGTAAATTCTTTCGATGGCACATAGGATATTTGACCCAATCGGTTTCACTTCGCTAGTAACCTTATTGCCAAAAGTGTTACTGAAAAGATTACATAAACTTAATATTCAATGGGATGACCCCGTGGACGAAACCACACAGAGTAAATTTAAACAATGTTATAGCCAGTTATGTTATTTGGAAAATATTTAAGTTCCTAGAAAGATTGGGGGCGGTGATATATCGATGCGTACTTTTTGCGCCGCGAGCAAATAGCTTACGCGACAGTTACGTTTCTACGCATAGACAGCGGGAGCGGTGTCGATTTAAGGTTTGTTGCAGCGAAAACGCGTGTCGCATCCGACAACGCGTCGATTCCCCGATTGGAACTGTTGGCCGCCTCTATCGGAAGCCGACAAACGCAAAAAATCGTAAAAGCATTATATTAATTATGAGCAGATACCTACCTTTTACTGGTCCAATTCGACCTCAGTATTGGCTTGGCTGAATCGAAATATACAATGGGGCGTTTTCGTATGGAACCATGTACGGGAGATTAGACAGCTCACCTCATCCGGGACGTGGAAGTTTATATCGGAGAGTTGAACCCAGCCGACCTTCCGTCGCGCGGATATCAAGCTAAACGGCTGTTCGATACGCGTTGGTGGCAGGGGCCCGACTGGTTTCGCGAGACTCAGAATAACTGGCCGCATCTCTCGGGGAAAATTGATGAAAATGAGGTGAACGGTGAGGTGCGGAAATCGGCCCAAGTGTCATTGTTAAGCGTAAGGAAAGATATGGACTTCAACGTTGTAGAGAGGTTTCCTTCTTATAATAAGATGATTAAGTTTTTTGCTATTATGCTGCAATTTAAGAATTATAAACTGAAAGGAGAAAGACCTGAATTTATACGAATAATGTACCAGGAAATTTGTCATGCGGAGCGAAAGCATTTGAAGTATGTGCAGAAACAAATGTTCAGTTCCAAAAATGATCCGAAACTAGCTCCGATCGAAACCTTTACACACACAGATGGGTTAATACGGGTAAAAACAAAGATTTTAGAACGTCCGGACAAGTTTCTTTTCCTGTGTCGAATATTATTCGAGAAGCATAAAACCGTGGAGCTGTTAATTCGAGAAACCCACGAAAATATGTGTCACGCAGGAGTGCAAACCGTAATGTGTGAGTTGAGAGAGAGGTTTTGGATCTTTTCAATGGGAAGGGTTGTCCGTTCAGTTATTTCTAGGTGCGTTGTTTGTAAGAGATATAGTACTAAGAATATGAAAGCAGATTCGCCCCCTTTGCCTGTGCATCGAGTGAAAGATGCTTCAGTCTTTGAGATAACTGGTGTCGACTTTGCAGGCCCAGTAATACTACGCGGAGGGCAAAGGGCGTGTGTTTGAGAATGCGGCGGCGCCGGACGAATCATCGTCGCGGCATTCTCAGGGCAGCCTGGGGGCCAAGTCACATGCGGCTTCGGTGCGAACGCGCCTTTATTGCGCGCGGCTTTCCCGCCGGTTTGGTCGGTCATTACTAGATCAGTGACCATCGAGAACACATTGTCTATTACGGTTATCACGGTTTATCAATTCTCGCATTGCTATAACTCGAACACACATTAGTACTTTATCACTCAGAACTCACTCACACTCATCCCGGATTTGCACATTGTAGGATCGGAAAAAGTAAACTGTATCGAGCGGATTCGAACCGCCACCTTTGGATCCGCAGGCAGGCGCGCTGTACACTGCGCCACCGAAACCTTACGTCTTTAATCGCCCTTCCGGCCTCTTAACGCTCTGCGTTTGCGCCCTCCTTTGTTTCCTTCCCGATCCTCTCCGTGTTCTTTATAGGGGACTCCGCTTCCCACAAAACTTAACACACGGTACATCAACATCGACGACTCAGGCTTTGCACACGGCGCGAACGAGCACGTGCACCCGTAACAGGTACAAATCATTGTAGGCGCATACAATTCATACAATTGCTTATCTCGCTCATTATAATTGTTACTTTCACTACCGTAGAGCACCCTTGACCATTATTTTTGACAATAAAGACTGTGTTAAACGGACAATCCCGACCATGTGGATACATAACCTCTCCACCGCCAATAGATCTACTCACTTTACCCCCCCTTTCCTCTCTCCTTTTAATCCCTCTCACTTCCCAACGGGAATCGCGAGATTCTCGAACATTTGGTCCTTCGACTGGCGGTGTGAGAGCGTCCACTGTGGTCTCTATAATGAGAAGTGCAGCGACTCAGTGAAGCAATGTGAACATTGACTCAATGTGATGCGACTCAACGTACTCTGACTCAATGTGTAGTGACTCTACATGTGTTCTCGTCTCATGGTGATATGAAACAATAAGCTTCAGTTCGTGGGCTCATAAAATTGACATTTCACAGGTCAGATATCAAGGTCTCGCTCAAGGACTTGCTCTAGCGCAAGATAACTCAAGGATGAGCTCAACATGTCGCAAAAGGAGACACCGCAGGAAGTTTTCGAGGACTCGCAGGACAATGGCCCTCCCTCGCCAGCAACACTCACCATCCCGGTGGTCGCAGCAAGCTCCGTTTGCCCTACCACCAAGCGCAGGCCTGCTTCACCTGCGCGTCTTTCCACAGAACTTCTGGCGAAGGTGAAGACGCAGATGGGGAGGGTCAATACCCTCAAGGAAAGTGTCTCTACAATTCCCAAGGGTAGCAAGGGAATGTCAATCATGGTGGTCAATCACATTAAGGATAGCCTCACGACCACACACCTGGCGTTTGAGAGGGAGCATGCTCAACTCGAGGCGGCATGGCCCACCAGTAACTTGGACCACAAGTACTTCCGCATGGAAGTCCACAACCTGGAGGCTATCATCGTCTTCCTGGCCAGGCTGGCCTTGAGCGAGCACGAAAATGCGCTCATGGAGACGAATCATGGGCGCAGTTACACGGAGGAGATGGGGTCCGACGCCAAATTACCGTACATCTCCTTGCCCACATTCACGGGGGAGTACGAGCAGTGGACATCATTGAACGAACTGTTCGACTCCCTCGTGCGCAACAACTCAAGGCTGTCCTCAATCCAGAAGCTGCATAACCTCTCCACCGCCAATAGATCTACTCACTTTACCCCCCTCCCCCCCCCCTTCCTCTCTCCTCTTATTCCCTCTCACTTCCCAACGGGAATCGCGAGATTCTCAAACAGTATATAAGTACATGAAATGTTAATTATATACATACATACATTATATGTCATTGCGTTATATAAATGATTATTAGATTTAATTGCTATCAATTATGAATTCAAGTCACATACCTGTACATTTAGGGAAAAATATACCTTTCTGTTTCTACAAACTTTGTTGATCTGTTCAAGTGTTCTGTGCAATGGGTGTACGTGGGTGTAGTCTATTCCCCATTCCTAATAAAATTGGCCAGCAGACCTGAGACTCCAGATATTAATCAGGATATGGTGGTTTGTGCCAGCGCTACTATCATCGATCACCATCCAATTTTCAGACGCTTAACAACAGATTATATAAACTACGTTACACTCACATAATAATGTATCCAATTGTTGAGATATGAAGTGCTCGCGTAGATGTTAAGCGAGTGGAGAGTGGACGGGATGAGGCAAGCAAGCGCAGGCGAATTGAAGTTATGGAAACACAATAGCTTATTTATTAAAGACACTAAATAACAGTTATATACACACTGAGTGAACCCGTGTTGAGTTGCACCGTACGAGAGATAATAATGAGAGAAAAGAGTTGATGTGAAACCGTCCGAAAAGAGAATCGTTTGCTATAGCACAAGAAGTGACGTCCGCGTGATACAATGGTTGCGAGGTGAGAGAGAATAAAAGGCGGGCGCCGGAAGCGCACCGGCTCGTCACGTGAGTTCTCGAAAGTAATCGATTAGATCTGTATTGATCGCTGATTGGTGGACAAGTTATCGATTCGAGATCTCGCATGAGTAATGAGCGTGAAGTGAGGTGAAGTTAGTCGGCAATATAGATTTCTCGGACACCAATATATTGTAAAACAAGCAGATATCTGGCTTCTTTCCTGGAAACTTACACTTTTACATAAAAGCGTAAGCAAACTAATAGTTGCACAGGCAGAGAGGTAGGACGGCCACGGTTGTTGAATTTCGCCCTATATGTTTAATTCACTCTTTGCAAGATCCCGTGGATGACAGATTCTTTCGAGAATCGGAGACGTGCTTTGGACCGCCAGGTCATTGTAAAATTTCAGCGGGTTGATGACGTCGCAAACGTCCCGTCTCGTAATTTGTATTTCTTCATTGGCGTTATCCTCTTCGGTTGTCGCGGCTTGGAACGAACGGAAGGCCGCGATCGAGTTTGCGATTCCGCTCAGAGTTGAGTGCGACGTGGGTAGGTCAGGACAATGAAAGTGCTTGAGAGCACAGGGTTCGAAGTCCAGTTTTCCTTTATTAAGCAATAGCCGTCGTTCACTTATACAGTTTACATAAACAGATCGGCGCGGAACGCGCGAGTAAGGCTCTGCACAGCCACACTTTTGGTGTCGGCGACTCCGAGGTGGAAATCCTCCCGAAGCAGAAGCTCGAGATTCCCGACTGAGGGCTGCGGGCCGCGCAAGACGGAAATGAAAGTTGTCGCTAAACTGACCACAGACCTCTGGAGCTGACTGAGGTCGAAACGAGAGTGCCCGTTTGGGCCTCGCGCACCTGTCGCGTCGACACGCGCCAATTAGGGAAGGGTGACAATACCTTTCCTAATTGGCGAGTGTCGATCAGCTGCTGATTACGTAATTGCGCGAAGCCGTCAGTGATCGCACGACGCGCAAGCCACGACGGAGCCGTGGCACACGCGGATTTGCCGGACGGTACAAGCGATCAGGACCGGCCAGTGTGGACAGATCTGGCTCTTTGACACCATCGGTGTCCGCGGGAGTAGGGATACGGAAAAGTATGCGTGCCTTGTCCGTGAGAGCTGCGCGCGCCGTTTCTCGCCGAATCGAGCTCGGCTCGGAGAGAAGGACGGAGCTATGCCGCGTCTCCCTTCCACTAACGTCGCGTGACGTCAGGTATCGTGACTACACGTAAGAAGGACAGAACTATGCTCCGTCCCCTTTCAACCAACATCGCGCGTTGCGTCTTTGTTGGACATGCAGTCGCGGCGTCGCGTCTTCGTTCCGCACACAGGCCGGTGACAGTGGTGCCAGATTTCGCATAAGGCATCGCACGTACCATTGCGTTCAATCAGCCGGAAGGCAAATCGGGCACCACCGCCCTGAGCAGAGCGCGATCCACAGAAAAGTGAATCGAGCAGAGTTTCTGATTGACTCGTCGTACTCATCGTCGCTCGTCGACGCGGTCGTTTCGTTCGTCGTTTCGCGCCCGGCAATGGTTAATTTTTTTTTCACAGAATAATTTTTTTTTTAATTTTTCATCACACGGCAACAAACCATATTCATTTAAAAATATTTTAGTACTTACTACCGATAGTTTTTAATATTTTTTCAGCAGAGTAGATGTGTCATTTATTCATCATTATTTTGCAACCAATTGTACGATATGTATTACTTTTAAATGCACATGTACAGGGTCCACAGGTTGTGCCAGTCAGCTTTTTTCCTGTAAACGGTAAGTAGTAGACAAAATTATAGAGGAAAGGGTTCAATGGGATCGTAATATCTATTTTCTACGAGACTTCATTCTATTTAAAAGTGCAACGCTGCACCCGACAAATGCAAATGCGTATCTAAAGTTTTTGTTTATACAATTTAAGATTCGTGGACTTCCACGCCACCCTTGAGGTGCCACGACTAGCGCGTTCGGTTTTTTAACGTGGACCGTCGCCTATAGCCCTATCGTACCACATTTTTTGATAATCATACAGCGTGCGGCAATACCTCTGTCCACCTTCAACGACGGAGATGTTCAAGGTGGACAGAGTTATTGCCCCACGCTGTCGAAAGTAGAAATAAGGGTTAGAAAAGAAATGAGACCATTTTATTTATTGTATTTTTATTTTAATTCATGTTGACGGTGATATTATATTTTTTGTTCTCCGGGGCCCCTCTGCTGCTCCCCCCACGGTCGCCGCCCCCGCGGCGCCCGCCGCGACGCCCGCCTCTTCGGCCGTGGCCGTCTGGTGCCCCCGCACCGCAGGTGCAGGGGCACCGGCATGCCCACCATTGAGCTCGACGGCCACGGGCCCTGCCCGCGCCTCGACGTTTAGGTCCTAAACAATGAACAATATATACATGTCATGAATGAAATGAGATTATGATAGATTTTATCGAACAATGTCAAAATACGACATGTATGAATATGTATGAACTTACTGCAATCTGAATTATATTCGTTTAAGAACGTTGTTGGCGGTGCTGGCGGTGCTGGCGGTGCTGGCGGTGGTGGCGGTGGTGGCGGTGGTGGTGGTGGTGGTGGCGGTGGTGTTGGTGGCGGTGGTGTCGGTGGCACCGGCTCCGCCGCTGTTCCTGAATGTATTATTTTTTCTGCAAAGAGCCATGAATTTGTACATATTTTAATCGTAAGGAAATAAATTTATATTACTTACTTATATATATACATGGATTCTACTGTTGAAAGTTACTCATTTTAATTTATAAAAATGAACAAATCTCTGAATAGAAGCAACGGATCTGACAAAGTACATTTCCGCAGTACGTATGAACGGTATGAACGAATTGTAGGAATCCATGGAAACCTTATTACTGTAACAATACGATAGGCGGATATATACGTAAAAATCTAATTTCAGATATTTGTGGCTATAAATGTATCTCAACTGTATCATCAATGTACAATTTAGTTACAAACGGTTTCATCTCACGTCATGTCGAAAGAAAATGGAATGTATGAGAAAATGTGTTATGTACTTACGGGCTGAATCTGCCATAATTTTCTGGTCAGTGTTGATCGGTGTATTCGATGTTGCTAGGTCGCTGCGGGCTGTCTAACTGGCGTCCAGCGTCCAGTGTCGTCAGAAAAAGCATCCTGCCACATGTGGAGCGCGGGGTGCGGGAAGAAAGAGAAGTAGTATGTGGCGTGTCCGTGAGAGCTACGCGCCGCTTGATTGGCTCGTAGCTTTCACGGCCACGCACGCATACTACTTCTCTGTGTGGCAGGATGCTATTTCTGACGACACTGAGGCGTCCCATGTGTGTTTTTCGGCAGGCGCGCATTGCCCTTTCCTTGTCGCTCACGTGCTTTGTTACCTCGTCGGTAGACAATCGGCTATCGCCGCCGGCATTCGCGCGTTATACATATGTATTCTTAAAGTAGATATAAATATATATATAGGTGTTTCTTCGCGAGTCGGTGGCCGCGTGTGCGGAAAACCCGCCCCTACTGCCGCGTGATCTCTGCGTTCACGTGTTCTGTTCTTACCGGACAAACAGTGAATTTCACGCAGCGGAAGACGTAGCAGCGCCCGTGCTGCATTTCTCCGTTGTGTGTGAATTTTGAAATTAGTTTATTGTACATTATTTGTCGCGTTTGTTCGGTGTGTATTTGTATGCGCGCGTGAGTGTGTGTGCGGGTACGTTTTAGTGTGTATTGTGTACGTGGAAGAGAAGGGGGAGGGTGAGTAATTTTTCTTTTCAATTTGTTTTCTGTCTGTTTCTTGCGGGTTTACACATAAATGCAAGAAAATTTGCAAGAAAAGAAGTGTAAGCGCAGGTTTTCCGAAGCCTGGCTTCGCGACGACAGATATAAGTCATGGGTACGTAATGTGCCTTCTGACATAAGTTTATTCCATTGCTTAATATGCAATAAAGATTTGTCCTGCGACAACCGCATTTCCAGACATGCGAATACTGCGAGTCACATCAATCGTTTGAATTCGAATTCTTCTGGGGACCAAACTAGCCGCAATGTAGAACCTGAGACGGAGACAAATTGTTCGACGGCCCGCACATTTCGTAAACATTGGTTAGATATTGAAGAATTTCAACCATGGTTACGCGAAATGTCGGACGACGAAACATTGTGTCTTTGTTCGTATTGTGACAAGCCAATGACGGCGAAACTAGCTAATATTTATCGTCACGCAGAAACCGCAGTTCATATGGCAAAACGAAGATGTGTAGAAACGCAAGAAACAGACCGGCAAAATCATATCACGGACACACCGAAATTGTCGTTAGATGCACGACAGAAAGCAGCAGAAATTCAATACGCTGCTGTTATCGCGGAACACGGCATTTCGTTTAGGACAGCAGGAAAAATATTAGAATTTTTCCAAAAAGTAGGAAAAGATTGTGACGTGTTGCAAAATATGACTATGGGCAAGACGAAATGCGGTCACATACTCGCAAATGTCTTGTGTCCGGTAGAAACAGAACGTGTTTCGGCCATCCTACAAAATACAAAGTTCAGTATTTTTATAGATGAAACGTCAGACATTACTAATACAAAATGGATGACGTTTCATGTTCGATATGTGCATCCGGAAACATTAAAAATTATGTCGCAGTTAGTAAAACTAATGGATCTGGATGCAAAAGATTGTGGTGCAGAAATGATATTTGACGCATTCCGAAAGGAAATGTACCGGTTAGAAATTCCATTTAATAATATTGTTGCTTTGTCGTGCGACAATGCGCGTGTTATGACCGGCAAACATTTATCATTTCAACAAAAGTTGCAGGAAAAATGTGGACATGTACTAACACTGCCATGTCCATGTCATTCCGTCGCGTTAGCCGCAAATGCCGCATCCAGAACGATTCCTAATAACTGCGAAAACTTTGTAAAACAAATATCTATTTTTATAAATTGCAGTCCCAAACGATCAGCTATCTTTAGCGATTGCTGTGAGGACACAGACCGGAAAATTTTGAAATTGGCTGAAACACGATGGCTTTCGCGCCAATTATGTATTAGTCGAATTCTAGAATCATGGAATAGTATTGACAATTTTCTGAAAGAGTTAATTTCTAGAGAAAAGTCTACAAAAGCTGCACAATTTGTAGCAGTCATGCAGACTCCTGATGTTAAAGCATACCTATTATTTCTTCAATATATTTTACATTACTTCAATGCATTTACGTTATTTTTCCAAGCTCTGGAAACAAGAGTTCATACTTTGCAGCGTAAATCGCTAAATTTATTGCAAATAGTATGCAAAAACTTTTTAAAACCAGAGCTTTTAGTATTACAAAGCAGTAACGTAGATTTTACTGATAAAAACAATCAAATATCAATAAATGAAGTGACAGTGGGCATTGATTGTGAGAATTATTTAAATAAATTGATGACAGAGGGGCACACAGATATAGTTGCAAATGTTCGACAGAATTGTTTGCAATTTTATGTATCTGCCGGTCAAGAAATTTGTAAAAGACTACCAATCAATGATCCATTTTTATATAAATTAAAAGTTTTTGAACCGGCCACAGCTTTACGCGATACTGACAGAGAAACTTCCTTTGATGATGTTTCTTTTATCGCTGAAACCTTTGGCGGCTTCGATACCGTTAGTTTAAGAGAAGAATGGTTTGCTTTACATAACGATTTCACACAAATACAAATTGATCAATTGTCATTAAGGGAATTTGATGAAATGTGGGAATGCATCCTAACAAGTAATCGTCAATATCCCAATTTGAAATCTCTTGTCAATGCTGTTCGAGCATTGCCAAACTCTAATGCTGATTCAGAAAGAATCTTTTCCTACTTACCAGACTTAAAAACGAAAAAAAGAAATAAGCTGTCGTCCGTGAATATGAATGCTGTTTGTGTGCTTAAATCGGCATTGAAAGCGAGAAGGGAAACAGCCATAGATATGACGGTTGATGACGAGCATTTGTCTCGAATGCCGTCTAAAATATTATATTCTACATGTCCAAATACGAAAGAATTGAGACAATGTGATATTGACGAAATGGCTGGTCCCTCCTCGTCCAATGCTTTTCAATAAGCATGCATATTCAAAAAGTAACGTGCAGCACAATTAACGTGTGCGTAAAAAATTAGTGTGACATAAGTATTGCCACATTTAATATGAAAAAACAACGAGATATCTGTCAAATCAGTCTGGCGTTAGTCAGACGTGGACAAGCAGTCTGGCATTAGTCAGACTTGAACAAGCAGTCTGGCATTAGTCAGACTTGAAGAAGCAGTCTGGCATTAGTCAGACTTGAAGAAGCAGTCTGGCGTTAGTCAGACTTGGACAAGCAGTCTGGCATTAGTCAGACTTGAACAAGCAGTCTGGCGTTAGTCAGACTTGAACAAGCAGTCTGGCATTAGTCAGACTTGAACAAGCAGTCTGGCGTTAGTCAGACTTGAACAAGCAGTCTGGCGTTAGTCAGACTTGAACAAGCAGTCTGGCATTAGTCAGACTTGAACAAGCAGTCTGGCGTTAGTCAGACTTGAACAAGCAGTCCGCTCTAACTATTGTCAGACCTGAAACGAATAAACAAACAGATATACCTCGGGCAGCACGATTACATGATTATCATAAAACGTGGTACGATAGGGCTATGGGCGACGGTCCACGTTAAAAAACCGAACGCGCTAGTCGTGGCACCTCAAGGGTGGCGTGGAAGTCCACGAATCTTAAATTGTATAAACAAAAACTTTAGATACGCATTTGCATTTGTCGGGTGCAGCGTTGCACTTTTAAATAGAATGAAGTCTCGTAGAAAATAGATATTACGATCCCATTGAACCCTTTCCTCTATAATTTTGTCTACTACTTACCGTTTACAGGAAAAAAGCTGACTGGCACAACCTGTGGACCCTGTACATGTGCATTTAAAAGTAATACATATCGTACAATTGGTTGCAAAATAATGATGAATAAATGACACATCTACTCTGCTGAAAAAATATTAAAAACTATCGGTAGTAAGTACTAAAATATTTTTAAATGAATATGGTTTGTTGCCGTGTGATGAAAAATTAAAAAAAAATTATTCTGTGAAAAAACAATTAACCATTGCCGGGCGCGAAACGACGAACGAAACGACCGCGTCGACGAGCGACGATGAGTACGACGAGTCAATCAGAAACTCTGCTCGATTCACTTTTCTGTGGATCGCGCTCTGCTCAGGGCGGTGGTGCCCGATTTGCCTTCCGGCTGATTGAACGCAATGGTACGTGCGATGCCTTATGCGAAATCTGGCACCACTGTCACCGGCCTGTGTGCGGAACGAACACGCGACGCCGCAACTGCATGTCCAACAAAGACGCAACGCGCGATGTTTGTTGAAAGGGGACGGAGCATAGTTCTGTCCTTCTTACGTGTAGTCACGATACCTGACGTCACGCGACGTTAGTGGAAGGGAGACGCGGCATAGCTCCGTCCTTCTCTCCGAGCCGAGCTCGATTCGGCGAGAAACGGCGCGCGCAGCTCTCACGGACAAGGCACGCATACTTTTCCGTATCCCTACTCCCGCGGACACCGATGGTGTCAAAGAGCCAGATCTGGCCACACTGGGACCGGCACATCGAGAAAGCGGAGCCTGATCGCTTGTTTCCCGGCGATAGTCAGGGGCGGATCCCAAACATCCGTTATAATTATTTCTTGTTTCTCTTCATTATCCATGTTGCTGCAGTGTACTGTTGACAATTGCGAATTTGGTTATCTCCCAAGGTTTGAATAAAAAATGGCGACCATAATCCACCTCAGAACGATGGATCTCCCCTCTCCGACCGCCTACCGTGCATATGCATATACCATTACCAGGTACAGCCATGTGTATGTGGCCGTATTGATAGAGGTGTACCACCAGGTATTCATAGTCATGGATCTGGTACCGGGCAGTATCCCCTCTCCAACCGCCTCGCGTGCATATGCATATGCGACAAAACAAATGCAAATCTAATCCCCGGCTTTAACCTAGGCTTGAACCTCGGCCTAACCCCTAGGGAAAAACCGCGGATTACGACCGTGAATACCGGTGTCTGAGTGGAGGTCCGGGCGTCTGTTGTACCCTGGCCCCTGGTGTCTTCTGGAGGGACGTAACAGGCGCTACTCCGTGTAACGTGGTCGCGGGAGATTGAATTAATGTGTTACGGCCCTCCAGTTAGCCCTCAAGTAGCGCCCAACTGAGTGAGAAGATCATCCCGAATTAGGCCGGAACCACCGGACCGGCTACACGTAGGGACCTATCGAACCCAACGGCGTCGCTGCCTTCTGGGTTCTCGACTACGGGAACGCAGGATCCGACGCGGGAGACGCTAAGAAAAACCGGGTGTGTCACCTCGGGCAAGACGAAAAGTCGAAAGAGTAACAGCCCCACGGGCCAATCAACCGACGCAGCCACGGAGTCACCGAGGGGAGGGGGCCTGTTTAAGGCTCCAACCAAAGTGTTCCCCAATCTGATTTATTACTGCGACATGACCCTCCGAGCACCTCAGCTGTTTTAAAAGGCGTTTGTGTACCAATCGAGATTCCGTCGTCGTTTACCCACGTGCATCCGCGCAATACCTATTGTACCGACAGCAATAAGACTATGGGCTTGTTTGTCTTTAATTTTCTCTAAAAAGGAGCCTACGTGCTTTAAGATGCCCTCGCGAATTATCCGTAAAGAATGTATTATCCACGGGAATAGAATAGAAAGCTTTTATGGGCTTGTTTATTTCTTAAGAATAGTATAAAAGGGAGCCTGCGTTGCTCCATGCGAGTCAGTTCTTCTGCATTTTTCGCCGTGCGTCAAGTTTCTGCGTTCGTCGTTCTTACGTTTAGCTGTCCAGAATAGTTCATTTTCCTAAGAACAGTGCGCAATCTAAAAGTAAAAGTCGCGACTCGAGCACCAACCTGTGAGGCATAGAGGTAACATTATTTACCACGATACCTGCTTGCATCACCGTATGCACATTTTTGTATTGTTAGCCTAAGAATATATATATATATTTTTAATATATATGTATACTTGTACCACCCCATCATTCTCCAATGGCTATCCACCCATCCTCAAAACAGGTATAAGACCTTTTATTCTTGAAAGATAGAGCGAGTCGGGTGGAACACCCTTTTAAAATTGCCGCTCATTTTATCATCGTTGCAACGTATTCGACAGTCGACGACCACAGCATCGATTATTCTCGATACTTCTACGAGCTTCAGCTCCTCATCTCCAATAGGCGAATCCACAGGAATACGACAAAATCCGGTGACCAAGGGGTCAGAAAATCCGTAAGAAGGGAATTCATCCAAATTCCCCACGGGGCTCCATGCCGGGTCGTAACAAATGGATTACTATGTTCACATTAACTTTACTTATTTATTCGCTCTCAGGTACAATATTCGTGCGTAGCTCGTCACAGACTCTTCTTTACAAATGGCTGATTACTCTCCAACTGACGGAACAATTCTTCCGCGTTTCGTAAGCGTCGACCGACTGGTCCGCCGCCCTGGGCCAATTCGCGCGCTATCTGCGCCGCGGCTCGTTCCGGTGGGTCCCAGGCTCCACAGAGCTGTGGCATACGCGCGGTTAGATCCGCACATCCGCCACCGCGTCCCTAGATGTAAGGGTATTAATAAGTTAAGTTTGCCAATATAAGTTAGTCGTAGTCTTTAGTCTTTTGATATATTAGCTTAAGCAGGGATTGTGGTTAGAAGCATTGAAGTGTATAGAGGTGTGTTACGGTGTGTTATACAGAGAATATATTTATTGAACCGTTAATGAGGTGCAAGTTATTTGGTGACCCAGTAGCTGTATTCTGAGGGCAAGATACAAATATGTAAAATAACGATTCCCCACAGAGCTTTGGAGAAATCTCTCTTCTCCAGCATTGTGCAATGATGAACCGACGAGATATTCTTAAAGACTGGTGAGGTCTCTTGGCGGCGTCGGCAATTGGGGCCAGTACCGTAGGTAATAGATATACATAGAACGCTAACATTATCCATTCTGTACCTGCTTAAAACATAATGAGATTTTATTTTATAATTTTATTACACCCTCACCTTTGTAATCGATACTTCACAGATGCATACATAATTAAGGAGTAATTAGCACGTGATTTAAAAACAACATCAGTTCCTTTTGCTAGTTTGCAATATCTGTTTAATATGTCAAAACAGTTCGTTGCGCCTCGGAGCAACTTTTCATGCGGCATCGGGCTGCCCTCATGTGCATTCGGGTTCAAATTGGTACGCGACAGAATGTTTTGCAACAAAACGAAAAACTTGTTTAAATAAATTAAAGAGTTAGAAGTAGGATTAGTGCATTGCGGAAAATATCGAGCACCTAGGGAAACGGTGCAATATTTCTGGGTGTGCGGTCGCTTTTGACTTCGTTTATCTTGGCTTGTCTCGGAAACCGTCAATAGAACACAACCGTGCATGGAATCGCTTTGAAGCTCTCGACAAGCTCTGTTCGAATATACGAAGAAAATTTTGCATGCATTGTTTTAAGCTAAACATTTTAAACATTATTTACCAAATTCGTTGTGTTGCGCTCACAGTTGCCGAGATAGACTGACAATGACTTACACGCGATAGCACACTCGCATGGCGCACGAAATAAACCTTTAGAAACCATACTCGACTAGCTCAGTTTCACTCTCCAATCTGCAAGTCTTAGTTCTACACTCCTACCCAACTGACAACTCAATCAAACTTGATGTACCATGTACTACCTGTTGTACGATGAAGTAAAATTAGACACTAGAATTTATAGCAAAGTCGCCATTTTGACTAAAAATGGGAAAGTATTCGTAAAAAATAGGTGTGCGTTATCAGTATATACCAAGCTCTGTCCTCCGCCAGTTTCAGCAGCGCCTCCCCCTCTCCATTTTTATACTTATCCTTCGACCTCCTTTCCCTCCCATCTCCCCCCTCTCCTCCTGTGTACATTCTCCCTTCTTCTCCCGTCCGTGCATTAAAATCCCCTCCTATAATCAACCTTCCCTCTTTTTCTTCTTCGATTCTTTGGTCTAGGCTCCTTCCCATATTGCCCATATTGTCCTTATTATATATTGTCCAAATTCTCCATACTTCGCCATCTATTTTCATCCTCCTCTCCACTGCTCCCTCCACTCCATCCGCCTCCCCCCCCCCCCGTACTCTTTGCTTGTTTAGGTTTAGATGTACCGAGCGGCGGTACGGTAAGCGCTTTGTCGTTCGGGCGCCCTCGGCGATCCTCGGCCGCCGCCGGGCGGATCGAGTAGTTCGGCGGTCGGCGCGAGGTGAGGCCGAGGGGGGTCCGTACAGGTGAGACGGCGTGACTCACGGCTTAATCCTTCTGTTCCTCGGAGACTTCTTTCCTGGAAAGACTTTCGCATTACGCATACAGAGACGTTCGTTAGAGCCGTGAGTGACGCCGTTTCACCTGCCTTTTCCTTTCTTCTTCTTTTTAGTTTGAGTGCTTTATCGTTTATCTTCTTGATTTTCTTTCAGCTTCTTTCTTTATTACTTTTTTGCTTACATTTTTCTTTCTTTAGTTTAATTTCTAGTTTAATCGCGTATTGTATCGTCTCGTCTTGTCCGTTCCGTCCGCCGTCCGTTTGCTTTACTTTAATATCATTAGAATTAGCGTTTCGTCGTAGCCCTTAAGATTAATAGTAGATTCTCGCGGTATTTCTTAAGTTGTACAGTAATATACTAGTTTAATTAAATAGAATAGATTAATGAAATATAATAGCTTAATTTAAAGATAACGGTAAGCCGCTCAGCGGTCACCTCCCTTGTTTTCACCTCTCCCCTCCTTTGCGCACTACCGACCTCCAACCTGTTTAAATCCTACCGTTACCCCGCGTACGGAAAACTCCTCTTCCCGTCGGGAAAGGCCTTCCTCCGCAACATTGCTTCTTGCAACTTCCAATCAAACCCTGCTGGTATCATCCTGCTCAACCTCTTCCACTTATCCCTCTCCACCCATGTTTCGGTTAATCCCACGAAGTCCTGTTCCTCAATGTATTTCCAGAAGTCCTTTGTTTTGTTCCATGTCCCTGCTACATTCCAAAACAGGACTTTGGCCCTTCCTCTCATTTCTCCACCACTTCTCCCCCCCCCCCCGCCCCTCCCCAGAGCCGCCTCCTCCTCCTGCACCCTCTCTTCCTCTCTACTATTCCGGCTCTCTAAAAATCCTGTCTTCCTGCCGTTTTTCCTGCCTGCATATCCCTCCATGCTGTCCATTTCCCATTTATCCTAATTTTCTGGTACCCTACTCTAACCTCCTTCCCCAAGCTCCTCTCTCTCCATGCCCTCTCCATTATTTCGTTTTGTAGTTCTCTTTCCTTTCTTGTTAAATCATGTTCTACAAAAATCTTTTTCCCTCTCAATTTTTTCTTTCTCTCCATCACCTGCTGCTTTTCTTCTCAATTTTCCATTCTAACCTGCACTAATTTTTGGCTTTCCATCCCTACTTTCCTTGCCCATTCTATCTTGGCATTGCATTCCAATTCCTCTCTCAGAAATTTTTCAATCCCCTCTTTTACTTCTGCCTTTCCCACTTCTACTCCCTTTATAATAATATTGTTTTTCCTCTCGGCTCTCTCTTGTCTCTCCCACCTATTCCTTATGTATTTAATATCCTCCACTGCCTTCCTGTCTACCTGACTCTCTTTTCTTCCTTCCTCTTTTTTCTCCACTTCCTCAATTCTCTTCCTCAATTCTGCTCTCTCTTCCTCCCAGACCCTCTGTTTCTCCATATAAATCAATTCCATCTCCTCTCTGATTTCTTCCTTTATGCTTTCCCCCATCCCTCTCAACTCTTCTCTCATACCTCTCATTTCCTCTCTCATGCCTTTTATCATTGTCTTTAAGTCTTCCTCTTCTTCTTGCTCCTCTATCGCCCTCCCGCCTTCCTCCTCCGTTCCTTCCTGCTTTCCCGCATTCCCCCTTTTCCCCTCTGCACTTCCCCTACTTTTAGCCCAGAACCCTTCCAGACTGCTTCTTCACCTACCCTGTTCACCCGTTAGGATTGGGTCTTTTTTGGCGGTCCTTTTTCTTAGATTCTTCTCCATCCCGTTCACCTCTACCTTACCGACCTTTCCCACCTGCATTTCTTTCGCCTTCCCTACCTTACCTACAGTCGTCCCCCTGCTCCCTCCTGCCCTCACTCCTACCTCACCCCTTCCACTACTCATCTATTCCTTATCTATTCTCTCTCGCCCTTCTACTCCTATTCTCTCCTTCTCCTCCTATTCCTTTATCTCACTCTTATCGCTTCTTTAATATTACCTTGCCTCTTTATGCCTCCTCTCGTCCACTACTCACCGCCTGTCACCTAACCTCTTTCTTAGTCCCGCTCTACTTTCCCTTCACCTCCGTCTCCCTGTTCTCAGTTTTCCACCCACTCTCACTGCTCTCTCTAAATTCGCACACCTCCTTCCCCTTAATCCTCTCTCACCCTTTTCTATCAACTTTCGCACCTTAAATTCTCCTATTTATCACCTGCCCACTCTCATCCATCCACACAGTACCACGCACACCGGCCCAGGTGTGCGTTATCATCTTATTCGGAAAAGTTGGCAGATTCTTTTGCTATAAATAATAATAGTCTAACTTTTAGACTTCCGTTTCCGGAACGATTGGGTGAGGACATGGCAGAGACAGAGAGAGAGAGCCCGATTATTACATATATAAATATAAATTAAATATATAATTGCCCTCACTGCTTTCTCTCTCTCCACCTTTTATGTGTGGTACTAGCAGTCTTTTAAAATCATTCAATTTTCCTTGGTTTCTTATTTCCTTTGGTAACCCGTTAAACATTTTAAAACCATCATGGAGTAACATATTTTGCTCTTTGCTAGTCTTACACTTACTTATATAAATATTACCCTTTTGTCTAGTTTGCACTGCCGCTTCTTGCTGCATTAATTCTATCTTATTTGCTGAGTAATTTGGGCACAGCCCATTTACCATTTTATACACTAGTATACATACTGTTACGTGGACGCGGGCGAGACATTTCAACGTACCAGGATTATCAACGACAACGATTTTAATATATCACGTCCGTCTGGTATCAAGACCAGATGCAGACTCTCTGGTTTGGTTACCAATAACAATAACATTCGAACGTCATAAAATCGATAGAACTAATATAACATTATAACATGACACATAATCAATATAGTTTGTGTCTTCGCCGTGTTCTTCGCGCCTTCACGTCCGTAACACTGCTTCCCCTCGACGATAGCGGACGTCCCGGCCGTATATTATCGCGAGATCTTCAGATGCTTCGGTTCAGGAAAAGGCACTCTCAGGTGTAAGCAGCGATGGCTCCTCCTGAACCAAAAATGTCATCCCAGCATTTGCTCACGGTCCCAAGGGAAAACCATGCCAAAAAACCCTGGGCGAGATGACCGCATCACTTGGGCGAAACTCTTAGTAACGAACATCTTAGTATCTTGATAACTTCAAACCCGAACACTTGCAAAACTGCTTGCAACCGCCGGAACACAAACAATTCAAACGGGAGCAGATGGAAGATGATTCTTCCTTCTGAAAATAAAACGGAACGACAAAGAACTTCCTGTATTTAGAATAATTTCCAAGATTAAATCTTACGGAACCCTCAAACCTCACACTATACCCATCCTCCCCTATTTTTTACAATGCTCCACGGGAGAGTAAGCATAGCGGCGCACTGCTGTCTTGACTCCTTGTCAGTGGTGCTGCGTCATGCGATGTCCTTGTGTCCTATCGTTCTTCTTTCTTGTTCCATCCTAGTACCTTGGTTCCTTCGTATTTTGCTAATCTATTGGCGTGTATAATCTTCATTCTTCCTTTGGCTGACCGCTGGATCCCGTAGATAGCGTCATTAATCCTCTTCTTCACCAAATAGGGTCCTTCCCAGTTTACTTGCAGTTTCGGACATCTTCCTTTTGTTCTTCGTGGCTGATAAAGCCACACTAGGTCTCCCTCGTTGAAAATAATTGGAGTACAAGTGGCATCATGGCGCAATTTCATGCGTTCCGAGCTTTTAACAATTTTCGCTCTTGCCAAATGGTGTACATCCGCGAGGACCTTATTCAGTTGCGAGACATATTCCATGGAAGAAATAGGTCGCTCGGGGGTAACTCCTCGGAAGAAATCTATTGGTAGCCGAAGTTCTCTTCCGTATAACATCCTCGCTGGGGTTTGCTTCGTGGTTTCATGTTCCGCCGATCGGTATGCCAATAAAAATAAAGGCAGCCAATCGTCCCAGTCCTTTTGATGGTGTGAAACGAACAACGACAAATATTGGTGTATTGTTCGGTTTAGTCTTTCCACTAATCCATCTGACTGTGGATGCAGCGGAGTCGTTCTAGTTTTCTTTACTCCCAGTATCCTCAGGACTTCTTGGAATAATTTGGACTCAAATGATCGTCCTTGGTCGGTATGTACTTCTATCGGTAAGCCATGTCTGCTAAAAACTTGTGCCATCATAGCTTGTGCTATGGTCTTGGCCTGAAAGTTTGCTACGGGAACGACTTCTGGCCATTTCGTAAAATAGTCCATGATGACTATTACGAATCTGTTTCCATTTATTGTCTTCGGATAAGGTCCTAATATGTCCAAACCTATCCGTTCAAATGGAGACCCAACGTTATAAGTGCATAGCTTTGCTTGCCCTTTCTGCCTTGGTCCTTTCTTGGCCGTGCAGATATCGCAAGTTCGGCACCAATCCTCCACGTCCTGCTTACAGCCGGCCCAAAAGAAACTTTTTCTTAATCTGGCCAGTGTCTTATTCACGCCGAAGTGTCCAGAGGTCGAGGAATTGTGAGCTTCTTGAAGAACCTCTTCAATCTTGTTCGATGGGACCACGAGTTGAAAAACATCTTTTCGCTCGTCTCCGGATACCCATTTTCTGAACAAAAGCTCATCCTTGATCTCCAGTGAGTCCCAAATCTGCCAATAGTATCGGGCCTTGGAACCCAAAATCGACACTTCTTCTTTTGACGGACGACGATTGTGCCTTTTAGCCTCTATAACAAATTTCAAATTTGGATCCTCCATTTGTGACATTTTCCATTTTTCGTCTTGATTTCCCTCGTTGAAGCAGATCCTCTTGCATGTTGCCTCTTCTGTAATCAGACCTTCCTTGTTCCCTGTTTTCTTGCAAGACTTACAGTTGTTACATGGTATGCGAGACAAAGCATCTGCATTACCATGAAGCCTTCCATACCGGTGGACAATTTGAAATTCGTATTGTCCCAATTCTTCCAACCATCGGGCCATTTGTCCTTCGGGAGATTTAAATGAGAGTAGCCATTGTAACGCGCTATGGTCCGAACGCACTACAAACTTCCTTCCATAAAGATAATGATGGAAGTGCCGTATGGACTTAATAACGGCCAATAACTCTTTCCTCGTAGCGCAGTAGTTCCTTTCCGGTTTATTCAAAACCTTACTGAAATAGGAAACTACTCGTTCCTGGCCATCATGGCTTTGGGATAATACTGCACCAATTCCATAATTGGATGCGTCGGTGTCCAAGATAAATTCTTTCTCCACATCCGGATACACCAGGATTGGAGAAGATGTTAATTTGCCTTTTAAACTTTCGAATGCTTCTTGACTGGCGGTGGTCCATTCGAAATATTGATTTTCTTCCGTCAGTTTATATAGGGGTTTGGCTATTTTCGCGAAATCTTTGACAAATTTCCTGTAATATGAGCATAACCCCAGAAAACTTCTCACTTGTTTTCGTGTGTTCGGTACCGGCCAATTTTGTACGGCGATTATCTTCTCAGGGTCTGTACCAATTCCGTCCGAAGAGACTTCGTGTCCTAAATATGCCACTTTTCTCTGGAAAAATGTGCACTTCTTCGGATTCATTAATAAGTGTGCCTCACGTAAACGTTGAAAGACTTTTTTTAAGTTGTCCAGCTCTTCATAAAAGTCTTTTCCATAGACTATGACGTCATCTAAATAGACGAGGCAAATATTCCATAACAACTGCGACAACACTTTGTCCATAAGTCTCTCAAACGTGGCCGGTGCGTTGCACAATCCGAAAGGCATCACGACGAATTGGTATAGCCCATTTCCCACGGTGAATGCAGATTTTTCCTTGTCCTCTTCGGCTAGAGCGATCTGCCAGTAACCGCTCTGAAGGTCTATGGTTGAAAACCATGACGAGCCTGCTACTGCATCCAGGGTGTCTTCTATCCTTGGTAGGGGGTAGGAGTCCTTTTTTGTGAGACTATTTAATTTTCGGTAATCTACACAAAATCTCGTTGAGCCATCTTTCTTCTTCACAAGTACAATTGGAGATGCCCAAGGACTCGATGACTCCTCAATCACTCCTTGCCTCAACATTTTCTCAACAGTCTCTTCCGCTACCTTCCGCATATGCATCGGCATTCTGCGAGGTTTTTGCTTAACTGGAGAATGGTGTCCTGTTCGAATATGGTGCTTGACTAGTTTGCACTGTCCAACCTGTTCGGCGTCCTTCGCAAACAAATCCTGAGCCTCCAGTAGAAAAATTCGGAATGTCTCTTGCTGTTGCAAATCCAAGCCCTTTGCACTTCTCTCGAACAGTCCTTTTAAATGTTGCGGCATCTCGTCCTGATTACAGATGTAATTGTTCTTCATAGGCCGGTCTGGATTCCCAATCAGAGGTAGTTGGCTTCCATCCTTCAGTAGTACAGTTCCTTCCTCCAGGTCCAAACGGTTGGATATCTTCATCAAAAGATCCAGTCCTAGTATTCCTTTTTCATTAATTTCGGCCACGTACGCTTCGTGCTTAACTCCCGTTTCGCCGAAATTAAAGTTAAATTCTTTTCTTCCAAGAATAATTTTCGAAATATCGTTTCCCTCTACCCCTACTAACCTTCTATTCGTGCCTGTCAATTTTGAATTATCATACTCAGCAACTTCACTCTTGTGTATGAGTGTGACTGAGGATCCCGTATCCACAAGGAAATTTGATGGTTTCCCATCAATGGATCCTTCTACATACAGACCGGTAGTAGTGGGTTTTTCCGAAATATTTCCCGAGATGACTTTACAAATTCTATTATAGATCCCTTGACTAGATTTTTTTAATATCCCCGCACTTCTTATCACAAAACCACAAATTACCAAAATTATTTGAAGCAGAAAGATTAAATTAAACTGATTTTTCCCTACACTGACTCCAGACTCATGTGTAGAAGGGTCCACATTTACAATTCTGGAGGCTTTCAAATTTTGATTTAAATTTCCCTCCCTAAATTTAAATCTTATTCGTTTTTTGCGTTTCTATCATTATATTTCGCTTTCTTTGCTAAATTTTGCTCACACTGAAACTGTGTGTGGCCTTCTTTCCCGCATTTCCAGCACGTCAGTTTCCTATATGATTTCAGAGCTCTATTTTGCGCGTTATCTCTCCTTTCTCGTTTTTCGAATGCACCGTCATAAACTCTTTCCGTGTTTCTACTCGCAATCGAAACGTTAACGCGAGCATAATCTTGATCTCTTCGTACTCTTTCTTTACATAAATCTTCAATTTGCTGAATTTCAATTGCCTTTTGCACTACTTCCTCGAATTTTTCAAATTTTTGTAAGTACAATTGTTTTTTAATGACTATGTTCTCGATCGCGCTGATAAATTGGGAAACGGCCAATCTCTCGCGTACTTCCAAAGGACAATCCGGCAAAGCTAATAATGCCAACTTTTCTATTTCATTTGCTAATTCGGGGATCCCTTGCCCCGGCTTTTGTGCATAGCCCTGAAATTTCAGATAATTCATCGGAGCCGATCCCTGCTTTGCAAATCGTCTTTGCAAAGCAGCTCTCAGCTTTCCGAAGTCTAATCGGTATCTGTCCTCCAAAGTTGTCAACACAGAACGAGCGGGCCCTTCCAAGGAGTTAAGTAGCGCGGCAGCTTTCGCTTCATCGCGCCAACCATTAACTCGCGCGATCGATTCGAATTGTGCCAAAAATTCCTCCCAATTCTCTCCATTAAATTTTGTTGGCAATAATGAAAAACCAAAATTCACTCGCGGATTGAAATTTAACTCATCGCTCGAAGGCGCACTCGCTCCGTTACCGCGCACAAAATTATTAATGTTTGTCATATTATCCAGGCTATTTGTCAGTTGCTCCATCCTGGCGTTGTAACTGTCATCGACATCCTGCAGTCGCTTTCGTAGGTCGTCCTCTCGTCGGCGAGCATCTTCTGCCTGCATGCGGAGTCCCTCCTGGAACAGCTCCTGTCCCGCGCGCATCTTCTCCTCCAGGCGCTCCAACATCGCCTGTACCGATGCCATCGGGTCCCCCGTAGCCTGTTCCGCCTCCGCTGCTGGCCTCGGCAACCGTCGACTTCCAACCGTATTGTCGATTTTATTGCTGCTTCCAGGATTGTCGATTTCTATTTCTGTCTCTCTTCTTCTCGATTGCATCCTCGTGCTTATCCCACTTCTGACACCAATGTTACGTGGACGCGGGCGAGACATTTCAACGTACCAGGATTATCAACGACAACGATTTTAATATATCACGTCCGTCTGGTATCAAGACCAGATGCAGACTCTCTGGTTTGGTTACCAATAACAATAACATTCGAACGTCATAAAATCGATAGAACTAATATAACATTATAACATGACACATAATCAATATAGTTTGTGTCTTCGCCGTGTTCTTCGCGCCTTCACGTCCGTAACAATACATTATATTCCATTCTTTCCCTTATTGACATAAAATGTAATGCCTCGAACATGTCCTTTATTTTAGTTCTTTTATTGCACCGCAGTATGATCCTCATTCCCTGATTTTGCCACTTTTGTAAATATTGTAAATTCGTTACTCCAACCCCAATAAAATTGTCATGCAATATTCAAATAGCGGAGCAATAATTGTTTTATATACTACACATCTCATATAAGGTGTCAGGTCAACACTGACCCTACGTAACACTCCTAATTTTGCTCCTATTTTTTTTCCTAAATAATGTACATGCGCCGAGAAATTTAGGTTTTTATCTATCACAACTCCTAAATATTTTATTTCTCTTACTACTTCTAATACTTCATTCTTTAATTTTATTTTTAGGTTGCTATCAGGTACTTTCTTTCTCGTTTCTCTTATTAACATAACTTTGGTTTTGCTTACATTTAGCTGCAGCCTATTTACATCTGGCCACCTTTCAAGTTTCTTCATTTGCTCATTAAGTTTCTGATTTATTTCCTCACTAGAGTGTCCTGATGCATACATTAAGGTATCGTCTGCAAATAGACTGACTACACATTTATCACTTATAATCTCTGTTATATCATTTATGAAAAGTAAGAATAATAGAGGTCGTAATACTGATCCCTGGGGGACACCTAATTCGACCTCTATGGGGTCTGATAAATTTCCATTAAATTTTACTCTTTGGGTTCTGTTTTCCAAGTAACTCTTAAACCATTCTAATACAGTTCCCTGTATTCCATACCATTGTAACTTTTTTATTAATATGCATCTATCCACTACCTCGAATGCCCTTTTCAGGTCCAGGAATACCACCCCTATCATTCTTCCTTCACTTACAGATTTTTTCCAATTTGATATTACCCATTGCAGCGCAGTTTCACAGGAATGTTTCGCTCTGAAGCCAGATTGGCACTCTGTAATCAGGTCGTTGTTTTCAAGGTACTCCACTAGCTGGTTTTGCACGATTTTCTCTAGTATCTTTTCGTATGCCGGCAGTTTGTTTATTGGTCTAAAGTCCTCTACTTTGATCGTTCCCTGCACTTTTGGTACTGGAATCACGATTGCTTCTTTCCATTCACTAGGGAATATGCCTTCCTCCAATGACCTGTTTAGCATGTAACATAATTTTTCGCCCGCCTCTATTTCTACTATCTTCATTATTTGTACATTTATACCTTCCTCAGTACCGCTCTTATTTGCAAACTTCTGGACTACTTTATGTAATTGTTGATGTTCAATTTTTCTAAATAATTCTAATACACTTTCCGCACGTTTCCCTTCACCTACTGTGTGCACTTTGAGGTTGTTCTCCAGAAGTGCCTTAATACTATCTACAAAGTATCTATTAAATACATCTGGCATTTTCTCATTTTCGCTGACTACTTTATCTCCATACTGAATTTCTTTATATTTGTTATCTCTATCTGTACATCCTTTCAGCAATTCCTTTAACGATCGCCACATTCTTTTCGGATCGTTTTTACTTAAATCTAATCTTAGCTCTAAATAGTCTCTCTTGGCTTTTCTACACATATCAACAACATTGTTCCTCAGTCGACAGAACAGCTGCCAATCGCTGTTACTCTTACTTTCCCGTACTACCTTATACGCCTCATCTCTTAGCCTCATAACCTGTCTTATTTCCTGAGAGAACCATTGTTTTCCCTGCCACTTTAGTTGTACTTTTATTTCTTTTTTGGCGCAACTACATCGAGACATTTAACAATTGTGTTTACCGTTAGGTTGGCCATTATATTGACGTCATTCTCTTCAAATGTAAGATTTCTATGAATCAATCTCTTAAATTTGTCCCCGTCCATTCGATTATAGTCTCTAATTAGGATCTTGTTTCCTACATTTTTTATCACACCCTTCACATTCCAGTACATTATCACTGCAGAATGATCCGTTATTTTAGGTTCATGGTGTACTTCAACTTCCGCTTCCAGGTTTGTGAAAATCAAATCGATTATTGTCTCAGAAGCGTTGACTATCCTCGTGGGTTCCTTAACCAACTGTTTCAGGCCTACAGAGTTCATGACCCTACTTAGCCTATTTTGACAATAGTTATTTACCTTCATATCTATATTAAAATCTCCCATTATGATTATATTAGCATTCAACATATTATTGTCCCCTTCTTCCTCGAGAAAATCGATAAAACTAGCATCACTACTATTAGGCGAGTGGTACACCAACATTAATACACCTTTATAGTTTCTATCAATGATTCTCACTGTTATTGACCACCAATTTCTTTCTCTACTGTTCACCGCCATTTTTTCATGTTTGATTTTATTGTCAATATATAGCAGTACACCTCCTGTTCTATTCGATTCTAAGTCCCCTCTTACACACTCATATCCACTAATATGTAACTCCTGGTCCTCCACCTAATGTGTCACATGAGTTTCGGTGAATCCTACTACACTAGGTCTATGCTTCTCTAGCAACACATTTACAATTTCATCTTTATGTCTAATGAATCCCTGACTGTTTAGGCAAATTATCCTATTTTTAGCCCTATTTGGTTTCTCTTTTTGCTATAAACTATTATTTATTATACTTTTCTGTTTTTCCAGCTCTCTAATGTAACATGGACAATTAGTATCGAATGCCCCGTGGTTTGCGTTTATGTTTTTTAATTTAAACACTTTAATTTTTTCCTCACAGTTCGCACACTTCCTAATTTCATTTTTACACTCTAGGGTTTTGTGTTTCCCCGCACATTTGCCACATGCTTCTTCTTTCGTACAATCTTTTGTAAAGTGATAGTATCCGCAACATTTGAAACATCTAAGTATTCCTATATACTCTTCTACTTTGCATATTGCCCATCCTATTTTCACTTTTCGTTCTTCAAGCATAAGTTTGCGGGTCTCAGCATTCACTTCTGCAATGATCGTCATCTGCTGAAATCTATTATTTTTTGAGCTATGCACAATCTTTCCCTGTAGTTTCTCCTTATTGAATCCATTTTGTTCTGCTATTTTTTCCCAAAACTCCTGTTCGTTTTTGCAGTTGTTACGTCCCAGCGTAACTTTTTGATTTTTCCCTTTTCTTTTAGCATAATTTCTTAATTAAACTCTCTTTTCTTTCCTTTATTCCGGTCGCCGGATACGAATTATTCGTATCATGGCTTAGGTCCATCGCATCCGGTGCGTTGTTAGAGTATTCGTTATAAAATCATTATTATTTCATTTTTCCTCCAGGCCGCGTATGCGAAATATTCGTATCATGACTTAGGTCCATCGTATACGTGGTGCTGTCGAGTTGTAATATGTAGTGGAATTCCCTCACCGTGAAATCATATTCGTCCCGTTATATACATATAAGTAGTTTATAAGTAAATGTAAGAGTAGGTATAAGCGTGTGAATGGGTAGGAATGCGTGAACATAGTATGAGTGTGTGTGTGCGGTATGAGTGTGTGCGGGTATAGGCTAAGGAAACAGCGATGAGGTTCCGCGTGTTTTTTTAGTTTCTTTGTCTCTCAAAACAAAATCATTATTTTCTCGGCAATGAGTTATTGCTCGAATATCAACCTAATTTTGTTGAAGGATACGAAGTCAGGAGCGTACACTGCTAAAATCTTAAATAACTCAGTCAATGCGATTATATCGTATTTGAAATAAAACTTAATAATTGGAAAAGGATAAATGAGTAAGCGAAAGTGTCTCACTGAAGATCGAGCGAGCATCGTAACACAATATTTGTATACCGGATCGACCGCTGATCGACCGTTTCCGCGAGTAGGGCATGAAAAACCGTACTAGAGCGAGCCCAGGAGCCGTCTCGCGACGGATTTCTCTGGGCAGTCGGCTGTAAAGTCGTGAGGTACGTGGTCGATTGTCCGAGGGTATCTTAGATATCAGTTTATTTAGAGCCTAATAGTGCATATTCTTCTTGCAAAATGTTTCAAAAAGGACTCAATTATCCTCGTAAAGCCTTAGTTCATAAATTCTAATTATTGTTTGAGACACAGACTCAGTTTTTCTTTTGTTTAAGTGAAAAGTGCGAAGGTGTGCGCGTACGTTCTGCACGTGGCCGACAAATAGTGCCGGACACGTTAAATTAAGTTGTTTCCTTTTCGTTGATTTCAATTATATTTTGCACTTTTCCATTATACATTAAAAACTTGAACAGAACGCGAAAGGTTGCTCCTCGCTCGTGTGGCGATTAAAGTCGGAATTATCTAACGAAACTAACGAATAGAAGCATTAACTTCCTGATTTGTCGACCCTTCTAACGGGCTATATCCCGACTCAATTATCATAGAGCATAGGCAAATCTAGGAGGAACAAAGTACTAAAATTCAATTTCGATTCGAAGGTACTATCATCGATTTACCACCGAAAACCCTTGAGAATTCCAACCGACTTACGCCAGAGAGGGAGAGATAGAGCGAGCGAGCGGAAGAGAAAAAGAGAGACAGAGCGAGCGAGCGGAAGAGAAAAAGAGAGACAGAGCGAGCGAGCGGAAGAGAAAAAGAGAGACAGAGCGAGAGAGAAGGCGAGGAGAAAGAGCGCGTGCGCAGAGCGAAACTATCCGTATATAGCCGAAGACCAGCGACACGGTAGGAACCTCCAGTCGCGATATACGACAAAATATTATACCATCTCATTGTATGACCATGCCCGAGCTTAGGCCACGGCGGGATCCCACGGGCACGGTCATTTGACCGTGCACGTTCCTTTCTGTTTAACTTTTTTTTCGATTGCAAAGGCGGATAACTATTAATTACCGAGAGCGCATCCGAGAACTTTGTAAAGAGCGCTCGAATTAAGGCGCATAATTGTTGCGCACTAGTAACCGAACATTCTCGACACTGCAATAATATCCAGTGCAGTAATTCTTTCGTTGTTTATCAGATTCATAATATATCCTTTCTATTTTTCTTTATATTACTATTTTTCGACTGAATATATCTACTTTTGTTTTCCCCTTATACTATTTTCTTTGAGTTCATCTGTGTTGTGACGTCACATCTCATCTACCGTGGTTTACACATGCCGAAAACATAACCTCACGCGAACAATTGGGGACCTGTACGGGTCTTACGGAGGCACACGAATCCTATTAGTCCTGCATATAACTAAACGCGATATTAACTTCTAATTTAACTTCTCCGTTTAGCTTATACAAATAACCTAGAAAGTCCCACTCTTCCAGGAAGGGATTAGAATCCTTGCAATGTTAATCTTCAGTTAGATTACCGTTATTTATTGTAACTACATAACAAAATTATTCAAGCGTTACGCCCGGTCGCACGGCAGACCGCTCGCGGATTCTCATCGACCGTCTTGACAGAACAAAGTCGTGAAAAAGCCTCGCCCGGACGTAACACAGTCTTCTTGTTCTACTCCTAAAACTTTTATCTTCAACTTTTTCTTTCTTGGAGCTTGTATTGTATATTTTTCGCCTAGATCCTTATTTACCTTGTCCTTCAATTTTTCGGCTTGGGTTTTATTCTCACACCCAACCACTACTGCGCCATTTGCAACTTTCTTCATTTTTGTTATTCCTACTCCTAGCTTCGCTACATCAATTTTGCTTTTTATATCCCTTTTCGTAGTTTCGCTTGTAGTAGCCTCTTCATCCCTTGGTTTGATGATTATTACCGATTCTCGCTTCTTAATGGCAACTTCGCTGTAGCTTTTCTTCTTTCCATCTTCCTCAAATTTTTCGGGCAGTGCAATTTTGCTCAAGGAGTCCGCTATGTTTTCCTGTATTTCTTTCCTGATAATTTTCGTTACCATTTTTGCAAGTTCTTCCTGTTTCCAAGCTTGTATCTCTTGTCGCACTCTATCCATTTCTTCATCTATAGCTTCAGTTATTATGCTTTTTATAAATTCCTTTCCTATCATCTCCTTCTTCATGTCTTTTACTAGACTGTATATGGCTTCAATTTTGGCATCCATTGTCCTACTTTCCGCATTTGATAATTTACGTTCCCTTAGTTTACTGCTTGATTTCCTGCTTTCCGCTGTATTTTTTACTGTAACCCCTTCCGTCTTTCCTGAACAAGGTACCAGTACGTTTTCTGTATTGTAGACCTTGTGGAGCTTATGACAGCCAGGATGGAATACCTTGTCACACGGTATGCACTTAATACCTTGCGTTCGGATTTCTTTCCTAGCTCATCCATTCCTTACGCCTCATTAGGTATTAAAAACCTCTTCCTTATCGGTGCTGTTTTGATGGTCTCACGTTCGTGTCGCTACTCTGATTTCGCCTGCCCGGTACACGTCAGCATACCTTGCCACACCACACCTATCTTCCCAACTTCGTATTTCCTATTTTTCTACCTGAATCCTAGCTTCCTCAGAGTAGATAAACACTTTTCCACATTCCTCTATCCGTAAATTCATACGGTGCCCATTTATTCGTATCACTGAACTGTTTTTCCCACTTAATTCGGTACGTAATTACGGAGCACTAATTAACACGTCTCACACCTCAGAGAGAGAGGTTTCTAATGCTGTGATCCTGGGATCCGGCACTCTGTGGTCTTTCTCATGCAGCGTACTCACCACAAACTGCCTTGGTTTGCCTCGCTTCAGCCGAGTTGCCAAAAACTCAACAAACCCTCCATAGCCGCTTGTTGGGTTAAGGTAAACCACGTTGTCCTCCCAAAAATCTGGATCCGCCTCCCACAATTGTTGCATCTTCATTCCACCTCTGGATACGAAAGAACCCAGAATCCACGGTGCTTCTCTTCGGCAACCGCACCCTGCCAGCGTCTTTTATCGTTTCCCATCCATGCCTTGTCAATCTGGATGTGTTTGCCGCACTTAAGCGCTTTAAATCTCCGACACGTATGTCTGTTGCTCTATAGTGCTGTGGGCTCTTCTTTAGCCATTCCCATCTAGGCCGCTGGCGTAGATTTGGCGAGGCCCAACCAAGCAAGAAATTACTCTTATGGTGAGCTGCATCCTCGAAGGTGTCCTCCTCTTCTTCCTCATCGTCTCGATCATCCGCTGGCAAAGAGGCCTCGTTCAACTCCAACATCGCCCGCTCAAACAGGGAACCCACCATTCCCGGCTTACAAGTAAGAAATACTTTGATGCTATCCACTATGTCACCCAGTAGGCCCGTTGAATGTTGCACCTCTCCTCCCATCATATTTGTGATGTTGGCCACAAATCCGCGTGTGAGTTGATCTGGTATCGGCACCGTCGACGACTTCACTCTAACATTTCTGTTCGTGTCTCGATTCCACCTCTCAAGGACTCGGTTTGTCCTGATCGCGACCTCACCACAAGGCTCCCCGCCTGCACTGAGGTAACTCGTCCAACTTGGGACCTCTCTCTCCAAAACCACAACTTGCTCCACCGTGTGGCCCAAACACGATCCGAACTCTACATATCCATCGTCCATGTTCAACCGAACGTAGCACCTACAATGGCCTCCTATTGTGCACAATACTGTTTCTCCTCCAATCGTGTACATAAATGCGACCCCCAACCAATAAGACGCATGGAGCCACTGATTTTTGTAATTCAACGCCTTGTCAGCGGTGACGGCACAAACCGAGCCCGCAATGAGCGCGTACGATCCACTCTCAAGCACCGAAACCCGACGCCTAAGCCACACTGAGCGCCCATCCTGAAGCGTGATGCGCATGCTTCTTGACGCTTCAACTCCCACTAGGGGGTCCACTGCACCCACGCCACGCCAATGCACGGAACTTCGGGCATATATCTGCAATGGCAAGTCAGTTGACCTTTCCGGCACCGAATACGCCTTGGCGCTCAATCCCGCCTCATACAATGACAAGGCATAATACGCGCAGACCGACCACTCATCCTCGTCGAACTCTTCCGGCTTCTTCGCCCAGCTCAGAGGTATTCCTCCCGATTGGAAGTCATTGCTGAATATGTCCTGCATGAAATCACCGCTCATGCTAGCATACAGCCCATAGGCATGAAGCTGGTCGCCCTCAATTGCCAATCGAGCTCGATTCCATGCCGCCTCAATTCCATGACCGATTCCAGCTCTATCTTGACCTCGGTAAGTGAAGACTCCTCCCGTATGTTAGCCAAATTGCCCAGCACCGGATGCGCATCCTTCAGAGCCACCAATGCCTTTTTAAGAAGAGATAACGATATCCTGTATCCCAATATGGTGGCCTTCGTTTCACCGTCATTGTCCCTCTGGCACACCAACAGTAGCCCGAAACAACTTGAGGTACTCCTTACGTCAAACCACATTGTGCTCACACACTCATTGTAGGATATCTCAGCGTGGATAGATGTTCTCCCTCTTGTCATTGTCAGCGACCCCCCAGAGACTGTGACGTCCATTGAGAAATTACAAACAATAGCCGCCAAGTCAGTTGTACTTATTTTGGTTAATTCAAAGGGTAAATCCACATCCCCTCTTCCGGCAAAGGATATCCCCTGGCCCGTGTTCTTCAAATAATCCCTATAGGCCATCGGGGGCAACGTTCCACTATGAGTTGTTACTCCGATCCGCACACTAAGGTGCAATCTTTCCACTATTGACAAACTGCCCATCACCTGCCATCTCTTCAATATCCATCGAGCGATCTCAGGCGACTCCGGGCGACTACCGGTCCAAACTTCCCCTAAGGTTGGTGGGGCCCTCGCACAATCACTGTTACTTGGTCTTATCCACGATGGCAATGCCGACATGAAGCCACCACCAATTTGGGCGCCAACCCACCTGGCACCTGCCTTCACGCCATCAACCAATATGCCCAAGATGATCCTCAACGGCGATATTAGATAATCCTTGGCAAAAAGCCAAGCTGACTCCATCGCCAAACGAACGGCCGGCTTACGTGCGTAATAAACGCTCGCTAAAAGGCCAGCCACTGCCGAGGGTATGGCTACGAGTAAGTTCATACTATGCTGAATGCCTTCATTACCGCCCCACTGAGCTACCCACTTCAGTCCTTCCGATATCACTGTGATCCCAAGGGGCACACCAGCGTAAAGATGGAAAGCGTCGCGCAAATCCTTCGTCGCAAAACGGCCGTTCCTCAAGCCGCAGTTGATCCATGATATTGCGACCGAGACGACGGACATCGGGTTCGAGAAAACCGTCACCGCGCTCAAGGCCGTCAAAGCTGCGTCATCGAAACTTCCAAAGTAATCATCAACGTAGGGGTTTCTTCCATCCGTTGATCTTGCACTGCGGGATGCTGTGCCACTCACAAACTTTGCGTACTCCAAGCTCTTCCTCACCGCCACCAAGCCCACGACCACGATTATCCCAACTCCGATTGTTATTGGATCCATTACCGCGGCAGTTAATGCTGAGGTTATCATAGGCCCCAATATCTCTATTCCCAGCTGACCTCTTCCGATTCGCACTATTGACACTGTAACCGTACGTCTTTTAGTCAGTAGTGGTGTCGTTATGTCACGGTCGCGAGTGGTTACTGTTTCGCGATCCGTCCTTTTGCGTTGGAGGGAATAGTTCCCTTTTTGCGCGGGCGGGTTCGTCCTGTGTTAGCGATCGCGGCTGTGGAGCGTTCGCGGTCGCGAGTGATAGGAGCCGGGAGCGTAGTGTTGGGAGCAATGCTTAGATTTTGATTATATTGTGTTTATTAAAATCGTATTGCACGAGGAGTGCTTGAATTACAATGCCGACGAGATATTACGATTACCGCCGACTGCCTCCAACGTAGATACAGGGAGATTTGTCAATGTCTGTGAGTGTGAGTGTTCGTTGTCGTTAGTTTGTCGGAACTAACCACTCGTAGCCGTGACCGGTTCCAAGAGCGGGGTAGGCGTACGGTGGCAGTCACGTTGTTCACGAATTACTCGTAGCCGTGGCCGGTGCATAGAGCGGGGGAGGCTTACGGTAACCGTGAGAAGTGTCAGTGGAACTACATACTATCGTAACCGTGGCCGGTACCAAGAGCGGAGATGGTTACGATAAGAGTTCTATTGTCGTGTATGAGAGATGGTAATCATTCGCTATCGCAGCCGTGACCGGTGCCAAGAGCGGGGATGGCTTGCGGCGAAGATTAATTCTATGAGTTTTTATGATTAGCAGGAAGGTGTTGGTGGCGAGCGAGCTTTCGATATGTATTGAAGCGTGACCGCGTTTTGACGAACGTGACTGAATTTTACTAGTACACGAACCCTCGAAGGGGCGGCCGTAGCGTTTGATCGATAGAGGATTGTGGGCGCAAAGTCTTCTCTAATCGTCGCGAAACTACGTCGTTCAGTTTGCTAGTTACAGGCTTGATCTACGTATTCGATGTCCGGAAGGATCACACGTGGGATCTCTTCAACGGAGCTGAGCTCGATGTAAATCTCGCCCCGAGTGAAGCTTCCTCGCACCTTATATACCCCATTTGGGCAAAGGGGAAGTTCCACTCGGGTGATTTCTTCCATCGGCGGGAGTCGCTTCTCCTCCTTCGCCGACGCTCGGTCCCGTTATTCCTAATGCGTGATTGTAATGATTTGTGTATTGTCGGTGTCAGTCGCGTTTACATGTGTTTATGTCGATGTCCCTGGGTGCGCGGTGTATGTTTGTTTGTGTGTGCAGAGTAGTGTGTGTTCGTGCGTGTACGGGCATGCATGGTCGAGACGGCGGGTAAGTAGAAGAGAGACGGCGCGAAAATAGAAATGGTGAGTAAGTGAAACGAGGCGGCAGAGAAGTAGAAAGAGATAATGTTATTATAGAAACTGTAAGTGAGTAGAAAGAGAAGCTATCGCGATATATGTTCGGCAGAAAGGAGAAAAGGTGAGGCGCGTAAGGCAAGTGAGTGTTTTGTCCCGTACACGTGCGGACATTCTGGTGTGTTTCTACTGTAAGTCTGTATCGCCGTGCTGTACGGTCACAACACGTACAACTGCTTGACAAAACCTATCGCCACACCGGTCCTGCCCATATTTGCTCCAATCGATGATCCCATAAGCGCAGCGGAGCTCGACGTCACAGCCGGATGAACTGCCATCAGCGGGGCCATCAAGAACTTGCCCAAAGCAAGGCCCCCCACAGCCCCAAACACAAGTCTCCATGCTCTGACCGACGACGATTTAGGTCTCCCGCACCTGTCATACAGCACGCCACTCTTCGTGATTATGGCCGTCACAACAAAAGCCACCACCTCCATCACCACAAAGCTTAAAGCCGAGGGCACCGGCACCAAGTACGCCACTGCGCCATTCAGCGCCATCAACATTGCTACGGCCAAGGTTCCTCCAACGGCCTCCTCCAAAGCTCTATACCATCCACCAAGCACAGTGGCGCCCAGCAACCCGCTGAGAGACGGAACCAAGCCAACGTGCCAAGTTGCCGGAACCATCGCAAAATACGTCGCCAATCTACTCTCAATCATCGTTAATATGCCCGCTGCGTCTTGATGCTCCCTCGGTGCATCCACTGACTTCAACCAATTCACTACACTACTGAAGCCATTCTTCGCCACTGCCAGCGCCTTCGCTGAAGACGGGCCATAAGACCCAATCCTCTGCGTTCTAGCGGCGTAGTACTTGCAAGCCGGCACCACCTGGTCCACCGGCATCAAGGAAGCTCTCGTTACAGTCCTAGGACTCTTATTTTCAAGCCACCAATACACCCGTCAAAATTGTCGACGATGCAGCAGCCAAGACCATCGCCGTGACGACCGCTGAGTCCTCCTGCTCATCATCGTTAAGCTCTTCTTCCACTGGATATCTGTTCTCATCCTCTACTGCTAACATGTTGCGTAACTCCATCGCGATGTCAGGTGTCACACTAAGTGGTTCCCTATCACAAGTCACAACGAAGCCCAGTCCGCCCAACTTGTCAACCCTCTGGTTTTCAGTGTCCACCATAAACACGTGCTCCCCATATGCCTTATAAAAGGCATCGTCACCTGGCGAAGCTCCTGTTCTGCTCATTTCCCTTCGTTGTAGTGTCATCGTCATGAGCTCCCTCGACACGACCGGCGACAAATACAGGTAGAGCAGATTTCCATTCACAGGTGTGACCAATCTCAACTTGTCCGAAAGGTTCCTCACATGCACACGTCCGCTCAAAGCTTCATCTATCTTCGTCATCGCCGACATCCATTTCGGCAACTCAATCATTTTTTCGGGCAGAATCCACTCAATGCTCTTCACCGCCGAACTCACTTCCTCTATATAGTACTGCCTCAGCAAATTCGTGCTGTAAACCCAGCGGCTCTCAACCTTAGTATGGCTTCTGCTATTGTGCGCTTGTCTATCCCATTGTCGCTAACTGGCGATTGCGCTATTGGGGTTATATACCACCCGGCGTTCGTCCTACCGGTTCTTCCTTTTCTCTGTCTTGACGTGAATACATCAATTCGATGGCGGCTTAGGCTACTCTTGTATACCAAACCTGCATCATTATAATACAACTCAGTGACAGGCTTTATCTCCTCTGAAAAGTCAACGACCACTTTGCAGCCAGGCACCGTCACTGATTGCCCGACAATGTCCGTACAAAAAAGCCACCCGTTTGCTCCCAGTGTGTTCAAGTCCAATCTGGCACCCGAATGCACGGAAATGTACTGCCTATTCTGCCCATAACGCTGGGCACAGAATTTGACCATCTGGTCACAATCTCTTTTCGATGCCAAGAAGAACAGTACTCTCCCCTCTCTTATATGGTCCATTGGCACTCGAGCGCCCTTGTTAAAGCCATCTATTTTAACGCCGGTCACTTTACTATTGATGACAAGGTATTCCTCTGGTGTTTCATTCCCTAATGCTGGCTCGATGTTGATTGTCTCATCAATTCTAAATCTAGTATTATCTGTGCTCATGTTGTCCGCGAGCAATATTCCCTTCATTCGATTGCCCACCGTCGCACTGAGATGGACGCACTTATAAAAATCTTGCCTTTGTGTTGTTACGTCCTGCGTCCTCCACCCGCCACAATTTTTTGCTTTTCTAAATTATTCAAGAATAACTAATCGATTGCTCTCGCAGCATTCTGCCGCTCGCTCAATAGTTCTAAGATTTACTCTAATCTAACTTTAGGAATGTAGCACGGTTCTCACGGACCCCTATTTAAGATAAGACACGTATGATTGAGTCCTGGGAAAGGCACCTGTCGCGCCGTTCCCAGGATATAACGCTGATGCAGTGTCAGCATGCGAACGCCGCTCAGCGGAGTACGGCGTCTATATAGGGCAGTAGTAGTCCCTTTTCGGACACTCTTGGTCACGGCGAACACTTGTACGCGCACTCTTGGTCACTACTCTTGGTCACCACTTACTCTTGGCTACGACAAGAATTTGTACGCGCTCTTTTGATTACGACAAGTGCTTGTACGCGCACTCTTGCCTACGACAGTTACTCGTGACTTATTCATTGAACGTTTTACCTCAATTCACTTCAGTGTGCGTAGTGCTCCGAACTGCACCGTTGTTCACGTATTAAGAATTCAAGTGCGGGTGCGAAGCGTAACACCCGACTTAGTATTTACCTTCAGTATCTTTCAAGTGTAACGAACAGAATCAAGTCAAGTCGAGTCGAGTCAATAGAATCAAGATTAAGTCCAAGTGAATAATCCACGCGTTAGAATCAGTGCCCTTGTTCCTGTATCTCGTCAGGCAACACCAGGTTTGTGTGATCAACCAGTCTTTGTAATTCGGACCATTCCAGGCAACCAGCGTGGTGAAGCCTTTGAAATTCAACTAATTATAAGTAACTTGCGTGATCGAGACACTGCGTCTAGTCTCGATCCCCGATTCTCCGGTCGCGACAACGAAGTGGAGTCGTTCCACTCCAAATTGTAGGGTTCGATCAACTAATAAACAGCATATAGACAGTCTCGTGAATCACCTACTGCGCACCCATCCTCGCAACGCGACACGCACACCCGCGTAAAACTTGGTTATCGGAGTGTTCTCTGAGTGTAATTAGACAGGGGATTTCACCCCTTTTCTTCCCCGCGATACCGAAACCACCGGGCGCATAAATCGAGTGGTCCTTGCTGCCCCCATCGGGCCTGTGCCTGAGTCGCCTTGCGGGCAAGATCCCGTCGGCACCGTCGAGCTTCCGAGTTCCGGTGATCCCTCAACGATTCTTTCGTTGCGACCTCAGCACACAGGTTCCGTTGGCCCGCGGCGGGCCCCCTCGTTGCGATCGTGGCTCCCCAACCACCTCCGGCACACGACGGTTTGGCCCCAAGGCCAGTGGTCGTTTCGACGGATCGTAACTACTCTCCCACTCAAATCCATAACCAGAGAGCACCCCGACGTTGCCAGCAACGTAAGGATTATAGAGGAACTCGCCGGGGCGGAGTAAAACACTGGGCACGTCGCGAAGCAGCTCGCTTGTATCGGTCGCAGCTATCTCGACAAGCAGCGAGCGAATCCGCGAATTCCATTCCGCCTATCCACCCGCACCCCGGACAACACGCGCAACCGCTCTGGACCTCTCCAGAACAGCCTTGTCCGTTCGAACTTCCCGCAGGGGGGTCCCGCCCTTGGTGGTGGGGACCTTTGGGGCTTGGCGTACCCACGGACCCTACATACGCTGGTACTGGACCCATTAATCGGCTGCTAGGCTGTGGGTCCACTCGACCGGAGGATAATCGGTAGACGGGGTGGGGGACCCACCGGTGGCAGTGGTAGGGTAGCGTGTGGGAACGTCCCACCCGCGTTGCCCGTAGCTGTCACCGGGCCCCCACATTTGGGACGGCACCCCGGGTACTAACTTCTGATTATATCTAAGGCACCGGGGTTGCAATCGTCGTGGCAGTTGGTGAAGCCATAGTGCTGGCTAGGGTGTGAAAACCCGGTGTGGGAGCTGCACTCAATCAGCTCGCTTTACCATGGTTAGCAGAACTATGGGAGAGGTTTAGGAAGGCCTCGCTTCCATCAGTAAGATGCTGGGGCTAGCAACCCGATAGACTGGTAGCAGTTTTATTGTGCGTTGATCGAGCGTGATCTCGATCCTTTGACTGAGGGGTTGGCGTCATATAGGCCATTAGAGCCGTGGTGGTCGCCGGCCTTCGGGCCCCCCTTGCGACGAGTAGAACAGATTGTCCGTTCGAACTACCCCCAGGGCAAGATCAGTTCACGGTCTACTTCGAGCCTCTAGAACCGGAAATCGTACCGTCTACCGTCGTGGTAACCGAGATTCTCGAAGACTCGGACGTAGAAATCATAGATTAAGTAACCCGCGCGGGACGAGGGTTCCATCGAGGAACCCTCATAAGAGTAAATGTAAGCATTATCGCACGCAATACGCGACAACACTTTCAGGGCCGTGACCATTCGGACCCAAGGAAAACCCTTAGGTTGGTGTAATTCCGAGTCACCAGCGACGCTAACGCTTTTTGTGCCGTAACCAGTCGGACGCGAGGAAAACCCTTAGGTTGGTGTAATTCCGAGTCACCAGCGACGCTAACACTTTTTATGCCGTAACCAGTCGGACTCGAGGAAAACCCTTAGGTTGGTGTAATTCCGAGTCACCAGCGACGCAAGCACTTTTAGAGCCATAATTGGACGCGAGAATACACGTAGGTTTAGCGTCGAATCTAGGACACCAAGTATATTTAGGCGCGTGCGACGTCTCAGCGAGCCGCTCCGCTGACACGTCAAATCTCTTATCGGGCCGGTCACTTGGTCTGTTTTCCGATCCCCGGTATACCCGGTGTACGCAGGTTGCCGAAAAACGGAGGACGTAACAGTGTCAAGAATATGTCGCAAGCAACTACTGTGGGATCATTTAAATTGTGGATTTCATCCAACAAGACGTAATCATACCCCCTTGGCACGGTTAATAGATCGAGCAATGCCCTGCCATATGTCATTAGGGTGAGCACACTTTTGCCGTGCCCACTGCTCTCCATTGCTGTTTCGTTCCTTTGGCCTATCAAATATTTCACAGTGTACCTTGAGCTCCCCGGCCCTTGCGTTTGCAATAGCTGGGTCAATCGCCTATAAGCTCCGACCACCGCCGCAACAGTAGGCTGCAGCAGTATGACTCGTTTGCCACTGGGCACTGCCTCCATTAGGTTCTTCGTGAAATAAATTGTCTTTCCTGTTCCTGTCGGCGCCACGCACAAGAAATACGAATTTGGCTCCACACAATTCATTGATATCACGTCTGCCGCTGCCGCCTTGAAGAACGCATCCGGCACAATCTCCGGACGTATGTCAGCCGCCATAACCGTTAGAGCGAGCTTATTCTACGCCGCCGATGGAAGCATTCCCTCAACGATAACCGTCGACTTTTCCATTTTTCCCAATCCATAAAGGGAAACCAACCTACCAGCCGAATTGAATATCGGGCTACCCGACATTCCTGCCACACCGCTCTAGGAAGCAGGTTGCCACTTCGTGAAATGCTCATCTATGCTTATCGGGCGCATACAGTAAAAGAAGGCCCCCGGTCTTGTCGCAAATTCGGCCGAGACCTCTGTCACCAGCAAAAATTGGGCAATCTTCCTCACGGGGCACACCACGCATGTCACCTCCCCTTTGGTAACGGGCACGGTTTCTATTAAGCTTCCCCCGTGCATGCACAGATCCTGCTGCTCACTCAACAGGTAAGGCCTCTTCCACTCATAGCGATACCCGTTTCTAAATATTTTAACACCGGCTCCTCTCGTCACATGAGCACTCGTGATTAAATTGTCGCCGACACCCAAACACGCGCCTCGACTCGTCAAGCACGTTAACTCGCCGATCCAATAATCACTCTCTCCAATATCAAGCAGTTCAGCCACGCTGCTACTATCCAACGGAGACCAGTTCCCCCCAGCAAAATCTATCTCCTCCACTGGGAAACCGGCATGCGCCCTCCACTCAACCAGGCTTCGCTGGGTGACACTGTGCTTCGTCACAGGCGCCAGCGCTGTTGACCCCGAACGCCAGTCGGGGTGAATCGATACGTCATCAACCCTCACTATTGCACCCCTCTCTTCACTCGTTAGCTCAGCCTGAAGCCAAGCCATGACCTCAGCGCAATGATGCTCGCTCTCCGGCGCAAACACCAGCATTGGTGTCTGCCGCGTCTTACACCCGCCAAAAAAATGGCTCGGCAATACGCTCGAATTCGATATAAACTGGAGGACATCTCCCTTTATCACTATCAGCTCCACACCAGCTCGCCAAAGGGTGCTGATGAAACCCTGCACGGCGTCAGGTGCCTCTTGTATTGTGCTCTGGATGACAAACTTGCCGCTGCTGTATATTATATTCTTTCTGTCTGTCACACGCAAATATACGCTAAACTGGTATTGGGGAAAGACTCTCGACGGGCCCACCACGCTCAGAAGTGGCACTCTCACTGCCTCCCTCTCATCAGGCGGCAGCGCCGCCAAGTGCCTACAAAACTCCGGGGTGCTCTGGAAACCATTTATCTCTTCTTGCATCACCGAGCCGACACCATGCACCTGTCGGGCCACTGTCACCACTCTTGATGTCTGCACGATGCGCGACTCAACCTCGTCTGCCTGATAATCCCACACAAACGGATCGTAATCTACCTCACTAACTGACTCATGTGTATACATCACTTCTCCTTCCTTGGTTAAAATTCGCAACATTGTAGCGCTCCTAAATCTGTGAGTCTCGTAGAACCAAGCCACTCCTGACTCTCCACTCAACGTTCTGTGTTTCACGAAAGGAACCTTCTCCACATAACCCAGGATTCTAGTGTTTTTTCGACATGTCATTTCGACTCTTTCAGTCGAATCATTGACTATTGCATAGTGATAGTAGTCGCTCAATCTGCGCGCGACTGTGATAACAGACGTCGCTCGTAAATTTGCTTTCGTTAAGTAACAACCCTCGTACCAAACAAACACAATAGTCCCAGAAGTTATCTTCTCCCTACTCCTAAACGTGAGTGCATTCTGTATCACCAAGGTGTCCCCGTAAAACGATGCAAACATTTGTTTCCCTCTCAGTCTAAAATATCGAGTGGCCCCTCCAACCGACGTATACACAAAACTGTAGTCATCTGTCGCAGCGTATGGTCGAAATGTCGCCCTCTCCATATATATGTCAGGTAATATTTCAACTCCAACATCATCGCGGACATGACCAGCCCACAAGTTCACCTCCGTACACACAAGCCCAGTTCTGTTGCCCTCCGTGACCCTATTGTATCTCACGCCCTATCCGTCTCTATTCTCTGACGTCGTGATCGGAAGTATGGGAACCCTTCTCCTTTCTTCCATCTTGACAACTGGCTCCAATCCAATACTTGTCTCTGGCGCGTCAGTGGCTGGGTCATCCGCAACTACCGTTACACTTTCACCTGAGCCTCCAGGCTGCTCAGTCATCGGCGCGCTTGCGCCCGCCTGAAGCTGCACCTCCTGCCCTGATCCGTGCGTCAAAGGCTCCTTAGTTGAACACTCCAAACATGTTATTTTTCGAATCGCCGGAGCCAATGGTTTTTTCGTTGACTTATAAGACATGATAACCACGTAAGACATGATCGTGCTGTTTCTTCATCTGCTGCACTGATCGTGTAAAAACTCCTACTCGCCGATGTCTTGCCTTCCTCGCATATTGTCCAACCGGACAAACCTCTCAGCTGATCCGCATCCTTGCCTTCAATTTCTCCATCCTCTATCATGCCTATTGGGGTGTCACCATCTAACGGCCTAGCCGCAAGCTTCCTGTATGAGCAAGCGTACAAGTCCGCAGTCGAGCTCAGTCTTGTCATCCCTTGGTAGTCCGGCTCGGCGACATGAGAAACAATATATAATGAAACTCTGCCTTCTGCCTCTCCTTCCCACTCATAAGCAAAATAACCTCCGCCTATCTTCACATTGTTAATCCCCTCTCTCGAGTGACGCTTACATTTCACCAACTTCAGCACGTCCGCAAAAGTGGGCGTCGCCAGAAGCCCGGCCCCCAAATACACTCTCCGCGCATCATTTATCAACTCGCCCCAGTCCATAAACTTACGGCGTCGCTCCTTTGGATCGTACAAATCGGGTGCAAAACGATGCCTAAAGTACTGCCTCACTCTAAATAAATCAGCTAACCATATGACTCCGGGCAACCGCAACTCCCTTCCAACGGGGACAACTGCATCCATGTAAGTCATCTCATCGAAGTACTGCACCAAGAACCGAATAAAGAACGGGAAAGTCATCGCCACAACACTGCCGGTGGCGATGGCAAATAAAGATGACAAAAACAGATGAATGAACAAATCCAACCACCGCGTCAAAACGTATGAATCAACAAAGTTGTAGTTCAAGAACCATCGGACATTGCAGCTCGACGCCTTCATCACCACAGCAACTGGCACCGCGACATTGACGTCCAATGCGCCCGCCAAACGAGTGAACACCACCAGGTATGCTATCACCACACATATCGCTGCGCCGACCAAGTTCCCTCTCATCACGTTGTTATAACCTATCAACGACACCAGGGCTACCGCCGCGTACTTAAACCAGTTGCCGAAAAGCCAGTGGGTCACAGCGGCGGTCAGCTCAGTCAACCTAAAGCCCCCCAACCATGCTGCAAGTACTCGGGCTACCTTCCCAGGGTCGGCCACCAACAGGCCGCTAACAGCCATATTCGACACTGTTGTCTTCATAGGCACCCAATTTCTATTGACCTCCTTGATTTGGATTCCATTACTGCCAATCACGATGTTATCTGACGCATTCCCGTGGCAGTAATATTCCAATCCTATCTTGCTCTTTTGGGCAACCACGACCAATCTCGACTGCAATGATGTACAGCCAGGCAAATCAGCCATGAGCTTACAGGCCTGTTCCAGTTTATTATGCACTTCCACATGAGTCGATTGTCGAAAGCCCCTCACACCAGCTACCGAATTCACCTCAAGCATGTCCAGCGTACACCATTGATGCTCCGGAACAAAATCAAAATTATCAGCAACTACCGTGACAAGGGCCATCCTTGATTTCTCATGATAATAGGCCTCTTCGCCATGAAACGTCACGTTTGACTGCTCATTACAAACGTGGAAACTATTGTGCATTAACGCCTCCGCGTCTTTTGGCTCAAAAGTGATGTCGTATGCTGCATTGGCGTGATTCCACACGTTCTTGATCTTATAGCAGTCAGTCGATATGTCATTCGGTTTTAACAAAGTCAATGACCCACACAGCCCCACCAACTCGACATCTATAGAACTGCAAAAATGCAATGCTCCCCGCTTAACCAAGACCTGAGGCGTCTGCTGGTGATGCAACATCACCCCGATTAATGTTATGCCGTTGTTTTTCTCACCCTCTATCAGGTCTAACGGTTTTCTTTCGTTTGAACCACCTATTATCAGTGCACCTTTCAACAGAACAATGGGTTCATAACTCACATGTTTATAAAATCTAGATTGGCTTCCAAACTCCCCAATTGATAGACATACATCCTGCCGGACCATCACGCCTTCCCAGAAGGCGGCACACCCACTACCGCTGAACGCCGGGACACGCGATTGTTCAGTTCTAACCACACCTTGTTGGCATGTTTTTGCGCATTTATTTTCGCGGTCCGTCAGCTCGCTCTAGCTGCCCCCCCCCCCCCCCAACACGCCCAATCAATATCGCAACACGTTATTTTGGTTTTAAACGGAACCGTCTTCTCGAATCGGTATAGATGTCTTCTTTCAATCGTCTCTATGTAGAAAAGGGCCCCTCCAACCGATAAGCACTGCCTCTCCTGCACCTTGAATTCCGCTCGATACCCACTTCCTGTACTAATCTTGTCAAGTAATGCTTCCGTTCCAACGATGTTGTCGGCCCCACACAGCGCACGAGCTGCGGCCAGGTGGTAAGCCAACCAGCAGACTGCCACAATCCCCGCAAGCGTCGGGTTGGCCACTATCAATAACATCAACGTTAACGCCATTACTGAATATACGCCTAGTCCCGTCATCCCCGCATAAAGGCCAATCATCTGGTCATACACGCTTTCAAGGGGGCCGACATGATTCATTTTGCACGCGCAATATTTATCTATGAAGTGCTCTTTGCCTTCAACAACTGGTCCTTTTCCGCCACAGCAATCTCCAAAACCCCATGTGTTTTGACACTTAATCTCCTTATTATCAATCAGAAAGTTGGTGTAAAACATATACACTATCATAGTTTGAATCTCGATGGGTTTCTTCTTCATGTCGTCCGGTATGCAAGCCGTTTCCCAAAAGGTGTCCAAAAAGGGCGTTATGCAAGACAGACACATGGGCTGATTGGTTAAACTCTCGTAGACTTCAGATTTGTCAAAACAACCAAAACTACAAGACTTCGTCCCGTTGGTAGCAGCCATGGTGTATCTGGCTTTCGCTACTTTAAAGAAGCTTCTATATCCCATTCTACAGGTCTTTGCAGGACCGTGCACGTTCACTGCCACCGTTTCGACACATTGGGAATTAGCAAAGTCATAATCCACTTCCAAGCCCTTCGTACAAACCTCACCCCCACCATTCGCCAGGTAGCCCCACTCCTTCCAGGATTCTTCAAACTCACATGGAGGCCTCGCCCTGAATGGAACATGGCGCCCAGCACTATGATGGTGCGCGGCATGGCCGTGACTGATGGTTTTTTCGCAAATCGCTTTCATTTCTTGAGTCTTCAATCCACAAAACTTGATCGATTTTATGATTGGCTCCTCTGTTGCCACTTTATGGTTTTGCCGGATTAATGAGGCTTTATAATACTCGAAATCTTTCAAACAGGCCTCAATTGCGCCAATATAGTGCGCGGCCATTGAATGGGAGTTATAAGCAGCATCGATCAAAGGCTGGACTCTGCAATCCTCCAGGGCCTCTATCAAACCACTCAGCTCACTAGAGTGGTTATTCAGTTCCTTCAATTCTACAGTTTCAAAATTTGGATCGGCCGGTATTCTAATGTCAGCCGGCTTATGGGCGGCTCTCACCAGATCATAATACTTCCCAACCTCAGCTGGATAATTCTGGCAAAGCGATTTTGCACCGCCCTTCTCAATCGCAGTCGCCGCAGGCACCGCCGCAGGCACCGCCGCCGCCATCATGGGCATGATAAGGGCCAATGCCAACGCTAAGCCCACCTAACTCAAGAGGCCGACTTTTTTAGCCTTGCTGGATCTTTTTTTCTTCTTTCTTGTCGTCGTCGGCAATCCCTGAGCAACAGCCACGGCCAAAGCTCCCGCCTGCTGACACTTATTTATGTCAGCCTGCGCCGCCAAGTCACGCGCCTGATCCGATAATGCCCGCAATTGGGCAGCCACTTGTGCAGTGGCCGCCTGAAGGCGCACTGCCTTCTTTACTGCCTCCCTCTCTGACATGTTAAATGATGAACGCAGGATCTTATTCCCTAAACTATAACCGCTAACACACTAAACCTAATCTAACGGCGATTAATTTTAAATGATTAAAGGATAATTGAGAATATTTATAATTAATAATAACTCCAAGCAAGGCTCCACGCTGAAATGAGCGCCACCCCGACGTTGCGTCCCGCAAATGCGGTCACTGTGACGGGATCGACACTATCACCTAAAGCTACTATAATAATAATTATAATAATAATATAATGAGCGAGATTTTTCCAAAATATCGCTAATGAATAATCCAACGGAAAAATGGCTACTGAAACGCTAAACCAATAACAATGGCCTCCTAGGACTATTAAATTTCGCCAGAGAGAGAGAGAGAGAGAGAGAGAGAGCAGAGAAATTTTGGTGAGAGTGAGGAGTGTGGGTAAGAGTGAGAGAGAGGAAAGGTGCAGAGGACAGAGTAAAAGGTGTGGGTGGTAGGAGAGCGTGGGTGGAGCAGGGGGGGGGGTAGAGAAAAAGGTGCAGGAGGAGGAGAAAGGGGACGAGGAAAGAGTGAGGTTAGGAAGAAAACGTGGGCAACGAGAGAAAGGAGGGAAAGAGGGAGCGACACCTAGGGGAACAGAAGGGAAGGAATAGAGAGGATAAGAAGAGAAGGGTCAGTAAGGCAGAGAGGTAGAGAATGCATAAGATGGAGAAGTTAGAAAAGGCGGGGAGGGTGAGAAGGGGTAGTTAACGGAACTTGGAGGAATTGTGGAGAAGGAAAAGGGAGACCATAGGTGAGGCAGAGGGAGGGGAGGAGGAGTGGATGTTTAAACCAGGAAAGAGAGACACAGAGGTCTCCCCAAAAGAGCGATGGGGGGAAGGAAAGATTGAGAGGGCAAGAGGAGGCACCGACAGGAGCAGAATGGAGAGAATGGAGAGAAGATATAAGGAAGGAAGGAAGAGGGATATGGGAGGGGTTTAGGGAAGCAGTGGAGGAGATGAAAAATATATTATAGGATATGAAAAAGGAAATATTGGGAGAAATTAAGGGGTTAAGGAAGGAGATGAGAGAAGGGCAGGAGAAAGGGAAGAAGGAAAGGGTGGCGAAGGAGATAAAAATAAAGGAGCATGAGGAGAGGGTGGGGTAGCCGGAAGTGGAAGAGAGAAGAGGAATTGGAGGAGAGCAGAAGGTGAGGAGACTGGAGAATAGGCTAGAGCTCAAAGATAGGGAGGAGAGGAGAAATAACATCAATAAAAGGGATGAAAAGAGGAGTGAAAGAGAGGAGGGAGGAGATAGGAAAGTTGTTGAATTAAATGGGGGCAGAAAGTTAGGTCGGAGAAATAAGAGAGATGGGAGGGGGAGGGGGTGAAGGGGGGAAAGGGGTGATGGTGAAGTTGAAGGGAAGGGAACAAAAGAGAGATGTGATGACAGGAAGGAGGAAAATGATTGAAAAAGGGATAAGAATCGGGGACGATCTGACGTGGGAGGAAAGAAAGATGAGATGGAAGATAGAGGAGAGGCCGTTGGAAGAAATGAGGAACGGAAAGAGGGTGTGGGTGGGGTATGGTATCTGGTGGTGGTGGTGGGACGAAGAAAGGAAGGAGCTGAAGGAGGAGTTGAGAAATGAGGGAAGGACGCAGGCGGAAGGACAGAAAGGGATGGGAGAGGGAAGGGGTTAGAAAGGGAAGGGGGTTGGGAGAGGGGAAGGAGAGGAAAAAGAACATCAAAGAGAAGAAGGAGAAGAGGAGAGGAAAGGAGAAGAAATAAGGGCAGAGGAAGGAGGAGAGGAGGGACAGGTGTGGAAGGTAGCGTTCTGAAACGTGGCGGGGGTAGAGAGAAAAGATAAGGAGTTTTGGGATGAGATTAAGGAATGGGATGTAATCATAATGACAGAGACGAGGTCGGAGGAGAAGGGTTGGGAAAGGATACAAGGGAGACTGCCGGGTGAATATGAGTGGAAAATGCAGATGGCGAGGAGAAGGAACAAAAAAGGAAGGGCTAGCGGAGGAATGCTGATGGGGACAAGGAAGGGACTGATACAGGGTGACGATGGGGGAGGAGGGAGAACGAGGGAATAATGGGGTGCAAGGTGAAGGTGGGAAGGGAGTGCTAGAGGATAGGGGGGGTGTATATAAACGGGGACATTGAAGAAAAATTGGAGGAGCTGAAAGAATGGATGGAAGAAGTGGAAGAAGGGGGTAAGGTGCTGATAGGTGGGGACTTTAATGCAAGGACAGGGAGCGAAGGGGCGACATGGGAAGAGAGAAGGGGAAGGAACTCTAAAGACAGGAAGATGAATAAGGAGGGGAAAAGAATGGTGGAATTTATTGAGCAAAGGGGGTGGGCGATTATGAATGGAGGAGTAGAAGGAGACGGAGAGGGGGAATTAACACACGGGGGGGAGGGCAGAGGTACAGTGATAGATTACACTGTCCAACACGTATTTTATCTCGTGACATTTGTTGGGTGATTCTTATAGATTTCGATGCTCTAAAACCGAATCTGCAAACCGTTCCTTTCCATCACCCTCAGTTTTTGAGAAAATGAATTTTGAAAAAAAACACCTTTTTTCAACTTTGAATAACAATTCTGCTGAAACTATGAAAGATAGACAGATTCTATTAGTCGCAAAAAATTCAGCAGACATTTCTGCATAAATTGGTGTGAATTGTTTTTGCAATATCAATTTACGAAGATGTTTAAATAATAGTTGAATTGGGCAAGACACGTTTTACGCGCCTATTTCGGGACACTTTTTTCAAATTATCGTAAAAATGGTGCGTCTAGGGTGAATTCCAATTACACTGAGCGATAGAGCAGACATTTTTCTATGGAGATCCATCATCAGATTTTGCGAGATACGTTTTGGCTTCGCACAGGAAAATGAAATAGTCGTACGTGTCGCGCAACGAGCGCAGTGGTTCTCCGACATTACCGTATTGACCGCGCTCCGCTGCGGAGTGGCCCGAGCGCCGCTATACGCGCGCTAAGTCCCCTGCGCTCGTTGCGTGACACGCACGAGTATCTTTAACATTTTCCTGTGCGAAGCCAAAACGTATTTCGCATAGTCTGATGATGGATTTCCATAGAAAAATATCTGCTCTATCATTCAATGTAATTGGAATTCACACTAGACCCACCATTTTCACAACAATTTGAAAAATGTGTCCCGAAATAGGCGCGCAAAACGTGTCTTGCCCAATTCAACTATTATTTAAACATCTTTGTAAATTGATATTGCAAAAACGATTCATACCAATTTATGCAGAAATGTCTGCTGAATTTGTTGCGACTAATAGAATCTGTCTATCTGTTATAGTTTCAACAGAATTATTGTTCAAAGTTGAGAAAAGGTGTTTTTTTTTTCAAAATTCTTTTTCTCAAAAAACTGAGGGTGATGGAAAGGAACGGGTTGCAAATTCGGATTTAGAGCATCAATATCTATAAGAACCACCTACCAGATATTGCGAAATATGAAAAAATGTTGCCCGGCAAGTGAAAGATTTGTGCGAGATATGTAATACCACATCACTTTCGTTTTTCATTCAAAATTAATTTTCTCAAAAACTGAGGGTGATGGAAAGGAACGGCTTGCAGATTCGGATTTAGAGCATCAATATCTATGAGAACCACCTAACAGATATTGCGAAATATGAAAAAATGTTGCACTGGCAAGTGAAAGAATTGTGCGAGATATGTAATATCACATCTCTTTCGTTTTTCTCTGTTTTTATATACGAAAATACTAGTGTAACTATAGTTACATAATGTTAAAAAAGCAAAATAATGGCAAATGATCGTTTAGGTAGTGGATAAGACATAACTTACTCATGCTTAGAGGAGATTTTATCCGTTTGTAACATTTACAATGGTTTGAACAAATTTTATTTATTTTTACGCTGACATAATTGTGATTTTTACATAAAATGGGATGTATAAAATCATTTCGTACAGGAACTTTACAACTACGCTACAATTCCACGTAATAGAACCTTACCCCTGCCCTCTCCTGCACAGGAAAATCATACAGAAATAGATATTCTTCTCGATGAGGAGATTGCAGGTTCAAGGTTTACTAGGATGACTACCTTCCTTATTAATATTTTTGCAAATTGCCCTCCGATTCCACCACTCAGCCCTTCCGCGGCACGCTTACGGATTACTACGCGGAAGGGTACTGTGCTCTCCGCCAGTATACAGACATCCTACGTCCTCCAGAAGGGAGGTTCGGAGCTGCTCGCGACATCCCTGGATCACTAACTAATGGTGACGGTTACCTATCCCATTCGCCAGTGGTAACCAGGGTGTATCACTCTACCGCGCCGCATTGAGTAGTCAGCCCCAAGTAGGAAGTGGGACTACTACTCTGCCCGTGTTTCCCGTAGCCTCGAACACCGAGGTGTCGATTCACGGTATTCCTCGGACACGCCTCCATCCCTTCTGGTGTTTCTTCACCAGCGTACTTTCGCCAACATCTATAATAAATACATGCACACTTATAAATCTGTAAGCATATATACCTACAAATACAGTATTTATGCGCATAGACGAGTACACATACCTAAAAATAGAGTAAGTATGCACATTATCCTCTTCTTCTTCATCTTCTCCGGCTCACATCACATGTCCCACGTAGTCCTAAAACATAAATTATAATCTTAATGTAACTCCTAAATTATACCCTAATACCTCTCTTTTGCAATTCCCTCGGTGGCAGTCGAAGATTGCGTCATTGATACTATCCTTCTGCTGTCCGCATTGATTGTTGCTGTCGTCGGCTCCTGGCACCAGGGAATGGGGTGTCCGTCTTCCATGGCTGTTGTCTGTAAGGATCAGGGCGTGTAAATATAATTAACTTACGTTCAGAATTTGAAATTATGTAAGAGTAACGTAGACAACCGTCGGTCTCGACAGTCGTCCTCTACTTACTTCTTCTTCTTCTCTCGTGTTGTCCGGTTCCGTCCGGCCACATAGTCGGTGTTATAATATCCCACTTCGACTCTCACTCGCGGCTTATTTGCCAAAGTTAATACTGTTACTGCAGCTTTTTGCGCCGGTTGGTTCCAAATATTCTTCCGCTCGTTTGTCAGTTACTAATCCTCCGTGGCGTCCTCAGCCGATGCCATTTTTCGCTAGGTCCGCCAAAGCTCGCCGACTTCAGCCCTCCTATGGTAGGCATCAGCTATTCCAATAGTGTCGCCATCTTTGCAGCCTTTCCCGCTGCTTTCTTTCCATGTAGTTTCTCGCTACTCGGAGGAAGTATGCTTGAGTTAAAAATGCTTTCTTCTTGACTGGCGCTTATGAGCAGTTTTTTCGTCACTCATAAGATTCCAGCAGTAATCTGCTAACATAGCAACACTGCTTTTGCCAGCATAGCGTTTTTCGAGCGTGGAGATATCCTGGTGAAACCTTTCCCCGTGCTCGTCACTGACGTCACCAAGATTCTCGGGGAAAAAGTTCAAGTGTGAGTCCAGAAAATGTATTTTGAGGGACATGTTGCACCCAAATTTTTTGTAGGCTTTGAGTAAATTTTTTACTTTGTTGACGTAATCCGCGGATCGATGTGTTCCAAGAAAATTGCTGCAAACTTCTTGAAACGTTTTCCACGCTTGTCTTTCGTCACGCCTCATAATTTTTGAAAATTCTGGATCATTTATCACGGTCCTTATTTGTGGTCCAATGAAAATTCCTTCTTTTATCTTTGCTTCAGATATCGAAGGAAACTTAGTTTGTAAGTATTTAAAAGCTGCCCCATTCTTGTCCATAGCTTTGACAAAGTTCTTCATTAGTCCTAGCTTTATGTGCAGAGGCGGCAAATAAATTTTTTTTATATCCACCAGGTTCTCAAATTTTACATTTTTTTGTCCAGGAATAAAGTTATTCCGTGGCGGCCAACTCTTAATTTTGTAATGTTGTGATCGTGCGCGACTGTCCCATTCACACAGAAAACAACAATACTTCGTGTAACCGCTTTGGAGACCCATGAGCAAACCAATTACTTTTAAATCTCCGCATATATTCCAGTTGTACCGGCTGTAATTGACCTTGTCTAGCACCATTTTCAACACTTCATATGTTTCCTTTAGCTTGGTGCCATACGCAACAGGAATTGATGGGTGAACATTGCCGTTGTGTAGCAGTACTGCCTTCAAACTCGTTTTTGATGAGTCTATAAACAGTCTCCACTCCGTTGGTTGATGTTCCAATCCTAATTTGATGAACAATGACTGCACGTCGACGCAGTAACACAACCCTTCGTTCATTGCGAAGTATTGAGTTATTTCCTGATTTCGGTCACGAAAATGTGTGACTCTTGTACTAGGCGTTAGTAAATTCCATCCTTGCAATCTAGACGCCAAAAGTTCTGCGTTATCTTTCGTCAAATTCAGGTCCCTTACTAAATCATTCAAATCGGCCTGATTTATTAAATGGATTCGTGCATCTGGCATTGATTCAGACGTTTCGTCCGTTGTATCGGCACTAACATCCGAAGATTGTATTGGATTGGTATCCTCCGGAACTTCTTGACTGCGATGTTCCTGTGCTTGAATAGGTCGTTTAGCAGAAGGAACGTTGGCGTATACAATCATTTTCCTGTTTTTTTTATTAAATCCGCTAATTTTTGTTAAGCAAAAGTAGCAGTCCGTTGAGTGGTCCGTTGGTTCTCTCCATACCATTGGTACGTCAAACGGCAATCTTTGCGTTTTATTTCTTATCCACGCGAGGAGAATCGTTGCACATGTTATACAGCACAAGTGGGGGGCCCAATCTTTATCTTGATTACTGACGGGGTAACCAAAATACTCTTCATACGCCGTCTTGATATTTTTCGTCAAGTTCTTCTGTGCACTCTTGAACAAGACTTCACCACACACATAACAAAATGAGTCTGGGTTATTAACACACACGCGAGACATAGTTCTATCACTAATTAGCTAAACTAATGTTATGAAATATAACTAAACTAACACTAAACTACACTAACTAACTAACACTAACTAAGTTCTAAACACTATACGCGAAACACTTATGCAGCAACCGTTGGAAAATTGCGCGTTTTCATATGGTACTTGCTGTGTCGATGCCTTTACCAGACTGAAAATGTGGAAACAGTTTCTAGAATTCTCCTGTCTCAAACAATCGAACGCGCACTATGTGTATGCAACGCACAGTGTCGCATTAAGAAAGTTTGACACCCGGGCAGAACATTATGCGCTCTGTCCCCCTCATTTTTTGAGATTAAAATACGATTTCCCTTTACAACCTTCAAATAAACAAGATTTCTATAAATTTTGTAAAGAGAAACAAAATTCTACGCAATTATGCAGGAATCTCCTTTCAATTGAATTACAAATAAGTCAAACTACACAATATTTATTTTACACGTAAATGCGCGTAATTACCTTCCGCGACACCCACAAATACCCTGGCACCCGCGGCGGAGGGAGCAATCCGCCACTGGATACGCACATAAGGGCTACCAGCAAATGTACACAATGTATGATGTCAAAAGTAACACGTGTGGACAACATAGCGCCGTTCGCGTAGTAATCCGTAAGCGTAGCCGGGGAATTCAAATTCAAAAAATATTAATACGAAAAGTAGACGACCTAGTATAGCCTGAACCCGCAATCTCCTCACAGAGAAGAATATCTATTTCTGTATGAGTTTCCTGTGCAGGAGAGGGCAGGGGTAAGGTTCTATTACGTGAAATTGTAGCGTAGTTGTAAAGTTCCTGTACGAAATGATTTCATACATCCCATTTTATGTAACAATCCCAACTATGTCATCGTAAAAATAAATAAAATTTGTTCATAAAATTGTAAATGTTACAACGGGTAAAATCTCCTCTAAGCATGAGTAAATTATGTCTTACCCAGTATCTAAACGATCCTTTGCCATTATTTAGCTTTTTTAACATTATGTAACTATAGTTGCACTAGTATTTCCGTACATAAAAAACAAAGAAAAACGAAAGAAATGTGGTATTACATATCTCGCACAACTCTTTCACTTGCCAGTGCAACATGTTTTCATATTTCGCAATATCTGTTAGGTGGTTCTCGTAGATATTGATGCTCTAAATCCGAATCTGCAACCCGTTCCTTTCCATCACCCTGGGTTTTTGAAAAAATGAATTTTGAAAAAAAAACACTTTTTTTCAACTTTGAACAACAATTCTGTTAAAACGATAAATGATGGACAGATTCTATTAGTCGCAAAAAATTCGTCAGACATTTCTGCATAAATTGGTGTCAATCGTTTTTGCAATATCAATTTACAAAGATATTTAAATAATAGTTGAATTGGGCAAGACACATTTTGCGCGGCTATTTCGGGACACATTTTTCAAATTGTTGTGAAAATAGTGGGTCCAGCGTGAATTCCAGTTACACTGAACAATAGAGCAGACATTTTTCCATGGAAATCCATCATCAGACTATGCGAAATACGTTTTGGCTTCGCACAGGAAAATGTTAAAGATACTCATGCGTGTCACGCAACGAGCGCACGGGTCTTGGAGCGCGTGTGAGCGGCGCTCGGGACACTCCGCAGCGGAGCGCGGTCAATACGGTTATGTCGGAGAACCACTGCGCTCGTTGCGTGACACGCACGACTATTTCATTTTCCTGTTCGAAGCCAAAACGTATTTCGTAAAATCTGATGATGGATTTCCATAGAAAAATGTCTGCTCTATCGCTCAGTGTAATTGGAATTCACCCTAGACCCACCATTTTTACGATAATTTGAAAAAAGTGTCCCAAAATAGACGCGTAAAACGTGTCTCGCCCAATTCAACTATTATTTAAACATATTTGTAAATTGATATTGAAAAAACGATTGACACCAATTTATGCAGAAATGTCTGACGAATTTTTTGCGACTAATAGAATCTGTCCATCTTTTATCGTTTTAACAGAATTGTTATTCAAAGTTGAAAAAAAGTGTTTTTTTTCAAAATTCATTTTTTCAAAAACTGAGGGTGATGGAAAGGAACGGGTTTCAGATTCGGTTTTAGAGCATCGACATCTATAAGAATTACCTAATTGACATTACGAGATATAAAAAAAGTCAAAATTTGTTGGACAGTGTTATATAATAGGAGATAGGGAAACATGGGAGAGAGTAGAGAGAATGGAAGTGGAGGAGAATATGGATTCGGACCACCAGCCCGTGGTAGCATGGGTCTAGGGAGAAATGAAAAGGGGTAGAAGAAGGGAAAGAAGGGGGAGGGAAGAATAAGGGGGATATGGGATGAGGAAGATAGGGAGAGGTTCAAGAGAAGAGTAGGAGAGCGGCAGGAAGGGGAGTGGGGGAGACTTACAAGTAGAGATAGAGACTCTAGGGGAGAGGATAGGAAGAGCACTAGAAAAGGAGGGGGGGGGGAGAAGGAGAAAGGGAATAAGAGGAAAAGGGGATGGTGGGACGAACAATGTAGAGAAGAAAAAAGCAAAGTTACGGAAGAACTAAGAAGATGGAGGAGGAGAAGGAAGAGAGTATAGGGAAAGGAAGAGAGGATACAAAGAGCTATATGAGAGGAAAAAAGGAGAGGGAGGTGTGGGGAATAGGTTAGAGACTGTGGGAAAGGGACTGGAGAGGAGAGTGTGGTTGTATGATACCCTGGTGTGGTCTGTGATGGGATATGGAGTGGAGGTATGGGGGTAGAGGCAGAGGAGGGAGGTGGAAACAAGTCAGGAAAGATTTTTGAGATGGACAGTGGGAGTAGATTTGAAGACACCAGGGTATTTGGTACGAGAAGAGATGAAAAGGGAAAAGAGGAGAGGAAGAGCGGGAGGAAGGGCATGGAAGTTTGAGAGAAGATTGAAGGAGAGGTGAGCAGGAGGAATTGCAAGGAGGTGTTGGGAAGAAATGGAAGAGAGGTGGAAAAGAGGGTTGGTCATAGGAAGATGGGAGCAGGAGAGGAGAGCTTTTTATGAGGAGAGGGGAGTAGGGGTAGGAGAGGAGGAAGGATACGAGGAGCTGGAGAGGAGGGATAAGGAGAGGTAGGAAAGGGAAATAGAGGACAGAATAAAGGTGTCAAAATATACCGAATGGTATGGGACGATAAAGGAGAAAGTAAGGGCAAAATACCTGGAGGAAATTAAGTGGTCGGGGAAAAGGAATAGAAGAATGGGCAGATTTAGGTTAGGAAATGAAATGAGGCAGGGGCAGTACTGGAGAGAGGAATGGAAAAGGAGATTCAGGATATGCGGGGAGGAAGAGGAGTGGTCGGAGCACATTTGGAAAAGATGTAAGGGCTGGGGAGGAAGACCGGAGGAGAGAAGAAAGTGGAGGAGAGAATAAGGGAAGTGTTAGGGGTGGGAGAGAGCGAGAGAAGGGTGGCTAAGGGAGATAAAAGAGGAGAGAGTAGGGGTGGCGAGGAGGACGGAAGGAGCAGGGAAAGGGGGAGAAGAGTGAATGAGGATGGATGGAATGAATGAAGGAGAAGGAATGGAATGGATGAGGGAACCGAAAGTCGAGAAGAGGAGGAGGAGGGAGGGGGTGAGCGAGAAAAGCGAAGGCGAGCAAAGGGCGAGAGACACGCGAAAAACAGCGGTTGAGCGAGCCAGCGAAAGCAGAAGCGAGTACGAAGCGAGAGAGAGGTGTAAGGCGAGCGAGCGAGACGGAAAGACAGAGAGACTGAGCGTGCGAGAGAGAACGAAAAGCGAGCGAGTGCCAGAGCGTGGAGGGATGAGGGAGTAGAATAAGTAGAATAGGAGAGAAATTGTAACCCGAAAGGGAGCAATAAACAATATGCGTACATACATAGTCTAGCTTTTAAATTTACGTGTTTAATATCACTCAACTCGTGATTCTGCCAACACTGCTTAACTCGCAGAGTTCTTGCCTAACCTCAACCGTTACATAAGGACACTGAAACCTAGGGTTTGCTGTACTTACAGATCTCTCAGGTAATAAATCCTCTGGCAAATTCAACCGCCAGCCAAGCTTAGGGACCATAACGTTCTTGTCTGTTATGACACGGTCGATGCCTCTGCTGACTGTCTGCTATACCCGCAGGGTCCCCAGGCATCCAACAGGTGCTCTTTAGGCAACAGATACCCTGGCAATCCACAATATCTATTCTAGACTAATGCCGAAAATAGATTTTGTCTCTTATCTCACAGACGATGCGTCCACGACTCACTGCTATGCTCGCAGGGTCCCTAGGCATTAATCACATGTCCTAAAGGCAACCGGTCTCCTAGCTAACTAGAGCGGATAGCGTAAAAGGAATGACCACGACATCTTTCGTCTGTTATCTCACAGACCATGCCCTCTCCGACTCTCTGCTTCACTCGCAGGGCTCTCGGTTAAACTGCTTTCCTAAACTAACTTCAACCGTTAGCATCAATGCAGCGAATTATACTAATCTCCCTTGTTACCTCATTGAACGCGCCATTAACTTTTCTCACCTTCCTCAACCAGTGCATCCTCAAGGACCTCAACAGTCTGGCCTGCCCACGTGTCCCACATCATCTCTCTTCTATCCGCGTCCTGCTTAACAATCATCTCCTCTAACTCACTCAGTCTCTTTAAAACAACAGTTAACGGATCCTCCTGAACTTCTTCTACCCTTCTTTTCCTATCTTCCATCCTCCACTTTTATTTAACCGACTTATTCTTCTACCCTAACTCTAAACCTGCATTCACCTGGGCACAACGAAATACAATGAGGGTAATGGCGTCGCGGAGCCGGTACGAAATAGGGATATGGATTTTTTAGACTCTGAACGTTGTGACACCGAGGGAAGGAGTATACTACTACAATGTGATCTCGAAGAACGGCATGTGAAGTATAATGCGTTATTAAACAGCCGGAATATCGTAGACGTAGATCAACGAAACAATTTCACGCTGGACACAAAAATCGATGCGTCGACGATACGAGGTATGTCTAAATCTGAGCACGAACGCGCGCGTGGCAGCCTGAGCATGACGTCATCAGAGGCGCGTGGGCAAGCCGAAGCAAACCGATTCAATGATTTCACATTGCCTTCATCGATCGATCGGTTCGCCGCCGCACGAGAAAAAATTCAGTGTGTTGGAGATTTATTCCAATGTTTTAGAATCGGTGTAGCTTGTTCGGACGGATCCGCAACTGTCTGAACAGGTGAACGAGAAATCCTTGGTGTGTTGGAGATTCATTCTAGTATTGGAGAATCGGTGTAGCTTGCTCGGCCCGATCCGACAGTCACAGGGCTGTGAGCAAATGTGGCAAACGGAACCGTGGCAATATTTTAATCAACTTTAGACGTTTTTATAATTTGTAAATACCACAAAGTGAGTGTTGTTTCCCTACAGTCCGAGTTACTTTTGGAAAAACCATAACATTGTTCAATAATTTGCCTTTAATGGTATTCAAAACTTAATCGAAATCCTGTTCCGACACACCAAAGAAGCACATGAAATTAAGTCTCTTTCATTCAAATTCGTACACTGTGAAATCCCCCTTTTCTTTGCAATTACCACGATGATACTTGTAGAATTAAGTAATCATACTTCCTCCTGAGAGTAGAAATAAACAATGAATTGTCGACCCCAATGTTAGTTGGGGTTACAACTAATTGTAAGAGATAAAACTATAAATACTGTAAAATCATCAAAGTATCCGAATCGAGTAGCCAGAGGCACACTATGACTGTTAGGAGCCGTAGACCAAATACGATTTTGTGAAGTTTGAGAAGGGTATTTTATATTATTATTTAATTGCGGTAGAGATTTGCTCGTACCCTCGATGGTTTTGACAACACGGTTAGAATCAAGTTGGCGACAAGTAGAGCATCCTTGCACAGTCTGAATTAAATATTCGTAGACAACTCGCACATCGGGTTCACTCATTGTCAACAGCAGCATCGTTCTGAAAGTGGGCATGGTCCATGCGTGCACCTACACATGCATACTCACTCAAAAGACGATGCTTTCATTTGTTTAGCGATCGACGAAAACGCACACAAACAAGTAAGAGTGTCCCTGGGAGAGCAGTTACGATGTGTGTCAAGGTCAAGAGTTTTTCAATTGACGCACGGGTTCGTCAAAAAAGACTTGGTGTTTCAAACAAGTTTGGCTGTTTCATCCGACAACTATATTAAATTTGGAAGACTGAACACTAGAAGTATCAAGCCGGTGAAAATCTCTTCTTTGACACTTTGTAATAGTGATTATATATTTTTAAAACAAAAAATATTGTTTAAAATAATATCTTAGAAAACAACGGTATATGAAGTTTCATGACTGTTCTGGGGTAAGTGCGGAGGGGTCAATCCCTGCTTTTTCCCAACTGGTAACTCTTGCTCTGGTTTCCGGCCAGATCCATTCTCGCATTTGTTTTTATGTCCACTCTTTTTATACGGGTCAATGCCCGGAGGTGAGCATATCCTCGTCAGCCCTTTGATACCTCTCAAACAAGTGACATAGCAATGCGTCAAGATTAATGCATGGCACTCTTGAATTATCGTGTCATTGGTAAAAATTCGCAGCTGCGCTAACAAATAAAACGTCTTGAGAAGATTTGATCACTATAGTATTGGTGATCTCTAGTATCTATAAATAAAAACGAAACAAGAGAAGTTGATTCTCTTGGTGCTTCTAGGGCTGATTTTGTAAAAGTCATTCTAGCTGTCATTATTACCAGACGACAAAGTCAACCCCCGCCCACATTCTAACCACTTCATAGCCATGTTGCGTTTTCGTCGATCGCTAAACAAACGAAAGCATGACCGTGAGAGTGGATATGCGTGTGTAGATGCACGCATGGACTATGACTACTGTCGCAGCGATACTGTTGTTGCCATGCGACGTATTTGTCGATGTAGATGAGTGCCACTACTGACAAATTGTTTCGGACTACAGAAAGATCGACCAAAAGCGCAAACATTGTAACGGCAGCCTTACTTATTTTCAATTTGTAAGACATTTTAGCCCGTTCGAATCGGTGCAGCATTTCTCCAGGTGTAAGATCCCGTTCGAATTGGTGACAAACAGTAAGGTATCGTTTTAAATAAAGTGAGTGGCAAGTTAGGAGAACAGTCTTCTTTCTGCACCCTCCTTTCGACGATTCGCGCGAAGACAGTACGAACAGCTCCTACGAGGAGCCCGGGTGCTCTTCGAACACATTTTATGTTCCGCACACCCTTTTCTGCCGCTGATAGTAATTTTGCTTCTAATATTTTGAAACTTAAAATTCCACTTGAAATCGTCGTCTATAAAGAGAGCTTGACTTGCCCAAACACGTGTGACATCTCATGATAATAGTTCAATACTGTAGTGATTCGGCATCAGTTTCTTACTCTGGCCGCAATATATTCTAGAGGGCGCCCGAGAACAGCGAATTTTGCTGGGGACACAAAGTCCTATAAGGCTGGCAGGCTTTAGGAATATCTCATCGGTGAATGATGTTACGCCCCTCAGGAAACCAGGGAGTAAAGGGCAGCACCACCTAGCGAGGACTATCAAATCTTGGACGAAGAGACCGGGCTATTCATCCCAGCGCCACCCCTGGACATCAAGCCTTTCTTGCCGCCACACGTATACCGGCCACGAGTACCCAGAGTAAGGAGCCGCCGTCCTTCGCCACCGTACCGACATCGGCAACAGAGGGGCCCTCTGCCGTACCCGCAGTCGGATAATAACCAGCGGAGCACACCGCGCGACAATAAGGGCTCCCCACGGCGCCGTGGATAAGTGTTACGTCCGGGCGTCGCGATAAGTCGATCTTTCTAATAGTCGATCTAAAGTTAGTGAAGGATGGAAAGGTGTACTCGAGCGGTCGACCGATCCGCCTGGGAGTACAGTATATTCTGTCACAATGTCAGTCAGCTCGGAATCGTGTTCGGACAACTTGGAGATAGTAGACACGGTTTTCGAGCCTCGCGACCCGCCTTTGTAGTTCGCCGAACGACGAAAAAGACAGCGAACAAAAGAGAGTAAAAAGCACAGTCGAGGCAACTGAGCCATTTAAAACTCAGCGTACCAAATGCTATATTAAAGACGACTCTTATCGCTTTTTATTATTAAATTTTCCTGTATGAAAAATTGTATATCGTAATCATGAGATTGTTGGGATAAAAATGAGATCAAACATGGTGTAATTGAGATCACATTTACTGATCGTAGTATACTCTCTCACATTGTCAGTGAGCTGAGAACCGTTGTATGACAATGTGACAAAGAAGGACATGGTTTTCGCGCCTCGCGTCTTTGAAGTTCGTCGAACGATAGTCGAGGCACCTGATCATAGCATACTCTCTCTCACATTGTCAGTCAGCTGGGAATCGTAGTATGACAACGTGACAGAGAAGGACTCGGTTTTCGCGCCTCGCGTCTTTGAAGTTCGCCGAACGACAGTCGAGGCACCTGTTCATAGCATACTCTCTCTCACATTGTCAGTCAGCTGGGAATCGTAGTATGACAACGTGACAGAGAAGGACTCGGTTTTCGCGCCTCGCGTCTTTGAAGTTCGCCGAACGACAGTCGAGGCACCTGTTCATAGCATACTCTCCCTCACATTGTCAGTCAGCTGGGAATCGTAGTATGACAACGTGACAGAGAAGGACACGATTTTCGAGCTTCGCGTCCTTCTCTCTCACGTTGTCATACTACGATTCTCAGCTCACTGACAATGTAAAAGAGTATGCCACGGTCTTAGGCAGTCCTGTCCACGGAAGCCGAGTAGCGATAAGGAATAAGCCCTATTTTCCGGCCACGTGTGACGCAGTATGTACGTCAGTTTCGAAGTCCTCAAAATTCACGCATGCGACCCAACACAAAGAAACGCGATTGAAGGTAACAAAAGATAAAAATTCGACTCGAGCGACACTTGGGTTTTGACCGTGACAGCGTGCGTATCGATCGTTTTTTGAAAGTGTTTTAAAGTTCAGTTCATTGTTGAAGTATAGTTTTGCTTTGTTTGTTTTTATTTTGGGTTATATAGTTTTGTTTTGTTTGTTTTTATTTTGGGTTATATAGTTTTGTTTTATTTTGTGTATTTTCGTTTTGCGTGTTTTTTTAGCAGTTTTATTAATAATTCGTGAATAAGTATAATAGTTAGTGATTAAAGATAGTAATTAAATATATATAAAGATAGTAGGTATGGCATGTAGAAAAAAATATACCGTTTTAAATATGCAACAACGACTGGATGTTTTGAAACACATTCAAGATTTGTCGCTATCAGTGTCAGATATCGGGAAAAAGTTTCGCGTTGACGCAAGAACAGTTCTCCGAATAAAGCAGAACAGTGCCCGACATTTGCTGACAAAAGCAAACAAGAGAAAAAACGGCGGAAATTAATTGATCCAGTTTACGATGAACTAGAGAAAGATTTGTTATCGTGGTTTTTACAAAGAAGGTTACTCGGTGACCATATAACGGATGCGTTAATCCTAGAAAAGGCCAGGGAACTGAGAGACAATTTGCCGTCATGTTCTCGTTTTAAAGCGAGCAGTGGGTGGCTGTCACAATTTAAAAGACGACATGGTATACGCTTCCTGAACATTTACGGCGAAAAATCCAGTGCTGATCAAGATAGTGCGGAGACATTCGTAGACAATTTTAAACGAATAATAGAGGAAGAAAATATAAGCACGCATAATATGTACAATATGGATGAAAGTGGGCTAGTGTGGAAGGCTCTTCCCAGAAAAACGCTCGTAGGACGAAGTGAAGGAAGCATTAGTGGTTTTAAACACCGCAAGGACAGAATCACAATAGGATTGTGCGCAAACGCATCAGGATCACATAAAGTTACGCCTATTGTGATATATAAATACAAAAACCCGAAGGCATTAAAACATGAATCGTCGTTGCCTGTTATCTTTAAATCCCAAGCGAATGCTTGGATGGATCGGAGAGTATTTTTGGATTAGTTTGAAAACCATTTTAAACCATCGGTACGGGATTTCCAACATCGACACAGTTTAAGTGGCAAAGTCCTATTACTTTTAGATAACTGTGAAGGCCATAAAGTTTCGCAAGATGTACAAAATAATGAGGATTTAAAAATTATATTTTTACCGCCCAATACAACATCAATTATCCAACCAATGGATCAAGGAATAATTGAGAAAACAAAAAGGATTTTCCGACACAAAGTTTTGCAGCGGGTGTTAACCTATGAAAACGGAGTGGTGGGCTTTCAAAAAGAGTATAATTTGAAAAATTGTATCGATATATTGTCGCAATCGTGGTCGGAAATAACGACAGACAACATCAGAAACGCATGGAACAATATTATCGGGTGTGCTTCAAGTCCGTCACAAGCCACAGAAGACGAACTTACACCTGATTGGCAAGAAATGCTCAGTGTGGTGACAGGTGAGGACTGCGGGGTGGATGATGTGAGAGATTATTTGTCGGAATGCGAAAACGTTGACAGGATAAATGAAGACCACTGTTCTGAGGAAGAAGAGGCTGTCATTGAAGACGAACCCCCAGAAGAAGCAAACGAAAATGCTTTTGCACAAATTAATGACACAGAGAAAACAGATTTACAAAATATTTTCGACCGACTGTCCATTTACAGTCATAGAGCACCATTGTTTATCCAAACAATGGTACAGGGGCTCCAACCATTTTTCTTAGGAATAGAATAGTGTACCAAAAGTAAGTAAGTGTTTTCACACACTGGAAGAAATATGCAAGCTACCTGAATATGAATCACTCATTAAATAATTTTTGTATATTATTTTTTTTTGGTGAACAGGAGACTCTATACAAAAATGAAGTTACATACAAACACAGAGTAGATATATCAACGATAGATATATGACAGTACAGGACCACCAACCTGAATTCAATATATGACACAGGGTCTTAAAATGTGTTTCTTGGGCAAAGAATAGTCAATAAAAAGCAGGTGTGTACTCATATGTACTTTTACACTGGTAAGAATTTGCAACGTATCAGAATACCAATGATTCATACAATAATTTTTTAATATCATTTGTTTATAGCAAACAGAGGACTCAAGAAGGATAAAAACGATCATTAAACATTTGGAACTATTTTCAAAATTTTTTTGCGATGTATTCAAGGCAATAGCGATATAAAATGTGTTATACAATAAGTAATGTAACAACCGCTAGCCATGTATAGACTGTTACCGTATCGTGATAATTTGAAAGAGCACTGTGAGACGTATGAGTGAGAGGCAAGGGGCAAAGGGGTGAGGAGGACAGACTAGGTGACGAAATGTATGTATGAATGTGAGCAGTGTGAATGTATCTTTGATCCATGTATGGTATTTAATGTAAAATCGTGACGCGTGATACTTTAAATATATTAATGTTATATCTCCACGACCGGGATAGAATATTATAAATAAGTGTGACGCGGAACATGTGAAACTGAGATTTTAGGTATGTATTTTCAATTGTGACTGGTCCTATCGTCCAGAATTTATATTATTAGGAAGATAAGCAGACAAAGCACGGTAAATAAATTAGGAAATGTTCATCGATTTATTTATTTTATTTGTTGTTGTTTTTTATTATTTTTAACTCGTCCTCGTCATCGATTTATGTCTTTTTATTCTATTCTTTTTTATTTATTATTCGTACAAATTTAATAATGTATATATGCAGCGTATATGAAAATAGAACGTCACAGTAATAAATAAGTGAATATGGTCCGATTAATATCATGTTTGATTTCATTTTACGAGGAAAAATCTCATCAATATATTAATCACTATTTTAGATAAAAAAAAAAGCAAAATTTGAAAAGTTATGTGATTGTATTATAAAAAACGAAACCGCGAACTCTCGACAAAGGAGCCGCGTCGCTTCACGCCTCATAAACATCACACGCTTGACTGACTCCGCTCGAGGTAACATAGGCGTAGGAATGACGCATACATGGGCGCAGATGCAGCCCATTGACAATGTGACTGGAGCTCCAGTAGTGACAATGTGACTGAATTTACTGTAACGCGTGAATACTTAAAACTAGGGATATAAACCGAAAAGATGATTATAGGTTTATTAAGCGATGACCGAATAGAATAATACCGAGAAACGGAATTAATCTGCCCGGTCTGCAGGACTTATAGGATTCCCCTCCACGAAACCCGTACAGGTTTTGAATTGTTACGTTTTGTATTCGAATATAGATAATGTTATTTATAAAAGCATGCAAAGAAAATAAAAGGATAGATCGGATATAGTGTGAAAAGCAAAAGTGTATATTCTGTAATAGATTGATCTGGTGCGTGTATAAAGGTGTCGACATGTGCTACCATTCCAGAGGTGTTTCGGTGATTAACAAAGTAAAGCCATTATTGAGTACAATTGATTCGAACGCAGATTTCAGACACCAATTCCCTGCTTCTAACAGTGGGTACAACGTTCGGTTTAGGATCGGAATATTTGTATAATAAGAAAACAGAAAAGGCTAACTATTACGCAATATTCGGTAGTACAAATTCGCTGGTATGCTACGCGTGGTATATCTTGGTTGAGACGACGCAGCTCGTATTGCGCCACTGCTCGCGATATAATCGGTACAGAAGTATTCGTGTAGATAAAGTATAAGACAATTTCGTTCGCCTGGCGCTCGGAGTACTCGGTTATGAGTTCGCCCTTATGACTGTTGCCCTAGGTTCCCCGTAATACTAGTATTGGGGGCAAGAGTCGGGCGAGCAATCATGATCGAGGTAGTTAGTTGGAATATTCTTACCGTGTTGCTGGAAACGCTCAGACAATCTCTCTTTCTTTCTCTCTCTCTCTCTCTCTCTCTCTCTCTCTCTCTCGCACGCTCGGTCGGTGTAGATCGCACGCTGTGCTACTCCCTCTCTCTCTCTTAGATTGGCGGTATGTCGGTGGAAATTCGCACGTGTAACAACGATGAGTACCTTTGAATCGTAAACGTGTATTAATATTACGATTAGGCTTGAAATTGCCTAAACTGAGATGTTATGTGAGCTGTACAAGTAACTCGCGACGAGACTCCTTAGACCAGTATAGATGTTTCAAGTCAGTCAAAATTCAATACCAATTTCTCACCGAGAGAAGACTTATTCCGTTAACTACTAAATTATAATAATACAAGGCTCTTTAAAATGAAACTTAAGTACTAACGGGTTCGCACTCTAGATAAAATTCAAAACCAAAAAGAAATATGAGTCCTTCCTCTTATTAATAACTAGATTTTAAGACTACGATTTAACGAGGATTAATGAGTCTCTGATTAAACTGCAAGAACTCGCACAGATTAGCTCACAAAGAATAAACTAAGATATTCTTGTGCAGAGGACTACGCACCTCGCGACTACAGCCAACTGCGACGATGATCGCGTCTCTAGGTGGTTCCTAGGTCGGCTCAGGGATAGTTTTTATGCCCTTTTTACGGAATCGGCCACATAGCGGTCGATGGTATATACAAATATTTGCATGGCCATGTACAGCTAGACATTGGTGTCGCTCGTTAGTCTCTATCTCTAATTTTTTTTTTTTTTTTTTTTATTCCCTTGAAACTTTACAATCTGTTCTAGTTGAACAATCAGTAAGTGTTTTGTAGTAAGCTGACATGTAGAGAGCGATCCAGCGATCCCTCTCTGTATTACATAGCATTGGCTAGGTGCTGTCGTTGGCTAATCCTACTTAAATCTAAATAAACTAGCTATATTTATTATGATTATACTAATTAATTAAATCTAGCTTCCATATCGGACCACTTAGGTCGTTTTAGTCGTTTATTTTCCCCTGTGTAGTCTGGTAACTCTCTTGCCAGTTCGTTGGGGTGCGATTGTAGTCTGGTTAGGTATTTTTTGTGGTATTGTAGGATTTCTTTCTTGATTGGAGACATTCCCAGGTCCTTTTCTATTACGTAGTTTGGGACGTACATGGTGCTTTTGTGATTGTTCTGTGATAATGTTTTGGAATCTTTGCAGAATTTCTATATTGAGTTGCTGGCTCCCCCCCCCCCCCCCCCCCCCCACCGATTTGAGTATTACTTTATATATGAGTAGCTTGCTTTCGAAAGATAGCCCTGACTGTCTACCTATCATCCAGTACATTTTTCTGTATTTAATTCTTAATTGTTTATTTTTGGTTTTGATGTGTGTATGCCAGGTTAGTCTTCTGTCCAGGTGCATACCAAGGTATTTGGCTTCGTTTACCTGTGGTAGTTGATGGTTGTTCAGTTTTACTGGCGGGCAGGTGTCCCTTCTCATGGTGAATGTTACGTGGGTTGATTTTTCCTCATTCGCTTTTACTCTCCATTTCTCCAGCCATGTTTCAATTTTGTTTAGATTCCGTTGAAGATTCTTTGAGGCGGAGGCGGCTTTTTTGTGAGACGCTAGAATGGCGGTGTCGTCAGCAAACGTGGCCGTAGTTGTCATTCGGGTTGTGGGTAAATCCGCAGTAAATAAGGTGTAAAGCATTGGTCCCAGCACACTTCCTTGTGGTACTCCCGAATGGATTGAGTGTAGATCTGTGTATTCTTCTTGATACTTCACCCTGAAGTGTCTGTCCTGTAGGTACGATTTTAGTAACTGGTAGTATTGATGTGGCAGATTCTTTTTTATTTTGAAGAGTAGACCTTGGTGCCACACTTTGTCAAATGCCTGGCTGATGTCTAGGAATGCTGCAGAGCAATATCGCTTACCCTCAAGATCGCTGCTTATTTTTTTCACTATTCTGTGTATTTGCTCTATTGTACTGTGTTCTTGCCTGAAGCCAAATTGATGGTTCGGTATAATTTGTTTTTGCTGAAGGATTGGTACTAATCTCTTGAGGAGCAGTTTCTCGAAGAGTTTGGAGAGGACTGGTAGGAGACTTATCGGTCTGTAGGATGTGATGTCATCTATCTCTTTCCCTGGTTTGGGTAGTAGTATTATTTCTGCTATTTTCCATTGTTTCGGGTAGTACTCCAGTCGGACTATAGCATTAAAAATTTGTGTGAATGCTTTTAGGCATTTGAGCGATGCTTGTTGGAGAATTTTGCCTGTAATTAGGTCAAATCCCGGTGCTTTTTTCGGTTGATGTTCCTTATAATTACTGACTGTATTTCGCGCAGCTCAAACTTTTTGATGGGAGTTCCATTTGGAAGGGTGTTTCTAGATATTTAAGTAACTCTTCATCTGAATTCGTATGTCTGTTGGGGGGGGGGGGGGAAGGGTTTAAATACGTTCTCTAGGTGATTTGCAAAAGCTTTTGCTTTTTCTTCATCGGTTCTGGCCAATTTTCCATTGCTTTCCCTGATTGGTGGGACAAACTGTTGCTGTCTTTTGATATTTTTAGTGGCTTTCCAGAGGGAGTAGTCAGTAGCTTGTGTGGGTAAAAGGTTCGTTAGGTATTCTTGAATGGCTTCGTTTTTGAGTTTATGCAGGAGTTCCTTCAGTTCTCTTGTAGCTTTGTTGAGTTGTGTTTTGTTAGTCCTTGTTCTGTTTAGCTGCCATTTCCTTCTCAGCTTTCTTTTAGTAGCGATTTTTTCCTTTACCAGTATCGGACATGTTTCTATAATGAGTGTATCATTGCTGTTTGGTGTCGCCTCCCAAGCAGCAGTTTGTAATGAATTGTTTATATTTTCAAGTGCTCTTTCTATATCTTCTCCTGTTTTTAGTGGGATATTTAAATTTATTGAATTGTCCAGGATGTCTCTGAATGCTTCCCAGTCTGTTTTCTTATTATACAATGTAGGCTGCTTTTGTTTCCTTATTATGCCGGAGTGTAAAGATATTAAAATTGGTGAGTGATCTGAGGAGAGGTTTAGACATGATTCCGTTTTGATTCGTTTGGTATCCAAACCTTTAGTGACACATATATCAATAACTTCTGGTATTTTCAAATTATCTGATGGCCAGTATGTTGGTTGTCCTGTTGATAGGTAGTTAAGGTTATTGCTTTCATTGATGCAAGCTTTTCGCTGCCTTTGGTAGTTGCTATCCTTGAACCCCATTGCGGGTGTTTTGCGTTATAATCTCCTCCGGCTATGAATTTGTTGCCTAGTGTTTGAAAGAAGTGGTTGTATTCTTGTCTTTTGTTGTTGTGTTTTGGAGGACAGTAGACTGCTGATATTGTTAGTGGTCCAATATGAGTTTCTAATGTTACATTAGTTGCCTGGAGGTGATGGTGTTGGTATTTTTCGCATTCATAATGCTTAATATTTTTCTTAATTATTATTGCACTCCCACCATGTGATTTTTTGTCCGGGTATTTTGTGTCATAAATGTTGTAGTTTGGAATTTTTATGTAGCTCATTTCCGTGAAATGTGTTTCTGACACTAGCATTGCATCTATATTATGTTGTTGGAGAAAGGTTCTTACTTCCTGTGTGCGACGACACAAGCCATTGGCA